>OZ024730.1:27691294-28917960 GCA_964016875.1 Fallopia convolvulus
ATAGAGGATAAATTATTAAAACTTACAGCGATTAAGGACGACCGCTCGTCTATAAAATGTCGATCGGCGCCCTGCGTGTGCGTCTCGATGAGAAGCTCAAGAGGCGTGCAGGGGCGTTGCAGGTGTTGCTCCTACGAAATTCATTAAGGGTGTTACAAACTATTAGAAAAAATTAACGTAATTTAAATTTAATCAAATTAAGATAAAATACTTACCAAACGACGCTTGGTGTCGAGGTGGGACCTCGAACCACTACTATGGTTCGCCGGATTGGCATTCCGGATTGCCTTCTGGCGGGCACACTTGGCTTGGAACTCATCTGTGGCCCAATCCGTCGTCTGCCACTTCTCCCAAGTGGCCTCTGTGATGAAATCCGACCTCTTCCCATCTCGGCGGTGCTTCCCGATGTAGTTATTGTATCTCTTCTTCGCTCTCTTCTCCCACAACAACCGGACGGACTCCACGTCCATACCCGGCTCGGACTCATCCCACCTAAAGTGCGTCTAATAAAATCCAACAAACAATTAATTAAAAATAGTAATTAATTAATGCGGAAATTGTAAAAAGAAATATAAAAACTTGAAATTTACCTTCCAGGCATCAAACCATCGTTGCTTCGACGCGGCAGTGGCAAAGTCGAACTGCGACGCCTTATCGTCGGGTTGACTTTGTAGGATAGTTGTCGACCACCGCGACACCGGTCCCGACGGCTGCAAGCTACGAGATTTGAAAACACATATTATAACATTTTTAAAAGTAAGAAAAGACTTAAAATAAAAATTTTGTCTTAGAAGAAATTATACGTACCACCCGCCGGCAATATAAAGCTCATAAATGCGATTGGGATCGAACCCTCGACACGATCCCGACGAGGACGCGGACGTAGTTGCTCGGGTCGCCTCCGCTTGGGTGCCCGTGTGGGCCCCGTCGTCATCGAACAAATGTGGTGTGTCCGTGTGGGTGGCCTCGGATTCGTCATCGATCGGTATCCGGGACGAGTTCGGCTCCTCCGGACGAGGACCTCGTCCACGTCGGCGTGATCCTCCGGCTCCAGCCATAATAACACAACTAAAAAACAAACAATTCAATACAAATTCATTTTTCCCATCATTTGCACAACATTCAATTTTATTCAAACTTGACAAATCAACAATCAACTTGTTCTAATTCATTCAATCTCTAACAATTTCATATTTCTCTATCTCAATCAATTTTTCTCAACATTTCAACAACAACAATCAATTTAGTCTAATATTTTTCCAAATCAAACTCTATCAACAACAACAATCAAGTGGATTCAATTTTTTTTCCTAATCAAACTCTAAATTTTCTCAACAACAACCAACCATTAACAACAACAAGCTACAACAACAACTTCTCAATCAAATTTTCTCAAATTCAACAACAACAACCCTAAACCATAACCCTTAAACAACAACAACTAATCAATTTCTCAAAATTTCTCAAATTCAACAACAACACCAACTAAACCCTAACCCCTAAACAACAACAACTAATCAATTTCTCAAATTCAACAACAACAACTAAACCCTAACCTCTAAACAACAACAACTAATCTTCTCAAATTCAAATACAACAACTAAACCCTAACCCCTAAACAACAACAACTATATAATTTCTCATTCAATTTATCAAATTTTCTCATACAACAACAACTACACAATATCAATTTCCTCAATCATTCAAATTCAACAATTAATTTCCCAAATAACACCACAAAATCAACAAAAATTACAAAAATCAACAATTAACCAACCACTTACTTGCAAATCCGGGGAGGGGGTGAAGGGCGACGACGACAGCGGGGTCGGGGCGGGCGGAGGGCAGAGGCGCGAAGGGGCGGTGCTGCTTCGTCGTAGATGGAGGGAAGACGTAGGGAGAGGCGGTGGAGGGCTGAGAGAGGTGAATCTGAGAGAGGCGCGGAGAGGCGGTGGAGGGCTAAGAGAGGCGGCGAAGAGGCGGGCTGAGAGAGGTCGGAGGCGGCGCCGTGCTCCTGAACACAGGGAGAGAGGCGAAAATGTCGCTAGGCTTCGAAGGCGGAAATGAAGAAGGAGATTCTGTCGTCTCCTTCTTATTTCACTTTAGCGACCATATGTAAGTGATCGGATTTGTGGGCCATGCCTTCGGTTTGCGACCATATGGTCGCTAATCGAAATATTTCGCGAAGAAATCGAATTTTCAGATTTCCCCCTAAGTGGCGCCATAAATTTCGTACTTAGCGACCATATGGTCGCTATTTACGAAATTAAATCAAACTACGCACTTCAAAACCAAATTTCGTGCCAAAATTTTAGATTCAGCGACCATATGGTCGTTACATAGCGACCATATGGTCGCTAAGAACGAAATTTGAACAAACACTTTCTACCAACAATATCCAACTGTACATTTGAACAAACACTTTCTACCAACAATATTTGGGTTGAGGACTCAAATGGGAGAAAACAAACGTGTTCAACTGTGACATCTAACTACAATTCGTCTTAGTACATCAGAATATATGGAAAATGATAATAATTTCATTGATTCGAAACGAAACCAAGTTACAAACAACTTCATTGGTTCCAAACGAAACCAAGTTACAAACACTAGCTTGCGACCTAAGTGCATTAAACGAAGTGACAAACAACTAAATCAAACAACACAAAGTGAAGGGAATTGAAATATAAACAAACTACTACAATTAACGGACTCTCATGTTGAACGTGGAATATAAACCGCTCGGATCTCAGCACCTTGGATCACGCGAAGTTGCATAACCGTTTCCCTAGCTGCAATACGATCAGTGATATCGTCGTCGTTCAAGAAAAAACGGCTATAACCTGGTGGTGCTCCCCCGGGAGATACTGTCCAATCATCGATGACCCGTCCTAGTTGTCGATTTGGTGAAGCGCTCCACTGGGTTCTTGTCTCCTCTCCGCCTCGCACACGCACAATGGAGAAATTGATGAATTCAGGAGCTAAGGCGGTCGTTCGCCTGGTACACGCTCTCCTGCTCTGAGCCATTTGAGGAAGGAAGTTTTAGGTCGGATTTGAGGTGAGGATGAGCTTCAGGTGAAGATGGGGAGTTTTCACTTGGAAGGTATTTCAGCATTGGAGATGGTTATCTCCTTTTATGGTTGGAAAGGATGGCAAAACAATAGTATTATCAGAAAAGTGAATGGCAAAAGAATAGTGTTATCAGAAAAGTGAATGACAAATTAAAACAATAGTGTTATCAGAAAAGTGAATGGCAAAAGAATAGTGTTATCAGAAAAGTGAATGACAAATTAAAACAATAGTGTTATCAGAAAAGTGAATGGCAAAAGAATAGTGTTATCAGAAAAGTGAATGACAAATTAAAACAATAGTGTTATCAGAAAAGTGAATGGCAAAACAATAGTGTTATCAGAAAAGTGACTTACAAATTAAAACAATAATGTTATCAGAAAAGTGAACAACTAAACAATAGTGTTATTCTGATTACATGTCTTCCTCATCTGTATCCGTCTCACTCTCAAACTCACCCTCAGACGTTTCAGTAGACGTCTCTTCTTGATCCTCAACGACATGATCCTCTCCGTTTGGGTCGTTTAACGGACCAAGTGGATAATTATCTTGTGTACTGTCGTCGATAACTCGTGGAAGGGAAGAATCATGTTGAAATGCCTCCTCAACAGCAACGCCCCTTGACCCACTCTCATGAGGGTCTACGCACGTACCTTCATCGGGCCACACTCGTGACTTCACTTTACAGACCGCTCTCCATTCAGCATCTGCACGCCTCACCTTTGGGTAATCGAGGAAATAAACTTGAGTGGCTTGATGTGCTAATATGTAACGATCTTTTGTTCTCAACATTTTATGTCGATGAACATCGACAAGCTTTAGGTGAGGGTGAATGCGTGTTCCCCCACGACTTCTAGTGTCAAACCACGAACAATTAAAGACAATAGGACGCTTTACGGTTGGAGATAGGTAATGCAGCTCAATGATTTCATCTAGCACACCATAGAAGTCTTCCTCGTCGGTGCCGAAGCTTTGTCCTAGAACACAAACTCCACTACTGTCAGTGGCTCTGGTTGATGCGTGTGCCCTCGTGTGGAATCGGTAACCATTGACAAAGTAACCAGGATACGTCCTCACTTTTTTAGAGGGTCCACGAGCAAGTGTTGCAATGTTAGGATCTGTAACTGTCGGACTGTCAGACTGCATGCAATTTTAAATCAACATGTATATACAATTTCGGATGCAACATAAAAATGTACATTTTGAAACTAAATAGAAATTAATATATGAAATCCTTACATGGGAGTAAAACCAGAGGCGAAAGTGTCTTTCCAAAATGTTTTGCTCTTCAGCATCGGTTATTGTTGGATTTGACGACCGCACGAAGTTTGTCAAATAGTACCTACGACAGAGTAATTGAATGAAATACATACTTTATATATATCGAACCAACAGTAGTTGAGATTATAGAAACGTACTCAATATAGGGTTCCACTTCGACGCAATTCATGAGAATGTAAGTTTGGATCACACGGAATTCATCATCTGTGAGGAAACGACCAGTTGATCTGCCCAGGGTTCGACCAGTTGTTGTGAAAATAGACAAATCGCCCGGATCAACCCCAACTGGAAGTGTGCAACTGACATTGCGGGCGTTATCCATATGAGTACTCGCCACATGGTCGCTAAAATAATACGAGCAGAATGTGGACGTCTCCTTAACGAGAAAGGCACTACAAATTGACCCCTCAACGTGGGCTTTGTTGCCAACTGAGGCCTTCAGCCTTTTTAAGAGCCTACATGATATACATTCAAAACCATTAATATTTATTGTACAAGTTAATTATATGAATCCAAAACTGAACAACTGCATACAACTATACGTACCTTTCTTCTGGATACATCCATCTATAATTGACAGGGCCACAAAGTGAAGCTTCCCGTGGCAGATGAATAGGCAAGTGCTCCATTGAATCAAATAACGCAGGGGGAAAGATGCGCTCCAGCTTGCACATAATTATTGGTATTTCCTTGTGCAACTGCGTAACCACCTCAGGCTTCAGCTCGTAACACGTCAAGTCTCTGAAGAACGCACTTAGCTGAGCTATGGGCTCCCATACTTTGTCATCAAGAAATGGACGAAAAGCAACAGGCATCAACCTTTGCATGAACACATGACAATCATGACTCTTCATCCCAAAGAGCCTAAGCTTGTGCAAGTCAATGCAGCGGCTCAAGTTGGAGACGTAGCCATCCGGGAATTTTACAGATCTCAACCAATCTAGAAGCACTTGTTTTTCATGACGATCTAGTGCATAGCAAGCCTTTGGGTACCTATTGTCCTCCTCATCAGGTTCCAACTCCGGACGCTTGCACAATTCCTTCATATCCTTTCTAGCCGACCACTTGTCTTTCGACTTCCCCGGAACATCGAGAATGGTAAAGAAAATATTATCGAAGACATTTTTCTCAATGTGCATGACATCTAAATTATGTCTTACCAGTAGACTAGGCCAGTAAGGTAGGTCCCAGAAAATGCTTTTCTTCTTCCAACCCGAACCTCTACTGACCGCGACATTGTGCTCCTCAGCTCCCACTTCAGTTATCTTCATCAAGCCCATATTGTTTTTCTGGTCTAATATCTCGTATCCATCACGAAGTACCGGGGGACCACGACGCTCCCGTCTACCTTTCTTGAAATCAGTCTTGTTGTTTCGGAAGCGATGATCAGGTTCTGTAAACCTCCTGTGACAATCGAACCAGCACATTTTGTGTCCATGTGTTAGATAAAATGCATCGGTGTCCTCCATACAATAAGGACATGCGTATTTCCCAGAAGTGCTCCAGCCTACATAAACATATATTTTATATCACACATTAATTAAAGTTCACAAATCATATATATGCATTATTATTATATATAATAGTCTCAAATTAATTAGCACATGTAAAATTAACAACATACCAGACAACATCGAATATGCGGGGAAGTCACTAATAGTCCATATAACAGCTGCATGCAACACAAAATTCTGCTTCCTCCAAGAATCGTATGTGCACACCCCATTAAGCCACAGATCCTTCAGCTCGGCTATGAACGGCTGCAAGTAGACATCGAACTTCTGCTTCGGGCTCTTCGGTCCAGGTACAATAACCGTCAAAAACATAACCTCTTCTCGCATACACATCGACGGCGGAAGGTTGTAGGGTGTTAGAATCACAGGCCAACATGAGTACTGGCGCCCGGACGCCCTAACGGATTGAAACCGTCCGTGCACAAGCCTAGTCTTACATTTCGTGTTTCTGATGCAAAATCTGGCCACATAGCATTGAAGTGCCTCCATGCCTCTGCATCTGAAGGATGTCTCATCACCCCATCTTGTGCGTGCTCTGCATGCCATCTCATGTGTTCGGCAGTCACCACAGATGCGTACAACCTCTGCAACCGTGGAGTTATTGGCAAGTAAAACATACGAGAATAGGGAATGAGCTTTGTCTTGCCTTGCTTCCATCTAGGATAGTCACATATCTTGCATGCCGCGTATTCTGCATCTGCACCCCAATATATCATGCAAGAGTTTGGACAACAATCAATCATCTCGTAAGGAAGACCGAGACCCTCAACCAATTTTTTCGTGTCGTAAAACGTGGCTGGTAATGTCGTCTCCGGGTGAGAAACGCGTCCGCAAAAATCCGAGATCATGTCATATCCGCGCTCCGTCATCCTCAGCTTATACTTTATGTTCAGTAGCTCAGTCGCAGCCTCCAATTGCGTCATATCACATCCAGGCCACAAAGGCCTATTTGCGGCCGACAACATGTCATACATACGTTGTGCATCGGGATTAGGCGCTTCATTATAATATTGCTCCCTTTGCTCATGGCTTATATCCGCATTCTGCACGGGATCATCAGCAGTGTAATCACTTCGGCCATAATTAAAACCATCATACACCATCTGTTCTATTCGATTATCATTGCCAACATTTAATGGTGGTGCTGGATCGGAACTGCTACAACCTTCATGTTGTCTAGACTCGGCCAACAATGCAGCGAACCTTTCATCTGTCTCCCCGTGCGAAACCCAATGGTAATAGTTCGGAACAAAACCTTCCTTAACAAGGTGATAATGCACATCATCCGCAGATTTCATTTTCTTATTCTTGCACCTACGACACGGACACCTTAATTCGGATGGGTTATAGGACGGCATAGATTTGCAGAAATCCAGAAATTGCTTTACGCCAGCTAAAAACTCGTCGTTCAAAAAACCATTTATATTACGCACATACATCCACTCACGCATTTTTTCCTTCCTGCATTTCAAAATAAGAGTACAATTAAATTAATTCAACTACATTTAGCGACCATATGGTCTCTAATTAGCGACCATATGGTCGCTGATACGCTTTTAGCGACCATATGGACGCTAATTAGCGACCATATGGTCGCCATCTTCAGAACAGTAGAATAGCATTCACAACATAACCAATTGCTATTTGCGCTAAAATTCTGTAACACAATCTCTTATAAATATATAAACGAAAGCTTTCTACCTTCAATATCTTTCTAAAACAATATAATGACGGAATGAAAAATTAGGAATAAGATTTAAATACATACCTTTAGTGAGGATGTCGGTAAAATTTGACGTAATTTCTTCCTACAATCAATTCACAGTTGTGGTTGATTTTTTTCTCTCTTCTGAATATTTTGGAAGAGAGCAGAATGAGAGTGAAGTTGTGTTGAAGCGGAACGAGAGTACATTTTTTTGTGGAATGAGAATGCAATACATGCTGAAATGGCGGGAATTTTACCAATTAGGGTTTTTCGCGACCATATGGTCGCTAAAAACGCGGGCTATTACCCGCCAAAATAGATGTGAAGCGCCAAAACATCTGACCAAGTCTGCGACCAAGTGGTCGCAAACATCCGCGACCATATGGCCGCACATATGTTTTCTTGGTGTTGCGACCATATGGTCGCGGATGTTTGCGATCATATGGTCGCTAAAACTTTAGCGACCATATGGTCGCAGACATTTGCGACCATATGGTCACCAATATGTCTTCTTGTTTTGGCGACCATATGGTCGCTAATATCCGCGACCATATGGTCGCCAAATGCTGGCGGGAATTCTTCCCGCGCACCTTTTGCGACTATAAAAGCATAGCGACCATGTGGTCGCTAAAGTTAGCGACCATATGGTCGCTAATTTGTTTTTATTTTTTTCACGTTTTGACGACCAGATTTGCGACCATTGACGTCCATATGGTCGCAAATTAGCGACCATATTTCGTGGTCGCTAAAATATGGTCGCTAAATCTGCAGAATGGTGTAGTGTAATTAGCAACAATGTGGTCGATATTTCATATTTAGCAACCAAAATGGTCGCTAATTCCAACATAAATCATGTATAAAAACTCCAAATTTAGACTATGTTAATGATTTATTTTAGCATATTGCGACCACATGGTCATGAAAGTAGAGGTAGGGACCACTTGGTTGCTAATAAAGCTTAATTCCAGTTCCATACTTGACTAATTATCTTGCATGGAGACTATTTTTAGGACTTTAGCAACTACTTAGATGCTAAATAGCGTCCACTTAGTCTCTAAATAGAGTCCACTTAGTCACTAAATATCAAATTACAATTCTAAGCAAATTTTTAACTATACGAAAGTAATTAATTCAAACATGTATAACACATTTTTCCTATAATTATTTAAACTAAGTTTGATTTCAACCATATCACTTAAATAAATAACATTTTACTATTTTAAACAAAAAACTATAATTACATACCTATAAATTGTAAGGGGCAAAATTCAAACGAAAGCCTTCTCCTCCTATGAAATGCGAGCAAAATCTTATATATAAGGCAAAATCCGCGCAAATGAGTATATCTCTTTATATGTTTTGTAGGTGTTTTTGTTCACAAATAAATGAGGATATATGTGAAGTTTATATATAAAAAATGTGTAGCAATCATATGGATACTAAATTGGCGGCAATTTTATCTCGAAGACATGCTTAGCAACCATGTGGTCGCCAAATGTGCGATAGAGCACGTGCCAGTTTTGTAACACCCCCTTCCTACCCTGGAGGTATTACCGCCAGTAACCTCGATTAAGACTAAATCGAAGCTACCCAAGGCTTTAAACTGACTGAACAAACTGAAACAAACATTACAACGGAATAAATACAATTGGTCTTATACAAACCTTAATCCAAAAAGATTAAATAAATAGCACAACCTTCTATTTAAACAAAATCTTCATCTAGTCTTCCATAAGCTCTTGTTTCTGAAACTCAGCTTCACTTTGAAGTAGTTCAACCATGATCTTCATTCAAGTATAACCATTGAAAACTTTTCTTCAACTTTTGGAACTTCAAACATCTGAATCCGCCTCTTGAATCAACTTCTAAGAAGAACCTGATGTATCGTATACAACGGTGGACACCAGCCGACAATATAAAAGAAAAGAAAATGGACGGGTTAGTCTAATGAAAGACTAGCAAGCGGAGAATCTAACTTGGTTCTTATGGTTGTAACTAAACATATTGGCCTCCAAATCCGGATAGACTCGGATTATGATCCAACAGTTAGCAGTCTTATAGAGAATAAGAATGAGATTCGCATAATCAAGAGAGAATACCACCGCTTGTGGTTTCCTTTACAGAACATGAACAATTGTTGGGAATTCATATTAATCACATCACATTTTGAAAAGCCTCCATCGACTATTTAGATTAACTTAATCAAAGTTTGATTAAGAATCATTCATAACCGGGAGCAAGAATGGCTTTCCGACTGGACGAACCATTCAGGTATATTAATGTGCCTAACGCACTTATCTTATATTACTTTCAAAACTTTTCACAACAAGTTGGTGGCTTTTAATCGGCCCGAACTACTGCCAAAGGAACACAATGCTACCGAGGTCAGAGGGCTTATTTCATCCTTGAACAACCCGAATAACACGAGTCCCGATGTTGTAGAGATTAGAGGGCCTGTTTCATCCATAATCATCTCAACACCAAGATCATAAGACTTAAGCTATTCTTGATATTTCATTTGCATATGGTGAGGTAGAGATCACAGAGGCCTATTACCATGTCGTCTACACTACACCGTGCTGAACCTGCACTTAGCTAGAGTGCCTATCAACCCTCTCACACGAAGAGTAGGGGAAAAGAGTCATGACTCACCATTAGGATTAGGCCCCTCCTAATGTAATATTGTTTTAAAGAGAGGGTATAAAACCACTCCCTGAACTATCTTAATCACAACAAAGTCTCAGCTTGAGACAGCATACAAGGTCATCCATAACGGACCTAAATCCAGTTCTAGCGCAAAACTGAATAAACAACATGGTCATTATTTCTAACAAATATAACGACCTATCATATTTTATTAATCATACAAGTTGTTCCCAACGCAAATATTAAATGGGATCCAATTCTTCATTTAATAACAATAACACAAGAGAGAATCGTCCACTTGCCTTATAAGGCGTGCTCGACGTCCTTAGCAATTCCAACAGTAATCTGTATCATCCCTCTGAAAAATATAACCAAAGGATTTCTCAACAACGAGCTCACAGAAATACTTCTTAGTTGTATTCTCAACTCCCACAACTTCCTAATCGATAAACGATTTAATTTCCGAATATCGATATATAATAAATCCTTAGTTATCATGCTTCAAGGAGCCATCTTGGCGGAATTATAACTAATTATCCGCTTCTCTTTTGAAACAATTTTCTAAATAAAAATTGTTCATCAGCAACAATTCTAAAAGATTACCAAATTTCAGCTCAAACGGATTAACGACGAATCCCAAGTAATTATCCGAAGTCCTTTACCTGACAATCGGCATCCAAAACTTGTCTTCGCTATAACGGAAGATCCGGACGTCCGTTTCATGAGCGGTTCGAACCTGTGGAACCGTATCAACGTCAAGATTATAAAAATCATAAATTTAATTAGCAAAGCGGAACCGAAAGGCCCTTACGGTGGCTCCGCAATCAAACCGCTAATTAATTTCGATCGTATATACCTTCACTCGAACCCATGGCTCGTGTGGCTCGATCATGGCTCGATCCCCGAGCCCGAGGGTGGCTGGGCGTTGCCCGACAGTAGGCCTTGCGGTGGGTGGTGGTCGGAGGGCCTGGCGATCGTCGACGGCGTCACTTTGGGCGAGGTAAAGAAGACCGGCGGGATAAGTTCTCTTCTCCCGAGCTTGTCGTTCTGCTTGATTCGTTCCTCTGGTTCGGCTCCTTTCTCCAGCAGCACGAGCCCAGAGAAGGTGGAGGAGGAGCTAAGGTGGTGAGCTGGGCAGAGGAGGCGGAAGACGGGGCAGAGAAGGCTGCCGGCGGTGAGAAATTCAGCCAATCGAGTCCGTCGTTGTCCTGTCCTGATTTATTCTCGGTTCTGGTTCATTCTTTGGCGCTGGTTTTCAGCAGCAGCCATGCTCAAGAGTTCATGGGGAGGATTGGAGGAAGAAGATGAAGTAGCAGAGGTGGTGGGAGGAGAGGATGGTGGACAGCTGAGAAGAAGACAGCCGGCGGTGGAGTTGAATTCTTTCTCCCGCGACGTCGTTCCGTCCAAGACTCTCTCTCGGTTCTGTTTTTACAACAACCACAAACCCAGAAAAATTGAAATGGAGGTGAGGGAGATGGAGTAGGTGGTGGTGGATGGCAAGGAGGCGGAAGGGAAGAAGAACGCCGACGGTAATGAGTTGACCGAAGTCCGCCGTTCTCGTCCTAATCCTCTCGCCCCTATCCTCTGTTTTCAAACTTCCAAAAAAAATCGAGCTTCATCCTCATCCAAATATGCACCAGAAGAAATCAGCCTCCTCCCTCATTAAGCAAACACGTGGGTCGGTTAAACGGGATTTCCCGTCTCGGAACGGGACTCGCGTTAAAGCGCTAAAATTATGTACCTCGGATGGAAAAACTTACCAAACGGAAAACGTCCCGTAAATTATGTAGACCAATAAAATCAATTTTCTATGATTTTATCATGCTACCCTCAATTTTTAAGGCTTCCGTTTCGTATTTTAAATCCCTTCCGGTACATAATTAAAAAGACGGCTTATCCAATAAATATTCTTTTTCCACTGAAAAATCCTAAAATTCACACCGATCCATAAAATCATTTCTTTGTGATTTTAGGATACCACCAACAATTTTCTAGGATTTAATCTCCAACAAAAATATCGGATTAAGCGTTAAAACGGACCAAAAAGGTTAAAAGGATATCCGAGAAAAATTCGAAAATATCCTCAAAAACCGCAGTTATTACATTAGTACCCCCTTAAAAATGGTTTCGTCCTCGAAACCAAGGAGAACTCAGATCACAAGGAAGGATAGCATAAGCACACATACACACAACCACTACAAACCTATACAGAAGTTTGTAGTACCCCCTTAAAAACATACTGTTACTTCTGCACCAAGCACAGAACAACCACTGCTTAATTACCAAGTTTCTTCTTTTACAACGTTCATTGACTTTGGAAAATGACTCAGCATTTCCTGTCTATTTTCTTAAGTCTTTTCTTTACCTCCATCTATAGGCCAAGGTAACTAAATTGGCATTTTCTCTTATTCATGGATAGAATGCACTAAAGGTGGCAATGCCCCGATAAACAAATTTATCAGGTCTTTCCAGTATCTCAAAAGATCCAACATAGCAAGCGTTTACGTTGTCTCGCTTTCCCCAGCAGAATACGCCTTTCAAGGCAGATACTATAAACAAAACGTTGTTCTCTGCAATGAACTCAACATGCTCTCAAATTAAAACAACACACGACTGTTGTTGCTTTTGAACAGTCAGCACCCTTGAACGTTAGTGCGATATCAGTTTTTATTCTCTTGGCCAAGTCTGGCCTATGAAGAACCTTGTCAGCATTGTCATTCCAACAAATTGACAACTAACACTTCTAGCCTTACAAAGCCTAAAAAAGATCATTTTCTTATCGTGAACTCAAAATTCTTGTATGTGAATTCACTCAAACTCAAACTATCATTCCAACTCGTGTGGAAATCCAGAATACATGTCCTCGGAAATTTGAATTTGTTTCTTTGCATTACTCATCACTTTGATGAAAGAAGCCAATACTAAAATTCAATTCAATCCACAAAGCTTGATGTCACTCCTTTCAAAACTTTGACATGAACCATCTATCTTAATCAGAGATAAAAGTCTTTGGAGTTTTATGAAGACCAAAACTTCATAAATGAACACCTCGGCTAACTTCTATACTCTTTAAGTCAGCTTAAGTGCATTAAAAAGAACACTCTAAATGAGTTTCATAACAACCTCCATATTGCATTTTCTTTCATTAAGTCTTCAACGACTAATGCCAAGAATCCATTGTAACATCGTTCCATTTCCATTCTGAAACAGAAAGAGACTATAATATTTCATCTGGTCTTCTATGCTCAATCAGAACTTCCAGACAAACCAAACATATCAAAACAAACTCGGTGACTTTTGTTTCATGTCAGTCCATCAAAAGTTTTATCTTCAATTCTTATACATTTACTTGTTCCAGGATGAACTAATTAAGCAAATAACTATGCTTCCTTTGAAATAAGCTTTCAAAGCTCATCCACAACAGATATTCATGGACAGTTTTGAAACCAAGCAATCCATAATCTTGATTAACAAATCCTGGTGTCTTACCTTCTTGATCTTCTCCATTGATCTTAAATAATATTACTTTCCCATACTATTTTTTTCTTGATCTGGTCAACAGATTTTGAATAACATCCTAGGGTATTCACACAACCTTGTTGTCATCCAAACTAAACCTTTAGTCCTTCTCAAATTAGTTTCTTTACAAGGATTACTTGAAATCCTTACTCAATTTCCTTTTGAAATAAATTCTCAGTATTACTTTAACCAAGAATATGAGATTTATCCAACACATGACAAGATAATAACCTCTCTTGTCAACATTTACATCAACTTGGGCATACTGACATTCAAAAGTAGTTATCTTTCTCAACCATTTCAAACTAAACTCTTATGCATTACTATATCAACATATTGGACAATAATACCCTTAGTCCAATAATTTCCAACAAAATTGTCTCCATTGACAATTTTCAGTCTTTTTCATCAAGGCACTGTTTAGACTTCACTTAACATTCTGACTTGTTGAGTAATTTAACTCTTAGGATCAAAAACATATCCTCACGTGTCCACTCTCGATATCCAACAACTTATCAGGCTGAGATTGAAAATCAATACTAATTTACATATCCAAACTCCAGACCCATTGGAGTTCTGCTTAAAGTTCTCACTTGACTATCTTATTTCAAAGAGATTTATGTTTTCAAGATAACATGAAAACAAATAACAACTAATGGAGAAATTACTAGTACATCCTTTATTCCAAAGAAAGGATTACTACAATGTCATTCCTTAAAAAGGGTTCCATCCCAGGAGTCCATATCAACTTACTTTCAAAGATAATTCCGCTAAAAAGGCAATGACTTTCTTAGGTCATGACGTCAACCAATATGAACTACTAGCAAACTGCTTAGAGAATTACAATAATCGTTGACTGAAAACAATCCCAAACTTTTAGAGAAGTACAGAGTTACTCCAGATCCTTCGGAGACCTTCAAAGATGTGTAAAGAATCTTACCAATTTCTTTACTTATAATCGAACTGTATTGGGAAGTTTGACCATACTCCTTAAATGGTATAAGATACCAAGGATGTATTAACTCTAAGGAGTGTTACAAGATACTAGATATAGGAATTGCTATAATGCAAAAGAAAGCTTGCATCTTTTCATATCGACCAACTATACTTGCAAAACTCATATGATTGCCAAATCATGCTAGAAACTATTCTTTAAAACCCAAGGAATTATGTGATCTTATTCCACCATGTGATCAAGATGGGGAGATAAAATAAACATAATCCTTTACTCATAGGAATAAGACATGTAATCTTGCCTTACCATGTGATCAAGATGGAAGACAAAATACATTCTTACTCACCACTATGAAAACCGTAGAAAAACATATTCTCAATTCTTTATAATACACTAATATTGCTTCTTTTTTTTTAAAGAAATTCATACTTGAATTCTATAAAGTCCTAAGATTTTTCTCAAAAGAGAAAATCACAAAACAATTTCAAATATCCTTAAATCATAACAGCTTGACAGGAACTTTACATAGGTTACTAACATACTTGCACATTAGCTGACCTTACCAACTTGACCAAAGTTTCAAATCAAAACTGAGCCTCAAAGGACCTAAGACAATCCAATTCATTATGCGTACTACATTTTCTTTCGAATGTAATACTTCATTCCCTCCTCAAGGTAGAACTTGATGACATACCTTGACTTTTCTTAATTAGATATACTGCTAGATTTTTTTTATAATCCATAGTATTGAGTAATCTCTGCCTGATTTAACTCAATCTCAACCCAACTTGACTTCATAGGTTCAATAAAAGAGTTGATCACTCCAATCCACTTACTTGCAAACCTTAGGGAAAATGTGATTCCAACATCTTCATACTCATAACATTTTTTTTTCCAAGGTTTCTCTCAACTTGTATGTCTCCTTGACATACTACTTTAAAGTGATGTAACAATGATATGTTACCCAAAATTCAATGCTTGAGATCATCCATTTGTAGAACAATATCCCTTATGCAACTTAATTGTCATTTAAATTCCGATATTCAAGAGTGACTATCAAACTCTTTTGACGGTTTTAAGGACTTTCAATCCTTTTACAACTTAATCTTCTCAATATAAAAAAAATGAACCTTCAAACTTTGCATCTAGTTCAAAACATCCAATCCTTATATTTCTCTACATATAAGGAAATTCCTTTAATTTCCAATCTCTTTTAGCAGAAGAATACACATGGCTACACAAGATATTCTTAAACTTATCCCAATTCAACACTGGTAAACAAACTAATCCATCATTCTCTTGTATTCTTACTTAACCATAAGGAGATTGCATATACCTTTTCAATCCATTTTGACCAATCAACCTTATTCACAACAACCTTGATGATTAACCACTTGTTCACAACTTAAACTGAACCAACATTCTTCCTTTCTTTCTTACTATAATCATAAGAAATTCCCATTCCATTTAGGATTCTCAATCCTCTTAACTCAAAGGATAACATCATATATGAAAATCTGAGTTTGAACACTATCAGGTTAAAAATTGAATTGCATTTTCCAATAGATTAACAATTCAATCGATCCAACACTTGAGCACTTCAAAGCTCTTTAACTTCCAACTGAGCAAAGAAAAGTACAGAATATCCATGATTCTATACTATAGAGTCACAAACATAGTTGTTGAAGAAAGTTTCCAAAGACAATCCTTTTCTTTTCAGGATTCTTTTACATCCCTTCATGATCCATACTGATCTTTTTAGAATCACTCAAGGCTCATAAGATTCTCCAAATCTCAACATTGAGGAGTAGAGGTTCCAACTCCAAACTTCTATTGATACTCGAATTTCAAAATTCAGAAATTCCTATAAGAATATACTCTTGAAACTCTTACACTTATGACTTCAAAGTCAAACAAACTCACTTTGAAAATTCCTTTTTAAAGACACATTCATAAATTGGAATCTTCCATCATATGAGCTTAAAATAGGAACCTTCAAACTAGAAAGTCTTTATGAAGTACAATACTTAACTTCAAAATCTCACAAGAATTTTCCTAATATGGCAGAAACGACGAGGGTACACCCAGCTCAGACTCTCAAGAGAGAATAGGAATTTATTGAGAACTTGGTCTAGAACCGGTTCAACTTTAGGAATCTTCACCTGATCTTACTATGGATCATTCTCGGAATCCATTCCCATCTCCAGGGAATCAAATGTCCACCATAGGACAAAACTTATTACCTCATGTTTCTCCAATTCCCTTTTCTCCAATCTTTTTCACGAGTCTGACCTTCAATCTTAACCACTTTCCATAAATGATTCTAAGACAACACCAATATAGAATTCTCCATAAGTCTATATGGAAGATGAAAGTCTTAAGCAAGACTTAGGAACTTTTAGCTCTGATACCACTTCTGTAACACCCCCTTCCTACCCTGGAGGTATTACCGCCAGTAACCTCGATTAAGACTAAATCGAAGCTACCCAAGGCTTTAAACTGACTGAACAAACTGAAACAAACATTACAACGGAATAAATACAATTGGTCTTATACAAACCTTAATCCAAAAAGATTAAATAAATAGCACAACCTTCTATTTAAACAAAATCTTCATCTAGTCTTCCATAAGCTCTTGTTTCTGAAACTCAGCTTCACTTTGAAGTAGTTCAACCATGATCTTCATTCAAGTATAACCATTGAAAACTTTTCTTCAACTTTTGGAACTTCAAACATCTGAATCCGCCTCTTGAATCAACTTCTAAGAAGAACCTGATGTATCGTATACAACGGTGGACACCAGCCGACAATATAAAAGAAAAGAAAATGGACGGGTTAGTCTAATGAAAGACTAGCAAGCGGAGAATCTAACTTGGTTCTTATGGTTGTAACTAAACATATTGGCCTCCAAATCCGGATAGACTCGGATTATGATCCAACAGTTAGCAGTCTTATAGAGAATAAGAATGAGATTCGCATAATCAAGAGAGAATACCACCGCTTGTGGTTTCCTTTACAGAACATGAACAATTGTTGGGAATTCATATTAATCACATCACATTTTGAAAAGCCTCCATCGACTATTTAGATTAACTTAATCAAAGTTTGATTAAGAATCATTCATAACCGGGAGCAAGAATGGCTTTCCGACTGGACGAACCATTCAGGTATATTAATGTGCCTAACGCACTTATCTTATATTACTTTCAAAACTTTTCACAACAAGTTGGTGGCTTTTAATCGGCCCGAACTACTGCCAAAGGAACACAATGCTACCGAGGTCAGAGGGCTTATTTCATCCTTGAACAACCCGAATAACACGAGTCCCGATGTTGTAGAGATTAGAGGGCCTGTTTCATCCATAATCATCTCAACACCAAGATCATAAGACTTAAGCTATTCTTGATATTTCATTTGCATATGGTGAGGTAGAGATCACAGAGGCCTATTACCATGTCGTCTACACTACACCGTGCTGAACCTGCACTTAGCTAGAGTGCCTATCAACCCTCTCACACGAAGAGTAGGGGAAAAGAGTCATGACTCACCATTAGGATTAGGCCCCTCCTAATGTAATATTGTTTTAAAGAGAGGGTATAAAACCACTCCCTGAACTATCTTAATCACAACAAAGTCTCAGCTTGAGACAGCATACAAGGTCATCCATAACGGACCTAAATCCAGTTCTAGCGCAAAACTGAATAAACAACATGGTCATTATTTCTAACAAATATAACGACCTATCATATTTTATTAATCATACAAGTTGTTCCCAACGCAAATATTAAATGGGATCCAATTCTTCATTTAATAACAATAACACAAGAGAGAATCGTCCACTTGCCTTATAAGGCGTGCTCGACGTCCTTAGCAATTACAACAGTAATCTGTATCATCCCTCTGAAAAATATAACCAAAGGATTTCTCAACAACGAGCTCACAGAAATACTTCTTAGTTGTATTCTCAACTCCCACAACTTCCTAATCGATAAACGATTTAATTTCCGAATATCGATATATAATAAATCCTTAGTTATCATGCTTCAAGGAGCCATCTTGGCGGAATTATAACTAATTATCCGCTTCTCTTTTGAAACAATTTTCTAAATAAAAATTGTTCATCAGCAACAATTCTAAAAGATTACCAAATTTCAGCTCAAACGGATTAACGACGAATCCCAAGTAATTATCCGAAGTCCTTTACCTGACAATCGGCATCCAAAACTTGTCTTCGCTATAACGGAAGATCCGGACGTCCGTTTCATGAGCGGTTCGAACCTGTGGAACCGTATCAACGTCAAGATTATAAAAATCATAAATTTAATTAGCAAAGCGGAACCGAAAGGCCCTTACGGTGGCTCCGCAATCAAACCGCTAATTAATTTCGATCGTATATACCTTCACTCGAACCCATGGCTCGTGTGGCTCGATCATGGCTCGATCCCCGAGCCCGAGGGTGGCTGGGCGTTGCCCGACAGTAGGCCTTGCGGTGGGTGGTGGTCGGAGGGCCTGGCGATCGTCGACGGCGTCACTTTGGGCGAGGTAAAGAAGACCGGCGGGATAAGTTCTCTTCTCCCGAGCTTGTCGTTCTGCTTGATTTGTTCCTCTGGTTCGGCTCCTTTCTCCAGCAGCACGAGCCCAGAGAAGGTGGAGGAGGAGCTAAGGTGGTGAGCTGGGCAGAGGAGGCGGAAGACGGGGCAGAGAAGGCTGCCGGCGGTGAGAAATTCAGCCAACCGAGTCCGTCGTTGTCCTGTCCTGATTTATTCTCGGTTCTGGTTCATTCTTTGGCGCTGGTTTTCAGCAGCAGCCATGCTCAAGAGTTCATGGGGAGGATTGGAGGAAGAAGATGAAGTAGCAGAGGTGGTGGGAGGAGAGGATGGTGGACAGCTGAGAAGAAGACAGCCGGCGGTGGAGCTGAATTCTTTCTCCCGCGACGTCGTTCCGTCCAAGACTCTCTCTCGGTTCTGTTTTTACAGCAACCACAAACCCAGAAAAATTGAAATGGAGGTGAGGGAGATGGAGTAGGTGGTGGTGGATGGCAAGGAGGCGGAAGGGAAGAAGAACGCCGGCGGTAATGAGTTGACCGAAGTCCGCCGTTCTCGTCCTAATCCTCTCGCCCCTATCCTCTGTTTTCAAACTTCCAAAAAAAATCGAGCTTCATCCTCATCCAAATATACACCAGAAGAAATCAGACTCCTCCCTCATTAAGCAAACACGTGGGTCGGTTAAACGGGATTTCCCGTCTCGGAACGGGACTCGCGTTAAAGCGCTAAAATTATGTACCTCGGATGGAAAAACTTACCAAACGGAAAACGTCCCGTAAATTATGTAGACCAATAAAATCAATTTTCTATGATTTTATCATGCTACCCTCAATTTTTAAGGCTTCCGTTTCGTATTTTAAATCTCTTCCGGTACATAATTAAAAAGACGGCTTATCCAATAAATATTCTTTTTCCACTGAAAAATCCTAGAATTCACACCGATCCATAAAATCATTTCTTTGTGATTTTAGGATACCACCAACAATTTTCTAGGATTTAATCTCCAACAAAAATATCGGATTAAGCGTTAAAACGGACCCAAAAGGTTAAAAGGATATCCGAGAAAAATTCGAAAATATCCTCAAAAACCGCAGTTATTACAAGTTTGGCACGTCAATTTCGACCACGTGGTCTGTAAAGGTAGCTGCTACGCATGGTCGCTAACTTTAGCGACCACATGGTCGCTAACTTTAGCGACCACATGGTCGCTAACAATTGACCTCAGATTAGCAACCATATGGTCGTTAAATACACACGCCAAATTTTCTGGCGAGTATTTAGCAACCATGTTTGATGTGGTCGATAATTTAGCTATTATGTGGTCGTGAACTTTTTATTTTTAATTCTTTGATTAAGCAACCACTCGCTAAATAGCGACTAAATTACGTGGTCGCTAAATTATGGTTGCTAAATCAGTGGAATATGGTAGTGTGTTGGGCTTGACATTAGAATATGTCTCCCTTATAACAAAGATAATTTTCTTATTTGATTTTTCTAATTTTAATATAATTTTTTTGCCAAATCCACAACAATCCAACAATTCGAAGGAATTTTTTACCCAAATTTGAATGACATTGAGCCTAAACTTTTTTTTTGGTGTGATGACATTGAGCCTGAACTGCTTGACTTTGTTTATTGTGTTTCATTAATCTCTTTAAGATGAGGTTAATGCATACATATTAGAACTGTCAAAAGATGACAACCAACTCGACCCGAACAACCCGATAATTTTAGGGTCAAGACTCGAAAATTTAAACCCGAAACCCGAAATCAACCGAACCTGATAGAACCCGAAACCTATTGGGTTGAACCTGAAACCCGTTGTGTAGACCGATTTAGTATATTCATAGAATTTTTAAATTTTATTTTGAAATTTATAATATATTTTATTATTAAAATAAATAAAACAATATATTATAATTAAATATTATTTAATTAAAATGGATTTTAATAATCATAAAAAAAAAGATATTTTAAACCCGCTGGTCAACCCGACCCGACCGAAAATTCGCTACAACCCGACCCGATTGACTCGTGACCCATAACGAAACTGAATCCGATTTAACACGAACCCGAAATGACCGAACTTGAACCCGTCCGCGGCCTATGATACTATCGAAGTGAAACAAGGCATCTAAAGAAGACTAGAGGCTATATGCTAGTTAATAACAAGTAAATCCTTTGCTTTGTATGTATCCTTTTAAAAAAGAGCATCTGAAGTATATGAGTTTGTGGGCTATCGATGTGCCCCGTGAATAAAATGAAGCGCATCATCATTCACCTTGACCGATTTGCAAGGCTCATTTTTAGATTTACGAGGTGTATGCGTCGGCCGAGGTGACGTATACCTCGTCAATCGAGGTAACCGACGTGCCCATTGGATGATTATTTTCCAATGAATGGTTTTTTAACCAATATAAAAATGAAGTTGACGGGTGGTTTTTATCCACTCTCAATATACTCTCAATCTACTCGCATTCTTGGATTATTCTCCGAGATGGCTTCGAAGAATTGGCTCGTTGCAAAATTTAGGGTAAGCTAAGTGATATTATATCTTATTTTGACAATAGATTTCAAATTTTTGAATTTTTTACATTAAATTTCATACAATATGGTATTGTGTTTTTAATAATTCTTTATTGTACCTAGTTTTTAATGAGATAAGGAGCAAAATCACTTGATCCATTTTATGTGAATGAAGAGTTTGTTGATGAAGACATTGGACGATATGAGGTGCAAGATGACGCATATGAAATCAAAGCCATGTTTAATTAAGAAGAAGAACTGATATGTAAATGTTATTTCATCAAGTCTTATACATTTTATTATTTTAATGTTGTGATAAATAACAAAATGCTTGGAAATGCAAAAAAATCCTAATTTAGATTTTTATTATACTAGTGCGTTCATGTTTCGGCTTTTTCTTGCCACTTTGTAACTGATTATGAATGGCTAGATCGGGAATCTATGAAAGATTGGGCCCATGAAACAGGTAAGAAGTTGAACATTGTACTCACTACTAAAAACTCATGTCTGTAGAAGATCCTTTTGGGATGTGTCTTAGGCGTTGAGTATCAGTCGGGGAAGAAGGGCAAACCAAGCAATATTGTGCTGATTTTAGAAGTCGGTGATGATCTAGAAGAAGTTCTTCGTATTAGAAAGATCGGATGCTCATTTGAGTTGATTGGTTGGAGGGACAATAAAACCAAGATTTGGCTGTAAGGCCCGAGGCCATAGAAGCGCTATCCCATGTCAACTCGAGAACTTCCCAGGAGGTCACCCATCCTGGTACTACTCTCGCCCCTGCACGCTTAACTTCTAAGTTCTTTGTCCTCACTCGAACCCAGAAAAGGAAGAGCTCTTGTTGACATGGGGAGCACCTCAACCCATTATAAATCTTCGGGGTGTTACAATCTCCCCCACTTAAGCACTTGACGTCCTCGTCAAGCTTACAGACCGTCCTCCGGGTCGAGTGACCGCCCACTGGGCCAAGCCAACTCGTAACCCAGAGTCGGCTCTGATACCATTTGTAAGGTCCGAAGCCATAGAAGCGCTATCCCATGTCAACTCGAGAACTTCCCAGGAGGTCACCCATCTTGGTACTACTCTCGCCCCTGCACGCTTAACTTCTGAGTTCTTTTTCCTCACTCGAACCCAGAAAAGGAAGAGCTCTTGCTGACATGGGGAGCACCTCAACCCATTATAAATCTTCGGGGTGTTACATTGGCAGCTAAGGGTGGAATACAATCACCACAATCATCAACTCTCCACCGGCCTAGAGGGTTATCCATTCGCCAATGGATTGAATGAGGAATAGAGGGAGGATGAAAAGAAGCTAGCTCTGGTGGATGTGGAGTTGAGGGAATCCATGACTTTCCTAAGGCACAAGATGCCGGAAATGACTACATCAACGAAGTAGTTGTACGATTTTTGACATAAAGTATTTAAAGAAGAGATGGACTCGATGGCTGGAACCCAATTTGTACTTCATTTATTAGAGTCTCATGAGTACTATATTGAATATAGAACTGAGGCGGGAAGTAATAAGATACTAGACTTGTTCTTTGCCCATCTCAAGTCACTACAATTGTTGAAGCTGTACCCTTATATGACATTATGGACTCGACATACCAAGAGAACATGTAAGTGATTATTAATTGTTTTATAGTTAGTAGATTAAGTTTACACATATTCACTTTCATTTAATTGAGATTGTAGGTATGGCTTGCCCTTGTGCAAAATCGCTAGATTTACTTGCATTCTGCACACTTGATGCATTGATTTTGGGTTTATGTCAAGGGAGATTCAAGACAACTATGAATGAGTATTAGGCCAGTTGTAAGAGGTGTATTAGATGGTTGGAAAAGAGCCAGAAGTCGTAGTGACCGATCGAAATGTTGCTAAGGTGTATTGGATTTTGGTTGAGTCGGGTTTTGACCAAGTCAGATTATGGATTGAGTTAGATTTTCAATTTTTTGTTGTATTACAATATTGGGTTTAAGTTGAATCTTGATTCGGTTGAATTGGAATTCAGTTGGATTATGGATTGATTTAGATTTTAAGTGAAATAGGGTTCATTTGAATTGAAACTTAGTTGAGTTGGGATTCACTTGAATTATGATTCGGTTAAATCAAGATTTGGTTGTGTTGTATTATATTTAAATCAAGTTTTTGTTGAATTGTATTATGGTTATACCATGTTTAAGTTGAATCGAATTTCGATTGAATTCGGTTTCGATTAAATGAGATTTCAATTGATTCAAATTTTAATAAATTTATTTTTGATTGAATTAGATTTTAGATTAGATGATGAATTTTTTTGATATTTTAGGAACAATTATATATAATAATCACTAGTATATCATTTCTATTTTATATTATTAACAACAAAAGAGTAAATATAAATATAATATTTTAATGAAAAATCAAATCAAATTGATCGAGTATAGAGCGTTCATAATTGTAAGTGGATACTTGCCTCACTTAAAATTTTCGGTCGTAAGTGCAATTGATGTCCCTTGTTGGAGTCTTTTTAAACATAAGATAGTATAACGACATTAATTGTCCTCTCTTACTTGTGTTTCTTGAATATTGATTTAGGGTCGAGCTAGAATAAATGCATGATTATAGATGCCTAGTTGGTACACATAACTCCTTGGTTGAGACTTGAGATCGATAAGAAGGGTTTAGACTTTTTTAAATGATGTTTTAAGTGTTGTGTATAATCGGACTGGGTTTAGGTGTCGAGTATAATCGAGTTGGGTTGTTTTAGTTCGGGTAGATTTGTGTTTCAGGTCCAATCAGTTTTGAGTTGGTCCCAGATTGATCTTTTCGGATATAATTGAGTTCGGACTATTTCTAAACGGGTTGCTTTTGTGTCGAATATATCAGATTGGTTTCAAGTTTACTTTTATAAATTTTTTTTCTAGGTGTCGATCAATCTCGAATTGAACGGGTCGGACGGTTTTCTCGGGCGTGGCAAGAATTTGCCACCCCTAATTCTGTGTAAGATATTATTAACCGTTAGTAAATGATATTATCAAGCTATTAATGGATTGATGTGAAATGTAACTACATGCAATCTATCACATGCATTGGTAACACCTTAAAGTATGAGTGACATATACAGCAACAAATTTGAAATATATTTTTGAAATAATTAGTTTGAACAAAATAATACTGTAAAACTTGATGATATTAAGTAAAAATGAAATATCAAAATAATAACGGGCTTAAATCAGTTTATTCTATCTTAATGTGAACTTCCCATGATGTAGTCATGATATGCTCATATGCTTCGTATTTTAATTAATGTCCTAAGGTTTTTCTTTTGAGAAAAACTTGATATAAAATATACTGCAGCTGCATGGTGTGCCTCCGGTTTGAGCAGGAGAAGTCATTAATGACGCCCACCCACCTTTCCTGTATTTGTGAGTGCCAAACGAGTCCTCACAAATCCCAGTATCCCAGTCCCCCTCGGCCCTCTCTATTTATACATCTCCTCTCCCACCACTTCTTTCCCCACCGTACTGCACTTTCCCAATTAGGAGTCGTTTGGGAAAAAAAAAACGAGAAAAATAAGGGAGATCTAATTTCTAGCTCATAGTAACACAATGAGAAGGCGGTCCTCCAGCTCAACCTCTTCGGCGCTACGGCTTGCACTAGTGATTGTGGTCGCGGCGGCGTGGGCGGCGCAATGCGACGCAGGTGAGTTCCTGGAGGCGGAGTGCCTCAACGTGCCCGCGTCCACGTTCACGAACGCTCTGAGGTCGACCATGAGCGATGTCAGCAAGGTGCTCTCGGTGCTCTCCAAATTCTCCGGCGTGTTTCACGATCTCAGGCTGTCGAACGCCATTAATGACTGCGTCGATTTGCTCGACCTCTCCTCCGACGAGCTCTCCTGGACCCTCTCATCGGCTCAAACTGGTCAGTCTCTGCTTTTGTTTATTACTATTGCTAACCCCCCCAAAAAAAAACTCAGAACAGAGGAAACAGAGGAGTTGTCACCATCTGTGCAAAATTCATGCATTTCAAATTAAAGTTGGTTGCTAGCGATTGAATGGATTGGAAATTTCATGGTTGTGATATGACATCACAAAAATTAAAGAATAGACTCTGAAATGGGACCTCAATTGGAAGAGAGAAGGTCATCATATCCAAATAATTCAATTTTACATGTACTTGTTCTGTTAAATTGTTCTTCGTCAAGCTACGCTTTCCTTGCGGAATTAATAGGCTAAATAATGACTTCATAGCTAAGATTTGTGAAAGAAAACCCGACCCTATTCTAGAAACTCTTTGATTTAACGGTCGGATCAAGAACACTTGATTATACAGTAGTATTCAATAAATCCTAATTCTCCCAATAAGACGAAACCGTTGGTTTTACCAAGGACCATGTCTAGACAAGTTTAGTTCTTTAAGATTACCTTGAGACATGAACAACAATTGTTAACACTAAACAATACGAGTAGTATTCTGTAAAAGATGAAACCTCTAGACATAGAATTTTGTTAGCGATCTTTTGTATACTCAAATTGAACTTGACCTACATGCCCTTTAAAGAGAACAAATATCATTTTAAATAATAATTAAAAAAACAGAATAATCATTAGACGAAATAACTCAATCCCTAGCTACGTAGTTTAATAAAATTACTTGACATTTTCCTTGAACATATTGAAAATCGGCAGGTCAATCAAGCAAGACCAAAAATCTGGCCATGGACCTAAAGACATGGCTGAGCGCAGCCTTCGTGAACCAAGACACTTGCCTAGACGGCTTCGAGGGCACGAGCAGCATCGTAAAAGGCGTCGTGTCAGGCAGCATCGGTGAGCTCACGTCCCTCATCCGGCAAGCCCTCAACATGGTTCACATCAACCAAAAGCCTCACCGAACAACCACTCGAAAGCTTGCAAACGAACAAGAGGACCGGGAATTCCCGGCCTGGATCAGGCCGAGTGTCCGGAAGCTTCTGCAAGCGGGAGTCCCGGCGCCGGACGCAGTGGTGGCCTTGGACGGGACGGGAAACTATAGCAAGATCATGGACGCGATTGAGGCTGCGCCTGATCATAGCGAGACTCGGTTCACCATCTATATAAAGAAGGGGGTGTATAATGAGAACGTGGAGATTAAGCGGAAGAAGACCAATATTATGATATATGGAGATGGGATGGATGTCACTGTCATTACTGCCAATCGGAACGTCGCCGATGGATGGACTACGTATCGCTCCGCCACATTCGGTAAGTTTTCTTTCTTTCTTTTTTTACCATTCAAAAATCTATTAAAGTAAATCGAGTGCAATTTAGGAAACAGTTGTAGACTATACAACATCGGTTCGAATTCGGTATAGAGTTGTAAAAAAACTCTATGGGTGAAGTTCTAAAACCCTATGATAATTTGGTAAATCCTAGGAAAAATAATTAAAAAAAAAAATTATAATTTAATTTGGTGAGAGGTAAATCTAATCTCAACCATTGATATCTTATTTAACGACTGAGATCTCTCCAACTCTACCCATAGAGTTTTTTTACAACTCTACTGAATGTGACCCATCACCACCGACAAGAGCTTTGTTTTCATCGTTTAATTAAGCTTTTTATTTTAAAATTAAAACAGGATTGAATATCACTTTATATATCTATCTCAAACATCAATTTTGTTACATTATTACTTGACAACTTTTCCAAAAGTACTCTTTAAGTCGGTGTTTTGATTTTCTTATAAATTAATTCAAAGATACGGGAATTTTAAATCCCTCCAAATTAAAGTTATCTTTCACAAAAGTCGAATAATACTTTTAAAACAAAAAACAAGGAACAAGATGGGCGACATATCACATGTTCCGGCTCTATATTTTTTTCCCATGTATTTATCCAAACTTTATGACTCCCTCATATATGTCTCCGGATAGAATGATATCGATTCCATGAATTTCAGTTCATATAAATTACCCTTAGCATGAACATTTTTTCAACCAAAGAAAACCTTCTGAATTTAAACAAACGAGAGGTAAAATAATTTGGTCAAAGTGATAATTTCATATGGGATAATTTCATATGATGTCTCCTTAAAAAATATTAAATTAAATTAATATTATATAATTTTTTTAATATCAGTTTTGCGTTTCCATCGGTATTTTTTATTTATTTTAAACGGGATGGAACCAGCTGTTCTGGAATCGGTGGAACCGCTTGTTCTCCGGTTCCAAGGAAAGTGGAACGAGACCGGAACCGGCTGATCACCAATTTCGCAACCGCCGTTTTTTTGGGTTCGATTCTCCAGTTCCCTTAGAACCGGACACATAATTACGTTCACATATTAGTGTTACATGTTCATGGTTAATGGTCATATAACTTATATATACTCATATTCAATTTATATCGATCATTGTATATGTGTTAAGAAACTTAATTTAAACAAAAACGTAAAACAAATCAAGCAACTAAAATTTGTTTTTAATTTTTTTAATAAGAGTTACTTTCATTTAAACCAATTAAACTTTTTTATAACATGCTCTATAAAAACATTGTAGAAAAAAAAATTCACACTCTATAATATATTTCGATTTATGTGGGCTGGGTGTGATTTTCTTGTATACAAACTAAGTAGCATTCTAAATGCTCTAGTACTTTATTCAAGACACACCGTATAGCATAGACATCACAAATTAAAAGTGATGGACAAACAAAAATAAACATACTATATATATGATGCATGGGCAGCCGTGACGGGGGCAGGATTCATAGCACGAGACATAACCTTCGCGAACACAGCGGGCCCACAGAAGCACCAAGCCGTGGCCTTCCGCTCGGACTCGGACCTCTCCGCCGTGTTCCGCTGCGCCTTCCGGGGCTACCAGGACACCCTCTACACCCACGCCAACCGCCAGTTCTACCGCGAGTGCACCATCACCGGCACCGTCGACTTCATCTTCGGGGACGCCGTGGCCGTCTTCCAGGCCTGCCAGGTCCTCGCCCGCAAGGGCCTCGACAACCAGAAGAACACCGTCACCGCCCAAGGCCGCAAGGACCCCGGCGAGGTCACCGGCTTCTCCCTCCAGAACTGCAACTTCTCCGCCGACCCCGAGCTCCTCGCAGCCAACGCCACCGCCGTGCCCACCTACCTCGGGCGGCCGTGGAAGGAGTACTCTAGGACGGTGGTGATGGAGAGTTACTTGGGGGACGTTATTCGCAAGGAGGGGTGGCTTGAGTGGAACGGGGACTTGTTTCTCACCACCTTGTATTATGCCGAGTACATGAATTCGGGTCCCGGGTCGGGTCTTGGTGATCGGGTCAAGTGGCCTGGCTATCATGTTTTGAGCGGCCCCGATGAGGCCGTCAATTTTACGGTTTCCCGGTTTCTGGAGGGGGACATGTGGTTGCCTAAGACTGGGGTTAGATTTACTGCGGGGTTGAATGCTTGAATATTATATAATTAATTGGTTAAGTAATTAACGTTGCATGTGGTTATATATCGATCGATGGCTGCTGAATTTAATTTTAGTTTTGTACCATACGGTTTATACATGAATGTATGTTATTTGAGTGGGAGAGAGGTGGTCTAAGAGACCCGAAATGTGTGATCAATATTTTGGGCGGGTAATATTAATTATCATTATTATTTTTGTTATAATCCGCTATAAAGATATTTTTATTTATTATGTTTGTTTTTCATTATATATTTTGTTATGAATTTAAATATGATGGTTATTTGTTATGATGGAGAATTTTATCTTAGTCGAAATGTAGAATTTTTGCTGAATTGGGGAACAAGAAATCGCTTGTTGGGCCTGGAGAGATAGAGATTTTGACCTTCTCTCTTCCTCTCATCTATTAAAAATACATGTCTTCGTCATGTATGATGAGCGCACTCATATTCACTGAGCTCGTTAGCAAGCCTTATCCTTTACCTCGATGTTCGATTGACAAACTACTCTTTTGACTTAGGCAACGAAGGTGGATTAGGGGGTCCCCGCCCCCTATGTCCATTGTTTTGTTGGTTCTAGGTTGAAGAGGAGCTTGGAACAGAAGGTGAAGAGGAGAGTAAAGAGGAGTATTCAATTAGTGCATTGAAGGTGAATTTTTGTGCACTAACATTTGGCTCCGTCTTTGGGAAACGATCAATTGATCCACGTAATTATGGTGTTGAATTCGATCCCAGAATAGCAAGAAATAACTTTTCTTAGTCCTGGGGCTATCCCGCACAGCTAAATCGAGCTTGACGCCCTCATAGAGCGAAACCGCGTCCACGGAACAACAAGCAGTGACCGCGAACCAAAAGACCACGATCGCGGAATCGAAAACCGCGACTGTGGCACACAGGATGATCGCGCAAACTCCAATATACGCTTAGAGGATTGAACCCTAGCGCGCACCGATCACGCAAACTCCGATACTTTCTTTGAGGATCGAACCCTAGCGCACATCGAGCAAGGCTTCTTGCTTGAAGACAATTTAAGCCGTGACCCGACCCCACCCGCAAGCACAACCCTAAACCCTAAACCCTAATACCGCGACCTCGCCCAACGAGCCACGATCACGGACGAGCGCAACTACATATCAGAGCATGTGCCAGCCGAAAACCGAGAGCGGTGATACGTGATTGCCCGGAATCCTCCGTTGAAACCTCGTATATGACCCACACAAGTCCCGATCTTGCCTAGTAATCCTTGATTCAACCTGAATTTGCAATCAATATGAGAAATCGTGCACAACAAGTAACAACGGGTTTGAATTGATTGAATGAAAACCGATCAGATTTGATAGATTAGTCCAACTTGATAGTTCAAACGGATTGGCTCTAACGCTAAATCCGATTGATTAACTAGTTTGATCTTTAACAATCACAACTAGAACAATCTAATTGATTAAACCAACAAACCAGATTCGAACAAGGAGAGAGAGATCGATTGATGATGATGATGATGATCGAACAAATACAAACAAACTCGAGTCTTTTGGAGCCCAAAGACAAGATAAACCTTTCTTAGGGTTTATCTAATCTCAAGCTAATTTTTATTAATGAAACTGAAAAGTATTTATAGAGAATACAAAAGCTAATACTTGGGGAGCAAGGAAGAGGAGGTGGCCGGCCCTAGATGGGGAGAATGGGTCTCCTTTGCTTGCTTCCCAAGATATAATAATATCTAATTAAATCTAACTAGATTCCCTTAAATAAATAAATCATAGCTGAATTATTTATTTAAGGAAATAATCCTAACAACTTAAAATATCTCTAACAAACTAAAAATATCTCTAACAACCAGGAGAGAGAAAATATCTCTAACAACCAGGAGAGAGAAAATATCTCTAACAACCAGGAGAGAGAAAATATCTCTAACAACCAGGAGAGAGAAAATCAACCAACTAACATAAGCCTATTGGCTGATTTCTCTACATTATTTAATTAAGTTCACACGCCTATAATAAAATAAATAGATAGATATTTTCTCCATTTAGAATGGTCAAGTCAAAGGGTTGACTTTGACCCATATACCAATTTATCTCACCCGGTCACTTACTAAATTCAGCCCTAAAGTGAGACAAATTAATACATGTTTCTAAATAAAGAAATAGTGAATTTCGGCCCTCCTATGATCAATCCATGGAATCCGGGCTCAATTGATGTCGAATGCACGAGACCCACTTCGCCTTGCTAGGCTCTTCAATAACCGCTGCCAATCGAACCAAGATCGCTGTTGTGCCTTGAGCAATCTTCTTAGCTCGACTTCTTGTGATTAGTCCGTCAGAAGGCACTCGAATCAACTCATCGACGTCGGTTTGAGACATGGCAGGCTTCACTGCATCATTCTCCTCCACTTGAGCTCGAATCGTCTCTGATTCGACGTCGGAATCAAAATCTGGCACATAAAGAGATAGATCAGCCACATTAAAAGTTGGATGGACACCATACTCACCAGGCAAGTCAACATGATATGCATTAGGGCCGATTCTCCTGATGATACGAAATGGTCCATCTCCTCTCTGATCTAACTTGTTCTTCCTTTGATTTGGGAACCTTTCCTTCCTTAGATGCACCCAAACAAGATCTCCTTCTTCAAAGATAACCTGTTCGACCCTTATCAGCATGGGCCTTGTACTTCATGGATTTCCTCTCCAAGTGCATCTTCGTCCTCTCATGTAGCTTTTTCACAAACTCAGCCCTCTTGTTAGCTTCAAAACTCTCTTTTCCCTTGTATGGCTAAGGCGTCATATCCACCGGTGTCCTCGGATTCAACCCATAAACAACCTCAAAAGGGGTCATCTTTGTGGCTGAATGGATTGACCTGTTATAAGCAAACTCCACAAAAGGCAAAATATCTTCCCAACGTTTGAGGTTAGCTTTAAGCATAGTTCTAAGTAAAACCCCTAACGTTCGATTAGTAACTTCCGTTTGCCCATCAGTTTGTGGGTGACATGAGGTAGAAAACAACAATTTAGTTCCCAATTTAGACCATAGACTCTTCCAAAAATAACTCAAAAATTTAGCATCACGATCTGACACAATAGAACAAGGAATGCCATGCAATCTAACAATTTCCCTAAAGAACAAATCAGCAATATGCACAGCATCATCAGTCGTGTGACATGGAATAAAGTGAGCCATTTTGGAAAATCTATCTACCACTACAAAGATAGAATCTCTACCCTTCCTAGTTCTAGGCAAACCTACAATGAAATCCATAGAAATGTCTTCCCAAGGAGAACTAGGAATGGGTAAAGGCTGGTACAAACCATGGGGGTGAAGTCTAGACTTAGCTTTAGCACAAACAACACAACTCTTGACAAATCTCAGCACATAATTACTCATTTTAGGCCAATAGTAGTGTTCTTTTAAACCTTCTAAAGTCTTTTCTAAACCCCTATGTCCTCTTGATTCATGAACCTCTTTAGTTAGAAGCCTACGTATACTAGATGAAGGAATGCACAATTTTCCAGCTTTAAACAAGTATCCATCATCAATAAAGTAGGTATCTATTTCACCCCTAGACATGCAATTCTTATAGATTTCAGCAAAGTGAGGATCACTAGCATATAATTCCCTAATCATTGCAAATCCAAGGATCTTAACATCACATAGGTTCAAGAGTACATACCTCCGAGAAAGGGCGTCAGCTACCACATTCTCCTTGCCTTTCTTATGTTTAACAACATAAGGAAAGGTCTCCATGAATTCAACCCATCTTGCATGTCGCCTGCTGAGTCTGGATTGGCCTTTCAAGTACTTCAAGGCCTCATGATCAGAATGGATTACAAACTCTTTAGGCCACAAATAATGAGACCAAGTTTTCAGGACCCTAATTAAAGCATACAACTCTTTATCATAAGTAGGGTAATTCAACTCAGCCCCACTAAGCTTTTCACTAAAATAAGCAATGGGTTTCTTGTCTTGTAAGAGCACGCCTCCTATGCCATGTCCAGAAGCGTCCACCTCTATCTCAAATGCCTTGGAGAAGTCAGGGAGTTGAAGCACTGGGGCGTGGCATAATCTGTCCTTCAAAGTGTTGAAGGCGTTCTCTTGTTGCTCCCTCCATTTAAAGGCCGTATCCTTCTTTGTAAGCTCGTGGAGGGGGGCTGCAATTGTGCTAAAATCACGCACAAATCTCCTGTAGAAACCAGCCAAGCCGAGAAATGATCTGACCATTGTTGGTGTAGTCGGCTGGGGCCATTCTTTGATTGCCTTGATCTTGTCTTCATCTACCTTCAATCCACCTTTAGACACAACAAAACCAAGAAAAATGGTAGACTCCGAGCAAAAAGAACACTTTTTCAAGTTAACATAAAGCTTTTCTAACCTTAAAGTGTCCAAAACAGCCCTAAGATGATCTACATGTTCATGCATGGTTTTGCTATAGATTAAGATATCATCAAAGTAGACTACAACAAATCTGCCTAAGTATCTTCTTAAAACATGGTTCATAAGCCTCATAAAAGTACTAGGTGCATTAGTTAATCCAAAAGGCATTACTAACCATTCATATAAGCCATACTTAGTTTTAAAGGCAGTTTTCCATTCATCCCCTTCCCTCATCCTAATTTGATGGTACCCACTTCTTAAATCAATTTTAGAAAAGAAATTAGCACCATGTAATTCATCAAGCATATCATCTAGTCTAGGGATGGGGTGACGGTACTTAACTGTTATTTGGTTGATCACTCTACAATCAACACACATTCTCCATGTGCCATCCTTCTTTGGCACCAAAATCACCGGAACCGCGCATGGGCTGAGAGATTCACGCACATAGCCTTTGTCCATGAGATCTTGCACTTGTCTTTGAAGCTCAGCGGTCTCTTCTGGACTTGCTCTATAGGCTGCACGGTTTGGTAATGAAGCGCCGGGCACCAAATCGATTTGATGCTCAATGCCTCTAATTGGTGGCAGGCCTTCCGACAACTCTTCAGGCATCACATCTTCAAACTCCTGTAATAGATCCTGTAGACACTTTGGAAGATGTGAAATATCTTGACTAATAATAAGTATCTCTTTCCTCATAAGAAGTAAGCAAGAAGAGTTAGGGAAAGAAATACTAGACTGAGTCACAAGAGAGCGCTTTTCTACACTGCCTTTCAAGCCGATTTTTGGCTCTTTCTGTAGGCGTTCTTTTTCTATATTTGTAGCTCTCTGAGTCTCTGAATTGCTCCCAAAATTTGAGCCAAAACGCTCGAGTGGATTGGGAGATAGCCTCGTTTTCGTCCCAGATGCACTGCTGGAAGTGTTGCTCGGCACTTTGGCCGTTTTAGGGACATTCTCTCGGCGTTTTTCGTCCCAAACAGTAGCTCCACCTGTTTTTGATGTTGTCCCAAAATTTGAGCCAGAACGCTCGGGTGGAGACTGGGAAACGCCGCTTGGCTTTGTCGACGCGTCGGGCGCCGAACGCCGGGCCGCTGCTTTGGCCGTTGAATCAGCCTCTTCTTTCTCTTCCTTGGCACGCCTAAGTGCCCTAGCTTGATCTCGTCGTACCTGATCCTGTAGAACTTGTTGGGGAGACAAGGGTAGAAGAGAAACTCTCCTCCCATCATAGTTAAAAGAATAGGTGTTTAACATGCCATCATAAATCACTCTCCTATCAAATAACCATGGTCTTCCTAACAAAATATGAGTGCATTCCATGTTTACTACATCACACATAATGTCATCAACATAAGTACCAATAGCAACACGGACTAAACACTGATGGGTGACAAGACTAGGACCTTCTGAATCATTAATTCCATTGAGACCATAACTAGTAGCCCTAGGTTGGGTTTTTAATTGCAAGTGATCAACTACCTTAGCATTAATAATGTTACAGTAGCTACCACTATCAATTATCATGCATAACACTTGATTCTTTACTGTACACCTAGTATGGAAAATGTTTTCCCTTTGATCTAGCCTAGGTGTTTCTTGTAAAGTAAGAGTACGCATTGTTACCAAAGTTAGAGGTTGTTCGGTGCAATCTGGTTCAATGGCCTCTACGTCCTCCTCTTCTTGTCCATTACTGTCCTCCTCCACTTGATTTGGAGTTATATCTTCATCACTCACATATCCTCCATTGGTGGTGAGAAGCACTTGCTTTAGATTTGGACAATCCTTGGCATAGTGACCTCGTCCTTGACACTTGTAGCACACTAAATCACGTGTTCTAGGCTGATTTGGAGGTCCATTGGTGGGACGCCTTTGGCCTTGAAAACCTGTTGGTTTAGGTGAGCTAGAAGCTCCCTTTTGCTGCATAGAAGAGTTAGAAGAAAAAGAGTTGGAATTTGAACTAGGATTAGGGCCATACCTTTTTGTAGCATTCCAAGCTTCCTTCTTCTTCCTTTGTTGCTGCTCATAGAGTAGTTGGGCTGAATGTACTAAGGCATTGAGATCCTTGATTTGTTGAATCTCCAATGTGTCTTGAATGCTTTGATTCAGTCCAGCCATAAATTGGGTCCTTAGAGACCGTTGGGAATGATGAATTCCCGCTTTAAAACTCAGATCCTCCAGCGCATTGAAGTACTCGGTTGGAGACTTGGTGCCTTGTTTGCAAGTTACAACTTTCAATCTCATGTGCTCGGTATGCTCTTCAGGCACATATTTCTTCCTCATTACAAACTTCAGCTGGCCCCAAGTTTCAATTGGTGGTAAGGCCTTTCTTATTCGATCCTCCTTCATTCGAAACCACCAATTTCTAGCTGTCCCAATAAAGTGGATGACAACAACAACAACTTTCTCCCATTCTTCATATCCCATGTGATCTAGAATGAAATTTGTAGCTTGTTCCCACTCTAGATACTTCTCCGGGTTAAGCTCTCCATTGAATGGTTCTATCTTGATCTTTATATCACGTTTCCCAATCTGATTTACCACTTGGTTAACATTGTTGTTGTTGTTCGGCCGTTGTACTCCATAGGCTGGTGGGAGATCTTCTACAACCTCAGCTTGGTTATAGAAATCATCTAGGGGAGGATGCCATGGGCGCCTTTCTTCCCCGGGATAACCATACGTCAAATCATCAAAAGAGTTGTTGTATTGTTGATATTGTTGATGAGTGGCTTGAGGATACCGGTTGTGTGGCTGATTATAGACTTGTTGATGAGTAACCGGTGGAGTCCTCGACCCGATGCCTCTTCCTCTACCTCGGCCTGCTGTGGGGGAGTAGTGAGCCGGGGGATCATTATCTTTGTTGTAGCTAGCAAGCACATCATGTTCGTCATCCACTAGTTGTTGCTTGCCTTTGTCGCTACCCGAGGCTTGATTTGGGTCACTTGTAAGATCGACTGCAGGGGTGCTCTTGCGACTAGCTTGAGATGAATCAACCAATATTGCAAGTTGTTCCTCTAAATGCTTTAGTTGTGGAGCCAATGCAGCCGTGGCCAGTTCTACAGCTCGAGCCTGGCCATCGCGCACACCTTCACTAATGGACAACCTAATGAAGTCAATTGCCTCCTTAGTGAGACTCAATTCAGTTGGGTTAGGTTCTGATGGAATCACCATTGTTCCTGAAACAAGCAAGAAGGTAGAGAGAGTAGTGTGTCCTAAAGTAAATCACAACAAGTAATACCACACCTTGATCAAGCCAAAACTTGCCTCAAAGCAATCCAATCAACTTAATTCAGTTTTTGGGCTGTTTTGAGGGAGTAAAATGGTAGATATAGTGTAGGTATGGAATACTAATGATATTTAAAGGAAATATGCAGCTTAAGAAAATGGCAAATATGCAATAAGACAAGCAATGCAAATAATCCCTTTACGAGCTCTAAAACACATGCAATCTCTCAATTGACTCTATGCAAGTTAATAAAACCAAAATTCAGCATGCAAGGACAGAAAATATGGTAGGCTTAGTGACTTTTATTTCGTCACTCTTCAAAGTGATTTCTACTTAGCTATCTTTTTAAGCAAGCAGTCACTAGGGTTGAAAGTGGCTTAAAACTAGCTGGGGTAGATCACTTTTCTTTTCTGTTTTTTTTTTTTTTTTTTTTTTTTTGATTTTATGCACAAACTACTCTTGTGCTATAATGAAGAAAACAAGCAAAGCAAAGCAACAATGCAAAGGATGAAATTAAAAAGGGTATACACGAACTGAATTTTTTTTTTTTTTTAACTAAGTGAATTTTGCTACCAATGAAACCAACTAGAAGCCAAATTGATAACAAGGAGAAGGGGTAGGTCGAATTGATGGAATGCAATGACAGAAATCAGCAAGTATTAATCAAGCAATATGAATCGCAATCAATCATGCAACATGAATGAAAACTCATAAAACTGTAGGAAAAACAATTGCTAATCTAAATTGCAATACAACTCAACCAAATCAGCCAATAAACATGCACAAATCCCATAAAAATCTCCTAATTGGTAATTGCTTAGAAGGCAAGGAACAACTAAGGGATTTAGGGTTTGGGAGATCACGGCTGGATTAGGGCTCTTAGGGTTTGGTTCGAGGGTTTGGGTTTGGTAGGGTTTGCGATTAGGGTTTGCGAGAATTAGGGTGTCCTAGGGTTTCTCGCAATCTTGGGTTAGGGTTCTGCCGCCAAATTAGGGTTAGGGTTAGGGTTCACGAGAATAGGGCGGGGGGCGAACTAGGGTTTAGGGTCTCCGAATTGGATGGGGGTGGTGTGGTTAGGCTCGGCTGGTGGTGAGTGGTGGTGCGGTCCAGACGAGCGACACCAGTTTGGAGTGGTGGTGGTGGTTCGTGGTGGTTGGGTGGCGGAAATATGGTGGTGGTGGTGAAAAATTCAATCTTTTGGTCTCAAAAATTCAAACTTTAGGTAAAGGTGGGATTTTTGGGATCAAAAACTGAATCAAATCAATTAGAAAGCAAATTAAGGAAAGAAACAATTACTTGGCGAGACGCTGGATTATGATACCACTTGATACGTGATTGCCCGGAATCCTCCGTTGAAACCTCGTATATGACCCACACAAGTCCCGATCTTGCCTAGTAATCCTTGATTCAACCTGAATTTGCAATCAATATGAGAAATCGTGCACAACAAGTAACAACGGGTTTGAATTGATTGAATGAAAACCGATCAGATTTGATAGATTAGTCCAACTTGATAGTTCAAACGGATTGGCTCTAACGCTAAATCCGATTGATTAACTAGTTTGATCTTTAACAATCACAACTAGAACAATCTAATTGATTAAACCAACAAACCAGATTCGAACAAGGAGAGAGAGATCGATTGATGATGATGATGATGATCGAACAAATACAAACAAACTCGAGTCTTTTGGAGCCCAAAGACAAGATAAACCTTTCTTAGGGTTTATCTAATCTCAAGCTGATTTTTATTAATGAAACTGAAAAGTATTTATAGAGAATAGAAAAGCTAATACTTGGGGAGCAAGAAAGAGGAGGTGGCCGGCCCTAGATGGGGAGAATGGGTCTCCTTTGCTTGCTTCCCAAGATATAATAATATCTAATTAAATCTAACTAGATTCCCTTAAATAAATAAATCATAGCTGAATTATTTATTTAAGGAAATAATCCTAACAACTTAAAATATCTCTAACAAACTAAAAATATCTCTAACAACCAGGAGAGAGAAAATATCTCTAACAACCAGGAGAGAGAAAATATCTCTAACAACCAGGAGAGAGAAAATATCTCTAACAACCAGGAGAGAGAAAATAAACCAACTAACATAAGCCTATTGGCTGATTTCTCTACATTATTTAATTAAGTTCACACGCCTATAATAAAATAAATAGATAGATATTTTCTCCATTTAGAATGGTCAAGTCAAAGGGTTGACTTTGACCCATATACCAATTTATCTCACCCGGTCACTTACTAAATTCAGCCCTAAAGTGAGACAAATTAATACATGTTTCTAAATAAAGAAATAGTGAATTTCGACCCTCCTATGATCAATCCATGGAATCCGGGCTCAATTGATGTCGAATGCACGAGACCCACTTCGCCTTGCTAGGCTCTTCAATAACCGCTGCCAATCGAACCAAGATCGCTGTTGTGCCTTGAGCAATCTTCTTAGCTCGACTTCTTGTGATTGGTCCGTCAGAAGGCACTCGAATCAACTCATCGACGTCGGTTTGAGACATGGCAGGCTTCACTGCATCAAGCGGAACCCTTGTTCCGTCATCTCATGCTATGGGCATGATCAATCGAGCCACGCCGGGTCCAATCCCTCACATGTTGACGCTATCGTTTCCTTGGCATTTGCGCCAAACGGCAGGAATGGTGTAACACCCCGATAATTTATAAGGGATTGAGATGCTCCTGATACACTGGGTTTTGTACAGCGTAATTATGTATTTTTATTAGGATTTCTGAGTGGTTTAGGCTAGATTTGAGCGTTTATTTGTAAAATCAATAAAGCCTACAGATGAAGACTTCGAAGACAGAGATCAGAGTTCGAGCTGAAGACCCGCTTTATAACGGTTGCTAAGGAAATACAAGACTGAAGATTCTACGAAAAAGAAGACCCATTCCCTCGGGTATGGAGCCGAGACCGCGGTGGAGTCCGATTCCGCGAGGTTGAGATACGCAGGACCCGCGCCCGCGGGTTGAGACCCGAGATCGCGGGTTGGCTGTTTCTGCGCCGCCTTCGTTCTTATATCTTATCTTTATTATATTTTTATATCTAGTTTTATTTCGGATGTTTTTAGTATTTATACCTAGTTTCGTATTCAGTTTGATAGCATATTTTTAGAGAGACTACTTTTTAGTTTAACCTAGTTTTAATTTCTGATATTATGGAGAACTAATCTTCCTTGGATGTTTGTTTGATCAAGGATCCTTTTTATTGAATTCGTGAGATTCTATTAACTTTTCTATCCTTAGGTTAATATCAAAACTCTTGTTTTTAATTCTATGATCTATGTTTGATTTTATGAGCCTGATCACCATGTTTGATTGACTTAGATCTACTGTTTGGATTAGGTTTGATTGTTGTATGTGCAATCTTATTTATCATTGAAACAACAGTTTTCCAAGATCGTGGACTGGAACTGCGAAGGAGTATTTGATGGTTATCTTATGCATGAGACTCGTTGTTTGATTGCATGAATTGATTTCCTTTTATCCTTTATACTTTGCATGATTTGAATTAAACGTCCTTTTTCATATCATAATTTTGCTTGGACCGTGGACAAGCAGAAATCTTTCATAAAGATTGGAATTAACCTAGGAATTATAGAAAAGTGGATGAATCAATGATCGAATGATTAAAAAGGTGGAATTGATTGAATGAACTCTGCTTTCCTTCGATGGATTTGAATCTTTAATATGTTTGTTTGCTTAAATCTCAACCCCCATTTTTTGTTGATTGTTTGGAAATCTTGATTCCCTTGGGTTCGACCCCTTACTTGCATGCTATACTTGGTTTGTGATTTTGGGTAATTTATTTTTGATCTCAGCACAACGACTCTAGTCGAGTCAAATTTTGGCGCCATTGTCGGGGAATCGGTTTTGCTTTTCTGTTCAATCGGCATTTTTGAATGACCCGCTCCCGCGGTTTGACGCCCGCGGCTTGACCTGTGCTCGCGGTTTTCTACCCGCGCCCGCGGTTGGTTAGTTCCGGAAATCCTGAATTTGTAAGAACCTCTTATGGTTCTTACCCGTGCTACTAATCATTCTTCTATTCTTCCTTTGATCCAGGGATTAACAGGACTCTAAGAGAGTTAAGACGTCAGGTTCAAGCTACAGACAGTGTTAGGCATTCAGTTTGATCTAGTAACATTTTCTTCTTCTTCTTCCTCATCTGATTCAGAGGTTTAAGAACAGTTAGTAACAATGGCAGATCGTACTATTAGACAACTGACTGCACCTAATCTACAACAACAACATCTTGGTCTTCAATTTCCCGCACTAGGGGAAGGCGTAAAGTTTGAGCTGAAGTCCGGTCTTCTCCATTACTTAATTAAGTTCCACGGATTGATTGGTGAGGATCCAAACAAACACCTTACAGAGTTCCATTCTGTCTGTGAATCCAACTGATGTGACTAAAGATCAGCTTATGTTGAGGGCCTTCCAATTTTATTTAGCTGACTCGGCTAAGGAATGGATTCTGTACTTAGCACCTGAGACAAATACTACATGGGCTCAGATGAAGGGTGCTTTTCTGGAAAAATATGTCCCTTCTGCCAAGCAAACATTAATCAAGAAGCAACTGAGCAGTTTAGAGCAGGGTGATGATGAGAATCTGTATGAATATTATGAGCGCTACAAGAGGTTCATAGCCATCTGTCCCTATCATGGCTATTCTGAAAAAGATCTGATTTGCTATATCATTGAAGGGATTTGTGATGCTGATAAGCGCCTGATGAATGCGTCCTGTGGAGGTTCTTATGAAAATCTCACTCCGAGGCAAGTGTTTGAAAAGTTGGAGACTCTAGCTGAACAATGCAGGAACCAGAGAAAGAGGTCCAACAGTAGGTCTGTAAATTCTGTGAATGATTCCCTGAATGCTGAAGTAAGGGAACTCAAGGCTATGATGAAGCAACTGTTGGTGGGGAATGGAACTTCAAGTTCAAGGGCTTGTGGAATTTGTGGTGAAACGAGCCATCCTACTGATGCATGTCCGATTTTGCAAGAGCCAGCAGCTGATGTCAATGCTATTGGAAACTATGATCAATCAAGGCCCCGGAATGATCCATACTCGAACACATACAATCTGGGGTGGGCGAACCATCCTAACTTTAGATGGAATTAACAACCTCAACAACCATTTCCACAACAAGGAGGTCAGTCCAACTATGTTCCCATGCCTAATTATGTGCCAAGGCCTCAAGTTCCTCATGAAAATCCCGCCATTATCACTCAACTCATGAAGGAGAATCAAGAGACCAAGAATGCAGTGAAAAACCTTGGAAATAAATTGAGCCAGATTGCAACCAGCCTTAGTCACTTAGAAGCCAGAGACTCGGGAAAACTTCCATCTCAGACTATAAACCCGAGAGATAATGTGAGCGCCATCACGTTGAGAAGTGGTAAGGAGCTGAATATCGAAGTCCCAGCCAGCGGAAACCAACCGCGCTCGCAGAAGGACAGCCCCAATCCTGGTACAAAAGACGAAATTGAAGCTAAACGTCAGTTAGAATCCGCGACCGCGGACCAATACCGCGCCCGCGGTGAATCCGCGCCCGCGTGTCCCTTTTCCAACAGAATCAGATAGCTATGTTTGGCCTTCATTTCCTCCCATGGGTTCACAAAAGCCTGTTCCATCATTTCCCGAGGCACTCAAGGATACTAGGAAGGCAGCTAAAGACAAGGAAATTTTCGAAACCTTCTCAAAGTGTGAGGTAAATGTCCCTTTACTTAAACTTTTTCGGAGTATTCCTCGGTTTGCTAAATTTCTTAAAGAGTTATGTACTATTAAGAGGAAACAACAAGAGAAGGGGAAGGTTAAGAAAATCGCTCTTGTTGAGAATGTATCTTCCATGCTTCAAAGGCAATTGCCTAAGAAATATGGAGATCCCGGGAGGTTTACTGTTCCCGTAACCATTGGTGAGACGAAAGTTGAACGTTCTATGCTTGACTTGGGAGCGTCTATAAATGTCATACCACTAAGCATGTATGAGCGATTAGGTATAAGGCCATTACAAGATACAATCTGGGGTGAGACGAAGGCCAAACATGTTCCCCAGAATAAGGCCCCGGAATGATCCATACTCGAACACATACAATCTGGGGTGGGCGAACCATCCTAACTTTAGATGGAATTAACAACCTCAACAACCATTTCCACAACAAGGAGGTCAGTCCAACTATGTTCCCATGCCTAATTATGTGCCAAGGCCTCAAGTTCCTCATGAAAATCCCGCCATTATCACTCAACTCATGAAGGAGAATCAAGAGACCAAGAATGCAGTGAAAAACCTTGGAAATAAATTGAGCCAGATTGCAACCAGCCTTAGTCACTTAGAAGCCAGAGACTCGGGAAAACTTCCATCTCAGACTATAAACCCGAGAGATAATGTGAGCGCCATCACGTTGAGAAGTGGTAAGGAGCTGAATATCGAAGTCCCAGCCAGCAGAAACCAACCGCGCTCGCAGAAGGACAGCCCCAATCCCGGTACAAAAGACGAAATTGAAGCTAAACGTCAGTTAGAATCCGCGACCGCGGACCAATACCGCGCCCGCGGTGAATCCGCGCCCGCGTGTCCCTTTTCCAATAGAATCAGATAGCTATGTTTGGCCTTCGTTTCCTCCCATGGGTTCACAAAAGCCTGTTCCATCATTTCCCGAGGCACTCAAGGATACTAGGAAGGCAGCTAAAGACAAGGAAATTTTCGAAACCTTCTCAAAGTGTGAGGTAAATGTCCCTTTACTTAAACTTTTTCGGAGTATTCCTCGGTTTGCTAAATTTCTTAAAGAGTTATGTACTATTAAGAGGAAACAACAAGAGAAGGGGAAGGTTAAGAAAATCGCTCTTGTTGAGAATGTATCTTCCATGCTTCAAAGGCAATTGCCTAAGAAATATGGAGATCCCGGGAGGTTTACTGTTCCCGTAACCATTGGTGAGACGAAAGTTGAACGTTCTATGCTTGACTTGGGAGCGTCTATAAATGTCATACCACTAAGCATGTATGAGCGATTAGGTATAAGGCCATTACAAGATACAAACATTACTATTGAATTGGTTGATCACTCTAACGTGCATCCGAGTGGATTTGTGGAAGATGTTTTAGTGCATGTAGACGGTTTGATTTTCTCGACAGACTTTTATGTGCTGAAAATAGGTAAAGGGAGATACAACCCAGTTTTACTGTTGGGTCGTCCGTTCATGAAGACGGCGAGTGCCGTGATTGATTTTTCCAAGGGTTTATTATCCATGGCACATGAAGAGAAAAAGGTCCAGTTTCAATTAGATGAGGACCCGTTTTGAGCTATAAAATGACGTCGAGCCAACGACGTTAAACAAAGGCGCTGCTCGGGAGGCAACCCGAGGTAAGTTTTTCTTTTCTTTTCTTTTCTTTTCTTTTAGTTTAGTTCTTTTTAGTTTTGGTTTGGTTCTGTCGGGCTAACTTGCAGGTTCAATTTTTCTATCTCGAAGAAAGCGAACACCGCGCCAAGACCCAGTCCGCGGCTGGACCCGCGCTCGCGGTTCAGGACCCACGTTCGCGAGGCGGAATTAAGTTTTTTTTTCCGAAAAATTTTAAAAAAATAAAATAAAATAAAAATAAAAGATTTTCGGGGGAAACCCCCGAAATAAAAGGTTTTCGGGTGAAACCACCGAAATAAAAGGATTTCGGGTGAAACCCTCGAAAAAGCCCAATACATTACAATCCCGAGCCCAAAATATTACCAAACCCTCCAAGCCCCATTAGAAAATAAAACCCACAAAAGAAAAAGCCTTTTTATAAACCCAACCCATATATCCTTTGTCTTCCTCACCAACTCCAAATTCCAAACCACAAAACCCTATCACCAACCACTAGACCCGCACCGTCGCCCTCTCCATCCGTGACCAACCGAAAACCGCGCCCGCAGCTCCACACCGGCGTTCGCGACTCGCACCACCATCGAGGTTTTGTTCAAGGCGTTTGGAGTGGATAGGATTAAAGGCGTTTGTGCAAATTTGGGTCAGATCTACATTGGTTAGTACTCATTCTTGCTTTTGGAGTTGATTTTCTGCCTTGTTGAGGTCGAATTGCTGTTGCTTGAGAAGAATTTGAAGGGATTTAGGAGGTTTCGGCCGCCATTGTTGTTCGAGAGGTTCAGATCTGGTTTTCGCCGAGACCCGCGCCCGCGGCTCCTAACCCGCGCTCGCGGTTCGCCTCCGATATCAGCCGCGCCCTCGGTTTTCAACCCACGCTAGCGCTACTCAGTTCTGGGTAATTTCGTTTGATTCCGTCTTAATTTATTATGGAGTATTTCTGGCTACAGAATCTTACTGGTAGGCAAAGGGAGTTGTGGGATAATTATGAGTATCGGTGTTTTGTTAGTACTAAATTCTTTGATATTCCGACGTTGATTGATCTGGGATTTAGGGAGTGTACAGAGTAGTTATTATAGAGTGGGGTTTAGGTAGACTCAACACTATGCCCGTTCCTACTTACAGAGGTTCTTACTATTGAGTTTCTGTCTACATTCCGTTATGTTGATGGTGTTCTGACATTCAATATCTGTGATAGACTTTGTATTGTACCACGTGAGCAGGCTTCAATGAATTTTGGAGTTACTTCTCCACCTACTGAAGGGTGGAGTAATATATTGAAAGATGCCAGGTTCTTTGACTTCTGACAGGCACTCACTGGCTCCCCATTCAACACCGATTCAGGGGAGCAGAACAGCAAGATCCCTCATCCTTGTGTTCTCCTGTGTCACAAGGTTTTAGATATGGCATTTCTGGGACAAGGGGAGGCGAACAAGGTTTTTGCACATGATATAAGGTTGATTTGGTGCCTGTTTCCTTTCCCTTCTGAGTGTCCTGATTGGTTTGGATTGTTTATATCGTCAGCCAAGAAGTATCCCAAGAAAGGAGGGCAGATTGGATTAGGTGGCATGGTCACTCAGTTAGCCACTCTATTTATTACTATTGAGGAGATTGAGGCCCTCGATGGGAGATGACTGGTTGATGGTCACCTTTATAACCATCAGGCATTGGTTAGGGCTGGCTGTTTGAGAGGTTCAACTGAGGGGGGTTTGACTTGGCTTCATGGGCATCTTGCTACTCCTTTTCTGTGTCTACCTAGTGCATTACAGTATGGCAATATTGTATTTGATTTTCACTTATAGTCTGATATAGACGCTCCTGTGGATGAGGTAGAGGAGGATTATGAGGTTGAGGATGATGGTGGAGGTTGGGATGAGCATGTTACGACATACCAGTCTAGATTTGCATCTCAGCCATCTAGATGGGCTCTAGGTCCAAATTCTACAGTTGGTTGGGGTGTACCTAACCCATCTACATATGCATCTACTTCTGCATCCACATCTGCTCCTTCTAGTTTGCCTTGGACTGTTGATATGACATTTGAGAAGCAAGTTTTGAGTGGGCTGCAACATTTATCATTCCGACATGATGCTATGGATCGATCGTTGGAGGCATTGACTAAGCATCAGAGACATGCTGCTATTTTCTTTCGGACTCAGTGGCCAGGTTATCCATCATTTCCTCCACCAGATCAACAATGAGTCTTTTGATTCCCTTCTTCTATTCTTTGTTTTATATTTCTTAGCTTCATTGAGGGGATTCACTGCTCTGCTTAGTGATATATGTACAGTTGCAGTTTATTTCTGTTATTTGATTCAGTATGTTTCAGTTTTAATAATAATAAAAAAATAAAAAAACAAAACAGCCATAAAAATTGAAAAAAGGCATATAAAATCCTAGGATGAGTTGAAAACCCGAAAGGGCGGCTTAGGTAATAAGCAGGTAACCCGGACCAACATTAGGCTGGGGTAATAAGAGGTTAATGAGAGATGTGAGCATATGTGAGCACACCTGAAGAAAAATGAAAAGAGTGATTAGGTGAAAACCCGAAAGGGCGCCTAAGTAGAATTGAGTGGAAAAATCAGAGTGTTTAGGATCATATTCTACTTTGGGGTCTGGGGATTATATTTTAGATGTCGGATAGATCCTAGGTTGCTCTACACTTTTTAGAGCTTGAGAGTTGATCTTATTTGTATTATGGTGAGGTGTGTGTTTGAGCTTTCATGTCTTTGCTCATTATTTTCTCTACATGGGTTCGGGTTGTGAGTTGAAAGTTTTTATTATTCATATTCCCTCATTGCTTCTTGTGGATCTTATTTGTACTTATTGTTAGATTTTGTTTGAGCTTACTTGAGGACGAGCAAGATCTAAGTATGGGGGAATTTGCTACGCTGGGTTTTGTACAGTGTAATTATGTATTTTTATTAGGATTTCTAAGTGGTTAAGGCTAGATTTGAGCGTTTATTTGTAAAATCAATAAAGCCTACAAATGAAGACATTGAAGACAAAGATCCGAGTTCGAGCTGAAGACCCGCTTTACAACGGTTGTTAAGGAAATACAAGACTGAAGATTCTACAAAAAATAAGACCGCGCCCTCGGGTATGGAGCCGAGACCGCGATGGAGTCCGATTTCGCGAGTTTGAGATAACGCAGGACCCGCGCCCGCGGGTTGAGACCCGAGATCGCGGGTTGGCCGTTTCAAAGCCGCCTTCGTTCTTATATCTTATCTTTATTATATTTTTATATCTGGTTTTATTTCGGATGTTTTAAGTATTTATACCTAGTTTCATATTCAGTTTGATAGCATACTTTTTAGAGAGACTACTTTTTAATTTAACCTAGTTTTTATTTCTGATATTATGGAAACTAATCTTCCTTGGAGGTTTGTTTGATCAAGGAAACCTTTTTATTGAATTCGTGAGATTCTGGTAACTTTTCTATCCTTAGGTTAATATCAAAACTCTTGTTTTTAATTCTATGATCTATGTTTGATTTTATGAGCCTGATCACCTTGTTTGATTGACTTAGATCTACTGTTTGGATTAGGTTTGGTTGTTGTCTGTGCAATCTTATTTATCCTTGAAACAACTCTTTTCCAAGATTGTGGACTGGAATTGCGAAAGAGTATTTGATGGTTATTTTATGCATGAGACTCGTTGTTTAATTTCATGAATTGATTTCCTTTTTATCCTTAATACTTTGCATGATTTGAATTAAGCGTCCTTGTTCATATTATAATTTGCTTGGACCGTGGACAAGCGAAAATCTTTTATAAGGATTGGAATTAACCTAGGAATTATAGAAAAGTGGATGAATCAATGATTGAATGATTAAAAAGGTGGAATTGATTTAATGAACTCTGCTTTCCTTTAATTGATTTGAAACTTTAATCTGTTTGTTTGCTTAAATATCAACCCCTGTTCTTTGCTGATTGTTTGGAAATCCTGGTTCCCTTGGGTTTGACTCCTTACTTGCATGCTATACTTGGTTTGTAATTTTGGGTAATTTATTTTTGATCTTGGCACAACGACTTTAGTCGAGTCAGCTCCTCATGTCAACAAGAACTCTTCCTTTTCTGAGTTCGAGTGAGGACAAAAAACTCAGAAGTTAAGTGTGCAAGGGCGAGAGTAGTACCAGGATCAGTTACCTCTTGGAAAGTCCTCGAGTTGGCATGAGATTGTGCTTCTAAAGGCTTGGGCCTTACAAATGGTATCAAAGCCGAATTTGGATTATGAGTTGACTTGGCCTTTAGGGTTGTAACTCGACCCAAAGGGCGGTGCTTGGGCCTTGACGAGGACGTCAAGTGTTTAAATGGGGGAGATTATAACACCCTAATAATTTATAAGGGATTGAGATGCTCCCCATGTCAACAAGAGCTCTTCCTTTTCTGAGTTCAAGTGAGGACAAAGAACTCAGAAGTTAAACGTGCAAGGGCGAGAGTTGTACTAGGATGGGTGACCTCTTAGGAAGTCATCAGGTTGGCATATGATTGTGTTTCTAAAGGCTTGGGGCCTTACAAACGGGGCATCAACCACCACCAAAAATGAGGTGGAAGATATGATCAAGCATGCCTTAGCCTCCGTCTTGAGAGAGAACGAAAAGATTCATGGCAAGCGCGCCGAGACAGAGTCCAGCTTGGACCAAGCCTTGGAAGAGATCGCTCTATTGAAGAACACCTTGGATAAAGTTCAGGGGAAGCACCATGTCAACTAGCCAACAACTGAAAGGACCAATTGACGGCCTACAAGCGTTATCGAATTCGCCGATAACCACCATGGTCTTGAGCCAGTAAGCGTTGATGAATCTGAAGAGATGCAAGTTGACTACGAAAGCTATTGTAGAGCGCCTAAAGCGCGACGAAGGAGTAAGCAATACGACTCATCTATGTGTAAGAGGTTTTGAGCCGCATACCATCCTCAGTCCAACGACTCAACCTAGGGAGACTCGAAAACTTTCGACGACCGAGAAAAACCGCCACAGTCACGAAAGCCCAAGACGTGACCCCGACAACCCTAGCGGCGGTCGATGCGATCATCGCGAAAATCCACGCGACTATGAAATAGATTGTTATGACCCATCCGTAAGATCTGAGACACCTCATGACCAGGTCTGTAAGAAGAAGAGATGACGTAATCAACATCGAAGCGAAAGCAGCAAAAGGCGTGAAGGAGAAGATCGAGCTCTAAGGCGTACTAAAAGGAAGTTGCTTGATCTTTTAAGTGCGTAAGGTGGAAGCTTGCAATCGGCTCAAGAGCAAGCCGAGCACAAGCTGGCTATGGTGATATCGACACCATTCCATAGAATCATCCAACGCACCAAGCCTCCGGCAGAGTTCTCACCACCATCATTCACTCTCTATGATGGGCATTCAGACGAAGTGAACAACATAGCCGCTTGCTCACATAAGATGGTATTATGGGTTACTGATGATGCTACAATGTGCCAAATGTTCCTAGGTAGCCTTGACAAGGGTTCATTTCAATGCATGGTTTCAAACATCAAAACCAGGATCAATCCGGTCATGGGATCAACTTGCCACTGAATTTGTGAGACATTACATAGCCAACATTTGGCATGTGGTGTCTCTAGACACACTCTTTGGCCTTAGAAAAGATAAGGGTGAAAGCTTGCGTCGCTTCACCAATCGCTTCATGGAGTGCTATTCCGAGTCGATGGATTTGATGAGAAGACCACAATTACCGCCTTTAAGAGGGCAATCCCATTTGAGAGCAAAATAAGGGAAGACTTGACACTTTGTCTTCCTTTCACCATTGTTGAATTACAAGGGCGCATCCACTGATATGTGCGCTTGGAACAAGCAAACAACAAGACAAAAGGGAAATCACCCTCTCGGCCTCAAAAGCCACACTATCCTCAAACGGGAACTTTAGGCAGAAGACACACTCGTTAGGTGAATCAGACCAGAGTAGTCTACACAACCTTCAACATCCCGATCTATAGGATTCTACCGTGCATCAAGCATGAGAACTACTTCCGCTATCCCGCGCGGGATGAGTGCCCCGAAGACAACGTCCAATGCCGGAAATATTGCATATACCATAGGGTACGGGGCACATGACCGAGGATTGCCCTTCGAGAACTTCCTCGAAGGTTTGGTTCAAGATGGGTAGTTGCGCGAGTACATTGAGAAAAATGAACTAAAGGACAAGGGGGAGCTGAGAAAGAAGAAAATTGAGGTCATCAAGACAATCTCGGTGACATACAAGAATGAGGATGCTGAAGCTAGGAGCAATTTTTGAAAATCGTGTCACGAGCTAGAAGTGATGCGAGTTCAACAAACTGAACCGTGACCGTTGTTGCCACTCGCGCCTTCGGTTGACGGTTTGGTCTTTCGGGACAAGAACCTTACGTCAGTCCAAATCCCGCACAATGACCCCTTAGTTCTCGCAATCAAGCTTGAGGGCTGCAAGGTGCGTTGGGCACTAGTGGATCAAGGGAGTTTGGTTGATATCATGTATTATGATGTATTCAAACTCCTAGGGAAGAAGAATGAAGACTTGATTCCGATCATGATGATGCTTATTGGACTTGGAGGATGTTCGACGTTCTTTCTTGGAATGTACAAGACCCAGGTCTGTTTGAAAAAGAAAGAGTTGGCAGTCGAATTCATAATAGTCGACGTGCCTGCCCCATATAACTTAATCCTGGATAGGCCATGTATTCATGGGATGGAAGCGGTACCATTTACCCTCCATGAAATGATCCAGTTTAGAGATGAAATCGGCACAGTCCATGTGTGGGCTAATCAGCTGGAAGCGCGTATGTGCTCTAAGGGAAATCTCCTTAAGACAAAGTGTCTACAGATAGTTGAGGACGAGCCGAAAAGTGAGGGCTAGGAGCATAACCACGATCGCGAGCTCGATAGCCGCGACCACGGGTCTAGTCCAAAGAGGTTTGCTCCTTCTCTGAGGCAAAACCGCGACCACGGGTCTACAAACTACGACTGCGGGACAAGCTAGACAAGCAATCATGGATCCCTAGGCCTTGACGCAAAAGGCGACACTCCTTCTGAAGAGAAGAACCGCGACAGCGGCCCACGCGGGTGTGATCGCGGTTTTGATGAGGCCCTTAGTTATGGGCAAAATACATATACAGACACCTGTACTTGTGTAAAATAGTCACTTAGACACCTCATATTTGGTTTTGTTCTATTAAACACTTGAATTTAGCCTTTTTTTATTTTATTAGGCACTTTTTGCTGATGTGGCAAATGTGCGTGTAGTCACTCTCTAATGGGAGAGTGAGTCTTGAATAATCCCGAAATTTCATCGATGTGGATATTAAATGTAAAAAAAAAAAACTAAATGCATTGTGCTCTTTTTTTTTATGTCTTCTTCCTAGTGCAGATCTTCACCGCCAGATCTGGAATGGGTTGAAAACGAGCACCGGCGTTCCGCCCTCATTCTCTGTGGTTTAGACAAGCACCTTCATTCCGCCCTCACTCTCTCTGGTTCTTTTCGCCGGCGGTGAACATTTGAACGAGATCTGGAGATCTAGAATGGGTTGAAAATGAGATCTGGAATTTGGATTGGGGAAGGAGACCCGAAAGCCAGATTTGGAGAGGGAAGAAGACCTTGCAACAAGAGATGGGCCGGCGGCGGTGGAGCAATTCCTCATTGCGACGGAGCAAATCTTCATAGATGGGTCGGCGATGAAGATGTCGTGGAACAATTTTTGAGCGCCATCAGAGATGGGCCGGCGGCAGTGGTGCAATTCCTCATTTCCTCTACTGAATATCTTTTGCAATTTTTTTTAAATCCCAAATCTGTGTAAAAATGATTCAAGGAAAGAGATATACTTTTTTTAATCCCAAATATGTGCAATTTTTTTTTAAATCCCAAATCTGGGCAAAATTTTCTTTTTAAAAAAAAAGTTATTACAATAAGTTGTGCAAAAAAATATGTGGATATCCACTTGGCATCTACGTGGATTTTATAAGAAAAAAATATTTACCAATTCAACGCGCGTGTTTAACAGTTGAAAAAATTTCGGTGGACATGTATTTAATAGAACACAAATAGTTAATTCAAGTGTTCAATAGAAAAAAACCAAAGGTGAGGTGTCTAAGTGACTATTTTACACAAGTACATGTGTTTGTATATATATTATGCCCTTAAGATCATGTCATTCATGTTTATTTTTAATAAAAGTCAGTTTTTGCATTAGTTTGAGTCTTGCATAAAAAAATAGCGTAACATTAATTCATCGCATTAACGAACTTCTGCATATGCGCGTATGTAGAGGAGCAAAGTATCCCATGATACTCGCTCATGGATGTATGAATATATGAGTATATGAATATACGAATGTACAAATATACAAACACACACAAAATGGGAAACCGACGACTAATTCGCATGTCCACTTCAAATAGGTTCTAGAGTACTTACGTCTTAACTGCGTTCTAATGTAACTAATACTTAAGTGGGGTATTTGTGAGCAGGTAAAATTAATTACCATTATTATTTTTGCTATTATCCGTCATAAAGGTATTTTTATTTATTATGCTTGTTTTCAATTATATATTTTGTTATAAAATTAAATATGGTGGTTATTCCTTATGATGGAGGATTCTATCTTAGTCGAAAAATAGAATTTCTGCTTGATTGGAGAACAAGAAATCGCTTGTTGGTCCTGAAGCATTATGGGCCCATGCTAAGAGATAGAGTTTTTGACTTTTTCTCTCCATCTCCTCTATTATAAATATATGTCTTCGCTATGTATGATGAGCACACTCATATTCGCTGAGTTCGCTAGCAAGTCTTATCCTTTACCTCGACATTCGATCGACCAACTACTCTTTTGACTTAGACATCGAAGGTGGATTAGGGAGTCCCCAAGTCCATTGTTTTGTAGGTTCTAGGTTAAAGAGGAGCTTGGAACGAAAGGTGAAGAAGAGAGTGAGGAGTATTCAATCAGTGCATTAAAGGCGAATTTTTGTGCACTAACAAATATATATGTGCATGATCGACGAGAACATTAATCTGAGGTATTACAATATTATGGGAGGGTTCAAGAGAAACGACTCTTGTAGAGAAACTAAGGGGAAAAATGAGGCGTCAGATAAGGGTAATTAATTTAAGGGTGAGATTTGAGGGTCCATTATATTAAATAGGGAGAGAATTATCTGATTAAAATTAAAAAGTAAGGACCGAAATAAAAGGATTGGATTTTTTTTAAGAAAAGAGAAAAATCTAAAAAAATCTCACATGAACATATTTATAATCGGCATAATTTATGTATTCAAACATGATTTGCACAATTAATTAAGCTTATTTTGTTGCTAAAATTTAGGAGATACTTTCCATAATTTTAATAAAAAAAAGGTAATATGTGTAAACGAAATATTAAAACACATTCTCGAATTGTAGTATATTTGAATTCACATCTGAATATGTTAATTTCAAAATTGAACAAAGAAATATTGATGAGGGGTCATCTAGGCAGCCGCCTCCGAGTGCACCAATGTTCTATGATCCACCACTTACCCGAGCTAGAGCCAAGAAGATGCAAAGAGAGATGCATGTGTTCGTGAGTTACATTTTGCTCAAGGAGTTAAGGGATATTAAGGAACACACCAAGGGCCAAGATCTTGATCCAAGCCACGAGTGTGCCAAAGTAACGAAGTCAGCAACATCGTTATCGAAGCCAAAATCATCAGTACCAAGGCCAACAGCCTCGTTAACGAGCCCCAACAGTATCGGTACCGAGGGAAGCAACCTCGTTAATGACCCCCAGCAACCCATTAACGAAGGCGTGCCGGTTTCCACCTATGTTTGTTATATGGAGTTTTAAGACATTTATTCTACTTGTTTTAGCTTGTCTTCTATTTCCTAGGAACTATAAATAGGTTGTTAGTAGTTTTTGTTAAGACTGTTAGTTTTATTATTAGATTGTAAGAACTTTCATTTGAGAGCTTCCTTGGGTGGTTTTCAAGTGGATCATTGGAATTCAGCTTGGTTTGTATTGATCTATGTCAATCTCTTCATAGATTTGGTGTTTTCAATACAATCACACGCATCTTCTTGGTGTTTCTAGGGCTCGACCTTAGTTATACTAAGTTGTAGGAATATTGGTCTTCTCCTTAATCGATTGGGTGCTTGAGACTTGCTGCTCTTGTGTCCATCGTTTAATTTGGAAGGTTATTCTTCATTTATTTCTTGTTCTTATTTTCATTGTTCTTCCATCGTTTTTCTTTTAGATCGAGTCTAATCTGCGTTCTTGTTGTTGTTTTTGCTGACTGCGTCGAGTGTTAGAAAGATTGGGTCTGCTCCGTATCAAATTGGTATCAGAGCTTCGGTTTTCTCCAACACCATTTCGTCATCTTTGCTTCCATTAGAATCAACTACAAAATCTCAAAAAGAAGAGTCATCCAAACACCACTCCTAGCGTCAGTTTGTTTTCTTAATCAATTGTTTTTTATTGAGTCTTGTCTTGTGTTGGCTGAACTCGTGATTTCAATCCGAGAACCACCTTTCGCCACCAAAACAAATGCGTCCCGGATGTGTATATGGAATGGGAGACCAAGATCGAGGAAATTTGGAGCTGCCACAACTTTCCTGAAATGAAGAAGGTTTAGTTAGCCGCCCTTGAATTCACTGGTTACACCCTCATATGGTGGGATACCTTGGTGAAAGATAGGAAGCGAAACATGGAGCTGGTCGTGACCACATGGGAGCAAATGCGAGCCTTGATGAGGACTCATTTTGTGCCCCAGCACCACTCACGAGAGCTTAGACAACGTCTACAGAATTTGAGGCAAGGCTCCAAGAGTGTAGAAAAGACCTTCAATGCCATGCAAGTGGCGATGGTAAGGGCCAATGTGGTGAAAGATGAAGAAACCACAATGGCTAGATTTCTTAGAGTTTTTCATGCTCATTTAGCCAATGAAATTGATCTTTATCCATATGATTCTATGACTGGTTTGATACATTTGGATATTAAGATTGAAAAGAAGACGAAGGCTAGGTACCAAGTGAGAAAAGGGAGTGGAGGCCAGTCCCAACCATGGAAGAGCGGTCACGGAACCAGAAGCCTACACCAAGGAGACCGCCGACAACAAGAAGGATTGGGGTCCAGGCGCCTCGAATGGGACAAGCTACGACCAAAGAAGGGGAGCACCTAGTGCTCCAAACACAAGCTCAAGCTAAGGCACCAAAAATGACTCGGTTGGTTACACAAAAGGGAGTGCTCCTAACCCTTCTACTCGTACTAGAGATGTTGTGTGTTTTAAGTGCCAAGGTAGAGGGTACATGATGAAAGATTGCCGTAATAGGAGAACCATGTTAGTTAATCATCTAGGAAATTATGAATCGGCCTCTGACTGTGATGATGATGATATTGATGCTAATGAGGCCTTGAATGTGCATGTTAAAATGAACCATGAATTTGATTGTGTTGATGAAAATGTTGTTGAATTCGAGCATGGTGATTGTGTTATTGCTAGGAGAACTTTGCTTGCTATGCCTATACAATGTGAAGATAACCAACGAGAGAATTTATTTCATACGAGATGCTTGGTTAAAAACAAGGTGTGCAATATTATTATAGATGGTGGTAGTTGTTGTAACATAGCTAGCATCGAAATGGTCAAGAAAGTGAAATTGGAAACCTCCTTGCATCCACGACCCTATAAGCTATATTGGATGAATGGTTGTGGTGAATTGAAGGTGATTAAGCAAGCTAGGGTATCATTGAAATTAGGACCATATGAGGATACAATTTTATGTAATGTGGTACCAATGCAAGCATGTCATATATTATTAGGTCGTCCATGGCAATATGATAGGCGTGTAATGCATGATGGTTGTTGGGCCCTTCGAGATCAAGCCCAAAATTGTGGATATGAGGGATAAGAGGCCCATGTCGATTAACATTAACGAGAATAAGTGGCTATGTGAAGATCATGGTTATTAGGGAAGTAATGGGGAAGATTATGGTGTTAATGAGATCTCCGGATAACGGCCACGGTGTTTATGGCACTGGCGATAATTACAAGATTTGTTCCTGTTCCATAACGATGGCAACGGTCACAAAGACGGAGGAGATATAAAAAGCACACAAAAGGAAAGAAAGGGGATTCATCGACCAACTCATATACTCTCGCATTCTGAAAAACTCTCGAATAGACCCACCTTTTTGTGTTCAGGAATACTATTTTCTAATATGATTGTTTGCTTGTAATCTAGAAGGAATTGGCGTCGCAACAATTATAAATCAATCGCGTTATCTACTTTCGATTTCTTCCAACTTCTTTCTCTTTAAAGTTTCATCTTTTTAATCAGCTATAACACGTTACGACTACTTTTTGGTTAGGTTTCCCTCATTATATTAGTTAACATGTTCACATGGTAAATCTTCCCAAAACAATTGGCGCCCACCATGGAGCCTTAGCCAAAAGTAAGTCGCCAAGAACTGTAAGCTCTACCTACGCAAGATGGAAGGCATTCATGCTACCTACAATCATGTAGACGATCCCGAGAACAATGAAATCAATCAAGGTGGAGACAACCAACAAACTAGAAATGTCGATGGAGTCGAGCAAGACTCTGGAAATGGGAATGGGAATCCTACTACTTCCACGGCAACAGTACGAGGAGGAGCATTCGACTCTGATACTATCACTGAGCTTCGCGCATCCATGATCGCTCTTCAAAAACACTTGAAAAATCAAAAGGAATCTCTTGCCAAATTGACCGAGGTATACGAGAGACAAATTGAAACTTTAACTAATGAACGTAATTTGCTTCGATCTCAGGTACAATCAACACCAAACCGTCAACACATGAATGAAGCAACGGACGGCGTCGCTCGGCGATTGGACATGTATGACCCAAATCTTGTAACACCAGACGACATTAGGCCAGTGATTGGCTATCAGGTAAATGGTAATTCTTTGAGGGCTGTTCGAGAAGATGCTGAGGTTACCCAATTAAGGGAACGCCTCAAAGCTCTGGAGGACTGAATCACTCAGGTCCCAAGGGCACCCCAACCGATAGCAGTGGAAAGGAGGGATGGTTATACAGATTCTCCCTTCGCACCCGCCATCGCAAGGGTAGACATCTCTCGCAAATACCACGTCCCTGATGTAACCAAGTACGATTGGATTACAGATTCGGACCAACATGTAGCTTCATTTAAACAAGCTATGAACATTAGTACAGTTCCCTTTGACATGAAGGAAATTTTTATGTGTTGTTGGTTCTGTAACACATTATTTGGGCAGGCGCTTAATTGGCACTCCCAATTACCTCTTGGGAGCATTTCATCTTTCGCTGAGTTAATTGAAAAGTTCAAGATAAGGTTCCCAAACAGTTGACACGCTAAAAAGTGTTCGAGTGACTTATGTCGCATGGTCCAAAAGACCGGCGAATCCTTGAAAGCTTTTCTTAACAGGCACAATGAGGAATTGGTTACCATAGAAGGATGCGATGCTGCTACAACTATAGAAGCATTCCGAAGAGGCCTCTCGACTGGTAATGCTGATCTCTATTGTAAATTAACTAAATATCCTTGCTTGAATTTCGATGAAGTAAAGGTAGAACCATTGGCACATGTGCGATTAGAAGAGAATGACCTCTTCATTGTAGACCTGGTCCCGATTTTCGGAACCGGCGGTTCCTCGGAACCATGGAACCGGGACCGGAACCGGCCTTGGCCCGGTTCCCCGGTTCCGGTCCCGATTCCGGTCCGGTTCCGGTCCAGGTTGCGGTCCGGTTCCAGTTTCCGCCGGTTCCGGTTCCGAATCGGAACCGGGAATTAAAAAAACCGTTTCAACCGCGATCGCGGAAAACACCAACCGCGATCGCTCGCGACGAACCGCGATCGTGGGCCCAAAAAACAGAAACTCTGTTTTTGGGCCAAAGTCCAAACCGCGATCGCGTTTGACCAGGCCGCGATCGCGGTTCCATTACGCGACCGCGTAATGGTTGGGATGCGATCATAATAACCATAGATGAATATTCCGTAATCAATTCCTCAATTGATCTTCTAACTTTACTAAGTATATCCCCAACACTAGCAATATCATCATTAACATTCAACTCTAATGCATCATAATAACCATTCAAACATGCTTCTAAACCACTCATCTTAAACCTAGGATCAAACACACAAGCAACAAGATAGATATCGGGGATAACTTTATAATAGTTCAACCATTTCACTTTCATAGCTTCAATAACACCATAAAGTTCGGTGAATTTACGCCCCTCACAAAAACCGCCCGCCACATTCAATGCTTCAAAACAAAACAAATGAGCACAAGGTTTATAAACATGACTAAAAGTTAATGTTGCATCATGAAATATTTTTAAAACTTCTAAGATTCTATAACAATAATCCCATACTTGAGAAATAATGGGATTGTCGGGAAAATATATGGACGCAAAAGAAGTCAAAAGATCTTTGTAAGGCATGCATGCATGAAGTAGTTTATAAGTGGAGTTCCAACGGTGGCAAACATCTTTTGGAAATGTTCGGGGTGGAACACCTTTTTGACTACAAAACGCCGTCCAATCTTGGGCAGTTCGAGGGCTAGCCCACATACGACTAACAACATATCTAATAGGAGCAATTAAACCCGACATAACATTTAAACCATCTTTCACACAAAGGTTTAAAATATGGCAAACACATCTTACATGAAAATACTTCGCTCCAAGAATTGGTTGACAATGCGGAACCAATTCTCGGATTGAAGCGGTGTTGTTAGATGCATTGTCAAAGGAGATAAAAAAAACTCGATGAAGTAGTCTATACTCTTCCAAAATAGTACGAATAATGTTACTAACCATTAAAGCAGTATGAGAAAAATCAAATACTCTATAAGCCAAAACACGTTTTTGCACATTAAAATGATCATCAAGAAAATGACATGTTAAGCCCATGTATGAATGATTTTGCCAATAATCACTCCAAATATCACTACAAATTGAAACTTTAATATCATTTTTAGCAAAAAACTTCACCAATTCCATCTTACGGGTTTTATATGCTTTCATCACATTTTTTTTTGATCGACTTCCTAGTAGTCGGTTTTAAGCGGGTTGTGCATGATTAGTCATCCAATGGTTAAATCCTAACTTTTCAGCAAAACTAAATGATAAGTGATCAACACAAATAGACTCGGAAAAGGCATACATGCTATCATTATGGTTATAAGTAAATAAATGAGGGTTATGATGAGGATTAAGGGAAGAAGTTGCAAACCCGGATAGTTGGGATTGTCCTTGCATCATGCCTATCTTGTCGGGGTGGTTGTTCTTCACGTGATTGGATAATGTTCCATAGCCCGATCCCGACAACCATGTGTAAACATTAGTATAGTAGTTACAATGAATTTTAAATTTCTTGTTAGATGGATTGTAAACTCCCTTCCTAAAATGTTTTGTAAAAATTTCGGATTTAAGGGATGGAACCTCGCTCGTCTCGGAAGGTTCCTCGGATCCATGATCCTCGTCCACACCCACTCCCTCATTTTTATTAAGATTGGGATTCGTAAATTCCGACAAGTTAATAGGAGGTGCAAATTCTACACGTTGGCCACTCTCTTGTGAGCCAAAAATTTGATCAATGTTAAGAAATCCTACCATTTTCTTAAAATGTAACTAAGAAGTAAGCAAAAAGAGTAAAGTATGATAAAGAAATATGTAATTAAGCAATAAGATGTAAGGACAATTGTGCTAATTTTTGAAAAGAACAAATAGGAAAGTAATTGCAATTTGTAAAAACTAGTAAAGATTGAGAATTGAGAGAGCTTTGTAAACTTGAGAGATTGAGAGAGATTGGTATTGTGGGTGGGAATGAGATCATTTAGTGGATATTTATAGGTAAATTTATCAAAGAGTCGTTGGAAATGTGAACTAGCCATTGAAAACTAGCCGTTAAAAACTAGCCGTTGGCATTTATCCAAAACCGCGACCGCGGCCTTGAGGTTCGCGATCGCGGTTTCCCATACCGCGACCGCGGCCTGAGACCCGCGGTCGCGGTTCCGATTTTTGTTCAAAACCGAGCATTATGTTGAAATAACCGCGATCGCGGGTCTCAGGCCGCGGTCGCGGTATGGGAAACCGCGATCGCGGCCCTCAAGGCCGCGGTTTAGGCTTTCATTCAAAAAAAATAGCCGTTACTCTTTAAACCGGCGGTTTGAACCTGGAAAACTGGAACCGCCGGTTCCAAACCGCCGGTTCCCGGTTTTGGAACCGCCGGTTCGGCGGTTTCCGGGGGGGGAACCGGACCGGACGGTTCATAAACCGGAATCGCCGGTTCCGGTTCCTGCCGGTTTCTGAATCGGCGGTTCGCCGGTTCACCCGAACCGTGACCTAGGTCTACTTCACTGTCAAAGTTACCAGTCCTCAACGGCCAGAGCATATGCATGGGAGGCGAGAGACCAGATACGTTCCATACCACAATCCGTCTCCTGCCAAAACAACTGTGAATGCGATATTCGCTAAGCTAAATGAGCGATATGAAGACCCAAGGTTGCCTCTCAAGCTATCTCACTACAACTTTCGTGTAGACGCGACAGAAGTAGTTTGAACACTTAATGGCATGGGGGATACTGTTAAGTGTCCAAGAAATAGTAACACACCTTCACACCAAAAAGATATATCCAGATGGTGTTATTTCCACTTCGATCACGACCACCAAACGGACGAGTGCATCACGTTGAGGAAAGAGGTAAGCGAGTTACTACACAAGAGATACCTCAAGGATTTAATATCAGAACAAGGGAGCAACTAGAAAGCAACAAATGGAAGTCCAGTCCACCACCATCCTCAAAGCATACAGGCATAATCATCGTCATTGCCGGGGGGTCCAAAATCCGTGGCGTAATTTATTCTACAGCGATGAGGATTGCAAGGAGTACCCGAAGAGAAGAGCCTAGAATCTCTGCTTGAAGGGGTCACGACGTGATGCCCATTACCTTCGATGACATCGAAGAAGGGGAAGTTCACTATGATTGTTTATTAATTTCCTTGACAATAGCAAACTTCCTCATTAAAAGAGTTTTAGTTGATAATGGAAGTTCCACTAACTTGTTTATGTTGGATGCTTTGTACAGTTTAGGCCTAGGTTTGGACGACATCATCAAGAAGTCTACGACTGTGGTAGGCTTCAGCGGCGAATCGCGCAACACGTTGGGGGAAATATCATTACCAACCATTGCAGGAGAGGTAAACTACCAGGTAATATTTCAAGTACTTGATTGCCCATCACCTTTCAATGTTATCTTGGGCAGGCCCTGGATCCACGGAATAAAGGCAATTCCTTCAACCTATCATCAATGTATATAACTCCCATCACCATGGGGGATATAAGAAATCAAGGGGAAACAAAAGATAGCAAGGGAATGCTACTTTGTAACCATGAGAGCAACGACTTCGAAAAACCCGCACATCGAGGCAGAAAAGAAGTCGTGAGAATAGCAATTAAAGGACTATAAGACTCCCTCTTACTACGTGAAGCCAAAAACACTAGAACTCGAAGAAGTGGCCCTTGATCCACTCGATCCATCTAGAAAATTCAAGATAGGGGCAGATCTAGAGCCCACTTTACGAGAGCAATTAGTGGAGTTCTTAAAGCCCTACAATGATTGTTTTGCTTGGTCAAATGAAGATATGGTGGGAATTGATCCTAACGTGATCACACACGCTCTCAACGTCAATTAGAAGGTTCTACCAGTCAAGCAGAAAAGGCATAAGTTCGCACCCGAACGAAATCAGGTAATAAACGGCGAGGTGGGATTCTACCGGATGACAAAGAGGAAGCTCGACAACTTAAGGTAAAAGCTTATACTTTTTCCATTTAATATAACATCTTGTTCACGTGGATATCATCAGGATTATGCGCACGATGCGTGAAGGAGGAAGAATTACAGAAGGTGTTGTAGGATATACACGATGTGGAATGCAAAAATCACATAGGGGGTCGCAACTTGGCAAAGAAGGCAAGTAGGATGAGCTATTATTGGCCCACCATGAACAAAGACGCAATGGAGTTTGCTCAGAAGTGTGACTCGTGCCAACGTCACGGACCTATACCACATCGGCCACCAGATTTGTTATATCCTATAACTTCCCCTTGGCCATTCATTAAATGGGGAATGGATATCATAGGAAAACTCCCTCCAGTCTCAGGACAACGTGTTAACATCTTAGCCATGACTGACTACTTCTCTAAATGGATCAAAGCCGAAGCCTTCAAACAAGTAAATGACACACATGTTATCTCCTTCATAAAGAGAAATATCTTGAGTAGATTCGGAGTACCATCAACCATTGTATGTGACAACGGGTCCCAATTCATCAACGACAAAACAAGATCATTTTGCCAGCAATAAAACATTCAGTTGGTGATATCTACACCACGTTACGCTCAAGCCAATGGTCAAGCGGAAGCAAGTAACAAGGTAATCATCAACAATTTGAAGAAATGCCTTAAAGAGGCCAAAGGAAGATGGGCCGACGAGTTACCCCTTATCCTCTAGTCAGATCGGACGACTCCTAAGACTGCTACAGGGCATGCGCCTTTCTCTCTATTATATGGGTGTGAAGCGATGTTACTAGTTGAAGTAACTTTGCCCACGACTCGATATGGTCTTGCTACTGAAGAGTCAAATCTGTCCAATTTGTTCCATCATTTAGATACTGTTGACGAGTTACCTGATGAAACATCAATTCTTATGGTAGCATATAGACAAGGGGTAGCTCGAAGTTACAACAAACACGTCAGAGCAAAAGTATTTCAAGTAGGTGATTGGGTACTGAGAAAGGTTTTCCAAAATATCCAAGAGCTGAATGCTGGCAAGTTGGGAGCCAACTGGGAAAGACCCTACCAGATCACAAAAGTTGTCGGACAAGGAGCCCATGAGTTAGTTTCCCGTGATGGGAAGACAGTCCCAAGAAGCTGGAACGCGAAAAATCTGAAATCATACCACTTTTGATAAGCAAGTCGCAACAAGGTATTTTTCATCTGTCAAATGAAGATATGGTGGGAATTGATCCTAACGTGATCACACACGCTCTCAACGTCAATTAGAAGGTTCTACCAGTCAAGCAGAAAAGGCATAAGTTCGCACCCGAACGAAATCAGGTAATAAACGGCGAGGTGGGATTCTACCGGATGACAAAGAGGAAGCTTGACAACTTAAGGTAAAAGCTTATACTTTTTCCATTTAAGATAACATCTTGTTCACGTGGATATCATCAGGATTATGCGCACGATGCGTGAAGGAGGAAGAATTACAGAAGGTGTTGTAGGATATACACGATGTGGAATGCAAAAATCACATAGGGGGTCGCAACTTGGCAAAGAAGGCAAGTAGGATGAGCTATTATTGGCCCACCATGAACAAAGACGCAATGGAGTTTGCTCAGAAGTGTGACTCGTGCCAACGTCACGGACCTATACCACATCGGCCACCAGATTTGTTATATCCTATAACTTCCCCTTGGCCATTCATTAAATGGGGAATGGATATCATAGGAAAACTCCCTCCAGTCTCAGGACAACGTGTTAACATCTTAGCCATGACTGACTACTTCTCTAAATGGATCAAAGCCGAAGCCTTCAAACAAGTAAATGACACACATGTTATCTCCTTCATAAAGAGAAATATCTTGAGTAGATTCGGAGTACCATCAACCATTGTATGTGACAACGGGTCCCAATTCATCAACGACAAAACAAGATCATTTTGCCAGCAATAAAACATTCAGTTGGTGATATCTACACCACGTTACGCTCAAGCCAATGGTCAAGCGGAAGCAAGTAACAAGGTAATCATCAACAATTTGAAGAAATGCCTTAAAGAGGCCAAAGGAAGATGGGCCGACGAGTTACCCCTTATCCTCTAGTCAGATCGGACGACTCCTAAGACTGCTACAGGGCATGCGCCTTTCTCTCTATTATATGGGTGTGAAGCGGTGTTACTAGTTGAAGTAACTTTGCCCACGACTCGATATGGTCTTGCTACTGAAGAGTCAAATCTGTCCAATTTGTTCCATCATTTAGATACTGTTGACGAGTTACCTGATGAAACATCAATTCTTATGGTAGCATATAGACAAGGGGTAGCTCGAAGTTACAACAAACACGTCAGAGCAAAAGTATTTCAAGTAGGTGATTGGGTACTGAGAAAGGTTTTCCAAAATATCCAAGAGCTGAATGCTGGCAAGTTGGGAGCCAACTGGGAAAGACCCTACCAGATCACAAAAGTTGTCGGACAAGGAGCCCATGAGTTAGTTTCCCGTGATGGGAAGACAGTCCCAAGAAGCTGGAACGCGAAAAATCTGAAATCATACCACTTTTGATAAGCAAGTCGCAACAAGGTATTTTTCATCTGTCAAATGAAGATATGGTGGGAATTGATCCTAACGTGATCACACACGCTCTCAACGTCAATTAGAAGGTTCTACCAGTCAAGCAGAAAAGGCATAAGTTCGCACCCGAACGAAATCAGGTAATAAACGGCGAGGTGGGATTCTACCGGATGACAAAGAGGAAGCTCGACAACTTAAGGTAAAAGCTTATACTTTTTCCATTTAAGATAACATCTTGTTCACGTGGATATCATCAGGATTATGCGCACGATGCGTGAAGGAGGAAGAATTACAGAAGGTGTTGTAGGATATACACGATGTGGAATGCAAAAATCACATAGGGGGTCGCAACTTGGCAAAGAAGGAAAGTAGGATGAGCTATTATTGGCCCACCATGAACAAAGACGCAATGGAGTTTGCTCGGAAGTGTGACTCGTGCCAACGTCACGGACCTATACCACATCGGCCACCAGATTTGTTATATCCTATAACTTCCCCTTGGCCATTCATTAAATGGGGAATGGATATCATAGGAAAACTCCCTCCAGTCTCAGGACAACGTGTTAACATCTTAGCCATGACTGACTACTTCTCTAAATGGATCAAAGCCGAAGCCTTCAAACAAGTAAATGACACACATGTTATCTCCTTCATAAAGAGAAATATCTTGAGTAGATTCGGAGTACCATCAACCATTGTATGTGACAACGGGTCCCAATTCATCAACGACAAAACAAGATCATTTTGCCAGCAATAAAACATTCAGTTGTTGATATCTACACCACGTTACGCTCAAGCCAATGGTCAAGCGGAAGCAAGTAACAAGGTAATCATCAACAATTTGAAGAAATGCCTTAAAGAGGCCAAAGGAAGATGGGCCGACGAGTTACCCCTTATCCTCTAGTCAGATCGGACGACTCCTAAGACTGCTACAGGGCATGCGCCTTTCTCTCTATTATATGGGTGTGAAGCGGTGTTACTAGTTGAAGTAACTTTGCCCACGACTCGATATGGTCTTGCTACTGAAGAGTCAAATCTGTCCAATTTGTTCCATCATTTAGATACTGTTGACGAGTTACCTGATGAAACATCAATTCTTATGGTAGCATATAGACAAGGGGTAGCTCGAAGTTACAACAAACACGTCAGAGCAAAAGTATTTCAAGTAGGTGATTGGGTACTGAGAAAGGTTTTCCAAAATATCCAAGAGCTGAATGCTGGCAAGTTGGGAGCCAACTGGGAAAGACCCTACCAGATCACAAAAGTTGTCGGACAAGGAGCCCATGAGTTAGTTTCCCGTGATGGGAAGACAGTCCCAAGAAGCTGGAATGCGAAAAATCTGAAATCATACCACTTTTGATAAGCAAGTCGCAACAAGGTATTTTTCATCTATTACTTCATTCTGTTAAATTTATTTTTCATCTTGTCCTACACACATGGAACAACAACAATGTTACAAAAACTAACAAGGGACATCTTGTGACCTTACAGGCCAAAACATAGGCCCTTGCTTTACAATCAGGCAACGATGTGCACACAACGACTAGTCACAAGATGCAAGAGACGAGAATACATGAAGACAACTCTACATGAAGAGGAGTTTAACATAAACAAAGATACTTGTGTAACCAGTTCAGAATTTATTGAATAAACCTGAGTATCTACATTCTATTATATATATCATTCTCTCTTAGCATCCTTTACAAAAGCACTACTACCACATAACTTGGTCAAACACGGCTAACGATCGTCTTCCCAAACGCGTCAGTCCTTATCATATGAATGCAGTCTTCAAAAAATCGCACCACCTGCAAAAGAGACAAACAAACTGAAGACCAGACAAATACCAAAATAGCATTCACAACGAAACCCCAAAAGCAAAAGCGGGGTTAAAAGATTTGTCCACACAAACGTCCCTAAAAATGAGCGGCCACACAAACAAGTCAATGTATTAAAACCCCCACACACCGGGAGTACCAAAATACTTAAAGTTCAAAAACAGAAATAAGGAGATTACTCCTTGGAAACATCTTCAGAAGCCTTCTGGTTTTCCATGAGTTCCACTTGGGCTACCTCTTTAGCAACCTGAGCAATGTCGTCTACCATTGAAGACTATTACTTCATCAGAGAAAAGACTCTCGAACAACTCTCTTTCCTTCACAACATTCTGTGAGGTGTGCTTCCCCGAGGCAAACTCTTCCATCATTTCTACACGAGCCCTGCATGACCAGTAATCTTCAGCATCCTCGATCTCCTTTGCGAGAGCAGCCTCCTTACTTGATGCAACGATGAACTTCTCTTCCTATTACTTGGAACTCCTAGAGGCCTTCTCAAGAGAAACCGACAGGCACGTTGATTTTTCTCTGAGCCAGTTGACTAGGCAGGTCTTTGAAGGCTTCGAAAGTTAAAAGTGTAAGTTGGAAGCTCTAAAAAAACACAAGTAACGCGTTCACCGAGATCGAGAAAATGCATAAAGACACAACTAATCATCAAGATATTATAATCATGCCTGCCACTGGGCAGCAAGCATTTCTCCAAAGAATTCCGGCATAGAAGATCGAGTTTCGGCACCCCGAGGACAATTTACATGGAGAGGCATCAGAGAGCTTAATCACTTCTCCGCCGCCATATCCAGCGACATCATGGTACTTGGAAGATCATTCAGGTTTGAAGGAGCGTTCACCTTCGAAGAGGGAGCTTTTGCGTCAACCATCTTTTTAGGAAGGGATATCGCCAAAGAAACATGCAGACAAGCCGAGTCAAGAGAAGCAATGGAGCGAGTGGTCCTTGAGCCTAGAAACATGCAGACAAGCCGAGTCAAGAGAAGCAAACACGTCAACATCTAGTATGAGGAAGAGATCTCAAAACTTATTTAACATCTCAGTATCTTTAGAATCAACAAAACACGCCTTCACAAGATTAGAGTAGGATCGTTAGTACTTAAACAAGCCGACGACTCCTGTGTAGTTGTCGACTTTGAGAAATAGTAGAAGTCACAGACTTTGATAAAGTCAGTGACCTTGAAATAAGCAGCGAATAATCAAACAGGAAAGATATTACTACTATAAATGACAAGATGTATAGTGGAAACTCTTCGTAAACCAACTAGTTTAATTAGAGAAAAACCACTCCCTTCCAAGCTTCTCACTTGGTTAGATTTCAAGAGTCCATAGACTCGCTCTATTGATTTCTTGAGTGTTACAAAGCTCTTCCGTGTACAAGTTGAAACCCACAACCTTGAACCCCCCTCTACCTTTGTACCTACACTCTCAACCTCACGCTATGCCTAAGAACACTTGACTACACCACTTGTACGAATCTCACGCACAAGTCTTCTTCACTAATCGTACGAATCCCATGCACGAGTCTTCTTCAACCTAGAACTCTCTCTTTTTCTTCTTCACAAGATATACAAATTATGCTCCAAAATCCTTACTTCTAACCTAAAACAATGCAGTATTTAAGCTAGAATAAGGTGTGATTTCGTGTAATATTATTTCCTATTTGGTTAAGGAAATAACATCCCACGCAATCTTACAAGATCTTTCCTAATATAACATGTACGCACACATAAAATATTTCAATGGAATCATATCATCTTCTTCTGATTTTAGCACTCTTTTGTTATGATATTCTCCATAAATAAACGCCCCAGCTGTCCTGCAAACAATCGCACACGATCTGTGCGTTCCTTCCGTAAAGAGTTTTCTTCGCCAACTGGTCATGTCAGTGACTTTGCCATGACTTTTCCAAGTTGCCGACTTTGCTTGCAAACTTGAAGTCGTTGACTTCCTTGGAACCATCAAAACACAACTTTTCAACAATAGTTTCTACCCAGTTATCCTTTGTCAGTGACTTCTTCATAAGAACTTGATGTCGCTGACTCTCCATGCAAATTCTGTGTCACTGATCTTTGGAACCATCAAAACCTGATCTTGTAACAAATTCCCCTTTTTTGATGGTGAGAAACAACCTGTCCTGATAAGAACATTTAAACACATATAAAGCATCATAGCATAAAGATCAAACACAAAAAAAACATAAAATGTTCCCCCTAAGCTTAATATCCACATGGTTTCAGTTTTTAGATCCCTCCCTTTAAATCTATTCCCCTGGTTAATTCACCCTTTTGGCATCATAAAAAAGATTGCTAAAACAAGAAAAGAAGTCAGAGGCAAATGTGGAAACTTAAGACATAATATCAAAAGGCTTAAAACATATACAGCCCCCTGAACTTGTGTCAATTTGTCATATAAATACCTCACCTTTGGTTTGGACCGATTGAATACCTAAACTTAGTAATTATGACCTATTAAATACCTGATTGATTAAAATATTATTAATTATTTTACAGGCATGCTGACATGTAAAAATGTTATGCCACATAAGACTCCACATCAATGCCACATACACTAATTAATTTTTACATATAAAAATTATATGCCACATAGATATATAATTAGTTTTAGTTTTATTTTATTAAAAAAAAGAAAAACAAAGAAAAAAGTGAAGAGATAGATCTGATTCTCAGATCTGTATGAGTCCTTCCGCCATTATTGCCCACTCTTTCTCAATCGATTCCTCAACCAATCCCGCCACTATTGCCCACTCTTTCTCAGATCTGTACGAATCCACTCTTTCTCGATCTCAGATCTGTACGAGTCCTCCTCTTCTTCTGCAAACATACAATATTGGAAATTTTTTAACCTAACTCCCAATTTCCAAACTCATACCCGAATTTTATGTGTCAAATTGATGCGATTATAAAGAAGTTTCAGATCCACATACCATTTGATTATGAGTGCCCGCAATCGTGATCGAAATGTTGGTACTCCCTCTGATTCTGGTCTTGAGAAGAATTTCTGGAAGCATTTATGGAAGCTCCCTGCTTTACCGAGAATTAGAAATTTCGCTTGGAGAGCATCAAAGGATATATTACCCTGCAAGACTCGACTTTTTCGTAAGAAGATTTCTGCTGACCCTTTTTGTGCTTTGTGTGGAGGCTTGGAGTCAGCAATGCATATTTTCGTGAATTGCAATCTGGCAAAAGCTGTTTGGAATTCCTTTTCTGGCCTGGTGGCAAATGGAAAGAAGTGTCTTGATTTTTCTGCTTGGGTTGAGGTTAATTTTCATTCTTTGGGAGAATCTGATGCGGCTTTATGGATCACGTTATGTTGGTGCTTATGGAATGCTAGAAACGCTCGGGTTTTCTCATCTGTTGTAACTGAGCCTGCTGAGTTGATTCATCGCGCACTGTCTTTGTGGGAGGAATCTGATGCAGCGAAGGCAGTTGAGCAGAAACACTCTCGTTCTGTGGCCCCAAGTTGGAGTAAACTTGCTGCTGGATTCTTGAAAATTAACAGTGATGCTTCAGTGGCTGGCAACAGGTGTGGTATTGGTGTAAAAAATCAATTTGACAAAGTTAAATTCAGTCCTCTTGAATTTACCTTAATCCCTCAAATTAAATGGCTACGGGATATGTAAAAAAATCAATTCCAAGTTTCCACCTCTAAAGATCTCCCTTAATCCCTTTTTTATTTTTTATTTTAATAAAATAATTTTCTTTAAGAAATTAATAAAAACAATTTAATTTACTTTTTAAATTGTGAAATGTTATTGGACACGTGGCATACATGTGGAATTGATTTTTTACACCTCAGCACGCGTGTAATATACTAAGCGCTGATGTGTTTGACCAGGTATTCAATAGGTCATAATTACTAAGTTTAGGTACTCAATAGGTCCAAATCAAAGGTGAAGTGTCTATATGACAAATTGGCACAAGTTCAGGGGGTTGTATATGTTTTAAGCCAATATCAAAACAAGCATAGATAGTCATCTACCATAACAAAAGATAATGTACGATGCAAAAACAAACATTCCAGAAATGCAGTACAACCATATCGAACTAAAGAGAGGTCTTTTAAACTGAAGAGATAATGTGTTAAGGGTAGAAGAGAGGAATAAAGAGAGCCATGGACATGCAGCAGTCAATGACTCAAAGCCGAAACGTGTAAGCCTTTCCTGAAACTCCTTTAGACACTGAAGCATGAACTTTAACATTAGGATTAGAATGAGTACCTTCTTGGATAGTTTTGCATATTTCTGTGGAAAGTGTGGAAGCTACTCTATTTTGTGTATTTTGTAGGTTTTAGCAAGGAAAAGGAGCTATATGGAGCTGAATTTGGAGTACTATAGTGAAAGACGGAGGAATACGAGTTTGAAGAAGTCAGAGTTCAAGATTTAGGAGATAAAGTGTGGAAGAAACCAAGCCCAGGCTCGTTAACGAGGCTGTGAGGGCTCGTTAACGAGGCCACGAGATAGAAATTTCGAGGGTTGACTTTGTGACTCACCGATCCTGTGCGGGAAATTGTTTCCGTGTCGGTAGAGTATCTTTTTATGATTTTTTAGGGTTATTATATTATGTATTTTAGGTCTTGTTATCTTCTTATATTTTATTTCTATCTTTTAGGTTTTATTTCTATCTTTTTAGGAAAGTTTATATCTTCTAGCCTTTTTAGTTTTTAGGTTTTTTTTAGTATAAATACCCTTCTATCTAGCATAGAAAGGGGAGGGCTTTAGAGGTCAGATTTTTGGGGATTATTTTGGAGAAGAGGAAGAACCGAAGAGGAGAGAGAGGATCGGAGTCGAGTTCGGAGGTCGGTGAACGATAGTTACCGAGTTCGCTGATCGAGGTTTTTGGTTCGGTGCTTTGTATTTTTCGGTTTCTTCTGAATTTTTGTAAGACAGATTTTTCTATTTAATTTGAGTAGTAATTTGCTTTCAATGTTTTCTTATATTGAATTTATTTGTTTAGTGATTATGATTAGTGAGTAGTCTTCTTTTCTAGGATCGGGGTTAAGCCCGGCATAGTTGAGCATGTTTGATAAGTGAGATTGTGTGTTGAATGTCTTTTATCTATTATTGAGATTGTTTGCTGTGCTTATACCAAGATGAAAGTTAAGGTAATTTGAGTTTTTAACTTGATTGAAAGAGAAAGATAGTAACTTGAAGGTTGATATTGTTTGACAACGAAAGTTTCAAACTTTAAATCCATAGCAAACAATTAAGTGAATTGGGTTACGAAAGTAGGTTAATTTACTTGATAGTCAACGAAAGTTGATGACTCTATCTATTTAAAGGCATGATCTTATCTTCTTACGAGTTTATATGCTTGGCTATGTTGTGGTGTCCCTAGTCCTAGATCTTTGTTTTTATTTGAATTATCTTAAGTGATATTCGTTGTTGAGTTACTTGGCTCGGTACCGAATTTATTTAGGTCGTTAGATTGAGTCTTTTGTTTACGGTGGTTCGTTAACGACCCTGACAACGTCGTTAACGAGACTGGTTGTGAGTGTTTTTGCATGATTTTGTTTGTTCTCTTTTTAGTAGTTGATAAACGAACAACCTTGCTTCCTGTGGAACGATCCTGACTTCGCTGTACTCAGCGGGGTCTTGACTTATAAATTTATTTGTTGTCAAGAAACCCTCTCAACACTTCTTCATATAGATATTATAGGTTGCTTAGAAGGTGGGACCTCTTCCAGAACTTTATCGTTGACATCACCGAAGTCTTCTTTGGTAGCGATTTTTCGCAAGTAACCGACTTCTTCTTTTTCCTTGGTTACTCTTTGATGACCTTCTTCTTTCTTGTCTCCTTCCAGTTCATGCTCTTTAAAACTAGAGCGTTTCCTTCTTCTTAGATTTTTCAACTCCAATGCCTCCAAATTTTGAGTTTTAACCAACTCCTTCTCCAAATCCTCTTAAGCACTCTCCTCGTCCCTTTTTGGGTGTGTCACTCGATTCGTGAAACGCTTACCGATTGTGCCGTTTGGCGCAGCGTTCCAGTTTCAAGTGACGCGGTTAGGGTTTCTTGGTTTTTGTTTAGGTTCATGAAGATTTTACATGATGATGGAAGTAGGGTAATAAAGGAATTTGTTACCTCTTAATTGGAAAGTATCACTTCAATCAAATCAAGCTCCACTCACAAAAATTTATTTCCAAAAACAAACAAACTAATCTTCTTAATATTCTGATGTGATCCATGCGCCAATTTTCACATTCGCTAACCCTTCTCCTGTCGGCGACCATCAAACTTGTTTTCTTATCTCAATATTTCTGCCATGACATTTGCACATTTTATGACCTTCTCTTACTTGGCGTTGGGGTTGCACAGGGAGTGCCAAAACAAACCAAGTATGAAGCATTATTTTTGAGGATTTTTCGATCATGATCATAAGTGTCTATTTTATAAAGAAATTCAAAAACGGACTCATAGAGACTCTTAAAACATGATAGGTCAGGGACAAGCATTAGAATCAACCATCATTTGGGCTTGTAATGAGGGTTAGGATCATCAGGTTGATTCTTTTGGGATAAAACAAAGAGCTCAAAAAGGTTGCACACATACTGAATGTAGTAAAAGTCATCGACAAGTCAAATGCATGGGGTTTCCTAAATATGATGTCTATCAAGAATGCAAAGATTTATACCATAAAAGCATGACTTCAAAACATATGCAAAGCACTCAATTCTAGCCAATCATCGAGTTAATTCGTGTAGGGAGATAGATCATTGAAGAGAGATCATACCTAGTTCCATGCGGAGTTGTTCAAAGGGTTCCCCATTTAAGGCCTTTGTGAAGATGTCTGTTATTTGATCACTTGATCTACAAAATTCCATAGTGACCATGCCCTTTTCCACACAATCTCGAAGAAAGTGGTCCCTTATCTCAATATGTTTTGTCTTTGAATGTTGCACCGGATTTTTTGAGATGTTGATTGCACTAGTGTTGTCACATAGTATGGGCACTGACCCACTCTTCACACCATAGTCACTGAGTTGTTGCTTGATCCATAAGAGTTGAGAGCAACATGCCCCAACTGCAATGTACTCTGCTTCCGTTGTTGATAGAGCTACAGAATATTGCTTTCTAGATCCCCATGATACAAGGCAAGACCCAAGAAATTGAGCCATCCCTGAAGTGCTTTTTCTATCAACACGATTTCCGGCAAAATCAGCATTTGCGTAGCCAATAAGTTCAAATTCAAATCCTCTTGGATACCATAAACATAGATTGTCAATCCACTTAAGATACCAAATTATTTTCTTAACAACTTTCAAGTGGGACTCTCTTGGATCAACTTGAAATCTGGCACATAGGCATACTCCAAACACAATATCAGGTCTACTCGTAGTAAGATAGAACAATGATCCAATCCTACCCCTGTATATAGTAGCATTGACTTCTAGATCCTTGTCATTTTTTCCGAGTGAGGTAGTCGACAACATGGAAGTATCAAAAGGTTTAGCATTTTTGAGACCAAACTTTTTAACACATTCTCTGAGATACTTTTGTTGATAAACTCGTGTCCCATCCTCACCTTGCACAACTTGAAGTCCTAAAAAGAACTTGAGTTCACCGACCATGCTCATTTCAAACTCACTAGACATGAGGTCAGCGAACTTCTTTCTAACTTATCATCTTTTGAACCAAAGATGATTTCATCGACATAGACTTGAACAACCAGTATATGACTTCCTTCTTTTAAGAAGAACATAGTCTAGTCTACCTCTCCTCGAACATAACCATGTTGAATCAAGAATTGAGATAAACGATCATACCAAGCACGCGGGGCTTGCTTTAATCCATAAAGTGCTTTGTCTAGTTTGTACACATGATCTGGGTGGGCGACATCCTCAACACCCGGAGTTTGTTCAACATACACTTCTTCCTTCAGATATCCATTTAAAAAAGTAGTCTTGACATCGATTTGTTGTAGTTTGAAACCTTAATGAGCAGAATAGGCAATGAGCAACCAAATAGCCTCAAGACGAGCCACTGGAGAAAATGTTTCATCATAGTCAATGCCCTCATGCTCAGTGGGGATGTTAGTGACAGGATGAGCACTTTTCTATTGATAGTTCCTGATCTGCAACTCTGTCAAGTCACCGACTTGTGTCTGAAGTGTTTTCTCTAAATCTTCTTCTGAGTCTTCTGGACTTGAGCTTCTTTCAGGGGTTTTCACTTCATCTATCTGATTATCACTTGATCTTGAATCTTGATCACTTCCCCTTGTTCTGTTTGAGTCGTTGACATTAGCATTGCCACTGACTACTGAATTCTTTTTTGAGGTCGCAACTGGAGGTGGATCATCTTGAATCAGATAGTACCCTTGATCATCATCATCATGATCCTCAATCAACGAGCCTCCCATTGTGCTCTCATCAAACACAACATGAACAATTTCATCAATTTTCCTCGTCCTCTTGTTGAACACTTTGTAGGCTTTACTATGAGGAGAGTAACCTACAAAAGTGACAACATCACTCCTTGGATCAAATGTTCCCAGACTGTCCTTGCCATTATTGTGAACATAGCACTTGCATCCAAAGGTGCGTAAGTGGGAGACACTAGGCCTAACTCCTCTAAGCAATTCATAAGAAGTTTTTCCAAGAAGTGGACGAAGCATGGCTCGATTCATCACATAGCAAGATGCATTAATGGCTTCACCCTAGAAATTTCTTGGAAGACCACTTGAGATTAGCATTGTTCATGACATGGTCTCCAAGGCTCGATTCTTCCTCTCAACTACGCCATTTTGATGAGGAGTTCTTGGTGCTGAGAAGTTATGACTTATGCCATTTTTCTTGCAAAAAACCAGAAACTCATAGTTATCGAATTCCATTCCATGATTTGACCTGACAGACACAAGAGCAACTCCAAGCTTTTTCGCAATAGCCTTCACCCAAGCTTCAAATTCTTTAAAGACCTGATCTTTAGAAGACAGAAAAATTATCCAAGTATACCGAGAAAATTCATCAACAATGACAAAAATATAGCTATTTCCTCCATGACTTTGGACTCGTATGGGACCACATAAATCAATATGAATAACCTCTAAGGGTCTAGTGGTACTTACCTCATTCTTGGATTGAAAGGATGACTTCACTTGCTTACCTCTTACACATGTTTCACAAACTTCGTGCTTGCTCGGATCTATTTTGGGTAGCCCTCTAACCAGTTCTTTCCTATGAAGTTTCTCAAGGAGTTGAAAGCTCGCATGACCAAATCTTTTGTGCCAGAGGTCGGAGATATCTGTAATTGTTCTAAGACACAATTTTTCTCGGGTTCAAAGCAAGGGTCCCCGAGTCACTTTCTATCACTTGACAACCTTGTTTATCAAAAACTACTTGAATTTTTCCATTAGCACACATCTGAGAAACACTTAATAACTTGAAACCAAGATTTTCAACCAAGTACACATTATCTATAGTCAGTTTTTCATAAAATCTTACCTGACCAATACATGAAATACCATCTTTACTATTTTTGCCAAAGGTAATCTTACCTCCTTTGTATTCTTGAAGTGAGACGAAATCCTTGGGGTTCCCCGACATATGAGTTGAGCACGCACTATCAATAAACCATGGCTCCTTGTCACGCACTTCAAGCTACTTGGAAAGAATTAGTTCTTATGAACCCAGAGTTGTTTAGCTCCTCTGGGTTTGGTAACAAAGTAATTTCTAGGACAACACTTATTGCAATTGGCACAAACAAATCCTGGAGGACAGTCAACGACAACAAGTTTGTCACGACTATCATCTAGAGTCCGTGACCTAGCATTTTTCTCATCCCTGTCCTTTTTGTGACAATCATATTGGTAATGACCAGCCTTGCCGCAATACCAACATGTTCTATGAGACTTCAGGGCCACATACTTGCTATAGCTCGGATAGATGGGTTTGTTGTTGATGCGAGATTGCAAATCAATTAGTGAAGGAGCCGAGTTCTGGACTTGTTTTTGCCATATGTTGTGCACCTTTTGATCAGGATACCACTTTTTCTTCTCTTTGTCAGGCTTAGTCACCACAAGTGTAGAACAACTTGCATTGTAACTACACATTAGGGTTTTACCTTTAGACATAAGGGGAGCAGCCTTGATACCCTGAGTATTGGGTGCACTAACAAAGCCAATTCCAGATCATCTTCCTCCTTCACAAACTTCTTTTTATAGCCATTTCTGACCTCTTGAGCCTTTTCAACAACAAAGTCATCCAACCATTTCTTTCTTTTAGTCTCATCCACAACTTTAAGATTTTCTAACTCATTGGACAACTTAGCATGACCAAGCCTAAGCATAAGTCTTTTTCCTTCTAAGTTAGTGACTTGCTTTTCAAAATCCTCAACCTGCTTTTGCAAGTCAACGACCCGAGACTTTGAGTCAGAGATTATTATCATCGAAGAGGTTGGAAATAGTTTCTTCATTTTCTTCTACTTTTTCTCTTAACTCAGTGACCTGAGTTCCAAGTTTTTCGATGATAGCAACTAGCTGCTTTCTAGACTTTTTAGCAAGAAGAGAAGAAAATTCAAATTCATTTACCTCTTGGGATGACTTGTCTTCAATGGCCATACAACAGTCTCCTCTTGTCGGCGACACCTCATTGTCATCATTAGACATATCCCAAGTCGCCATCATTCCTTTGCCAGCTTCTCTCGTTCTTCTTTTAGGACATTGCCTAGCGAAATGTCCTTTAGCCTGACATTTATAGCAAATAACTTTCTTCATGTCCTTTCCGTTCTTATTATCCTTGAGGATTGAAGGCTTCCAGAAAGAGTCACTGACAACAGTGTTAGTTGAAGACATTTTCCTGTAAGAAAAGTACTAACAACACAATCTAGAGCCTTGGCTCTGATACCAATTGTAGGATCGTTAGTACTTAAACGAGTCGGCGACTCTTGCGAAGTCGTCGACTTTGAGTAATAGTAGAAGTCACCGACTTTGGTAAAGTTAGTGACCTTGAAATAAGCAACAGAATAATCAAACAGGAAAGATATTACCAAAGTGTAAATGACAAGCGATGTATAGTGGAAACTCTTCGTAAACCAACTAGTTTAATTAGAGAAAAACCACTCCCTTCCAAGCTTCTCACTTGGTCGGATTTCAAGAGTCCTTAGACTCGCCTCTATTGATTTCTTGAGTGTTACAAAGCTCTGATGTGATTCCATCTACTTAGTCATGGCCCCACGGTACCGTGCCAATCGGGGCACCGTTGTACACGCTGATTTCCGACCTTGGCGCGCCTTGGCCATTGATGGATGGTACCACTTCTTCAGGCACTTTTAAAGGCAGTATGCTCCATGATTTGAGTAAAGATATCATCCCTAATGACAAGTTCAATTTGCACGACAAAGGAGGGTCTTCACTTGGACAAATATCCAAGGCCGGTGTCTGAGGCGCTAAGAAGCCAAGTCAAGGTACTACACCCTATTTTGGAGGCATCACGCGAGCCCGAGCTAAAGCAATGCTTGACAAGGTCAAGGAGGAGATCATGGCTCATAAGTTGGATTTTGGCTAACAATGGAGAAGGGTGGAGTATTATTGTGACTTTTGGTGAAACTAGTGCACAAACTTGACTTATGTTTCGTTAAGGGCTTTAAGATTGTTTCTTTAAACTTTTGGGTTGTTTTATGTAATAAAGAGAGGAGTTATGGCTGAAATGAGAGAGAGAGAGAGAGAGAGAGAGAGAGAGAGAGAGAGAGGCGTGGCCTAGGGTATTAAGTCTCATTTGTGGCCTCCTTTGAGCTTAGACTTGAACGATGAAAATGCTCTCTATTTACTTGTTTTCAATCTAAAATTCATTTGTTTGTTTTTCGTTCAATCTCTTGATAGAACATAGGTGTGTCATATCCGACGCTCTTGCAATCTAGTTTGTTGTTCTTGGTGACTCATATCCAAGGGCAACATCCATATCCATCACTTCACCATTCCATTTTCAATCGTACCATTTACAACTTAGTGGTTTCTGAACCACTTCAGTATAATTGACATATCTTTCAATCTAAATATCATCTGGCTCTCAACATTCGAGGGATTAAACTAGACTCAAAGACCTAACTCTGGGATTTAAAATCGCCCAATTCCGACTCCGGACGAGGGAGATGTACCCTTTTAATCCTAGACGAAATTCGCCACCGAGCTCCATCATTCCACGAACCAAGTGAAGGGTTTTCCGGGTTCTCTTGGCGATCCCTTTGCATCATCATCTACACTATCGATCCTCCCATCAATCTCTCCCGTGTACAAGTTGAATCCCACAACCTTGAACCACGCTCTACCTTTGTACCTACACTCTCAACCTCACGCTATGCCTAAGAACACTTGACTACACCACTTGTACGAATCTCATGCACAAGTCTTCTTCACTACTCGTACGAATCCCACGCACGAGTCTTCTTCAACCTAGAAATCTCTCTTTTCTTCTTTACAAGATATACAAATTATGCTCGAAAATCCTTACTTCTAACCTAAAACAATGCAGTATTTAAGCTAGAATAAGGTGTGATTTCGTGTAATATTATTTTCTATTCGGTTAAGGAAATAACATCCCACACAATCTTACAAGATCTTTCCTAATATAACATGTACGCACACATCTAATATCTCACGCTTCCTCTGGGGCGTGTTATTAGTGTTTTGTTTGTTTCTTTCGTCGCTTTTGTGCTTTGAGTCCCTCTTCCATTTTTGAGGGTTTTTATTGTCTTGTGCTAACCTTCTGTGTTGTGCAGTTTGGACTCCGCGCGGGCCTTTCGAGTGTACCCCCTTCCCTAGGGTAGGGGTACCTCCATCTTGACCCCCCAGATTTCGCGTCCAGTGAAACCTCACTAGGTTAATGTTGTTGTTGTTGTTGTTGTTGTTGTTGTTTTTGTGATGATATTCTCCATAAATAAACGCCCCAGATGTCCTGCAAACAAGCGCACACAATCTATGTGTTCCATAAATAGTTTTCTTCGACAGCTGGTCATGTTAGGGACTTTGCCATGACTTTGCCAAGTCGTTGACTTGGCTTGCAAACTCAAAGTCTATAACACCCCCTTACTTACCTTGGAGTTATTACCGCCAGTAACCCTGATTAGGACTAAACCAGAATCACCCAAGGCTTTAACCTGACAGAACATACTAGAACAAGGTAAAAGAAAACATTTAAAACCTAACAAACTTAAGTTAAATATTACAGCGGAAAAACACGTAAAAGGTCTTATACAAACCTTAACTTAAAAGAATAAATAAATAGAACAACCTTCTATTTAAACAAAATCTTCATCAAGTATAGCCATTGGAAACCTTTCTTCAATTACTAGAGCTTCAAACATCTGAATCCGCCTCTTGAATCAACTTCCAAGAAGAACCTGATGTGCCGTAAACCAACGGTGGACACCAGCCGACGATATAAAAGAAAAGAAAATGGACGGGTTAGTCTAATGAAAGACTAAGCAAGCGGAGATAAAAACTTGGTTCTTATTATTGTAACTAGACATATTGGCATCAAAATCCGAATATAGTCACATTATGATCCAACAGTTAGCAGTCTTATAGAGAATAAGAAGGAGACTTGCATAATCAAGAGAGAGAACACCACCTCTTGTGGTTCCTTTAAGAAGCATAAACAATTGTTGGGAACTCATATTAATCACATCACATTTTGAAAAGCCTCCGTCGACTAATTAGATTGACTTAATCAAACTTTGATTAAGAATTATTCGTAACCAAGAGCAAGAATGGTTATCGAATAAACTAACCATTCGGGTACATTAATGTGCCTAACGCACTTATCTTGTATCACTTCCAAAACTTTTCACAAACAAATTGGCAACTTTTAATCGGCTTGAACTATTGTCGGTGGAACACAATACTATCGAGGTCAGAGGGACTGTTTCATCCTTGAACAACGAATAGCACGGGTCCCAATGATGGAGAGATTAGAGGGCCTATTTCATCCATAATCCACTACCAACACATATTGAATGGAACACAATACTATCGAGGTCAGAGGGCATGTTTCATCCTTGAACAACGAATAGTACGGGTCCCAATGATGGAGATATTAGAGGGCCTGTTTCATCCATAATCCAATACCAACACATATTAATAAATGCACTTAGCTAGAGTGCATAGTCACCCCTCAAGCGTAAAGCGGGCCAATGGTCATGACCTAAGTATTAGGGAATCAATATTGATACTGTCTAATACGAGTTTTAAAGAGATGCGTCCGAGACTAAGCTCACATCCCTGAACTAAGTTAATCCATATCAATGTCTCAGCATGAGACAACTAAACATACAAGGTCACATACAACGGACCTAAATCCAGTTCTAGCGCGAAACTGAATGAATAACAATATGGTCATTATTTCTAACAAAACAACAACCTATCATATTTTATTAATCATACAAGTTGTTCCCAACGTAAATATTAAATGAGGTTCAATTCCTCATTTAATAACAATAATGCAAGAGAGAATCATCCACTTGCCTTATAAGGCGTGCTCAATGTTCTCAGCGATTCCAACAGAAATCTTTATCACCCTTCTGCCAAATATAACAAAAGATTTCTCAACAACGAGCTCATGGATACACTTCTTAGTTGTATTCTCAACTCCTACAGCTTTCTAATCGATAAACGATTTGATTTTCGAGTATCGATTCATAAATAATCCTTAGTTATCATGCTTCAAGGAGCCATCTTAGCGGAATTATAACTAATTATACGCTTCACCTTTGAAACAATTTCCTAAATAAAAATTGTTCATTAGAAACAGTTCTTAAAGGTTACCAAATCTCGGATCAAACGTATTAACAACGAATCCCGAATAATTATCCGAAGTCCTTTACCTGCCAGTCGGTGTCAAAACTTGTATTCGCTATAACTGAAGATCCTAACGTCCGTTTCCCGAGCGGTTTGAACCTGTGGGACCGTATCAACATCAAGATTATAAAAACCATAAATTTAATTAGCAAAGCAGAACCGAAAGGCCCTTATGGTGGCTCCGCAACCAACCCGCTAATTAATTTCGATCGTATATACCTTCACTTGAGCCCATGGCTCGTTTGGCTCGATAGTGGCTCGATCCACAAGCTCGAGGGTGGCTGGGCGCTGCCCGGTGGCGGCCCTTGCGGTGGGTGGTGGTCGGACAAGCTGACGATCGCCGGCGGCGTCACACGCGAGGCAAAGAAGAGACCGGCGGAGAAGAGTTCTCCTCTCCCGAGACCGTCGTCGTCCCGCCATGATTCTCGTTGCATCTGGTTCCTCTTGCAGCAACATCGTGCCCAGCTGACACCGAGAGGAAGAAGGAGGAGATGAGGTGGAGGAGGAGGGAAAGAAGATGGTGAGGTGGCTGGCTGGAGAAGGTGGTCGGCGGTGTAGAATCGCTCGCCGAGTCCGTCGTTATTCCACCTCCTTTCTCGTTCCTTTCTTTGTTTTCAAACGAATGGATAGACTTTGACAAGGCAGAAGATATGCCATCCCAATCCGCTCTCTCTCTGGTTCCTTCCTAATTAAGTAAGAGAAGGCGGCGTTTAAAACAAAACCCGTCTCGGAACGGGACTCACGTTAAAGAGGTAAAATTATGTACATCGGGTGGAAAAACTCACTAAACGAAAAACGTCCCGTAAATTATGTAGACCAATAAAACCAATTTTCCATTATTTTATCATGCTACCTTCAATTTTTAAAGCTTCCGTTTCGTATTTTAAATCCTTTACAGTACATAATTAAAAAGACGGCTTATCCAATAAATATTCCTTTTCCACCGAAAAATATTAGAATTCACACCGATCCATAAAATCATTTCTTTGTGATTTTAGGATATCAACAAGAACTTTCTAGGATTTAATATCCAACAAAAATATTGGATTAAGTGTTAAAATGGACAAAGAGGTTAAAAGGATATCCGAGAAAAATTCAAAAATATCCTAAAAAACAGCAATTATTACAAAGTCATTGACTTCCTTGGAACCATCAAAACACAACTTTTCAACAGTAGTTTCTTCCCAGTTATCCTTTGTCAGTGACTTCTTCATAAGAACTTGAAGTCGCTGACTCTCCATGAAACTTCTGTGTCACTGATCTTTGGAACCATCAAAACCTGATCTTCTAACAATTAGGGTAAGATCTTTCTTCCAATGAAAGAGCTTCTATGTGAGATACGATTTGAGCCGACACCTTGCGGGGTTGAAGAGAAGCGAGATTCACTGCATCAAAGACAAGCATAACCATAGGTTAATGACATTTGGACAATGTAAGCCAAGCTTATAGAGAAAATACTACATGATGGACACCTCCGAGGTTTAAGGAAAGAGGTATCGGTCCCCAAAGAAGATAACTTTACAAAGAAGAATTTATTAACCCAGCCTCGGTCAGACTTCGACATATTTTAAATGAAGTCAAATTTATTTTTAAGGGTTTTCAAGGTAAAACGACCAGGAGCACCTTTGGAGAAATGATAATTGTGAAGGAAATCAACGGCTTTAAACGAGATATCATGGGATAAACACAAGAGATCTACAGACAGGAGAAGTCTCCATACTTGGGGAAGTATTTCCCAGGAGACAAATTGAGAGTAGTAAGGAAATCGATCACAAGAGGAGAGAAAGGAAAGCGATGGATAATACCAAAGGGGTACTCGTACAAGCATAACCAGTCATCATTGTAAGAGTCAGCCCAGACACCAAGGGGGAGGAAAACTTCAGCGGAGGCAGGAAATCCAACAGAAAAAGCAAAAGAGATTGGCTCGATAGAAAGGCTATTTTTTGGCAGTAAAAGGTAAGAATATCAGAAGAAGCAAAGCAAGGGGATCGATTAGTTCAAGGAAATGAGGGTGAGATTCCATGGAGAAATTAGATTCTGCCATGAGAAAGACCAAAGAGAAGACAAAGAATCGAGAGTAGCAGAAACGTACCTGACAACAAAGAATGCAAACGGGGTTGCAATGATGTCTACAAGGGTCTTAAATACAGATTGATGGGACGTGCTACAACTTCCGAGGCCAAATACTCAAAAAAACCCTAGGAAAGTGGAGGGAAGTTTTCCCGAGTTTTTTTAGGGGTATTGTTGGGCCCTTCGAGATCAAGCGCAAAATTGTGGATATGAGGGATACGAGGCCCATGTTGATTAACATTAATGGGCATAAGTGGAGCCGTGAAGATCATGGTTATTAGTGAAGTAATGGCAAAGATTACGTTATTAATGAGATCTCCGGATAACGGCCACGATGTTTATGGCGTTGGCGATAATTACGGGATTTGTTCGCGCTCCATAATGACGGCAACGGTCACAAGGGCGGAGGAGATATAAAAAGCACACAAAGGGAAAGAAGGGGGATTCATCGACCAACTCATATACTCTCGCATTCTGAAAAACTCTCGAGTATATCCACCTTTTTGTGTTCAGGAATACTATTTCCTAATCTGATTGTTTGCTTGTAATCTGGAAGGAATTGGCATCGGAACAATTATAAATCAATTGCGTTATCTACTTTCGTTTGCTTCCAACTTCTTTCTCTCTAAAGTTTCATCTTGTTAACTAGATATAACGCGTTACGAGTACTTTTTTTGTCAGGTTTCTCTCATTATAGTAGGTAACAAATTCGTGTGGTAAATCTGCGCAAAACAATGGTTATACTAATTGCCATACTTTTACATTCCAAGGAAAACCCATTGTTCTTAAACCAATGACTCCTTTACATGTGACCGAGGAGTATGAGAAGAAGAAGAAGGAGCGGTGTGCGGAAGATGGCAAGAAGGAAAAGCACAATGCACTAGCCCCTTCCACGACGCTTTTGGCTACAAAAAGGAAGCACATTTTTGAATTTTGTGATGAGGCTACCACCCTCATGTTGCTTTGTAAAGATCTTAGTCTCATGAGTGACAAGTTAAAGGCCACCTTGCCTCCTCGTATACTCAAGTTACTTGAGGAATACCGTGATATGTTCCCCGAGGACATCCCACCTGGCCTACCCCCAATTAGAGGAATCGAGCATCAAATCGATCTCATTCCCGGGGCTACGTTGCCAAATCGGGCAGCCTATAGGATGAACCCAAAAGAGACTAAAGAGGTTCATACACAAGTTCAAGAAATTTTGGATAAAGGCTATGTGCGTGAAAGCCTAAGTTCATGCATTGTCCCGATCATGTTAGTGTTAGAAGATGGAAGATTGAGTTTTGATGGTTCCAAAGTCAGTGTCCTTGAGTTTTCAAGTCGAGTTGGCGACTTGGAAAAGTCACTGACATGACCAGCTGGCGAAGTGTTCTATTTAAGGAAGGAACGCACCGCTTATGTGCGCATAATTGAAGACAGTTGTGTCGTTCTATTTTAGGAGAACATCATCACAAAAGAGTGCTAAAATCAAGAAGAAGATAATTTGAATCTCCTAGAATATTTTAGTGTATGCATAATTGTATATTTGGAGAGATTTGTAAGAGATTGAGTGTATATTGTTTTCCTAATCGAATGGGAAATAATATACACGAGATCTCTCTTACCTTAGTTTAAATACCCTAGTGTATAGGCTATTGGCAAGACTCTTGAGATACATTTCAATATCGTGTGTAAGAAAGAAAGAGTAGGACTTGTGTGTGTGACTCGTACAAGTGGTGTGTCGAGAGATCTCAGGCATTGCGTGAGATTGAGAGTGTGAGTGCAAAGGTAGAGTGTGGTTCAAGGGTGTGGGATTCAACTTGTACACGGGAGAAGCCCTTTTGAGTGGGGACAAGAACAAGAGTTTACAAGGAGTTTAAGGACTCTTGAAACCGACCAAGTGATAAACTTGGAAAGGAGTGGTTTTTCTCCAAGTAAACTAGTTGGTTTACAAGGAGTTTCCACTATACATCGCTTGTCATTGACTGTTGGTAACGTTCATTTTACTGCCTAATTATTTCGTTGCTTTATTACTCAAAGTCGACGACTTCGCAGGAGTCGCCAACTCGTTTAAGTACTAACGATCCTACAGCTAGTACCTAAGAAAGACAATACATGGAGAACGTGTATAGATTGTAGGGCTATTAACAACATCATGGTCAAAATATAGGCACCCCATTCCCCGCTTAGATGATATGCTTGATCAATTACATGGTGCCCGCATGTTTTCCGAAATTAATCTTAAAAGTGGGTATTTCCAAATTAGGATGAAAGAGGGGGATGAGTGGAAAACAACCTTTAAAACAAAATTTGGTCTTTATGAGTGGCTTGTAATGCCATTTTGACTTACTAATGCACCAAGCACTTTTATGCGTCTAATGAATCATGTGCTTAGAAAGTTCATAGGGAAATTTGTTGTGGTGTATTTTGATGATATACTAATTTATAGCAAGTCCCTAGAAGACCATGAAGTTCACCTAAGGGAAGTCCTCTCTACACTTCGTTTAGAGCGCTTGTATGCCAAAAAAAAGAAGTGTGAATTGTGTACTAATTATGTTATGTTTCTTGGTTTTGTAGTAACAGCTGATGGACTCAAGGTGGACGAGGGAAAAATCAAGGCCATCCTAGATTGGCCCACACCCACGACCGTAGGGGGGGTCCGGAGCTTCCACGACTTGGCCAGCTTCTACCGCCTCTTCATTCGGGATTTCTGCTCCATAACCACACCTTTAATGGAGAGTACCAAGAAGAGGAGCTCTTTTGAGTGGGGAGAAGAACAAGAGAAGGCCTTCAACGTGCTGAATGTGAAACTTACACAAGCGCCCCTACTCGCCCTACCAGACTTTGGCTGCTCCTTTGTAGTGTAGTGTGATGCTAGCGGCATTGGCATTGGCGGCTTAATGCAAGAAGGTAAGCCTATTTCCTTCTTTTCTGAAAATTTAAAGGGTTCATGTCTTAATTACTCTGCGTATGATAAGGAATTGTATGCTTTATTTAGAGTCCTTAAGACATGGTCACGTTACCTATGGCCTCGTGAATTTATCTTGACAACTGATCATGAATGTTTAAAACACTTTAAGAGTCAAGAAAAATTGGATAGGAGGCATGGTAGATGGATGCAATTCATTGAAACATTTCCATATGTGATCAAGTATAAAAAGGGAACCGAAAATATTATTGTTGATGCTCTTTCAAGAAGACATGTTTTACTAACTACATTAGACTCCAAAGTGCAAGGATTTGTTTACATTAAGGAGTTGTATGTGAATGATGCTGATTTTAGTGAAATATATATAGCATGTCTTGCCAAGGGTGCGTGTAACAAGTTTTATTTGAATGGATTTTTCCTTTTCAAAGTTTATAAAGTGTGCATCCCTAAATGTTCCTTGCGTTTGTTGTTAGTGGAAGAAGCCCATAAGGGGGCTTTAATGGGACATTTTGGGAGGGATAAAAACGTATCATATGTTGTCTAGTCATTTCTTTTGGCCACATATGCTTAGGGATGTTGAGCATCATGTCAAGCGTTGTCTAGAGTGTCTAAAAGCCAAGTCTAGGTTGATGCCCCACGGCTTGTACATCCCTTTTCCTATTCCCAATGCTCCTTGGGAAGACATTAGCATGGACTTCATAGTTAGCCTATCTAGGACTCGGCGAAGACGGGACTCCATCTTTGTTGTAGTTGATCGTTTTTCCAAAAATGGCACATTTTATCGCCTATCATAAGACCGATGATGCTTGTAATGTGGCTGAGTTGTTCTTTAGAGAGGTCGTGAGGTTGCAAGGAGTGTCTAGAACTATAGTGAGTGATAGGGATGTCAAGTTTCTAAGTTGTTTTAGGAAGACTCTTCGGAGCATGTTAGGGACTAAGTTATTGTTTTCTACTTCTAGTCACCCTCAAACCGATGGTCAGACCGAGGTGACTACTAGGACTTTAACTACCATCCTTAAAGCTATCATTAGGAAAAACTTGAAGTTATGGGAAGATGCTTTGCCTCATGTCGAATTTCCATATAATAGGGTCATGCATTCATGCAATGGTTTGGCACTTTTTGCGTGCGTTTATGGAAATAACACGCTAATCCCTTTTGAGGGAGAAAGAGAGCTTTGATGCAGGTAAGCAGGTTGAATTCATTAAGGAGCTACATGAAAGAACCAAGGCTTGGCTTATGCAAAAAGTGGACTACAATGTCGCTCGAAACAACAACGGTTGCATCAAGTTATTTTCCAGCCCGGTGATTTAGTGTGGGTGCACTTAAGAAAGGAAAGGTTTCTGGTGCAGTGTAAATCCAACTTATCCCCACGAGGTGATGGTCCTTTTAAGGTGCTTAAGAGGATCGGGGACAATGCCTACAAGTTCGAGTTGCCCGATGATTATGGTGTAAGTGCAACCTTCAATATGGCTGATTTAATTCCTTACCTTGTTGTTGAGGATGATCCAGAATCATGGTCGAATCCTCTTCAAGAAGGGGAGGATGATAAGGGGTCATCTAGGAAGCCGCCTTCGAGTGCACCAATGTTCTATGATCCACCACTTACCCGAGCTAGAGCCAAGAAGATGCAAAGAGAGATGCATGGGTTCGTGAGTTACATTTTGGTCAAGGAGTCAAGGGATATTAAGGAACACACACCAAGGGCCAAGATCTTGATCCAAGCCACTAGTGTGCCAAAGTAACGAAGTTAGCAGCATCGTTACCGAAGCCAAAAGCATCGGTACCGAGGCCAGCTACCTCGTTAATGAGCCCCAACAATATCAGTACCGAGGGCGTGCCGGTTTCCGCCTATGTTTGTTATTTGGAGTTTTAAGACATTTATTCTACTTATTTTAGCTTGTCTTCTATTTCCTAGGAACTATAAATAGATTGTTAGTAGTTTCGTTTAAGACTATTAGTTTTCTTATCACACTGTAAACACATTCATTTGAGAGCTTCCTTGGGTGGTTTTCGAGTGGATCATTGGAATTCAGCTTGGTTTGTGTTGATCTATGTCAATCTCTTCATAGATTTGATGTTGTCAATACAATCACACGCATCCTCTTGGTGTTTCTAGGGTTCGACCTTAGTTATGTCAAATTGTAGGAAGATTGGTCTTCGCCTTAATCAATTGGGTGCTTGAGACTTGCTGCTCTTTTGTCCATCGTTTAATTTGCAAGGTTATTCTTCATTTATTTGTTGTTCTTGTTTTCGTTGTTCGTCCATCTTTTTTCTTTTAGATCGAGTCTAATCTACGTTCTTGTTGTTGTTTTTGTTGACTGCTTCGAGTGTTGGAAAGATCGGGCCTACTCCGTATCAAATATGTGTAGACGAATATTAAGAATACATTCTCAAAAATGTCGTTGCAACGGTCATTTGTTTATATCTGAATAGGTTAGTTTAAATAGTGAACAACCCAATATGTGTAATTGAATATCAAGAACACATTAATATGATGTTGTAAGATCCATGTATATAATTATTATTATTATGTCCGAATATTTGAGTTTAAATCTTGGACAAAATAAAATATGAAATCGAATATTAAGTATATAATCTTGAACATGTTTACAATATATCTGAATTTTAAGTTTACGAAATTGAACATGATTACAAAATACTTAGAATATGTAAGTTCAATAATTGAACATACAAATATCTTATTTGAATATTAAGTGTATGGTCTTGAACATGTAAAAATCTAGTTGTCACATGCTTATGCCTGGATATGTTAGTTTAAATACAAAACAAGTCAATATATATACGTTAAAGAATATTAAGAACACATTATTGAATGTGTCATTGTCGGAATCATGTATATGATCGTAATTATATATGAATATTTGAGTTTAAATTTTGAGCAAACAATCTATACAATCGAAAAATAAGTATACAATTTTGAACATGTTTACATTATATTTGAATATTTTGTCTACAAAATTGAACATGTGTGAAAAAATCCGAATATGTAAGTTCGATAATCGAATATAACCACCAGATTTGGCGGATTAAAGACATTTGACTTCAATATTCATCTCGTTCTTTTAGAGTAACCCAACACTTTTCTATGCAAGATATTGATCCTGCTTCAAACAAAAATCACCAATATGAAATTTCAAGATCTTCAAATTGTCTTCCTTTCCTTTAACATAAAGAATATAGAGATTTAAACTCAAAATCAAAGTATTAAATGTGGGAAAAACTACACATAAGAAAATCCAAGCAATTACTTACAAAAAGTTGAAAAGACGACTAGGAACAACTTGATTTAGATGGAAGAATGAGTAAGAATGGAGAATTAGAGAAATCACCTTCCAAACGATCGAGGAAGATGAATGATCTTGTTTCCACCATTTTAGGAAAATCGGATGTGCGGATATTGAAAATTGATATTAATTAGAGAGAGGGGGGGGGGATTGGAGAAAGAAATTAATATTAATTTGAATTTTTCTTATGTGAGATATGGAGAGAGAAAACGAGAATAATCCACTGTACCTTTTTATTTTTAATCTCAACCATTAAATTAATATGATCTAAGAATCCCTATTATTTCCCTCGTTTCTCTATAATAAGAGGTATCTCTAGAACCCTTTACTATGATTATAATTTTAAATGGGGGTGCCTATGTTAAATTTTGAAATATTTACATGTATCACTTCCAACAACTTTTCTAAAAAATTTCCAAAACGAAGAATTTAGAAATATATATCATGATTATTCTATGGAGAATTTAGAAGTGTATATATCATGATTATTCAACAATCTTTTTTTGAGAAGAAGCATACTAGTTTTTTTCTTTTAACTAGATTAAAATTTTCCAAATCGGAGATTATAGAAATATATATAATGATTATTAGCTTTTTTTTCAATTAGGTAAGAGTTAGGAGGCTCATATGTTACGGTGAGCGTCCTAAAGCATTAGTTCAAATGAGAGTAGAAGCTTTGGATGGCTTCTAATGGGATCAATTCAGAGATTGTGACCCATTTTGACAATTTTATCAACCATATAGTATTGCAGCCAGTTAGAAGATTTTAGTTTTGATGATTCCAAAGAGTCAGTGACTCTGAAGTTGCATGCTGAGTCGACGACTCGGTAAAGTCACTGACACGACCAGCTGGCAGGAAAATTAATTATGGAAGGAACGCACAGATTGTGTGCGCTTGTTTGCAAGACAGGTAGGGTGTTTATTTATGGAGAATATCATCACAAAAGAGTGCTAAAATCAGAAGAAGATGATATGATTCCATTGAGATATTTTATATGTGCGTACATGTTATATTAGGAAAGATCTTGTAAGATTGCGTGGGCTGTTATTTCCTTAACCGGATGGGAAATCATATCACACGAAATCACACCTTATTCCAGCTTAAATACTGCATTGTTTTAGGTTAGAAGTAAGGATTTTTTCAGCATAAGAGAGTTCTAGGTTGAAGAAGACTCGTGTGTGGGATTCGTACGAGTAGTAAAGAAGACTTGTAAGTAAGATTTGTACAAGTGGTGTAGTTAAGTGTTCTTAGGCATAGTGTGATGTTGAGAATGTAGGTACAAAGGTAGAGTGTGGTTGAAGGTTGTAGAATTTAACTTGTACACGGGAGAGCTTTGTAACACTCAAGAAATTAATAGAGCGAGTCTAAGGACTCTTGAAATCCAACCAAGTGAGAAGCTTGGAAGGGAGTGGTTTTTCTCTAAGTAAACTAATTGGTTTACGAAGAGGTTCCACTATACATCACTTGTCATTTACAATTTGGTAATATCTTTCTTGTTTAATTATTCCACTGCATTATCACTCAAAGTCGACGACTTCGCAAGAGTCGCCGACTCATTTAAGTACTAATATTTCTACAATTTGTATCAGAGTCAAGGCTCTAGATTGTGTTTTTAGTACTTTTCTTACAGGAAAATGCCTTCAACCAACACTGATGTCAGTGACTCTTTCTAGAAGCCTCCAATCCTCAAGGTTGAAGAGTACGATTGGTGGGTTGCACGAATGAAGACCCATATCTGCTCTCTGGATGGTCAATTGTGGGAAGGTGATTGAATTCGGTCTGAAAACCTTTCTTGGAAAGGACGGAAAGACAAAAAAAAATCATTGTCGAGTACGATGATGTTGACTTCAAGAAACTTGAAAAGAATGATAGAGCAAAAAAGGTCCCCCATCATGCTCTCACGGACGGTGACCTCAAAAAGGTGATTGGATACAAACTACAAAGGACATTTGGGATGCTCTAAAAAGGCTTCATCAAGGCAATAAGGATGTGAAGAAAGATAGGATCATAAGTCTCGAAAGAGAGTATGAGAAAAATTTTCAAGGAAAAGGTGAATCTCTCCGCGACTACCACTCGAGGTTCCAGACTCTTGTCAACCAACTGGAATTTTTGGGAGAGAAGCTTCCTCAATGGAAGCAAACCAACAAGCTAATCTTGGGATTGAACAAAATTTGGGACACCATTGCTGCGTCTCTTCTTACTTAGAAGGAAACCAAGTCATTGACTTTGGAAGATCTTGTTAGGAAACTCACCATGTATGGAGGCATTCAAAAAAGAAGAGAAGACCATCATGACTCGGAGAAAGTAAAGGGTTTTCGACTTAGCTCAGGGAGACGATGACATTCAAGGAGTAGATGAGGATATTGCTCTCATCTGCCATGAAGAAGTTATGGAATCACAACAAGGCTCATGTTGATGCTTCTGAATTAAGCAAGGATAGTAAGGACATGAAGGACATGACGGAAGTGATTTGCTACCAATGTCCGGCTAAAGAACATTTTGCTAAACAATGTCATAGAAGAAAAACTGGAGAAGCTGGAAAAGGACTGATGGCGACTTGGGATATGTGTGATGAGGATGATGAGGTGTCACCGACAAGAGGAGATTGTTGTATGGCCATTGAAGACAAGTCATCCCAAGAGGTAAATAAATCTGAACTCTCTTCTCTTCTTGCTAAAAAGTCTAGAAAATAATTAGTTGCTATCATCGAAAAGCTTGGAACTCATGTCACTAAGTTAAGAGAAAAAGTGGAAGAAAATGAAGAAACCATTTCCAATCTCTTTGATGATAATAAACTCTGGTCTAGTAAAGCTATCGAACTGGAAAAGATTTCTTCTCATAAGTCGGTGACTTGTGAGTCTTGCTCTGACTCAAAATCTCAAGTCCTCAACTTGCAAAAGCAAGTTGAGGATATTGAAAAGCAAGTCACTAACTTAAAAGGAGAAATGCTTATGCTTAGTCTTGGTCATGCTAAGCTATCCAGTGAATTGCAAAATCTTAAAGTTGAAGATGAGACTAAAAGAAAGAAATTGTTGGATAAATTTGTTGCTAAAAAGGCTCAAGAGGTCATAAATGACTATAAAAAGAAGTTTGTGAAGGAGGTAGACAAAGCTAGAATTGGCTTTGTTCGTGCACCCAATACTCAAGGTACCAAGGCTGCTCCCCTAGTGTCTAAAGGTAAAACCTCTATGTGTAGTGACAATGCAAGTTGTTCTACACGTGTGGTGGCTAAGCCTGACAAAGGGAAGCAACAACAGTATCCTGATCAAAAGGTGCACAACATATGGCAAAAACAAAGCCAGAACTCGGCTTCGTCACAAATTGATTTTCAATCTCGCATCAACAACAAACCCATCTATTCGGGCTATAGCAAGTTTGTGGCCCTGAAGTCTCATAGAACATGTTGGTAATGCAGCAAGGCTGGTCATTACAAATATGATTGTCACAAAAAGGACAGGAATGAGAAAAATGTCAAGTCACGGACTCTGGATGATAATCTTGACAAACCTGTTGTCGCTGACTGTCCTACAGGATCTGTTTGTACTAGTTGCAATAAGTGTTGTCCTAGAATTTACTTTGTTGCCAAACCCAGAGGAGTTAAACAACTATGGGTTCGAAAGAACTAATTCTTTCAATGCGGCTTGAAGTGGGTGACAAGGAGCCCTGGTTTATTGATACTGTGTGCTTAACTCATATGTCCGGGAACCTCAAGGATTTCGTCTCACTTCAAAAATAAAGGAGGTAAGATTACCTTCGGCAACAATAGTAAAGGTGGCATTTCAAGTATTGGTCAGGTAAGATTTTCTGAGAAACTGACCATAGATAATGTGTACTTGGTTAAAAATCTTGGTTTGAAGTTATTAATTGTTTCTCAGATGTGTGCTAATGGAAAAATTCAAGTTGTTTTTTATAAACAAGGTTGTCATGTGATAGAAAGTGACTCGGGGAAAATCCTTCTGAAAGGGGTATGTGAAAAAAATCTCGATAAAGTGGACCCTTGTTTTGAACCCAAGGAAAAACTGTGTTTTAGAATAGTTACAGATGTCGCCGACCTCTGGAACAAAAGATCTGTCCATGCGAGCTTTCATCTCATTGACAAACTTCATAATCAAGAGCTAGTCAGAGGATTGCTTAAGATCTATCCGAATAAGCATGAAGTTTGTGAGACATGTGTGAGAGGTAAGCAAGTGAAGTCATCCTTCAAATCCAAGAAGGAGGTAAGTACCACTAAACCTTAAGAGATCATTCATATAGATTTATGTGGTCCCATACGAATTTTTAAACTCGTGGACGAAATAGCTATCTTTGTCATTGTTGATGACTATTCACGCTATAATTGGACAATTTTTCTATCTTCAAAAGATCGGGTCTTTGAAGAATTTGAAGCATGGGTGAAGGCTGTTGAGAAGAAGCTTGGAGTTTCTCTTGAGTTTATCAAGTCAAATCATGGAACGGAATTCGACTACTCCGATTTATTGGTTTTTTGCAAGAAAAATGGCATAAGTCACGACTTCTCAGCACCTAGAACTCCTCAACAAAATGGCGTGGTTAAGAGGAAGAATCGTGCCTTAGAGACCATGTCGCAGACCATGCTTATCTCCAGTGGTCTTCCAAGAAAATTTTGGGGTGAAGCCATTAATGTATCTTGCTATGCTTCGTCCACTTCTTAGAAAAACTCCTTATGAGCTGCTGAGAGGAGTTAAGCCCAATGTCGCCCACTTACGCACTTTTGGGTGCAAATACTATGTTCATAATAATGGCAAGGACAGTTTGGGAAAATTTGATCCAAGGAGTGATGTTGGCACTTTTGTAGGTTATTCCCCTCATAGCAAAGCCTACAAAGTGTTCAACAAGAGGACGAGAAAGATTGAAGAAAGTGTTCATGTTGTATTTGATGAGAACACAATGGGAGGCTCGATGATTGAGGATCATGATGATGGTGATCAAGGATACTATCTGGTTCAAGATGATCAACTTCTAGTTGCTGCAACAAAAAAAGAATCAGTAGTTAGTGACAATGCTGGTGTCACCAAATCAAAAAGAACAGGGTGGAAGTAATCAAGATCAAAGATCAAGTGATAGTCAGTCAGATGATGAGAAAACTCTTGAGAGAAGTTCAAGTCTAGAAGACTCTAAAGAAGATTCAGAGTGAACGCCTCAGACACAAGTCGGTGACTTGACAGATCTACAGGTCAGGAACTACCAACAAAAAAGTGTTCATTTTGTCACTAGCATCCTCACTAATTTCTCAAAAGGTGAGCAAACCAGATCTTCTTTGAACAACTTCTTTGCTTTAAATGCTTTCATCTCTATGTTGGAGCCTAAAAATATTGATCAAGCATTTAAAGATTCAGATTGGGTCAGTGCCATGCAAGACGAGCTCCATCAGTTTGAAAGAAATAAATTTTTGCACTTGATCCCGAGGCCAAAGGGAAGAAATGTGATTGGAACACGTTGGGTGTTAAAGAATAAGCTAGATGATGAAGGAAATATGGTCAGAAACAAAGCAAGGCTGGTAGTTAAGGGATACAATCAGCAGGAGAGCATTGACTATGATGAGGTGTTTGATCCAGTGGCTCGTCTTGAGGCTATTCGATTGCTCATTGCCTATTCTGCTCATCATGGGTTCAAACTAAAACAAATGGATGTCAAGACTGCATTTTTAAATGGATACTTAAAGGAAGAAGTGTATGTTGAACAGACTGCGGGTTTTGAAGATGTCACCCACTCGGGTCATGTCTACAAACTGGACAAAGCTCTTTATGGACTGAAGCAAGCACCGCGTGCTTGGTATGATCGTTTGTCTCGGTTCTTGATTAAACATGGTTATGTTCGAGGAGAAGTAGACAAGACTCGGTTCATATTGAAGGAAGGAGGTCCTACACTTGTTGTTCTGGTCTATGTCGATGACATATCTTTGGCTCAACAGATGATAAGTTGGTGAAGAAGTTCGCCGACCTCATGGCCAGTGAATTTGAAATGACTATGGTCGGTGAGCTCAAGTTCTTTTTAGGACATTAAGTTGTTCAAGGTGAGGATGGGACATGTGTTCATCAATAGAAATATCTTAGAGAATGTGTCAAGAAATTTGGTCTTAAAAGCTCTTGACCTTTCGACAATCCCATGTCGCCGACTACCTCACTTTGAAAAGATGACAAGGATACTAAATTCAATGCTACAATGTACATGGCTATGATTGGATCTTTGCTCTATCTTACTACGAGTAGACTTGATATTGTGTTTGGAGTATGCTTGTGTGCTAGGTTTCAGGATGATCCAAGAGAGTCCCACTTAAAGGCTGTGAAAATATTCATTCGATATCTTAAGAAGACTGACAATATATGCTTATGATATCCAAGGGGTTTCGACTTCGAGCTTGTTGGCTACACGGATGCAGATTTCGCTGGGAATCGAGTTGGTAGAAAGAGTATGTCCATGATGGCTCAATTTCTTGGACCTTGCCTTGTTTCATGGGGGTCTAGGAAGAACAATTTAGTTGTTATTTCAACGGAAGAGGCTGAGTATATTGTGGTTGCAGCGTGTTGCTCTCAACTCTTATGGATCAAACAACAACTTAGTGACTATGGTGTGAAGTGTAGGTCAGTACCCATACCATGTGACAACACATGTGTAATCAAGATCTCAAAGAATCCGATGCAACATTCAAAGACAAAGCATATCGAGATAAGGTACCACTTTCTTCGAGATTGTGTGGAGAAAGGCATGGTCACAATGGAATTCTGTAGAACAAGTGATCAAAGAGCAGACATTTTCACAAAGGCCTTAAATCATGAACCCTTTGAACAACTCCGCATGGAACTAGGTATGATCTCTCTTGAATGATCTATTTGCCTACATGAATTCCCTCGATGATTGGTTAAAATTTATTGCTTTTCATATGTTTTGAAGTCATGCTTGTCCCTGACCTCTCTTGATAGAAATCATGTTTAGGAAACCCTATGCATTTGACTTGTCGGTGACATCTATTACATTCATTATGTGTACAACCTTTTTGAGATCTCTATTTTAGCCCAAAAGAATCAACCTCATGATCCTAACCCTCTTTATAAGCCCAAATTAAGGAAGGTTGATTCTAATGCATGTCCTTGACCTATCATGTTTTGAGAGTCTCTATGAGCCCGTTTTGAATTTCCTTATGCAATGGAGACTTATCATCATGATCGACAAATCCTCATATATAATGATTCATACTTGGTTTGCTTTGGCACTCCCTATGCAACACCAATCCCAAGTAAGTTCTGTAAGAGAAAGTCATGGATTGTGCAAAAGTCACGGATAGATATGTTATGGTGAGAAAACATTTTTTTGGTTTGGTGGTCGCCGACATGAGCAGGGTCAGCGACTGTGAAAATTGGCGTGTAAATCACATCAGAATATTAAGAAGATCAGTTTGTTTTTGGAAAGAATTTTTTCTGAGCATAGCTTGATTTGATTGAAGTGTTACTTTCCCATTAAGAGAGAACAAGTTCCTTTATTACCCTACCTCCATCCTCATCCAAAAGCTTCATGAACCTAAACACAAACCAAGAAACCCTAATCGTGTCACTTGAACCTGGAACGATGCGCCAAATGGTGCAACTAGTAGCGTTTCCGGGATCGACTGACACACCCAAAAAGGGACGAGGAGAGTGCTAAGGATGCTTTGGAGAAAGAGTTGGTTAAAACTCAAAATCGGGAGGCAATGGAGTTGAAAAATCTAAGAATAAGGAAACAAGGGCTCTAGTTTTAGAGAGCATGAACTGGAAGGAGACGAGAAAGAAGAAGGTGATCAATGAGTAACCAAGGAAAAAGAAGAAGTCGGTGACTTGCGAAAAGTCGCTAACAAAGAAGACTCCGGTGATGTCAACGACAAAGTTTTGGAAGAGGTCACCCCTTCTAAGAAACCTATAGTTCTATATGAAGAAGGTACTCATTCTGATCCTAATGTTAAAGTTCCTGGTTCAGTTTCTAGAGATGTTAAAGCTAAGAAAAATTTATGGAGTTTGAGGAAAGGCTTTCTTGTTTCAATTTTGAGTCACTGATTGTTGCATGTCCATGACTCTCTCTATCCTTCTCTTCTACCCTTACCACATTATCTCTCCGGTTTAAAAGGCTTCTCTTTTTAGTTCGATATGGTTGTACTGCATTTTTGGATTGTTTGTAGTTGCATCATACTTTGTTTCTTTTGCTTTGGTGGATGACTTTCTATGACTGTTTTGATATTATGTTTTAAGTTTACATATATTGCCTCTGATTTTATTTTCTTTGGTTAAGCAATCTTTTTTATTATGCCAAAAGGGGGAATCAATTGAATGAATAATTTAAAGGGAGGGATCAAAAAACTGAAACCATGTGGATATTAAGCTTATGGGGAACTTTTTATGATTTTTGTGTTTTCTCTTTATGCTATGATGTTTCTTGTGTGCTTTAAAGATCTTATTAGGACAAGTTGTTTGTCACCAACAAAAAGGGGGAATTTGCTAGAAGATTTGAGTTTTGATGGTTCCAAAGAGTCAGTGACTCTGAAGTTGCATGCCGAGTCGGTGACTCGGCAAAGTTATTGACACGACTAGCTGGCAAGAAAACTATTTATGGAAGGAACATATAGATCGTGTGCGATTGTTTGCAGGACAGCTGGGGCGTTTATTTATGGAGAATATCATCACAAAAGAGTGCTAAAATCAGAAGAAGATGATATGATTCCATTGAGATAGTTTATATATGCGTACATGTTATATTAGGAAAGATCTTGTAAGATTGCTTGGGATGTTATTTCCTTAACCGAATGGGAAATCATATCACATGAAATCACACCTTATTCTAGCTTAAATGTTGCATTGTTTTAGGTTAGAAGTAAGGATTTTCGAGCATAATTTGTATATCTTATGAAGAAGAAAAAGAGAGAGTTCTAGGTTGAAGAAGACTCGTGTGTGGGATTCATGTTGGTGATTTGTGTCAAGTCATCAAATCCCTAGTAGAGCATGTTGAGGTTTAGAGTCATATTGGGAATGTCGACATGGTGTGTTGACATATATGACTTTCCATGGTTCAATTGTTATCATAAGATCCAATAGGTTGATCGCACACCACCACCGAGACGAGGAACCTCGTATGCACCGTCGCACGGCAAGGGCGCGCCTTGTGTGGCGACGCACGGTGCAACGGCGCGAGTGTGAGGCTCGGTTTGGACCTCGGTTTTGAGGTTCAAGGATCGGCATTGTGTGGGGCGCGCCTATGAGTGAACTTGAGGTTCATCTCAAGGCTGCAAGGGCGCGCCTAGGTGCTGCGATGGCACGGTGAAGCTAGGGACTCGGTTGCGAGGCTGCGGTGGAGCTCTCGGCGCGCCTATGGCACATGTCCGAGGCTTCGAGCATGAATTGTGAGGCTAAGGTATGGTTTTGAGCTTATACATTGAGTCTTATAACTTTGTGCATATTCTAAGATGAATTAGGAAGCTTCTCTTAGCTTGGTAGATGCTTTGAGCAAGAACCAAAGCTTGAGTTTAGCTTGGCAAATAGTTTAATATGCTAGAAAGAAGTTTACAAGCTTCATACTAGCTTAGAGTTAACTCTAGGAGCTTCGACAAGCTCAAGACTCATTGTACATGCTTTATAAGAAGCTCATGTAGCTAGGAAGTAGCTCATGGAAGCTCAATGTAGCTCACACTAGCTCAAGTTAGCTCAACTAGCTAGAAATTCAGCTCAACCTAGCTCACACTAGCTCACGCCAGCTCAACTCACTATAAGCTAGCTCATGGAGCTAAGGGGTAGTGACACTCCTAGGTGACCTAGCTTGGCACCTAGCTATGCTAGCTAGGTGGTGGGGCTGGTGGGCCGGCCCAAGGGGCGCGCCTGGTGGGCTGGTGGGCCGCACATGCACGCGCATGGCATGGGCTGTTGGCCTTGCCATTTGGGCCGTGTACATGGGCCAATGGATTGGATTTTTGGACTTCTTGTTGGGCCTTTTATTGGCTGAAATGGAGAAGCATTTGGAGTCCAAGGGGGGGTGAATCTAGACGCCCCAAATGATGACAAGGAGAGAGGGAAGGGAAGTTATAACAAACTCCCTAAAATCACTCTCATCCACTCAATAGTGTAACCGTTTTGTAACCGCCGGTCTTGGCAGTTTTTGACAGATTTGGGACGCCTATATAAGGGCAAAATTTCGGCCTTTTGATGGTAAGAAAGACACAAGAAAATCAGTCCATTGTCCTACACAAAATCGGTGAGAAAAACACAAGTAGTCGAGTTAGACTAGGCGGTGTTTTGAGTGGATTTTCACGAGTGTTTCAAGCATGAACGTGGGCATCATGGATGGATCTTCAAGCATGAAGAAAGAACCTCAAGAGACGTTGGATGGGCAGTACGTTCAAGTGAAGGACGAACCCCAAACGTCCATGGAAGACGACTTCGTTCAAGTGAAGAGCGAAGAGGAATCGATGGACTCGAACAAGGTACGCTTGTCTTCAATGGTTGTGTCTTGCCAACACTCCATTGGTTTATTTATTACGTTTTATCCCACAACGGTATTGCACAACCCTTGGCATGGAATAGGGGCAATATACGTTGAAGGAAAGCGGGATCTCATCCCGTGACTCGTAGTCTTATATCCAAGTCGGATTACTTAACATGAATAAGGGTCGATGGTGATTGCCTTCGTGGCCTACACCCATGAGACTATCCTTCATTGGATCTACTCGTCATGCCTTGATTATCCTCATGGATCTACAAGGATCGACTTTCCTTCAACAAGACAAAGCAAATGTATTAAAACGATTGCATACAAACCCTATTTGGTTAGACAACCATGAAAACTAACAATTCATACGAGTAGTAAAGAAGAATTGTACGTGAGATTCATACAAGTGGTGTAGTCAAGTGTTCTTAGGCATAGCGTGAGGTTGAGAGTGTAGGTACAAAGGTAGAGCGTGGTTCAAGGTTTTGGGATTCAACTTGTACACGGGAGAGCTTTGTAACACTCAAGAAATCAATAGAGCGAGTCTAAGGACTCTTGAAATCCCACCAAGTGAGAAGGTTGGAAGGGAGTGGTTTTTCTCTAAGTAAACTAGTTGGTTTACGAAGAGTTTTCGCTTGCATCACTTGTTAGTCACAGTTTGGCAATATCTTTCATGTTTGATTATTCCGCCTCATTATCACTCAAAGTCGACGACTTTGCAGGAGTCGTCGACTCGTTTAAATACTAACATTCCTACACAACCTCAACCCACATGATAGATTCGTACTATCTCAAATCCTTAAAGGGAAGCAAGGATATCAAAGACAATCATTTCAATTTTCCAAGGAAGTATTTGGACCCTGGAGATGTTTTTATGACTATTAGGTTGTCACCCTCAATTTCAATTTTTCTTAAATGACCTTTCTTTGCTTCCCTTATTTTCATCTCTTAGTGTTAATGCTTCTGCTTTAATCGCACAGACTTGTCCATAATTTCTAACTACCACAGCCCCTATTCAGTCAATATGATCTCTTATTACTATTCCTCCTAAGCTTGTCTGTTCATTAGTCTAGAATCGTAAAAGTTAATTTTATTGAAGCCATGCTGTGGTTTTTTCTAATTTGTTGGGTTTTTTTTGTTTTTTCTTCCTTTTGTGTTCGTTCCCTATTATTTCTTCTTCATTTTTCATCCAATGTTTTTATCATTCCCAGTTTTGAGTGGCCAAGTTCCATATGATCTTAGACATTTGCACTTTCTTTGTCCCATATACTTAACCTAATTATATATTTTAACCACAAAATCATCAAATTAATACTCGTACCAGCCTAAAGTTTCTAAAATTGAGTGTTTAAAAAGCATAAATGTGTACAAAATTAACAAACATTGTCGAACACCGTCATGTCGTCCTTGCTATCATCAAAAAACTACTCGCCATTCTAAGTCATTGTCGTAGCTACTCTGAGCAAACAGGTCCCTCAAACATTATTGATCATCGCTGAACACCACCCCCCGGACAAGTCTCTCGTTGACCATTCAAAGTGTCACCTGATCTTCACTTGAAGGGAAAAGAAGAAGCGTTGAACATTCCAAAGTATAACTAGAAGAGAAAGAAGCATAAAGATTTAAATTCTAGCACATTTACAATTTAACAAATTCACACAATAAGTAAATGGTTGGTCACGGAAAAACTTTTTTACTAAGTGAGGGCTATCATACGAAATTTGAAATTGTTGCTCCCCGCACCAATTTTTCTTTACTTGAGGGTTATTAAGTAGATTTTTTGTAAATTAATTATTACTGTAGATGATATTTATAGCTTCTCATTATAAGACAAAAAGGTAATAAATTTTCCATACTCCCTCGGTTTCGCAATTTAGGGGCTTTTAAGTTCCAAATAAATTTTCAAAATATAAGTCCATTTTTCCACTATTTAATGCAAAAATTTCAAATTAAGGCATGGATTCATTCAATTATCATTAACTTCATTTAAACAACATTTTTCTATTGGAGCATATAGTACTACTCATAATTAAATTCATTAACTTTACTCATAAATTGATACATTTATAAATGTAAAACAATCATTAAACATAAGAGTATTTTATTTTAACAACAACAACAACAACAACAACAACAATAACAACAACAACAATAACAATGACCCAGTGTAACTCCGCTTCAGCAGAATCTGGGGGGCCAGGATGGGAGAACCCCTGGCTTAACGCTGAGGGGGAGTGTCCTGAAAGGCCTGAGTAGGACCACCAACTAGAAACCCTGCAAGCACAAAAAAAGGTCTACACCCAAAACAAGCAACACACCACAACAAAGCATGACAAGCACCGACACACCCTAGACAAACAAAGCAAAACAAAAATGGGCAAACAGAACAAACAGAACAGAATAGGACAAAGCATAACAGAACCGGACACCCAAACCACGATGGACCGTCTGTATTGCCGCTTAGCTATCTACCACCTTAATTTCAACTTTAAGCTTGTCTTAATATATGTGAAAAATTTTAAACACCCCCAAATTGTGAAATGGAGTTAGTATAATCGTCGAAGGGAAGAAAATTGAACTTGTAACAAGCCTCCTACAACGTATGGACTATAAGGGTACATTCGACACTACTTATAGTCTTATATGATACTTATAGAACCTTATGATAGTTTATGTAATAAAGATAAGTTTCAACCAGTGTATTTGGTTCTCTTCTTCAACTTATGAGAGTTTGTAGAAAACCTTATTAAATTTTTATTAATGTTTCCTACCCTTATTTTATAATTAAAAATCAAATTTATTATAGTTTTAGTTAAATCAACTTTAACTTTAGCTCATATTAATTTCAACTTTAATTCATATAATTTCATTATATGAATTAAATGGACTGAAAATTAAGTTGAACTTATACACAAATATTTGACTATGATATATCGGTTTATAATATTTCAACTATACATTCATCTTCCTCGGTGGTGTTTTGATAGTTATGTAAAACCAGCCAAATACCCGGCCACTTTTTTCGATAAAGGGCTTTGAATTTGGAGTACTAAAAAACAAGCTCCTACGTTTCACCATCATTTACCCCATGAGCCAATTGGCAATATGGGACACCATTTCAATTTCACCAAATCCTGTGAAAAAGCATATGCATGCATTGAACGTTTGAAAAATACTGATTAACCAATAAATTAAAAGAGTAAGATTACAAAAAAAAACATGACAAAAAAAAAATCGTACAATTTGCCTTCGAATCCTAACACAAAACGACGAAAATCATAAATATCCAAGCTAGCGTTCGCGTTCCACTACTCAAGTTGGGCTAAACTTTTTGTACTAAATATTTTACACAATAACCATGAAATAAACGCATTTATACATCTAAATGAATTAACGTTAAGATTTAAGTGTAAGTCAATCGGATTAATCTACTTACAGTATAACCTCTATATCAATATGCTATAACTAAAGTCGAATCCCTCTATCTTACATGTCATCGTCTTAACTATGTCACGTAAGCGTTTTAATTTTTCCATTTACCTCTTTGCTCTTTGTTAATTTAAGTATTTACAATCCTTATATAATAATAATAATAATTTTTATATTATTAATATACAATTATATTTAGATATCTTAAATTTTGGCAAGTTAATTTTGGAGTCTAATTCATTATGGACAGTTTTTATTAAATATAAAAATGTTACTAATATTACTAATATACAATTATATTTACAAATCTTAAAATTTGGCAAGTGATAGAAACATAATCTTTACTAGGGCGGGAAATTACCCGGGGACTGGTTCACTTAAACCGACCGATCTGGTTAAACATTAGTTACAGTGTTACACTACCCGGGAAATTAACCGTTTCGTGTGACAACTGCGCAAAATTGAAAATTTTGTATTTAATGCAATTATACACACTAGTTATACCCATCGTGCCATGCACGACTAAATGAATTTAATACTTAATTTATTTAATGAATATGATTTTATATTAATTTATTAGAAAAAAAATTAGAATCATTTAATTTTAAAAATATTTTACAAAAAATATAAAAAGGTAAAAAATAATTTAAATTCATGTAATTTTTTTATCAAATTCAATTACTTAAAAACTTTTGAATAAAAATTAAAAATATACTTAATAAGAAACGATAAAAAAATATAAATAAAGAATGAATTTTTTAATGATAATAAAATCTTTTATATTTATATATATAATTTAAAAATAAAATCAAGGAAAAGATGACGTAATTTTTTATATCAAAAGTCAATTTAGGCAAATAATTATCTAGATTAAAAGTTTTATTTTTTATCAAAATTTTATTTCAGATAAATCTTTTACATAAATAGATAAAAAAATAAGAATAATATAATTTCTTTAATTTTAAATTAAATTCGAATTTAATTTTTTCCATATAAATAGATAGAAATTTATCTTTCAAACTAAATTGATATATCTATCTTACTGTATAATATCTAATGTTGTATAATTTAATTCAATTTTTTTAGATAAAATCTTTTAGATCTATCCTAATTCCTAATATATAATAGATGAGTTTGTTTCAAATGAAACAAACTCTTATCCTGAAAAATAAAACGAATGCACTTTTTCTAGTTCGTAATGCACTTTTCCTACTTGGGAGTGCACTTTTTCGCATTTGCACTTTTCGTACTTTGTAGTGCACTTTTTGTATTTTTTGTACTACACTTTTCGGATTGCACTTTTCCTAATTAGTAATGCACTTTTCCTAGTTATTAGTGCACTTTTTATTTTTCAGGATAAGAGTTTGTTTCATTTGAACCAAACTCTATAATAGATAACATCTTTATTTTAGATAGAATCTTTCATTGATTAATTTATCATATTTCTATATTATCCTAAAATAATATCCACATATATAAATTTCCAAAATAAAAAAACATATGTGGCGAAATCCTAGGTGGCTTAACGTGGGAACGACACGTAGGAAAATCCTAGGTGGCGCAACGTGGTAGTTTTATTCCTTGCGTCTTTTATATATATATACATAGATTATGAAATAAAAATTTTAAATATAATAATATTACTAATATACAACTAAATTATTTTTAATATATTAGTTTTATTTTTTCGATAGGGTAGTTTATACGATAAGATACATATCGTTTCTTAAAAAACCTTACTTATATCAATAATTATTTTTAGAAATGATAGTTTTTTAATAAGATACACTTAATTTTTTAAATATCAACTTAATCAAATTTACAAACAAATAATACAATAATTTTATAAATCCGTGCAGGGCACGGGAACTTAAGCTAGTATTAATAGGGTTGGGATCACGGGATTTTATTATTTTATTAAGATATTAATTAACCGATAAATTAATATTTATTAATTTATAGAATTTTGTTGTAATAAGAGCTTTCAAGATGCACTATCGTAGAAAATTTTACCGTGGGATTTTAGAAAACTATGAGTTCGACAATTTGATCCAAATAAGATTAATATTTTGAATGCTATCAATCTTGTAATCTCGGCTTGGACAGTTAATGTTGAATAAGAGACAATATCAAATTGTTTTCGACACTACAAATTTCATTTATGGGATGAAGTCTCAAAGAATTATAGTTGATACTGCAAAATTTGTTTTCAACACAACGCTAGAAATGTTGGATGTATTAAGAAAAATTTAGAGATGAGCCTCAAATAGACATTTTTTAAGAAAAAAACAAACAATACTAGAATTATATTTCACTAAATTATCTTAGTTATGTCATATAAATTTACATAATTATTAATTTATGATATTAACGGGATCTTATATTTATATAGTGGTTTTTTGAAAATATATTATCTTATCGAAATTCGTTAAAATTTACACTAGCCAAAATTGGGACCGAAGAAAAATATTATCTTAGAAAGTTTATTAATTTACCTAGTATTAATTTAGAGAGGTTTTACTGTACAAGTTGAAAATAATAACCCAAGTCCATAACTATAAAAATAATCAATACTGAATTAGTGATGCCAAGGGTGGAACTATTTCCCTCCTCCCTCTCCCCAAATTTTTTTTAGTACATATAGGTTTTTCGAGCTTTGATTCGATATATTATAAACTCTAATTTCACATTCGAGCAAAAAGATTAGAAAACTTCTGAAGATTAGATTAGATATACATATACAAATAATTTTCACATGTCATTTATTAGTCGGAATGTCCTAAACTTCATGTCTTGAAATTGTACTTAAACCGAGAGCTTCGAAAAATAGATTATATTAAAATATTTGACTCTTATATAATAAAAAAATGCATGTTTTATTTATGTATTTATTATTTTGAAGATTTTTTTCAACTTTTTAATTATTTTTTTAAATTGAAAAAAGTTACACCATAAAAAATTTCACCCCAAAGCAAATTGCTAGTTCCACAACTAATACAATCTCAATCACAATCATGGTATATATGGCCCATTTAAGGGTCATTGTTATGATTGAGCTAAATATATAGGGGTTCGGCTAATGTGTAATCATCATATGCACACAATAATAATATTAGTTTTTAGAAATTATTTAAAAATTATTCCCTAAATGAAAATTATTGAACTCTTTTAAAAAATTAAAATTAATAAATAATATCTAAATTTATCAAAATTAAAATTCAAATTGTATGTCTATACAAAATCCTTATATATAATACCAAATATTTTAAATGATAGTATATAGATTAATTGAAAAGTGTCGGACTTTATAGTTCATTACTATGGTGAATTAGATTATTCTGGTCGGCTTGATTTGCACATTAACAAATTCTTTCTCTTTTTTTTATCTTGCTTTTGTGGTTTGATTATTCGAACACCGCTCTATATTCAGATCAAATACTTTGAGGTCCTATTTTGGAGGAGATCCTTCCAATATTAATTTTTTCATACATATCGTCAGAGAGATTCGATCCAAATTTCCTAGATAACACTTAAAAAATCTAACACTACTTTATCATAGACCAACTAAGTATTAGTTACATTAAACAAATTATCTAGACCTTTCATGAAGTACTATATATATATATAGTCTATATGTGAGGTGAGGACTATCAACTTTGCCGTCATCCCTTCCATATCCATTGCTATGGCTTCCAATGTTGTATGCACATTCTTCTCCCTCTTGCTTGCTCTAACTTTGTTCCTTACCCTTTCCAACTCTTCTCCAACTTTACCCTCCTCCCTTCACTCCATCTGCAACTCAACCCCATACCCAAACCACTGCTTAGAAGCCTCCAAACTCTCCCTCTCCCTCTCCCTCACTCTCCCTACCGCCCTCCTCCGCTCCCTCGACGCAGCCATTTCCGAGGCCTCGAAACTCTCCGCCCTCCTCTCAACCGCCGGCCTCGTCGAGAAACAACGGGGCGCCCTCCAAGACTGCATAGACCTCCAAGAAATCACCCTCACAACCCTCCAAAGGTCCTCTTCCCTAGTCAAGCCCAACCCCGACCCGAAACGCCTAGCCGAGGCCCGGGCCTTCCTCAGCGCCGCCCTCACCAACCGGGCGACCTGCCTCGAGGGCCTCGACTCCGCCTCAGGCCCCCTCAAGCCCCTCCTCGTCTCCTCCGTCTCCAATGCCTACAAGCACGTCAGCAACTCCCTCTCCCTCCTCTCCTCCGGGCCGAAAGCCCAAAGGCGCGCCCTTGATGTCGGGCCGGGTGCGGGCTCGGTGCAGGCCCGTCAAGGATTCCCGCGGTGGATTGGCAAGGCGGCTCGACGGGCGCTTGAGATCGACCTCGGAGCGGAGGGGGTGTCGGTGACGGTGGCGAAGGACGGGACGGGGAATTTCACGACGGTGGGGGAGGCGGTGCGGTGGGCGCCGAGCAGGAGCGTGGAGAGGACGGTGATATACGTGAAAGAAGGGGTGTATGAAGAGAACGTGGAGATTCCGAGGCACAAGACGAATATCATGATGGTGGGGGATGGAGCCGACGCCACCCTCATTACGGGGAATCGGAGTGTCGGGGATGGTTGGACTACTTTCAGATCTCCTACTTTGGGTACGTACGTCGTAAATTATATTATTGCACATTTTTGTACTGTTTTGGTTGCGATATGTGTTTTCTTATATATCTTATGTAGGCGAATCCGTGAATATACACGAGTGAGTGAGTGAGATAGATTTGAAAATGAAACATTAGTAGCTGGAGAGATAATAGATACAAAATACTGCACACCTAGCTACTGATTAGTTTAGAATCATCAATCATGGGCAATTGGTACCCTCACATGCATGAGAAAGGAGATCACATCAACAAATTAAAGTTCATTCTAGCGAGGGTCCAAGAAAATACTACACTTACTACTTACTAGGACAAATACAACTAGTACTAGATGATAAAAAAAAGATGAAGTGGACCACCCAACTTACTACAAAAAAAAGGGGTAAATAGCATGAAAGTATTATTTTATAAATAGGGTGCGATTATTTTTGTTTTTACTAAAATCAAATAAATTTAAAATGGTAGAAACTTTCCCATTATAGACATTTTGTTAACTAAATGTCAGTTCAACCCATTTTATCATTCATAATGGTAAATATCGTAGTAATACCATAATGTTTATTTTTTTGGTCGAACACCATAATGTTTATTTGTTTTCTAGCTTTCGGTCATCTAATTTGTAGGATCGTTGTTAGTCAAGACAATCGAGAACTGTTCCAGTGACAGTTCCCTTACGCAGCGGAATAATATAGAACAAGACTAAACAGAAAATTAAGACAGGGACACAGTTCCTTATAGAGGAACCTCTTTAGCCAACTAGCTAAAGAGTAAACCTCTACCTCCCTTGAAGGATTTTGAACACACACTATATTCTATTGATATATCTCAGGTTCCACAATACAAAGTCGAACTTCTCTATTGTTTGCAATCCCACTCACAAACAATACTAACGACTAAGACATAGTAGTTCCTAGATCTAAACACAAATGAATATAGAGAGTGAACCTTACGCGTTCCTGTGCAGTTCCCTTTAGCATAGGAACCACCTTCTTCAAGCTGATGAAGATCTTCACGCAGTCTTCATCACTTGATACTTCCTTCCTTGAATTTCTGGATTGAATGTCTTCACTGAATCAGCTCGGGCTCTCGATCTCTTTCTTTCCTTTTGTAGATCTGGTTTTCTTGTGTGCGAGAGCTCAATTTGACCTAGCAGCGTCGCATACTATTTATAGAGTTTCCATCTTTAGTTCTGACGCCTTTGCCCTTCTTGTCTTGGGGAGTACGACACTATTAAAAAAGACTAGCGTACCCTTTTTTATCTCTATTCATTCGGAGCTTTAGCTTGCCGCCCAAGACAATAGTGAAATGTCTTTCCTGTCCTTTAAAATACTTGCCACGTACATAGGTGGCTTGACAGGGAATGTTTCCCTTTGCTTTTCTTGTGAACCTGCTATCTTTCCTGAGATCACTTTGTACAGGGAATTAGTTCCATTTGTTTGTCATTATTTAAACTTCGATTGCTCGAATGGAGAAACCATTGTTCCAGTGTTAGTTCCCTAACACTGTTCCAACAATTTCCCTCTTTTTGATGATGACAAACTTTCATAAAAATGCAAGCATTAAACATTCTGGGATACAGGAAAGATATGAGAGAATTAAACATCAATAACACAGGCAATTCTTTGTAGATACTTAGTTCCCCCTGAAATGGACAAGCAGTTAAACTTTCAAGATTTTTAAGCTTATAGTTCCCCCTTAGCTTATGGCTAATTGTTCTGTATTCTCTTAGACACAACGCATCTCTGCATTTTTTCACTTTTCCCCCTTTTGACATCATCGAAAAATAATCAAGTATAAGCATGCAAGAAAGAGCAAGTAGAGCACAATCATAACTAGAGAACAAAAGCAAAATGCATTTCATTTAAAACATTGTTCAAGCAGTTACAGGACCAGATTCTTAAAAGCATTGAAGGAGGGATAAGACAGCTATGGATTGTTCTTGTAGAGGGCTTGTTCATGAGTGAGAGGAGGAAGAGGAGGAAGGCAGCTTCTTCTGGATATCTTGAAGAACGGCAAGGATGTGATCGTTGGTGCCCTTTGTCTGTTGGATGTCTAGAAGAACATCAAGAATTCGCTCAGTGACCCCACACAGACGGTTGAGAGCTTGAAGAACTGTTTTGGAATCTCCTTGTTCAATAAACACAGTAGAAGGAGCTTCTTCTTGTGGTTCCTGGGAGTGCTTCATTCTCAGAATGTTGGACATATCCATCTCTTGTCCAAGCTCTTCCTCTTCTTGATGATTGTAGATGTTTTTCTTCTTCATGATTTCCTTCACCAAGGCAGCATAGGGAAGAGCATGAGTTTCTTTGGCAACACACTTGCACATGTGCAAGATCATGATCTTGGGCAGGTTGATTCGTTCCTTGCAGAGGAACAGATCCAAGAGAATAGCATCAGTAGAGTTGAGAGTTGTTCTCTTCTCCTGTCTTGGAATCACTACCCTAGTGATGTATTGGTGTGCCATCTTTCCCAGTTGACTCAAGCTGTGAGTCACGATCTCCTTCCCTTGGGCAGGCACATGGCCTAGAAGCCTTTGTAGAATCGCTTCTCTTCCATCAATATCTTGCCATGGGCGTTGTGGAAGCATGTCAAAGCCCTCTGTAGGAACTTGAAGAATTTTCTTGATCTGGGCAGCGGTGATGGCGAAGTCATCCTCTTCTGTCTTCCACCTTATGACAGGATCAAGCTTAGTTCCCTTTGTTAGGGTGAATTTGGAGTAGAAGTACTTGATTTGAGCTTGATCAACCTTCGCAGGTTCAGAACAGAGCTTTTCCCATCCTTGAAACTGGATGAGTTCCTGAAGCTCGTTGAACTCATGTTCTTGTAGGAATTCAGCTGTGACAACTAGAGGAATGACCAACTTCCTCTCTTCTTTCTTCTTCTTTTCTTTCTTCCCTTTCTTTTTGTCTTTTGTTTCGGTCTTTTCTTCCACCTTTTGCTTCTTGGAGCCTCTTGTTGAAGGACGCCCAGTGGACGGTTCCTTATACCCGATTTGGAGAGCAGGCTCAATGTACGCCTCCACCTCATCATCGGAGGCTTCAACAGTCACAATCTCTGTTGAGGGGTTGAGAGATCGCAGTTGCTCAGAAAGAAGAGGTTGTAGTTCCTCTTCGTCTTCTTCTTCTTCTTCTTCACTCAATTTTCTGAGTTTTCTCTTCTTTGAGCGTGGATCAGTTGGATTTTTTGGGACAGAAGTTTGAGGAGAAGAGCGGTTTGGAAGAGAAGAGGAAGAGTGGGTTGGTTTGATGGGTGTAGTTCCCTGTGAAGTAGGGAACTCTTCTCTCTCAAATTGGGAGATAGATTGATCAAGAGTTGAGAGATCTAGTTCCCTGTGAGGTGGAACTAGGATGGTAGGAGCATTTTGAAGAGATGAGGGTGCTTGGGTACTTTGGAGTTGAGGAATAGGGTTGTGAGAAGTTGAGGCCAATGGATCTGATCTGCGTTTGGGACTTAGGTTGTCGTGAATCTGAGTATGGTGTTTTGGAGAGGAATGAGAGGAAGCTTGTAGAAGCAGGGTAGGATTAGAGTCATGGATTGTGGTTGGAACTCCCTCGATGTTGAGAGTGAGGGTAGAGGAGCCAGGAATTTCAGATCTTGGGGTTGGAGGTGGTGAATTTTGAGGTGTAAGACTGGGTTGTCCATCTCTTTTTCTCAGAAGAGAATAGAAACGATCTTTGACATCAAAGATGTATTCAGGCTCATGATGGTCAAGATCGAGGTTTGTTAGAAGCATTTTCTGGAGATATTCGGGGTCATGGTTGAGAAGATGCTCAATGAGAGGGTTTTTGTGATGGACGGTGAACTTGATGAGAGGTTGATTTGGGTTGGCCATTTGAGTGAATGTGTCGAGTGTCAGAGGGAGATTGGAAGTAGAGAGCTTCGAAGTCTAGGGTTTGGAAGAGAAGATGGAGGAAGACGATGAAGAGGAGAGAAAAGAAGGGGAATGGGTTAAGTAGTAAAAAGAAAAGAAGTTGAAAGGGTGAGAGAGGTTACCAGTCTTTCCTTGAAACTTGCATTTAGTTACTCCAAAGAGAACGAAAAAGATTTGTTATCCTCCACTCAAAGATTCTTTCCTACTCAACAGTCTTGACATGGCAACGGATAAGCACGGGTAGAGAGATGAACGGTTCGGATTCACATTTCCCTTTCTACAGCCTGTTGCTTCATAGACCAGTTTTCAATGTCCTTTCTCTTTCCAATAATACATCTGGGAGACGCAGTCTTCATCACTTGATACTTCCTTCCTTGAATTTCTGGATTGAATGTCTTCACTGAATCAGCTCGGGCTCTCGATCTCTTTCTTTCCTTTTGTAGATCTGGTTTTCTTGTGTGCGAGAGCTCAATTTGACCTAGCAGCGTCGCATACTATTTATAGAGTTTCCATCTTTAGTTCTGACGCCTTTGCCCTTATTGTCTTGGGGAGTACGACACTATTCAAAAAGACTAGCGTACCCTTTTTTATCTCTATTCATTCGGAGCTTTAGCTTGCCGCCCAAGACAATAGTGAAATGTCTTTCCTGTCCTTTAAAATACTTGCCACGTACACAGGTGGCTTGACAGGGAACGTTTCCCTTTGCTTTTCCTATGAACCTGCTATCTTTCCTGAGATCACTTTGTACAGGGAATTAGTTCCATTTGTTTGTCATTATCAAAACTTCGATTGCTCGAATGGAGAAACCATTGTTCCATTGTTAGTTCCCTAACACTGTTCCAACATAATTAAACGAATAAATTTTTATGATAGTATTATGAGATTTGTATTTCGACTCCCAGTACTTTTACATGTACATCGATTTCAAACTTCTTCCTTTTTTATTTTTTAGCCTTAATTATGTATATGAATATTGTAGTTAGATAGTTTTTTGTGCACGTACTGAATCAGGATTCTAGGTTAGATCGTTTAGGGTCTCTTGGATCGGATCGTACAATCGAATCGCTTAATCGTAAGATCCTATATTATAACTAAAAATATGCAAGGATAACCTAGTAGATTGTATATTTGGTTATACATGAAGTAAGAAAATGATAACCATTATTAATTTGATTATTAAAAATGTTGTAAGATGGACTAGTCAACTATTTTAATGGAAATGATATGTTAACCCAGAAATTATTAATATATATAGTCATAATTGTCATTTTATAGGATCGTAAGAATCGTTTGTAGGATCATTAGAATCGTGTGTAAAATCGGGATCATATCAAGATTGTATTCTAAATCATTTAAGATCCTACTCCATAAGATCCTATTTTGGATCATGGATCGTTTCACGTGTTATGGATCGTAGAATCGGATCAGGAGTCTGATAACCTTGCACATACTATTAATTTCGATGCACATGCTAAATAAGGTGCATTTTCTTTGGTAATTTTGATATAAATACGGCTAGTTTTGATGCACATACATAAATAACACTTTTGTGCATCGATTTTTCCTTATATTTGCATCAAAACTAACTCTTTTTGCTTCAAAACTAGTTATTTGTGCATTGATTATGAACTTTTATTTTTTAACCTTAGTTATGTGGATAAATAAGATACACTTCTAAGATATTTTTGGTGCAAATAAGGTTAATTTTGATGTACATGCATAAATAAGATTTGCTTTTCAATTATTTTGATACACATACGATTAGTTTCGATGCGCATACGTTTAGTTTTTATCTGCACTCATACACCTATATACGTACATAGTTTTGATGTGTGGAAGACTAGTTTTGATGCACAAACATACTTCCATGCACACAGATTTAATGCACATACTGTCATTTTCGATGCAAATACAATCAATTTTGATACATACAAATAAGACACCCTTTTTAGTTGTTTTGATGCACATATGACTAGTTTTGATACACAAACATATATTTATGCACACATTTTTTATGCACATTTGGGATTTTTTATACATAATATACAATAAAATTTGATGCACAAAAAAATCAAGTTTGATGTAAAAAAAAAACTAGCTTTGATGTACATCTCGCGGATCCCCTATGTCCTTTTTTCGAAAAATATGTAAATAATTCGTCCAAAATTCATACATGTTCTTTTTCCCTTTTCTAATGAACTAATCTACGCTCTTAATTCCTATCCATCTAATAGCTCCTATTATTTTTATTTTACATCTAAGCGTCCATTCACAACTAATATCTACCCTTATATAAACTTGGGGAAAAAAGCATTTTTATAAAGTAGAAGCACGTAGTATGTAGGCTTACCCAACGGGCCTTCAAGAAACTGGACTGACAAGGTTGTCATCTTCAACCAATTTTTCCCTATAAGAGCATGTGCAATGGTGAGGATGTTCAATCATCTCTCAATTTCCTCTCTCTTTATCTCCTTTTAACACATCGTTTTCTCTTTCATCCCCATTATTTTTCACTATTACTTTCCCCCTTTTATTTCCCCTTTGTCTATTTTTCTCCACAACAAAGGACATCTTCATTCACTTTGTCTTTTCTACTTTTACACATATATATAGTACATATTTTATATCATCCAATATTTTTACAAAATTACTTATTTAATTATAACTTATATTTACTTAAATAATTTAATCTAGTTATAAAATCACACGACTTAAGATAATAGAAAAGGATTAATAATGAGAAAAATAAACTAAATTAACATTAAGATAACTTCAGGAAACACTTTATGGAGAAAATTTAGATCAAAATTGAAAATATTTGGATAATACTTGATGTTTGGTTTATTTTGTAAATTTGATTTTGTTTGGATTATTGGAATGGAATTAAAAATAATAATAATAATAAATGGTCTAGTGAAAATATGACAATATGGGACTATATTTAAAGACAAAAATAAATTATAAAATTAATTGATTTATTTTTAAAAAAATCACATTGACTTATTTTTTTTATCGGTTCGGATAATGTGTATGTGCTCATGGGCACACAATAAAAGTGTTAATTTGGGAAATAATTTCAAAACTATTCCCTAAATTGGAATTAATGAACCCTTTTAAAAAAATCAAAATTAACAAACAATATCCACATTTACCAAAATTAGAATTCTTATTGTGTGCCCATGGGCACACATTATAAAAAAAAATTATTGGAAACTTATTAATGATAGATTGGAAGGAAATTTGTTCAAAGTTGGAAAGACATGTGTCAAATGCTAAATGGATGAAGTCCCTTTCCTCTTTTGAAAGAGAATCCTCTTTTATGTCTTACAACCAAAAGGCGGACATCCTCTAAAAAGAGAGATAGTACAAAGAGGAGCTTTAATTATCTCCATTGCACATGCTCTAACATGAAAATACATTTATGTTAAAATCTCATTTGGTCAAGTATAATGTGTTGGTTACAGCGGTCTCGGGGGATGGATTCCTTGCCCGAGACATTACGTTGGAGAACTCAGATGGACCTGCCAAGCACCAGGCAGTGGCTCTACGCATCAACGCCGACCTATCTGCCATCTACCGATGCAGCATCGTGGGCTACCAAGACTCCCTTTACGTCCACTCATTCCGCCAATTCTATCGCGAGTGCGATATTTATGGAACCGTCGACTTTATCTTTGGAAATGCCATTGTCGTTCTCCAAGCCTCCAACATAATCTCTCGCCTTCCGCTTCCTGGTATAACCTAATCTATATTGATCTCTAGTTTTGTTCAATCAGCATAACTGCTTATTCACACTATTCTAAAAATCTTGCCTAAGCGGCCCTTCTACACCTAGAAATTGTCTAGCATTTTTTAAAACATTGCTTATTTATTATTAGAGGCTATAATTGAAATAATACGGTATCGAGTTAAAATGTAGGACAATTTACGGTGATCACTGCCCAGTCTCGAGATACAGAAGACGAGATCACAGGAATTGTGATCCAAAACTGCTCGATCCTTGCCTTTGACGACCTCTACAACTCGAGAAACTCGACTATTGTGAGGTCGTATCTTGGAAGGCCGTGGAAGACGTACGCGAGGACGATTGTTATGGGATCCTACATAGATGATTTCATTGACCCGGCAGGTTGGACTCGGTGGTCAGGAGACCAAGGCCTAGACACTTTGTATTACGGAGAGTACGAAAATGATGGGCCCGGTTCGAGTATTGACAGGCGGGTTAATTGGCCCGGTTACTATGTGATGGAGTATGAAGATGCAACTAATTTTACGGTGTCTGAGTTCATCGTGGGAGACGAGTGGTTGGACTCCACAACCGTTCCATACGATGATGGGGTGTAGGTCGGAGTCTAAATATATATATGCACAACTTTTGAAGGAACTTATTTTGTAATGAGTTTGTATTTAATGGACTTTCCAAATCTAAGTTTATATTTGAAACCCAAAAAATTGGGTTTCAAAGCTTATAGATTATGTTGTAAGATGGAAGGGCAAGTGTAAGGGTTTGTTTGGCATCAATATCTCAAGGATATAAGATATTGACATCGATATGGGTATGAATATGGGATATGGGTATGGGTTTGGAATGGTAAATATAACTTATACAATCTAGATAATTGGTATATCAAGTAGGAAAGTAGATATCAAGATATCAAATGATATCACCTTAATATCCATATCAGATATACCAAATGTTGGGTATGGCTATGGATATGGCTGATAATTTTCGGTTGCACTAACATGTTCTTTTTGGATATTGGTACCACGGGAACAGTGATTGTTACCATGAAACCGTTGCCAAGTATCTCTCTTAGTTTTGATAATGACAAACTCTATAAGAACTAACGATTTATATGCCTCTGTAAGTTGCAATAGAGATCGCATGTTAATATAGAGCATAAGGGCACAATCAAGGAAGCACTGATGTGAGGGAACAACGTGAGGGAAAATAGTGTGAAACTGGTTCATCTTTCCACTTTTGGAAAGTGCATCAAACAGTTGAAAGAAGATTTGACAGCTAGATGAAGCAGTTACTTGGAGATATTCATAGAGTAAGGATTTCCGAACAACAAACTCCAAGATATTGTGCAAATCGGTTCTACTCTTTCTAGGGTTAGTTAAGATAAAATCTTTGTAATCTGATTATGGTGATTAAAATAATCTCGAGAAATATGTTATTTACGAAAGTAAGTAAGATATGATTGAGTGAGTTTGTTACACTATAAATAGGATTAAGAGACTAGTTTAGAATTATCGATTACAAGAGAGTCATCGTATAGCTTGAAGCCAGTCACTGTAAGTTGTGTTGTGTTTAGCTTTATTGTTGAATCATTCTAAGGCTTAGAAGTTGAGTTAGATAGGTCTAGGTTCTAGAGAATAGGATAAGACTATCATGGATAACTCTACTTGCTTGTCGTTCGTGTGAAATCAATAAAACTAAGAGAAGCATTAAAACTCCTCTACGAAGGGAGTGGTTTTTCCTTCAATCAACTATTTGGTTGTTTGAAGGTTTTTACTATAAGTAATCGTGTTAAAGTTCTAGCATAATTCCACTGCCCAGTTCATTGTTCCTCTTAGAACAATGTCTGTACTTCTAACACACTCATTCCAACAATTGGTATCAGAGCAGGTTGCTCTAGATAGTGTGTTTTGTTTGCAGGACAACAATATGGGTTCAAACATTCGTTATGAAGTTGGTATCAACAACAACCAGCCTCCTTTGTTGAAGGTTGGAGAATACCAACAATAGAAGATTCTGTTTGCTCATTGGATACGAAGCAATGCTTATCAGGCATGGTGTACCATTGAAGATGGCGACTACGAGTTCCTTGCTGCTAAAAAAGATAGTAAGAAGGATTGGGGACCCGCTGAATACCAAAGGATGGAGAAAATTTTCAAAGCAAGAATGTACTTGATGAATGCCCTTGGGAGCAAATACATGTTGAAGGTCGTGAATGTAAAAGATGCCAAGAACATGTGGGTTGCGATCGAGCAGATGCATGTTCGAAGTGATGATCTTCACAAAAGTCATTTTCATGATGTCAAACGTGACTTTTTCAACTTCGAGATGAAAGAGGATGAAACTGTTCTAACGACTGAGGCCATTGCCATTTGTCAAGGGATTAATAAGGCCACACGACGTGGCATCACTCACATTCATATTGGGGGAGACTATCTTTGACTAATCAAAGCCGTTCAATACGACCAGAGTTATTCTTTGCGAGCTGGCCCATTTTCAAAGTTGGAGGTTTGCCACGTCTTTCGCGAGGTCAACTCTATTGCAGAATTCATCGCTGACTGATTCCGTCATGTTTCCTCCATCTTGATTACAACCGACACGACCCTTGGGGACCTCACCGCAAAAATTCTCTAGGGCGACCCACTTCCCATTAGTGTGAGCCCCCAATTTCTTATAAAAAATATATATAAATTTGAAATACCAAGGATTTTTAAATTGATTTAATTATATAAAAAATTTACCCACTCTTAATTAACAAACAATATATATTTTAACTATGTTTACAAAATAATGGAATCATCAATCCTTACAATTCGGTAAAAATATATACTTAGAATCCATTTCGTATCCATATCAAGATATCATGTATGAGTATGTATATGACTAGTACTAATATATATCGTTTGATATATTCTAATATCAATATATATCAAACTGATTTTTGTTATTTTGTACAAGGGATATCAATATTAGTAGGATATCAAAGTGATATCAGAGTATTAATTTGTTAGCTCCCAAAATAGGTATATCAAAGATAAAATCCAATATCATACCCATACATGATATCTTGATATTACTCATACTCATACCTTGATTTCCGTACAAATACTGATATCCGATATCTAATATCTTTGATATCGAAACCAAACAAGTCATTATAATGCACTATATCATACTAAATATACAGTCGATATAGCATGCATATCATGCACTTTATCATCCTAATCATGCAATTTAGCATCATACTTGGTACAAGGGCCTTATTAAAATTGTTTATTATTTTGTACATAATTTTAGGGTTTTTAGCCAAAAAACTCTTGTAAAACAAGTTTTTTTTGTAACAAACCACCTTTTAAAATTATTATTGTTTTGTTCATGTGATTTGTAACCTTTAATCCGGTGGCTTCTTTTATTTATGTGATTTTTAATTTGTTATCAAACGAGATTGTTCCTTATATCCTTTAAACAAGTCTCTATAGTGGAAATTGTTCGCAACCTCATCAACAAAATCAATCCTTGCTTTGCAATTAAAATAAATAAATAATAAAATCTCTTCAAATGCTGAAAAACAATTACAAGAAAATTAATTAAATTTGTTATCTTACAAACAATGTTGCGAGAGTGATTCAATTAATATACGGGTATTCCTAATTCAGCTTCACATAGTTCTCCAGACTTATCTATTCTCTTTCTTTCTTTTCCAAATTTTCAATCTTTGCTCTTTCACTACCAAGAGATTTCAAACCATTGATCTTCCACAGAGTTGAAGCTAATCTCCTAGCTGACAACTTGTCCCCCTTTTCCCTTAGCTCAACCAAAGCTTTGAGATAGCGATTTCAAATCCATCCCTCAAGAAGGAGGAGGAGCTCTTTTTCTAATCTCCCACAATGTTCATGATTAAATAACTGAGTGTGCATGACCATGAAACTTGAGCGTGCATAATTTTTTAATTGGGTGTATATGACCTTATAAGTTTCTGCACAATTAGTTATAAGATCATCTACACTCAATTATATAATCATGCATATGTAGTTATACAATCATGCACACCCGATTAAATAATCGTCACTCATTACAAGAATGTGCACGCTTAGTTATAATTAAGGTCGTATACACTTAGTTATTAGGCCATGCATACTCAGTTATAACTTATAAGAATGTGTACACTTAGTTATAAGGTCATAGGCACTCAATTATAAGGCCATGCACACTCAATTATAAGAAGGTACACACACACAATGATAAGGTCGTACACATCAAATTAAAAGGTCATGCACACTCAATTTTTGGATTATGCACACTCATTTATAAGATTATGCACACTCAATTTTAGTATTATATATGCACACTCATTGATCCCGTTACATAAAACTTTAATATACAACTGTAATTTACGAGGGTTGTACCACTTTTAAATTGAATGGAAAATCCTTTTGATACCCTTGAGGTTATGAGTTTTCTTATTAGTATCCCAAAATTAACTATTTTCTTGTGATGCCCTTGAGGTATTGGTTTTTAATTGGTGTCCCTATTCAATATGAATTAGTCAAATTCAAGTTCGTCGTTGTGTTCCCCACCCTCAAATTAGTAGAATTTGACTCCTAAAACACTAAAATTCATATCTGAACTATCCCGATTTCAACTAACCTTAAAAACCTCTTAAATTAAGAATTGTTTAAAAATTCAAATCGGGATGATTTGGGTATGAATTCGAGAGTTTTAAGAATCGAATCCTACTAATTTAATAGTAAAGAACACTAATAATTAACCTTAAATTTAATCAATTCGAACCCAAGATGTCCGCAACACTAGCTAAAAGACCATAAACCCCAGGGGACTAAAAAGGAAAAAAAATGCTTATAGAACACTATTTAAAAACCCAAAATTTTAGGAATATAAAGTAATCTACTATATATATATAAAAGCAATAAGGTTTGGAGCCTCCACATTGCGCCACCTAGGATTTCGCCACGTGTCGTTTTAAGAATACGCCACCTCAGCTTTTGCCACATGTCACCTTTTCCTTAAGCCGTGTCATAATTTTTTTAAAACTTCATATGCCACATCATTACCATGTCATTAACCTATTTATTTTTATTTTTTATTTTATAAAATATGTCAACAAATAAATCTGTATCCTAACTAATGAATTAAATTAGGTAATCTTCTTATTTACCTTAATTAAAAATACTTACTTTACTTAATTTAAACATTTACTTTTAATAAATGATAATAATTGATTATTTTTATCCATAGACTCACAAAACTTTAGGAAACTATAACCCACAACAATATCTTCAAACTATAACCCAATTTTTTTAAAAAGTTGTTAACATTATCGTCAAATTTTGGTTTGGTCATCTAATATGATTCAAATTTCGATGTTGTTAATGAAATACTAATGAAAGATCATTTTTTAGTTAGCAAAAGATCATAATTTATTTTGCACCATGATTTTAAAATCTTATTTTATTAGGTTGAATACGCGCAAAAAAAATTCTATTTGTTTTAATATAATGTTTCGGTAAAAATTAGATTATATGTAAAATTAAATAATTTGAAAAAACTAATTTAAAATAATTTGTTATAATTTTTCTTAATTCAATAGTATAATGTTTATGGTCATGGAACAACTTAATTAACATATTTTTTTTTTAAAAATATATTTTTTTATAAAAGTTTAGTTCATACTAAAAATATAGTTAATATTTATTTTCTTATGTAGTCTAAAGTTTTGAATACCATCACATATAACTAATAAGTCTTGATATAATACAACAATCTACTATATATATAAAAGCAATACAGTTTGGAGCCACCACATTGCGCCATATCAGCTTTTGCAACGTGTCATTCCTAAAATGCGCAACATTGGTTTTTGACACGTGTCATCTCCTTATTAATTCATATAATTATACAAATAAATTGGTAATTTTGGAAACAAATCTTATGAATTCAAATACTAGATCTAGAAGTTTTGATATCATCTAATATATTAGAAAGAATCCAAATTGTAATTTTGGAAGTTTCTAACATATTTAATTAAGCGTGAATTACTATAAAATATAAATAAAATGATGATGTTTTTTTAACGACTAGATTTTTGTAATTTTGGAAGATTTGCACAACCATGATAGATCAGAAATAAAAAAATCATAGAAAAGTTTTGCACAGTAGGGAAAAAAACATGTATACTAATTAATCCATAATTAATTCATTTTTTTAGTACTTCGTAAGTTATGTCTTACCTAGAAAATATGTATAAGACTCTAAACAATATATGCCAATGAACCCAATCTAAGGAACTAGATTGGGTTAATAAATCTCGGTGCCATTGAACCTATCTACTATTTTTAATGTTAGTGCCATTGAACCAATCTACTACGGAGTATTTTTTTAGATTTTGTAAACAAATCTTATAATTTCCTAAGATAATCTGTTAGTTTCCATGATCGGATACAAATTTTTTGATTCCTTATATATTCTTGAAAGATTATCCATTCCTTAGAGTTTTCCAGTATTTGGATTTAATATATTGATTTCTATTATTTTAATTTTTGTTAAAAAAGATAGATTGAATAGTATAATTTTTATTTAAAATATATAAAATATTTTGGTTAAGATAATACCAAATTAAACTAAACAAGATAATACCAAACTAGAATCGTGGATTTCCAAACTAAAAAATCGTGGATTAAATACAAAAAAATCTAAAACAAAAATATATAAAAGATATAATACCAAAATGGAGAAGATATTACCAAACTAAAATATATAAAATAATTTTTTTATAACATCTTATAAATAATGGAGATTCTTGGTTAATATTTAAACAAACTATAATCATCCAATATGATATATATTGACAACTAATTTTATTTTAAATGAAAGATTATATCTAAGTTATAATTTTTTTAATTTATAAAATTGTTAATTACTACTATTTTAATTTACCGAGGTTTTGAATTATAAGATTTAAAATTACGCTCAAATCGGTAAAAATTGAAATAATCTACAATATCAAACTTGAAATTATAATTGCAAGTTCTCTCTCTTCAAACCTACACATATTCCTATATACTTTATTTTATTTTGTACCAAGTTCTCAACCATTAATTTTTTTTTATTATTAATCATATACATAAAAAATTCACATTACTTTTTGTAATTTGCTAGCCTTTGTTCATGTTAATATATTTTGTAACAATTACTGTCGATCCATTTTAATCTAATACAGAGTATATAATATTAAAGTTGTAACATTATGTTACATGGTGAATTCACATTTCACCTCATTTATAACATGTCAAGTCATCTAAAAATATTTTATTTAAAACCAAATATTACAACAGAAACTTAAAAAACAAGAAAATCCTTTATTACGCAAGATATCCATTTGACCAGTGTAATATTTGGAAAGATAATTGGCTATATTAATACACTTTTATTATTTTTTCAACTATTTTTTAAATTATATTATTATGAGTAATGTTTTTATTGGATATTTACAACAAAGAAATGTGAAAAACATAAATGCCAGTAACTAAGGGGTAAGAAATAGTAATCAAAATAGCAAAATATTATATATAAATGTGACTACAACTATAAGAGATATTACATGTATAGAGACCCATAATTAATTGTTAAATTTCTTATGTCATATATAAGCTTTGTTATATGTATAAGAGATATGTAATCTAATTAAGCTAGATGTTGCATTAAAATCATGCGTCTTTTTAATATATTCAAATATATGTATGAATAAGTCATTGTGTCTTCATCACATGTTTTGGGTAAGAAACAAGGCCATCAAAATAAGCCGCCTCATTTTCACCACATGTCGTTCTCACGTTAATCCACCTAATTTTTGTCACATATCACATGTAAGAGATAAGAACACCATATTAAGTCGCCTCATTTTTGTCATGTGCATGTCGTTGTCATGTTAATTCACCTCATTTTTTGTCATATGTATCGGGTAAGAAATAAGGTCATCACATTAAGTCATCTCATTTTTCCTGCCGCTCCTCCTTAAGTCACCTCATTTAAAATATTGGACCGTGCGTTAATTATAAAATTGATGAAAATAAATTACTTTAAGTAAATACAATTTACGTTCAAATCTTTTATCAAATTTTGTTAAAAGTTGGTTGATTATCATATTCAATTTGTAGATCATACTTAATTTATTTTTGTATTTAGTATTAGTATAATATGCATATAAGGACATTTTATTTTGTATATTTAGTCTATTAATATGACTATGTAATGAATCAATATGCAAAATAATACATTTTCAATATAAAATCCAAGTAGAACTGTAACAAGATCTGCACACGACACAGCTACTTATACTAGTATTTCTAAAATGAAAATGAAAAGCTCTCATACATCCACGTCCTGCAACAACCGGACACCCATTCTCCAACACAGAAATAAGCCCATTGAAAATGTGATATACCACTCCACACTGCACACACAAGGGCAAAGAAACACAAAAGACGAAGCCCATAAATCAAAATTACAAGCCAACCCATAATTTCCCTCAAACGGACCTCTGCAAACACGATGGAGTAGATAATAGAGGGTTCTAGAAAACAGCGCCTTCCAAATTCCACCCCTCTAAACCCCCCCCCCCCCCCCCCCCTTCTCAGTTCTCACCTTCCCTTATCCTCCTCCAGTGGCACTCACCTACTCTCTTCTCCGTCCCCAATTCCCCTCCTCTAAACCCGAACGGCAATGGCGTCCTCCGCTGCTCAAATCAATGTCCTCGCATCATCTCCCTTCAATTCCTCCAAACCCAAGCCCCCTTCGGCGCCCAACTCCTCCGTCTTCTTCGGCCCCAAGGTCAATTTCGCCGTCCCCAAGTCCGCCTTCTTGAAGCTCGGAAATAGGAGAGGCCGGGGTCGACGCGCCGCCGGGCCGCTCAGGGTGGTCAGCGAGAAGGTGGTTGGAATCGACCTCGGGACGACCAACTCCGCGGTGGCGGCTATGGAGGGAGGGAAGCCCACGATCGTCACCAACGCCGAAGGGCAGAGGACGACGCCCTCGGTGGTGGCCTACACTAAGAATGGGGATAGGTTGGTCGGGCAGATTGCTAAGAGGCAGGCGGTGGTCAACCCCGAGAACACGTTTTTCTCCGTCAAGAGGTTTATTGGGAGGAAGATGGCCGAGGTGGATGAGGAGTCCAAGCAGGTTAGTTACAGGGTTCTCAGGGATGATAATGGGAATGTCAAGATCGACTGCCCTGCTATTGGGAAGCAATTCGCCGCCGAGGAAATTTCTGCTCAGGTGATCATTGTTTCTGCTTCTATTGAATTAGGTTTCATTTTCATCTGGTGACTGATTGTAATGTGCCTAATGTTTGGCTAACGGATTTGGGAGTGAGTTATTAGGTTGCCAAAGGCAATTCTCAAACTGTCATTTCATGTTCATATCTACCCATAGGCTTGCCTAATTTGCAGTTCCTCAACCAACCCTTCAGATAATAATACCTTATCTAACTCAATCATAATTCTATAATAAAATTCAAAATTTGCCAAACACCACTTCGGATTTGTGGGCCGATTTTTATAGATGTTAAAATGTTTTTTTCATATTCTTACTTGTTTTAGCAATCAAGTTAGAGATACATTGCGATTGTAGTCCTGGGTATATGTTTAAGGATAATTGGCAGCAAGTGGATCAATTTTATGACATGTTATTGCTATTGGGTTGGAATTTATATGACATTTGATTTATCAGTTATCTTTATTCAACAAAGCAGTTTCATTGGCCATTGTTATTGGCCAGTATTTTTTGTGTGCTTTATTTCATCATGAAAAGTGAGCTTCTGACCTGTTTCCATGCTTGATCTTGGAAGTTATGTATAAACTTCTGCCTGTTATGTCTCTCAAATGCAGCCTTTGTTCTCTTTTGATAAAATAGGTTTTGAGGAAGCTTGTAGATGATGGTTCCAAATTTCTGAACGCCAAAGTAACCAAAGCTGTTGTTACAGTTCCTGCATACTTCAATGATTCCCAAAGGACGGCCACTAAAGATGCTGGACGTATTGCTGGTTTAGAAATTCTCCGTATAATCAATGAACCCACTGCTGCGTCGCTGGCTTATGGCTTTGAAAAGAAGAACAATGAAACGATCTTAGTTTTTGACCTTGGAGGTGGTACTTTTGATGTTTCAGGTACTTGTACTCGCTGATAACTATTTCTTTGTGTTTGATGCTATTAGATTGTATATGCCTTTGGTACCATTATGCCTATGAAGTGTCATATACATGTTCATTTAAAGGAATTCACCCTTTATGATTTTCTAAACATTTTGAATATGTTTTGGCAACTGTTTTTTTTTTTTTTGCTATTGTAGTTCTTGAAGTAGGTGATGGTGTCTTTGAAGTGCTTTCAACCTCTGGAGATACTCATTTGGGAGGGGATGACTTTGATAAGGTTTGGATGTAGAAAATGTGCTTATAAATATAAACATGTAAATCTCATACGTGTAGCTGTTCTCTTCAAGTTTGGAGTTCCTGACATATGTTACTAATAATTGTGCAGAGAATCGTTGATTGGCTAGCAGCAGACTTCAAAAGAGACGAAGGTATTGATCTTTTGAAGGACAAACAGGCTCTTCAGCGCTTAACTGAATCTGCTGAGAAGGCAAAGATGGAACTTTCATCTTTGACTCAGACAAATATTAGGTATTGTAATTGCTCAACTTTATACTTTGATCTGTCTTTGATCACTTGTTGACTCTAATACCTGAATATCTCTTGTTGCCTTAGTTTGCCTTTCATTACAGCAACTGCTGAAGGTCCCAAGCACATAGAGACCACTTTGACAAGAGCCAAGTTTGAGGAATTATGTTCCGACCTTCTTGATAGGTATCGTTTCTATGCTTAACAGTTAATACATAGACATTGCCTATCAGAGTGCTCTTTTCTTTTGATTAATTGTAATCTTCTTTTATTGGTCTCAGGCTTCGCACTCCAGTGGAGAATTCTCTGAGGGATGCAAAGCTCGCCTACAGTGATTTAGATGAAGTTATCCTTGTTGGTGGTTCCACACGTATCCCAGCTGCTCAAGAATTGGTAAAAAAGATGACCGGAAAAGATCCTAATGTTACAGTTAACCCTGATGAAGTCGTAGCCCTCGGGGCAGCTGTTCAGGTACTTTTAGCCTTGTCCTCCCGTGGCTATCATGTAGATACTCTCTCTGGAGAATTAAGTCACATTTAATTGCTTCTTTATATTCATGGATGATAATCAACAGCTATGTAACTCTTTCTTGTTATGTTTATGTGGAATTTGTTTATTTATTACAGGCTGGTGTTTTATCTGGAGACGTAAGTGACATTGTTCTCCTAGATGTGACACCATTGTCAATTGGTCTTGAGACCCTTGGCGGTGTTATGACAAAGATCATTCCACGTAACACAACCTTACCCACCTCCAAGTCAGAGGTCTTCTCTACTGCTGCAGATGGGCAGACAAGTGTGGAGATCAATGTTCTGCAGGGTGAAAGAGAGTTTGTTAGAGATAACAAATCTCTTGGTAGCTTCCGTCTGGATGGAATTCCGCCTGCTCCCCGTGGAGTTCCACAGATTGAAGTCAAATTTGACATAGATGCCAACGGTATTCTCTCTGTCACTGCTGTTGACAAGGGAACCGGAAAGAAGCAAGACATCACAATTACTGGTGCCAGTACCTTGCCCAATGATGAGGTAAGAACCGAGTTATTTCTTGTGCATATTATAATCAGTTTTTCTACGGTAGTATTTATATTGTATGTGTTAAAGATTTTTACTAGGGTTTATCTTTTTTCAATTTATGGTATTAGTTTCCAAAAACAAGATTCTTATCCCGTGCCCTAAGAAATACCTTTGAATTATAGACAATAGGATGCATGATATACTGCATTTTGAATTTAAAGGACCTATATAATGCATATGTTTTCTTAAAATGCCTGGCATCCAAACAGACCCTCAACATTTGCTTGTGACGTGAATAGGTGGATAGGATGGTAAAAGAAGCCGAGAGATTCGCAAAGGAGGACAAAGAGAAGAGAGACGCCATCGACACAAAGAATCAAGCTGACTCCGTTGTGTACCAAACCGAAAAGCAGATCAAGGAGTTGGGAGACAAAGTTCCAGCCCCAGTCAAAGAAAAGGTAGAAGCCAAGTTGGGAGAGCTCAAGGAAGCAATCTCAGGAGGTGAAACTCAAGCCATGAAAGATGCCATGGCCGCCCTTAACCAGGAAGTCATGCAGCTGGGTCAATCCCTGTACAACCAGCCTGGAGCAGGTGGTGCTCCCGGTGCGGGACCCACACCTGGAGCGGATGCCGGGCCCACAGGGGGCTCTGACAACAAGGGACCTGAGGGAGACGTTATTGATGCTGATTTTACTGACAGCAAGTAAAAATGATGAAAATTTTAATGGTAAGACGCAGCTTATATGGGGGAGGTTGAGTCGGAGGTTAGCAGCTGTGCATAAGAAGACCCTTTTGGTAACAAGGGGAAAGAGCCAATTAGGATATGTAGAGAGATGAAATTTGGGGAAATTTGGAATTGATGTTTATTTTTGCTTTTGGAAGTTGGGGATTTTGTAGTGTTAAAAAAGTTTTTTTTTTGGGTTTTTCTTTTTTGTCAATTGACTTGCCACCCTTCACAAATTATTTATTAATATTAAATGGCGAAACTTTTATAGGGCGTCCGTGCAAGGACACTTGAAAAGTGAGCTGGGGTGTGAAAATTGAAGAGTGAATAATAATCTGGTAGTAGTTGGGCGTGTTTTGGATTTGATCTGTTTGGATTTTAGGTCAAAAGAGAGAGCCAACTTATATGAAGAGCTTATGTTAGTTAATTAGGGGAGATATATCTTACGTTTCTTGTTGTGTCTACTAGTGCTGGTTTGGCTGCCTGTAGAAGAATCTCTTGGTGTCTTGATCTATCAATTATGTATGGTATATCGAATCTGTAGCCTTTGTCAAAAGGGATGAAAAAAGTCATAGAGTCAACTTCCTTATTTGTCAGCATATTCCTCAAAGGGAAGGGTATGGGCTAAATATCGCTGATTTGGCATCTAACACTTGCTTGATAAAGCTGCAAAATCAAGCTCAAGGGTGATGTATTTGATGAGGCTCTAAAGTCAATTTATAAACATAACAAAACAAACCACATCACTCATAATCATCTTTTTTTTATCACTAATCCGATGCCTTATATGAGAATAAAAGAATTTAGTATCACATCGTTCTAATCAAGAAGAAGACACGGAACAATCTTAAAAATAAAAATAACTCGAGAATACTTCCCATATCTGAAAGTTGGACTAAACATGTATACTTTATAAACAATTAATGTTACTTCTTCTATTGCCATTTGGTTTTAGGATGGAACCCCATCGAAATGTGTATTGTATTTATGTATGCATGACCCCCTATTATGGCCCACGAACACGGACTTTCCTTGAGTTTATCGGTGTGGGCTCGTTCAGGCAGTCCGCCCAATAAAGGAGCGACTGAGTCCCAAGAAGTGGCGGTTCGCGAGCCTTAAGGGATTTGTTCCGACTTGTCAGCCATATGAATTGCCTAGTATATAAACTCAAAGTTACTCCACCTATTGCCATATGGTTTTGGATTGGAACCTCATTGGCTTGTATGCTAGGCCCGTTACCGCATGACCCCTAGATTATTGGTCCACCAGACTTTATCATGGTATCAGAGTCACTTCTCACGACCCCCTGTTATGGCCCACGGACCTATAATGAGATTAAGATGCTAGACCCGTTTGTAGGCTAGCTATAAAGAGATTTAGATAAAAGATAATTGAAAAGCAATTGTTGCGTATATTATAAGAGACCAATTTGGAAATATTATAAGAATAAATGCAAAGAAAAATGACTATTGGACAGTTGAACAAGAAGAAGCTATAGGGTTGTTTGAGGCTATACAAGAAGCTCATAGGAGGAATCTTCGGTATATAGAAATTGTAGGTGATAGCCTAATTGTAATCAATGCGCTTAAGGGCAGTCGATCCAGTCCTTGGACAATTGACATGCTATAGGGCATACTCTAGTTATGTTGCAATCTTTCGAGGTGGTCATTACCAAATATATACCTCGAGAACGCAATTATGTGGTTGATTCGATTGCGAAGCTACACCACGATTGTAGTATCAATCGGATTCTAAACCATGGAGAGGTCCTGACCCTCATCTTGACCCTCATCCTTAAGGATGCCCTAGGCTGACCTAGTCTGCCTAATTCTTACCTATTAAAAAAATAAAGAGATTGAGATGCTAAACCAATTTATCCAAGTGTCAATGGGTCAGGCCAGTTGCACTTGCGTGGTGTGTTGAAAATATATACTTCCCACATCTGAAAGTTGGGGACTAAACATGTCTACTTTATAAGCGCTTTGGTTACTCTTCCTATTGTCAATTGGTTTTAGGATAGAACCCCATCGGGCTTATATATGCACGACCCCCTGTTATGGCCCTTAGACTTTCACAACAACTTAAGATAATACGAAATAGGGCCCGCAAAACTTTTCACACGTATCCGACCCACCCGCGGGTGAATTGGGTGACCCGCCACATGCAAATTGTTAAATTACAATAAAAATTTAGAAATAATAAAAGAAAAACTAATTAATAATAATTTTTAAATTACAACATCACTACATCGGTTCCATTACATTATTTAATGTTTTCAAATGCAAAAGAGCGAGAGGGCTATCAGTTATGAAATGCAAAAGAGCGAGAGGGCGATAGCCGATAAGGAGAACAAAAGGATCTAAGGTGAGAATGATCGTGCCCTGCGCAAGTTTAGGTTATATTAGAGTATACTTTTAATAGTCTTAAAAAAAGCCTCAAACCTTTTAAAAAATCCCCAAAATTCCAAACTTCTTTAAAAAAAGCCCTAAACCTAATTTAAGTTAAATTTAATTATACGAGTAAAACAAAGGTTAGGTGATGGGTCGGATGATGGCTAGGTAGTGGGTCAGTTGAATTGGGTGTAAACTTTCGCCCATATCCGACCCGTCACCCGTTCCACCCGTCATCCGACTCACCCGTCACCCGACCTACCCGTTACCCGTTTTATTACGGTTTTTTACCCGTTTAGTTGGGTCAAGTAAATCGGGTGAGTCGGTCACCCGCAAATAATGTCCCGCCCTAATACGAAATATTAACTTTAAATTAAAAAAATAATAAGAGGTGGACACGGATTTTTGAAATGTCAAATTTCCCCCGTATTTAATGAAAATAATATTATTTGTATTTTTGATGCAAGTTCCGGCACGGGACTGATAATATTTCAAATACAGTATTCCACTTTTTTGGTTGACAAAAGAGTTAAATATTCTTTTGTGATCACCTCAAAGCTAAATTATTCTTGTGTCGATTGAAGGTTAGAATTTTTCCTATGTCAAATAATATTTAAAAGTATAACCAAATCTAAATTAAGGATATGGTTTCGTAATATTCTCACTTGATTTGATATTTATTTTGATTAACTTTGATTATTATTGTTACGTCGCATTAGCTTAACTAATTAAACCCATCATAAAATACATGACTATAAATTAAATTTAAAATTATATTTTATTATAAAGAAGATATTTTTGAAAAATATAATGCAAAATTTAATATAATTTAGTATGAATAAGTTATTTTTTTTTAAAAATGAGATCATTTTTGAGATTGGTATTTTCATAATAACACATTAACACTTAGAAGATATAAAATTTATATTCAAAAGTAAATTGATATATAGAAAACAGAAAAATAAGAAAAAAATAAAATAGATAAATTTAAAAAATAATTAGATAGAATAAAATAATTTTATAAAAAGTATAATTTATAAAAATGTGTTTTAGATAAATAGGTAAAAATTAATAAAAAGAAAATTTTAATAGAAAAGAAGATAAATATTATATATAAAAATATAATTTTTAAATATGAAGTGGGTGATGGGAAAACATTCTACTTTTACAATATATATATATATGTATTAGGGATGCACAACGGGCTGAGTTGCTCGCAACCCGCACAGACTCGACTCATAATTTGAGGGTCGGGCTGCGATCACTTTTTAAAAATTTTTGCGTTACGGGTCGGGTAAAAATCCAGCGGATTGCGAGTCGACCCTCACCCTTTTTAAAAACAAATTATTTCCGTATTATGTTACATTTTCACTCTATAGTCTTCAGTAAAGAGTTGGCGGCGGTGGCTCGCACGCCGCCGCCAACTCTCACTCACGGCCCTCTCCCTCCGACTCCACCGCCCCTTTGAGATCAAGTATGTTAAATTGTTAATGGCTTAGCTCTCTTCCTTTGATTTTGATTTCCATTTGAGTATTTGACTGAATGTATAAAGTGGAGCGAGATCTACTACGAGAGGGGTAGGCTATGAGGAATAGACCGTACTCCAAATTTGATGAGTACTGGTTGCTTATAATCTTTGCTCCCTCTATTTCGATTTCAATTTCTTTCTTGATGCAATGCTAAGCTTTAGAGGAAGATTATGAATGCTTTGTGCTCCACTGTGAGCTTTCTAGGTCTTTTGTTTGAACTTTGAAGACAACTAAGCTCTATTTGTGTTTGTTTTATGGTGTTCTTACTAATTGATTTTCTATGTGCTTGTTAAGGCTTGGTTTAGTTTGTTCTCAAGTGTTGTCTCAATTTTTGTATGGGTGTGGTCGTGTGGGATTTTAGGGTAGATTGTATAAAACTCACATTTATTCCCCTTTGTTGAATTTTGAAGTGTAAAGCTTGTTATTTGAATGTTATTTGAATCATGAATGTCATTTGAATTGATAAGTTGCATTTCAATGATTTGAAAACTAGATTGGTAACAAAGGATGAATCATGAATGTCACTTGAATTGAATGGCTAAATTTGACATTGTTCATCACTATATAAGTATAGATTATGGAATATAGACCAATGTTTCAAATTGTTGGATATGAGTAAATTTGACGGTCTATCAAAACTCCATGGAAACAAAGTTAACAAATAATGGATAGTCAAATATCCATGGAATTATCAACGAAGTAATGTAAGTTGGACAAAGCATTGCGATGGTCCCTGCGGATGTTAACACAATGTGATTTCTGCCCAGTGCTCTGAATGTCAAAGTGAAGAAATTCAACCAAGCGTAGGTAAACGGCGGGAGTAACTATGACTCTTAATGTAGCCAAATGCCTTGTCATCTAATTAGTGATTGGCTTGTAGGTATTTTTGTGTGCTTTATTAAACGTTAGTAGTTAAGACTAAATTGATAATGTTTTGTATTTTTTGCTTTGATTAGATGGAACCAAGCGAAACGGATCAAGCTCTTGACTATAAAGACGAAGTTGCAAGTGAAAGGCCTTCGGTTCAAAAGTCGAGAGTAAAGAAAAGAGATTATTGAGAAGATTATGAAGTGTATGAGGTAGACGGGTAAAAGAGAGCTAAGTGCAAGTTTTGCGACAAGTCTTATGCATGTGGTTCACGCGAGGTCGACACCAAAAATGTCTTGCATCATTGGGAGAAGTGCAAAAATAATCCAAAGAACCAAGGCCAAGGTACACAAACTCCACTCAGTTTAGAAAGTTGTGCTAATAATAATGTGAAGCTGAAGAATTAGAAATTTGATGCAAAGTATAATCGTGATTCTATTGTTGAAATGGTGATTAAATATGATAAACTATTTAAAGTGGTAGAGAAAAAAGGCTTGAGAAAAGCTTTTTTTGGTGCGGAACCCTTATATGCCATGCCTTCTTGTCACACCATCAGGTGTGAAGTTTATGATCTTTACTTCAAAGAAAGGGACAAGTTAAATTAGCTTTTTAATACTTCTTGTGTGAGTGATTCTTTGACGATTGATACTTGGACATCAATATCAACTGACAATTATACTTGTATGATCGCTCATTGGATTGATGATAAATGGGTTCTACAGAAGAAGATAATTAGTTTTTGTTTCACCGATGCCCATACTAGAGAGTCAATGGGTAGGGCTATTGAATATTGCTTGAGATTTGGGGTTTGTCTTCTAAGCTTCTAGAAATTACTGTTGACAATGTGGGGTCAAATGATGTTGCTTGTAGATATGTAAAGGATAAACTTTAAAATGTTGAAACTTCCATGAATAAGGAAAAATATTTGCATGTGAGATGCATTGTACATATTACTAATCTGATAGTGGAAGATGGTATTACCATAGGTGAAGAATATATTGCAAAAATCCAAGTTATGGTTAATTTTGTTAGGTGTTCCCCTTCGAGGAAGAATACTTTCATAAAGTTGCCAGAGTCTATAAACGTCGAGTACACAACTTCAATGAAAATGTATGTGCCTATAAGGTGGAATTCCACCTATTTGATGTTGGAGTCTGTGATGAAATATAGATCTGTGTTTGAAAGAATGTAAATTACAACATTGCAGGAGGGATCAACATTGGAGCCTATGACAATTGATGACTGGGAAAGATGTGAATCTCTTAGACGATTTTTATAGGAGTTTTACGATTTGATTAATCGTATTTCATGATCTTTGTATGTCACAAGCAACTGGCTCGTATTTCATATACTTGTTTATTTCAAGTTTATGAAGGATTTGATGGCAAGTGATAACGATGATATGAAGGTAATGGGAGTTGAGATGAAAAAGAAGTTTGACAAGTATTTTGGAGACTTGATGAAGCTGAATTTGTTGTTATTTTTGCTGCACTCCTTGATCCTCAACACAAAATGCGTGGAGTGACATCTGTTTTGAAAGACTTATTTGATGAAGCAAAGGTACAAAACATGGTGAATATGGTAAAAGATTTTACTTATAAGTTGTTCGATACCTACAAAGCTTCGTTTAATGTAACTGACAACGAAGGGTCACAATGACATCACTATGGAAAAGGTGAAGAGACAACATGGTTGGATTATGTTGTGGAAGAAGAAAATGAATGTCAATATGGCTTGAGATCAAAATTTGATATGTAATTGGCTGATTGGTCTGAGCACAAAAATACGAATGTTTTAGAGTGGTGGACCAAAAATCACCAAAGTATCCCATCCTTGCACACATGGCTCGAGATGTCCTAGCCATGCCCATATCGACTGTTCCTTCTGAATCTGCATTCAACCCTAGAAAACGTACCAATTCAGACGACAGAAGTAGATTGAGACCTCAAGTAAAATTTTTTATTTGTTTATTTGAAAATGGTTAGTAGTTAATTAATTTGGAATCATTTAATTAGTTAATAACTTAATATGTTTTGATATACACAATTATGTTGTGTATTTAGGAGGAGTTTTAGCATACATTTATAATATTTTTAGGTGGTTTTGAAGACTTTATACAGCTAAGAGAAGAAGACCCGAAGATGCATATTATTGGAGTTTTAGAGCTGGATTGAAGAGAAGCTGAATATTCGCGTTTTGATGCCGGCGGCACCCGCCGCCCCTGACAGCCGCGAAGATCCTTCATGTGCCATGTGTTATTTTCTAATTGGTTTTTTCTCTATCAGCTTTATTCCGATATATTGTATTTTTGGATATAATTTTTAGACCTAGTTGGTTATATTAGGGTTATGAGAGTTGCACCTCTCATCTATCTATTATTCATTCTACTTTTCAGACTTTTAGAGTTTTTCACTTTCATGGAGAACTAAGCCTTATTGCTTAGTCAGACAGTTTGAAGCTTCGTTTTGTGAGATTTCTACTCTTTATCTATTGCATGAAATTATTTTACTCTCTTGTTTGAATTGTTTATGTGATTAGTTTCAACAATTTATAGGGTTGTTGTTATTAAATCTCTATTGTTAGATCTAGAAAAGTTACTGGTTGAGTTTCTCTATTTTATAGTAGCAAACTACATTGTACTAGTATCTGGTTGTGCTAGTCTATTGCAGAAGTGAGTTAAATTGCATTCTAGTATAAAAGCTAGTTGTTTTATGTTGGAATTGAATCTTGGTTATATTCTTTTTTCTTAATGCTGCTTTTGAATTGAATCTTGATGGTTTCACGATTATTCAATTAGTTAGGATTGATAGTATCTGGTTGTGCTATTAATTATCAGGTTGTGCTATTTAACTTGTCATACGAATGCAGATCTCTGTTTGACTAAGTGTTTTCCTTAAATTGATAAAAACCTCAACTTTATTGCTTTACTAGTTTTTGCATGCTTAGTAATTAGTTTAATTCATAAACCCTCTTTTTACTTTAGTTGTCATAAAATTCACACAAAATGATCAATCTACCTCCCTGCGGATTCGACCCTTACTTCCCTAGGACTATAGTCTTTAGGTTTGTTAGGACTATTTTCCATAGCCGTGATTTGCATGACCATTTCACCGTTATCAAATGATATGTCTTATAAGATGGTGCAAGCACTTCCTTGCACTCAAGATTGGTTACGGGCAAGTGAAAGAAATGAAAATATTAATGATTATGATGAGGATGAGGAAATTCCAAGTGCGGTCCTAGAAAGCACATTTTACGCTTGTTGATGGTGTTTGGTAATGGTACAGATGATTTCTTGTTGATAATAAATTTATTTGGCTTTTGGTTATGATTTGGTTTTGTCATTTTGGTGACCATTGTGCTTATATATTTCTATTTGAGTTTGTATATTTATATTGTTAATATGTATTTAAAGCCCATTTGTTAGGGTTTACCTTGTATGTATATAAACTCATCTAGTGATTAATGATAATCAACTTTTCAACCCACATAATTCTTTATGGTATTAGAGCTTCCACATTAAACCCTAAAAACACAATCGTTGACCTAGACAACTTGTGGTCTTCCCTTAACACCGTTGTTTTCCGCACCACCGCCGCTTACAACCACACCTCTTCTGGCCATCGACATGCTTGGGACCAATATCGATAAAGAGAATGGTGTGGTGAAGCCTAAGTAGCCATAATATCTTCAACCCTCTAATCATCCCGAGGTGAAGATATGTCCCGTTGTTCTGAAAGGGGACAACTATCAGGAATGAGAACTATATTTTTGCAATGCACTACGAGCAAAGTTTAAATTAGGTTTCATTGATGAAAGTATTATTCGACCCGATGACTTGGACTTCATGGATGATTGGTGGAGTGTCACCTCCATGTTGGTAGGCTAGATTGTGCAGTCTATGGAAGAGTCGGTTCGCTCCACTATCACGTACTTTGAAACGGCTTAAGATTTATGAGATGACCTTAAGCAAAGGTTTTCCATTGGCAATGGACCGAGAGTGTAGCAATTAAGATCGGACTTGGATAACTGTAAAAAATAAAAAAAGGCAAGTCAACCTATGCATATTATGGTGAATTGGAAAAGTTATGGGATGAGTTGGCGAATTATGTGCAAAGTCGGGTTTGTACTTGTGGAAAGTGCAAATGCGATTTGGCCAAGCACACTACTAAGGATCGAGATGAGGAGCATCAATTTTTGATGGGTCTTGTTGGATCTTGACACGTTAGTAACAAGTCAGAGAACTAGCAATGTTATCTGGGCAGCGGAAATAAACAATAAGAACACAAAATTTAGAGAGGAAAACTTTCTGCCTGACCAACAAGTCGTAGAAAGAAAAACCTCTACCTCTGAGACTCCTTCTCAGAGGATTTTCAATAAATATTTTTATTAAGTTTCAACGGTTACAAGGCAAGTCAAGTTCCCCGGTAACTAAGGCACCAACCAAAGTTCAACCAACTACACTTCTACAACCCTAAACGTAAACCTAAGAGAAAGTAAACTACTGACTTACTTGTGGATTCTTCACCGGAAAAAGCCACACACTCGTACACTTGAAAAACTCTCTCTCCAAGTTCGCCATCTACAACCACACTCAAACCCTAGCTATAACCTAGCTATTTATATTTAGGCCGAACGACCGAAAACCACCCTTATAATATGCCATATTGCTCTAAACCACCCTTTTAATATCAATTTACCGAAAACCACCGTAATAAGGGCTTCCGTTGATAAATGACCACCCGTCCCCCAACTCCCGTCAAAAATTCCGTTAGTGTTGTATGCACATGCCCCATTATTGATTTTTAATGTGAAATAAAAAGTACAAGAAATGGGCCAAAAAATGAATATCAAGGTCAAACCTAAAATTCGAGTTCAAAGAAAATGAATCTCAAGATCAAACCCAAAAATTCAACGTTGGTGCGCTTAACCCTAAACAAAGGCGAGATTTGGGAACGGAGGGAGTTGATGGCGAACCAGTAGCAATCCAAACTACACAAAGGCAAACCAAATCTGGATTGGGGCAAAGTGAAGTGAGCCCATGATTTTGGTGGTCGAAGTTGAAGATCTGACTTCATTAATGTTGTCCCCGGCAAGGTCACCAGTGGAAATGAAGTCATTCGAGCTCAAAGAAAGGGTTAAATCGTGTTGGAATTTTGCTTGGTAGACGTTGAGGTTGTCACTTGGGTTTAGTGAACCCTAAAAATTAGTTTTAATTTATTAGGTATATTTATAATAATATAATATAATGAAAAATAAAGGGTGGATTTGTAATTTCATACTTTAGACGGATTTTTTTAACGTGAGTTGGGGACGGGTGGTCATTTGTTAACGGAAGCCCTTATGAGGGTGGTTTTCGGTAAATTGATATTAAAAGGGTGGTTTAGAGCAATATGGCTTTTATAAGGGTGGTTTTCGGTCGTTCGGCCTTATATTTAATGTCAAGTCTGATATCATACGTAATTCTTGCCTAATTACACAGATTTTTCCACTTAACAAATACCACACAATAAGGAGAAAGTATTATTTGTGATTTGGATCCTCAACCATGCCGATTCTTGCCAAAACCGAATGATCTCGGATTTCTTTAGATAAGATCGTGTGAACTTTGATCTTATCCTTCCTTTGATCTCCTCAAGCAACCACCTACAGTTGTCGTATCTTCGTAGAAGATTGCTCACAGAAGACCTAGTAACTTGCCATTAATAGAAAGTCGTGTTCTGTTCGAGACGCGCTTCCTAAATCTGTCACCCGTTCCCCCATCGTTCCTCACAATGTTCCGTCACTCCTGACTATGTACCTGTTTTCCTGAAACACTTACATGTAGAAGCAAGTTATATCAACTAAGTTTGTTATCATCAAAACTAAGAGAAACCATGGAACAACCATTGTTCCAACAATTTCCCCCTTTTTGATGATGACAAACCTATACAAAAAATGCACGTCTAGAAACTAGTAGAAATATAGATCAGAAAAAAAAATCATGTATGGTTCCCCCTTAACAGACGCACAATTGTTCCTTCTCATCAGATGTAACAACATATTCCCCCTTAGCTAAAGTTCCCTCTGATGAAACCCGATATAATGTGCACTATAAACGGGATTATAAAAATACTAACTCTCGGGAATTCGTACAACCGAACGGTTTTCGTACGTGGATTATTCTTCCTCCCACCCCTCAGCCAGTTGTTTTTGTGCTCTTTACGAATAAAGTCTTTAGACCTTATACTGTTTATAGCGCGATCTCACTCGGAGATCAAACACGTCGAGCTTTGACAAACGAGATAGTTCTCGAGTCAGAGAGAATTTTCGACCCTTTAGATTGTATAATAACCTTGCTATATATATAAGTGAGACCTACTTGCTTGATTGTTGAAAGGCCGATGTGGGACGATCACTTTTGAAGTGTTCCACGTTTAAACACAAAAACTCATTCATGTGAGCCTACGTGGAATGCCACAATCAACAAAAGCCAGCCATCTTCTTTGACTTGTCCAAGGCTTAATCACAATGCATGCAGATATGTAGATACATAGCATGATTAATATTGTTTGTTTGTTTATGCTTTAGCCTCATTAGAACGAGGCATAGTTGTCATTGGGCTGGACATGTGCAACTTGCACCATGGGCCAAGCCCATTTATACTTTTAGTTTGAAATCAAACGTATGTACCCATGTACCGACAGTCCACGTAAAATATACGTGATCACCAATTCAAGCTTGTCTACTAAGTTGTATGCATAGGTTAAGCGCGTATACGAAACGCGACATTTCATCTCCTTTATGTTTGCTAATGCATTCTTAATTATCTAGCGGTTATTTTGCGCACCATCACCCTCTATATTTCCTAGATAGAACTCGTCTCTGCATTTTTCCTAACTTCCCCCTTTTGACATCATCAAAAGGTCAACAATCATCATGCAAAACGTAGAGCAATTGAACAAATCTAATTGAACTCAAACCATTCATAAGCAAAAGATAGTTAATATTATAAATAATAGTTGCGGGGATCAAAACCAAAAAACAAAAAATAAAAAGTCTTAGCATCCAAGAGAAACAACATAAATTTTAAAGTAGGGATAGATAGGCTAGGGAACTAGAGAGGGTCCACATCATGTTTGGGAGGAGGTGGAATTAGCAGCAACAGTGTCATCGTCTCTCTTAGCCAGGTAACCAATGATGGTACTCAGCTGAGAGGAAATCTTTTGAAGCTCAACCAATATCAAGGCAGTAACACCTTCACTCATCAAAGAGCTCCCAATGTCCATCTAGGCAGTCTTCTTTGCATCACACGAAGGCTTGTACACCTTCTTCTCCTTCAAAATAGCCTTCACAAACTGTGGATAAGGCAATCCATGATTCTTTCTTATGCACTTCGCCATTTGCCTCATCACGATCGCAGGAAGACTGAGGCATTGTTTAGCAACATTTGTGCCTTGTAGTTCTTTTCCATTCTTGACCATTCAGTTGGTCCCCATTCGGACTTCTTGTTTTTCTTGTCCGCAAGAATGACATAGTCTCCATCCTCAATGACCGTCCAGACTTGGTAGTCATTGCTTTTGAGCCATGTTGCAAAGAGGATCTTCCAATGGTCATACTCTCCAGCAACAAGTAGTGGAGGCTTGTTGTTTCCAATCCCGACGTTGTGAGTGTTGTTTGAATTCATTCTGTATTCTTGCACTAACACACAATCTAGAGCAAACCTGCTCTGATACCAATTGTTGGATCATCACACGTTAGTAACAAGTTAGGGAACTAGCAATGTTCCCTGGGCAGTGGAAATAAACAATAAGAACACAGAATTTAGAGAGGAAAACTTTCTGCCCGACCAACAAGTCGTAGAAAGAAAAACCTCTACCCCTGAGACTCCTTCTTAGAGGATTTTCAATAGAATACTTTTATTAAGTTTCAACGGTTACAAGGCAAGTCAAGTTCCATGGTAACTAAGGCACCAACCAAAGTTCAACCAACTAGACTTCTACAACCCTAAATGTAATCCTAAGAGAAAGTAAACTACTGACTTACTTGTGGATCTTTCACCGAAAAAAAGTCACACACTCGTACACTTGAAAAGCTCTCTCTTTAAGTCCGTCATCTACATCCACACTTAAACCCTAGCTATAACCTAGCTATTTATAAGAAATGTCAAGTCTGATCTCATACGTAATTCTTGCCTAATTACGTAGATTTTTCCACTTAACAAATCCCACACAATAAGGAGAAAATATTGTTTGTGATTTGGATCCTCAACCATGCCAATTCTTGCCAAAACCGAATGATCTCGGATTTCTTTAGATAAGATCGTGTGAACTTTGATCTTATCCTTCCTTTGATCTCCTCAAACAACCGCCTACAATTGTTGTATCTTCCTAGAAGATTGCTGGCAGAATATCTAGTAATTTGCCATTAATAGAAAGCCATGTTCCGTTCGAGATGTGCTTCCTAAATCTGCCACTCGTTCCCTCCATCGTTCCTCACAATGTTCCGTCATTCGTGACTATCTACCTATTTTCCTGAAACACTTACATGTAGAAACAAGTTATATCAACTAAGTTTGTTATCATCAAAACTAAGATAAACCATGGAACAACCATTTTTCCAACAGGTCTCGACAACAACTTCTCCAAGGTTCGATCGAATCTGTTAGCCTAGGAGCCTTTGCTAGGGCTTAGTCGGATTTTCTCTATTATGGTGCAAGAAGAACGATAGCAATCCATGTTCAAGGGCATTGGACAACGGCCGGGCTCGAATGGCAGGGCTTTCGCCGTACAAGACGGGTGAGGGTAAAGTCGCCGCGTTCCGAATCATGATGTTGTTGGTCGCTATCAGAAGGGAGACCACGGGACTGATCGGTTCCAAGAAAACAACAAACGCGACATGGGTCGTGGTTGTGGTTAGCGTCGCGATTATGATCGCCCAATCTACAACAACTGCGGGCGCCCATGCCATGAGAAGGCCTTTTGTTTTCTGATAACCGGCTATCTGGATTGGAGGATTGGTGAGCAGGATGAAGGCGAACAACAACAACCTTCTTCTGGCTCGAACGACATGCACATCAAAGGGCATTGAGAGGGACCTGCTGCAACCGCCCAATCTAGAGAAGATATTAGTATTTTTTAATCTCAATTATATAATTTTCTTATGAGGCTTCAATCTGGAAGTTCTAGTTCATAACATCACTTGATTGGTAAGCTCCGTTTCACTTGGATTTTGTATTCGGGAGCGTCATTTCATATGAAAGGTGACTTCAATTTATATTATTGCTTGATGGTGTTTCTGTAGTTGCTAATACAACGTGCACTTTGATTTTAAGTGATGATTTGATACTGCATGATGTGTTATATGTGCCTAAGATGTCCTACAATCTGATCTCTTTATCTCAACTTATTAAGAATCGAAATTGCTTGGTTACTTTGACTAATAAGCTTTGTGTGATACAGGACCGAACTTTGAGGATACCGATTGGAGCGGGTGATGAACGCAATGGAGTCTGGTTTTGTGCAACAACGTAGCATACTCGTACTTCGTAGTTGGAACCCAATTCACGTGCCCTTTGGCATTCCCATATTGGTCATCCTCCTTTATCTATTTTAAATTTATTACCTAATGTCAAAATAAATGGCCATCTTGACCTTTGTGATAGCTGTCATCAGGGTCGGCCTCTTGGGTTGTTCGGGTAGGGCGCCGGCCCGGGGCCCCAACTTTTTAGAGGGCCCAATTTTAATTATAATAAGTTATATGGTAATATTTGAAAAATAAATTTCTATAGATCGGTGGTATTTAGGTCATGGTTTAATTTGACAGGCTATATTACTTTTGAAGTTTAATACCCATTGCCACCACTTTTTTTTGTACAAGCTTCCAAATATATTTAATTTATGTTTTTTAATTTCTAATATTAATTTATTGAAAGGGTTTATACATATTATTTATGCTCTTGTATTATAGTATGTTAATTAAAATTTAAATGGGCCCATTAAAAATTTGTTAATAATGCACCAACCAATTAATAGGTGATATTTATACAATAATATTTTACTACATGAACCCAATATTTTTTAGCTAATTTTTTTTCAATTTATCTATATAAATTACATTTTTATTGTATTTGTTAAGTAATATTTTTTAAACATTAAAAAAACTCAATTTCCTTCAATAAAAATTCAATTTTTTTTATACCTTTATATGATATTTTTTGAAATGACCTAATATTATTTAAGAGCTATTTATTTTGGTGTAAGGCCTCATTTTTTTTTCGCCCAAGGGCCTACTAAGTATTAGGACCGGTCTTGGCTGTCATAGAGCTAAACATGACTTGTTCATCTTTTCCTATTAGCAACGCACATGCTTCTGAGATTTTTCGTTAGTTCATTGTGATGTTTCTGGCCCGTAAAAAACTCCTTGTGTTACGGGCGCTTGTTATTTTCTGACTCTAGTTGATGATTGTTCTACAGGCGTTTGGATTTATTTGTTGCACAATAAAAATGATGTTGCCAATATTATTCCTAATTTTTGTGTTATGGCCACTCAACAATTTGGAAAAACAATTAAGCGTTTTCGTAGTGATAATGGGACCAAATTTACTTGCCTTTGTTCCTATTTTGATAAACATGGGATTATCCTTGAAACCTCTTGTGTTGGAACTCCACAACAGAATGGTAGAGTTGAAAGAAAACATAGACATATATTAAATGTGGCTCGGGTTCTCCGTTTTCATGCTAACATGCCTTTGAAATTTTGGGAGGATTGTATATTAGTTGATGCTTATGTTATAAATCGAACCCCTTCCTCACTACTTCAAAATAAGACCCCATTTGAAATATTATATGGTAAAACTCCTTATGCTCGTATCAAAGTCCTTGTTGTTTGTGTTATGCTTTTGTAATTCCTAGGTCTAAGGATAAATTTGATGCTAGGGCTAGAAAATGTTTTTTCATTGGCTATCCTAAAAATCAAAAGGGTTGGTTGGTTGTTGATTTGGAAATCGATGAATGTTTTGTATCTCGTGATGTAATATTTTATAGAAATCATTTCTGTTTCAATCCAACCAATCCCAGACTTCTATTACTTTGATTGAATTTGATGTTGAGAGTCCATCCGTCTATTTTTGACAATCTTGGACAGCCACACCCTTTGTCCCCAACGCTAGTAATTAACTACTACTTCTGCCCAAGAACCATTACCAAACACTTCAAATGGCCAATCGCAAACGGTTGATGATGGGGCATCGTCCCCTCCCACCACCGTCCAAGCCCCCCCTCCCCCCCCGACACTCTACCCATGATAGGACACCTTCGGTGAAGTTACATGGTTTTGTTAGCAACATTGTGCAACACCAGGAACCTTCCGCACCTCTCTCTCCTTCTCAGTTGGTGTCCTCAGGTACAACTTATCCTTTAGCTAATTGTTTTACTTATGATCGTTTCTCTCCTAGTCATGTTGCCTTTACTACTGCTATTTAGTCTATTGCAGAACCAACTACTTTTTCTAAAGATGTTCGCAATCTTCATTGGAGAGAGGCTATGAAAGGTGAAATTGATGCTTTGGAAAGTATTTAAGGCCCACTTGTTAGGGTTTTCCGGTATACTCCTCTAGTGATTAATGATAATCAGCATTTCAGCCCACATAATTCAATAATTTTTTCTAATTTTTTTGTTGCAGAGTTTTTCATGAGTCAAGATTAAGGCGTTGTGTGTATCACTTAAGAATCGGATTGAAGGCCGATTTGCATGTTTGATTTGGATTTTGGAGTATTGTATTATGTTGAATTGTTTGATTTAATTTTGTATGTGTTTTGTTGCATAGACTTGCATTTATTGCATAGACTTGCCTTTGTGGGTGTTTTGGTGTATTGGATGTATTGTGTATACTATTGTGAACATATTTGTAATTTTTTTGTTTGATTTAGAGGGTCAAACGGATCGACCCGTAACCCGACCCACAAAATCCACAACCTACATATCATTAAAGAAAAAATTATGGGCCAACGGATTGACCCACAACCTGTATGTAAGTCGCAGGTCGGGTCAGGTTGACTCGTTGAGCGTCTCTATAAATATGTTTTTTTTTTGAAATGATAAGAATTAGGTCGACACAAGTACTATTTCTTGAGCTCGCCCGGTGAAAAATGGGTAAACCAACACTCATGGACGAAATAGTGACCTTGTAATATACTACTCCCTCCGTCCCATATTGTTTGTCCAAAAGGACAAGTTGCACAAGTATTAAGAAATTGGGAGAGAGTAAAAAGCAACCAATGAGAAGAGGGGAGAGGTTTTGATAGTGATGGGTAAAAAGGGGGAAAAGGAGGAAGAGAAAGGAAATTACCAAAAAGTTAAAAGTGGGTAGATTTTTGATTGGATATTGTGGATAAAAAATGAGATTAGATAGGGGTAATATTGTAAGGAAAGATTGATATAAAAGGAAAGATAAAAAGGTGGACAAACATTTTAGGACGCCCGAAAAGGAATACTGGACAAACATTATGGGACGGAGGGAGTACATTAAAGTCTTAACCGTTAAACCAAATGCGACGGAAGGCGTTAAAAGCATCCCTATATTGATTTCGCGTCCAGCGTCCTTTACCATAATACTGTACTATAGTTTCTCCTTGCAAATTATATACGAAATTAAAATCCCCAAAAAAAATTCGAAAATGGCGGAAGGATTATTCCATTCCCAATAATAGTGAATATATTTGAACATTCCCCCCAATTGAAGTTTGATTTTGAAATTTCCCCAATTCTTCATTCTTCTCGCCGTATGGGGCATGAGAAGTGTGAAAGGTAGAGGAAAGACGAGAAAATTTAGGTTTGTTTCTCATCTTGGAATCCAGTTTTACCTCCTTCAGATGTGTTAATCGCATTTGTATTTTCGTTTTCAAACATATTTAATTTGTAAGCTTTCTTCTCCTCCCCGATCGCTACGTTTTCTCGTATTATCCACAAATTTGAGAAGTTTGTCAGTTTAATCGCTACATCTTCTCAGATTCTTCCTGATTTTTGGCGAGAATTCTGCATATAATCACAGTTCGTAAATTGATTGCTATATATTCTCCGATTATCCTGTCATCAAATCAGGATATTTTTTTCATAGAATTTTGTAAGTTAGGGTTGATGTGATCATCTGGTTCTATTTGCAGAAAGTTGGAATTTGTTCAGGAAGGTACTTTCCAACCGGCATAATTCATCAAAGAGATTTGATTAAATGGCGGATGAGGAGACAACTTCAGGGGCCGCGTCGACGAAGGTGAAGTTCCTCTGTAGCCACGGAGGGAAGATATTGCCGAGGCCTTCTGACGGCCAGCTCAAGTACGTCGGCGGCGAGACACGCGTTATCTGTGTCCCTCGTCTCATTTCTTTCTCAGGTAATGCATGATTACCATGCATTCATAGATCTGAACTACAATTTTCGAGATAAAAGGCATATCCGTGATTATGTTTGATGTTTTACTATCCATGGTTGTCTTGGTTGAGCTACTTAGTTGTGTAATCCAGAAAAGGTTGATTAATTAGAAACTCTGAACAAGGATTTAGCCATGATTGCCATTTCTCAAAAGTCTGAACGTTAGGAAATTAAGAACTGGTTGACCTTACAGAATTCTAGGGCTACAAATTTACAGGTTAATATTGAGCTGAAGAAGTGAACATGAATTGGAACTTGAAAGTGTTCAAGGAGTCGGAAAATTTATACTGTTATTATTATGTTTCAGTTTCTGTGAGCTGAATGAAGCTGTGTAGAGAGTTTCACCCTATGGTTTTAAGTTTTTTTCATTTGCTGTGACATATTCTTCGTTGTCTCATGACCAGATCTCATGGAGAAGATTAATAACATGTTTGAAGGGGACTTTATCCTCAAATACCAAATTGGCTCAGAGGAGCTTGATGCCTTGGTCTCAGTCAAATCCAATGAAGATCTTCACCACATGCTTGATGAATACGACCACTTAGAAAGAACCGGAGTTTCCAAGCTTCGCGCCTTCTTATTTCCTACAAAGCCAACACTAACCGAGATCCACAGCCCCATTTACCCCATCCCAGAATCATTAGAACAAAGATTCGTGGATGCAGTCAACGGCATAATCCGTCCTGTAAACCCCAGACCCTTAACCAGCCGCCTCAAATCCATGAGCGCCTCACAGTCGGAATGCACAAGCCCACATTCACCTTCCTCCATTATGAGCTTTGAAAACGCCCCTTTCGGGCGCGCACGAATCAACAAAGTCCATAGCTCTCCAAATCTCTTTAGCCTTGCCAATAATCACAGCCCACCACAAAGCAATGGCAACCAACACAGCATTCAGAATCATCGGCCTTATTATTACCAAACTCATCATAATCAGCATCATTATCATCACCCCCAGCAATATCATTCGGGTCACCATGTTGCGCGGGATGGATTTGGGAGGGTTTTGAGTACGAGTAATCTTGCTCCAGCAAGTCATCAGAGCTCTTCGGCTTATTCAGGTCAGTTCTGTAAAGGGCATAATAGATGGGCGCATCTTGGGAAGCCTCCAGCTGCATATGGAGAAGGATAGGTTAGGACAAGTAATACTAGTGTTTCGCCTTCGCGTAGAGGAGTCATTTGGGAGTGAAGTTGTTAAAGTGATTTGTACCTGCCCTTTTGTTCTCTCATTTTCTGGGGATTATTATCCTTGTGTGCTGTTGCAGACTTGCAGTTGCTGCGCTCTCATTTTCTGAGCTTTATAGTCTACTGATGTAATCCATGAAAATGTATATTGGAGAAGGTCCAATTAGCTTTTTTTCGATGGTGCTACTGAAAACCAAATGTTATTCATAGGCCCCAATTTGTTCACAAAATCCCCCATTAAATGAAAAAACTATATACAAAGAAATCACAAGTAAAATGATCTCTTGTTAGTGACCCCTGCCTTAAAAGTGATAATTGACTTTGAACTGTTAAGTTACAGTTAAAATTACTACTAATGAAGATTGCTTTATGTGTGCATTTGTATTTTTTTGATTGGCGAAAGATTTTGAAAAAAAAAAAATCGCATTTTAATGGCAATTTAATGGGAAAGTACGCCATTGATGGCGTAACTCACATTTTAATGGGTTTCTTTCCTTACAATCTAGTACAGAAAAGATAGGTTAGAAATGTTTTGATGTTTTGAGTTAGTGGCTTCATTTTGCTAGCTTTAGTGCTACAAAACTCACCTTCACTTGGCCTTATTCCTATCCTAGCATAACCTACACAAACCAAGAATTTGTTTAAGTTAAAATGCCCAATCCTAACATAACCTACACAGACCAAGAACCAAAATTGCCCAGGCATTGTTTCACTTGCACTCCAAAAGCCCTTTCTATCCAAAAACTACTTTTAATACTCTTAAAATCCGTACAACTCTCTCTATTTTTTATGTTTTTCAAGATACTAAAAATCCCTTTTAACTCAAAAATCAATCTATAGATGATCCAAACCAAAATCTCTCTCTTCTAAACCTAGTCGAGGGGGATGTAATTGGGGTTCACTTGGAGAGTGCGTTACAATCTAATTCCCAATTTTCCAAGTGTATAAAAAGTTAGCACTTGAGTTGAGGTTAACCACAAGTGACGTTGACGAGATACACAAAAATCAATAACAAAACAATAGTCTTAACGAGACACCATTACATTATATATCACGAGAGCGGCAATGCCTCAATAATTAGACTCAAATGTTCACAACATTAACATGTCATGAACTATAATTATAAGATGATTCATTACGCTACATCTTGTGCACTCACGACAACACAGTATGTAAATAGACAACACGTTTTTTTCAAGTATTACAGACTAGAAGTGGAAAACTTGCATTCACCAGCTTACAGGATTGTGTTGTGACGCGGTTTAATGAGCTCCGTACAATGGAAGCATTTGCCGCTCATACATACAGGAGAAAGCTCATATCATACACTAGTATAAAGGGAATGCTGCTCATGGGCTTTAACCATGCAAAGCCATGAACAAATTTTGCTTCCGGGCATGCTCTGGAATGAGGCGTTTGACCATATCAGGTGGGACCCCTGCGATCTCTGTGAAACACAAGAGAATAAATTTAAAAGAGTGTTGATCTTAGAACATAGAATGCAAGTATTTCAATGAAAACGGCATCTCTATTAACTGACAATATCTTGCCTTCTGTTTTAGCCCCTTCTCATGCATTCATTTACCTTTCCAATTGACAGGACATAAAAAAGATGTAGAAGTTTTTGGGCACATACTAATAGAAAACGATGATAGGCACACTCTCCGTTATGAAAGAAACAAATGAAAGAAGAAAATACTAACCATAAGCATCACATGGAAGTAAAAAATTACAATGAAAATGAAACCCCTACCTTGTGGTTTGAAGTTGAACAATGGTGGAAGTGGGCGTCCATTAAGAAGCCGGGTATTTGGATCTCTTAGTTCATCAAAGAAAGGATGCACACAAGCTTCCACCTGCAGTGCAAAAACAGAGGATAAATTTGCAATTCGTAAGCAACAGGACTAATATGTTATATCTAAAAAAAAGAATAAATGTCTTCGAGTGCTTTGGAAGCCTGAGCTCTTCGGACTCATGTTTTTGTGCTTCTTCATTAGTAGTCATGTAATTCAACAGTTTAAGCCCCATGCTAAGGTTATTTTATATAAACGAAACCAGATTGATCCTCCCTTGAACCAGAAAAAGAAAAGAATGTTTTGCGAATATGGATATAAACTCACAGCAGTGCACCGCAAGTTAGGAGAGTACTGGAAAAATCTGCATATAAGATCCACTGCTTCAGGTGGCAAACGTTTTTGAAAGACCTGACAGCATGAAAAAGTACCAGTGAATCATCTATATCATACATGCAATCAAGATAAATCCTTTACAGAGAACTCCAAGTATCCAAAAATTGCATTTCAATCAAGAGTAATACTATCTAAGAAGTTTTCAAACAAAGAATTGAAAAAACTGTATATTTTATGATATGTAGTTAAGAACAAGATGCATATAAGAGGAAAAAAAGACATTCCATTAGTGTGAACCAAAATATTTAGGTAACGAGTTGAAATTGAGAGAGTGATGACTTGTCTTCACCTTGTGGAACGAAACAATTTTCAGAATTCCTCACTTTATACCACGAGTTCATTCATGATGTCAATAGAAGCACCGAGAAAGAATAATAAGTAAATTCACTTTCAGAATAAAACATGGAAACCACTCAAAATATTCAATCTAGTGCTTTGATTAAAAAGCTTACAAAATCCCCAATCAATGTCACTCTAGCAAAGCAAGGCTATTTATAAGACACGGGCAATGACAGAATTTATGGGAAACAGTAATGTTGTCCTATTTTTGCTGTGGTATCTGAAAAACAATTGGAGGGAAGAAAACAGGAACAGAGAGACTTGCATTTGTAAATCTCGATAATAATTTATGAGAAGGACAGACTTGGAGGAAAGAATCTTTTCTCATCCTTCCTTTTTATCCAAACATGAGAAGGATGCCTCCCCATCTTTGGTTTTTTTTTACCTTTCCTAGTAATTCTCGTACCTCTTCCCACCCAAAGTAAATCCAAAAACAATATATGAAATCCAAGCACAATTTAGCCAAGATAAAAAGAACGATACCACACTTTGTGAAAAAAAAAAAAAAAAGACTTCCATTTCAACAACAAAAAAAGCTAGCATATGACAATCTAAAAAAAAAGGAAGGATTTTAAATGAACCTTGTGCCACGGATGAGGCTTTATCTGAGGGAATTTAAATTCAGTATAGTTTGGATTCATACACTTGATCTCTTCTCTTGTAGGTGTTCCCAAAACCTGCATAAATTTCAATAGCAACTCATCACTTCAGCTTATCATATACCATTCATAATAGTGGAATGCAAGTCAAGTCTAAGACAGCTAAGGGAATATAGCAAGAAAACAGTTACTTGGTCTACAGAATCAGCTTATCATATACCATTCATAATATTTAGGTAGTGCTTTGTTTCAACCAAGTTTCGTGTTTCAGCCTCCAAAAGAGAGAAGAAAAAATGAAGTTAAATCACATGAAGAATGGTGACATGTTATTATTCCAATCAGTATTCACTTCCTGAAAGCTGAGATGGCGGGTATGTCTAAGCCCTAAGCAGGCTCTGTAGTCTGTACTTCTATAGTTTATGAACAAAAAAGGACTGTAAAGGGGAATTAATCTACCAGATTAATGTCATCTTGTGGCATTTGAAGAAGCAGAACCAAAAGCAAAAACACAAGCACGTGTAAATTCATTGGGAGCATAACATTTCACATACTAGTTAAGTCATTTAAGTATCAGTAATTTAAGCATATATGATACATCTTCCCAGATACAGATTAGCATACCCTATTGAATGACCCAAGCATACCAGGAAGGCAGGGGCCTCATAATTACAGAGTTCAAAAAGTCACAATCATTAACTTTTTACCCTTTTCCCTCTGATTATGATACATGGTCATAGGTTAATTTTGTGAGTGATATGGCTAGGTAAGTATAAATATAAACAAATTGTTAAACCTTCTCACCTTAATAATCTCAACCAGTTGATCCACTCCACTTTCACCTGGGAACAAAGGCTACATGAAGGACATCATGATATTAGATACAATGCCTATAAAAAAATTCTGGAAAAAGAATATCATCACTATTTTTGTGTATAAGACTAATAAGAGACATTTAAAACAATAAACCTGCCCAAGAAGCAATTCAGCCATCACACATCCTGTAGACCATACATCTATTGCTGTAGTATATTCCGTTGCACCAAATATTAGTTCAGGAGCACGATAATATCTTGAACAGATGTATGAAACATTAGGTTCTCCTTTGACCTGGGAACACGCCACCCACCACCCAAAAAAAAAGTAACTAAAGGTCAAGCACATTGAAATAAAAAAAAAATGTATGAGTGATGCCATCAATGGCATTCTTTCCCAGATAGAGAAACATACCAATACTTTTGCACTTCCAAAATCACAAATTTTCAACTGATGTGTATGTGGATTCACCTGATATCACGAATAAAATTTAGTCTCTGAAATAAATTTGACCTTGGTATATAACAAGCCTGCTAAAAACACTTTTGTAAAACCATTTTGACATTCTAATCATCCTTCTACCAAGTTAATTGAGAGCCTTACAAGCAGATTTTGAGGCTTAATGTCACGATGACAGATACCAATGCAATTGTGAAGGTACGCAAGCGCCCTGCAAATCTGCATAGCAAGCAAGAAGTGTATGTGCAATTAAAAGCAGAAACAAATGGAAACTCAGGATTTCTTCCAATAGAAGGATCAACAGAGGGAGGCATGCAGCACTCACGTTGGAAAGGTGGGTGGGGGTGGGGGTGGGGGTGGGGGGCATACCTGATAAGTATAGAGTTTCACATATATTAAAGGCATCCTTTGATGCATTCTGTTGTAGTTCCTTGCAATGCGATTTACAGTCTCAGGGACATACTCAAGCACCAGATTCAGGTACACCTCTTCATTATCAGTTGTTGAAAAGAAAGAATGTTTAAGGGCTACGACATTTGGGTGGTCCAGCATCTGCATTATTTGTAACTCTCTATTTTTGTAGCGCTTGTCTTGAAGAACTTTTTTGATAGCAACAATCTCTCCCGTCTCTCTACATTTTGCCTGTACATAGCAGTGGCCAACTTTGTAACAAATGGAGTCAAAAAAGGACCGCTAAATATAGGGGACTAAGTAGTAAGACTAATATGTAATTAGAGTAATTAGGCTTCATGCACTACATTCAATTCTAGAATATTCTGTACAAGGGACAGGTGTCCTCTGAGATAGAACAATGCCCAGCTATATAATCAAATAACCGAATGCATTCAGATCATGGAAGACATCACAAACTAGCGTACCTGGCATACAACACCAAAAGAACCAGTTCCGACCACATGCTCCGCTATGTAGCTGATTGCCTGAGCCACCAAATTGGAAAATCATTAGAAACATTGAAATAGATCAAGCTCTGAAAAGTAAAAAGCTTAGAATAGTAAGAATTTGAACCTGTCTAGGTTGACCATTTCGACCTCCAATATTTGTTCTAATTACATGACCAGCTTCAGCACCAACGCCGTCAATTACATCTGGTTCACTATCTTGCTGAGATGAGAATAATGATTCTAAGTTCAGTCATATGACAATTTGCAAGATTTCACATCAATGCTCACCAGTATCAAGTAGAGTCAACAAAAAATTTAATAAATGTACAGGTTGAAGTAGCACCACCTAAGCTTGACAGTGGATGAATTGCTTAGAGACAGACTAGAAATGCAATTTCATATCAACTAACACAATAGCAATACTTTCTGCATGTGACTGCAGCTTACCTTGTCATCATCCTGGTCCACCTTTTCCCTCAGCCTCATTTCAAGCATCTCTTTACCCAGCCACTCAACTGAGCTGGATGACTCTTTGTAGTTGTTCGGTGCGTGAGAACTACTTGCACCCCCATTTCCCAGACTAGCAGAAGCCATACTACCTATATCGCAAAAATTGATGCTCTTACTTACTGTCCTGATTCATAATTATTCTCCATCACGCCTTTTATACCCCACTAAAGACATGTTTTCTCAAAAAGGCAGGAGATCTTTAACAGTTTATAGGTTTTTTACTGTACAAAGAGCTTGACATCTGAAAAAAAAAAAAAAGCAAATTATCAACCAAAGTTGTCACCATAGTAGTGCTTTTAGATGGATCATATATTTTTGAGGAATAACTGACAGCAGCTTATTTGGCAACAGCACATCAAATCAGATAATATCTGGTAAGACAGCAATACAATCAGCACCAACGCAATATTTTGCATACAAAACCTTCAGGATCTCGTAACTAACTTTTATTCCTTGGAAAATGAATTATAATAAATTAAAAGCTCAAGCAAAGACCCTGATATATGAACTATAATGATAGAACTTGGAAAGTTTTTAAAATAAAGAAACTACTTGCAGTACCTAGCCCTTCAATACAATAATCTCTAGCAACTCAACAGCAATATCTGTATGCTCATTAATCAATCTAGTACTATCCCGTCATATTAAAAAATAAACCAAATGAAGTGCCTTCTAGCGATCAAATTAATTGCACAATCTACAGAAGCACACTTGATTCCACCTTGGAAGCTGTCTCTAGCCCTCTCCTTCAGCATGCTCAACTGTCTATATTTAGAGGGCTCACAATTACAATAAGTGATGATAATAAATGTGCAGATAATTGTAGGTTTTTCAAAAAGCTCAAATGTTTCACAACTAACTGGCCTCCATACAGCAGAATGCACAGAGACAATAGTCAAGCTCTTATTAGCTTCTACGCAAATCTCTTCAGTGCCACAACAAGGCCAAACTACCCCTTAAGCAAAAACACACAATCACAGGACAATTTAAGCAAATCAATACACCTAAGCTGAATTTTTCGCTGATTAAAAAACGACATTATACAATTACCCCAATGTGATCAATCGCTCCACAAACTAGGCAAAATTGAGCACCCAGTCTATGTCTGATCGCATTCTAAACTAATTACACAAAGGTATACATGAACCGGCCCTAACACAGCTCTAAGATCTGCCCCATTTCCCAACCTTCTATCCTATACACGACAAACAAAAACAGCAAGTAGTTCCAGAGATTATTTCAAGCGAAATCGAGCTTCTCAAAACCAAATCAAAGAACAGCCAAGAAACCCTAGCCCAAAAAACCAGATATCCAACAACAATTAGAATAAAAAATTGTAATTAGCAAGAAATCTTCTCACCTGCAAATTACCCTATAAATTGGAGCAATCCGAGCAGATCATGCGCGTATCGGAGTCGCCCCTCACTGGATGAGACGAGCAATTCACGTATCTACCTCTCGGGGGTTTCGATTTTCAACTTGTTCAGCGAACTGGTTTTGGAGAGAGTAAACACACTTTACTGTTAAAAAGTGAGTTGAAACTTGAAAGCCTTTTTATTCATTCCTAAAATAAAATACGAAATTAAATTCGAAAGCGTCCAAAGTAGTGTCTTACGAGAAGTTCAGTCCCTATCTGGAACAGCAAACTAACCACGTTCGTACGTATTTATGCTTCGTACTTCATTTATCAGATTCCGTATTTGTTGGGCAACAACCCATCGGGTTTTGGGCCCGGATCCGGGCTTTCCAAATCATAAATTACCATGAAATTTCAATCTTTCTCAATTTGTAAATTTCAATCTTATTAGCTTCTACGCAAATCTTTTCAGTGCCACAACAGGGCCAAACTACTTACTCAAGCAAAATCACACAATCACAGTTCACAGGACAATTTAAGGGTTTTATTTTTTTGCAAATAATCAACCTTTAGCTCATTGATATCAAATTTTAGAAGAATTTGCAGAAAATCTCCCGTTAAATATCCTATATTACTAATAACCATCTATTATATAAAAAGTTACCAAAAACCACCCTTCATTGTCATTTTGTAAGCGATTAGCCACCCTCCAGCCTTTTCCATCAAGAAATACGTTAAATGTGTGAAACGACGATTTTGCCCCTATTTTTAAAAGAAATTACAAATTTGCTCTTAAACCCCCCAAATTGAAAAACAAAAGCTATAAAACTGAAATTGAAAGTAAAAGCAAATGATGTGTGTGAATCTCTCCAAAAGAAATCTCATACGACGCGTCCTTGCCAGAGATGTGATCCCTCTCAAGCCGATGGAATTAGACGGGTCTTGATTTTTCGCTCTTTTCAACGACTATCATGGTTGGTTTTGCGGCAACAAAGTTCAGTGAAGTGTTAGAAGTGGTGGAGCGGAGATGGTGGTCAAACCACGATAAAGGGCACGGACTTGGTCAGAGGTGGGTCTGGTGAATGAACACCATAGCGGATTTGGCCAAATAGTGATGACCGAGGAGGCATGTCGTTTGTCAGTTGTGGCAAGTACGATCGTTGACAATACGAGAAAATGAGCGAGATACAAATTCGGTCGATGGGCGGTCTCGTCAACCTCCAATTTTCATTTGACAACGGGCTAACCAAAGGTCACCCATTGCCCTATTGATTAATCCACTCACGCAGTTGAAATAAAAAATTGGAGAAAAGGGGGACACTTGTCATACCCACCTAGTCCCACCCATCATTTTGTAGATATTTGCAGCTTGAAACACCAAAATCAGCTCTGGGTCGATCCTCTACGACGAGATATCAAGATGAATTCAAACACAAAATGGAGGTTCGAGTGAAGTTGTCCGCAAATCAAAGCTTAACCGTCTTCTTTAGAGGGGAACCGCTATTGAGGAATCAAAGACAAGAAATATAATTAACAGGAAGCAGATGAGAGTTTCAAAAGCAATAATTGATTTCATTTGACAGATAGAATTAGTTTATTAACGGGTGGACAAGGCGACAATTGTTTCAAGAACCAGGCGGGGAAGTTTGTGTTGAAGAGATCTATTGCTTCTACATCCGCCATTGGTAATCGTAAAGGAAGAAGAATGGTAAAATCATATAATTTTCAAAAAAAATAAAGGAAGAATTGTCACTTCACACATTTTAACGGATTTCTAGATGGAAAAGGCTCAAGAGTGACTAATCGTTAACGAGATGATGGTAAAGGGTGGTTTTTTGTAAATTTTTGTGTAAAGGGTGGTTTTCTACAAATTCCTCCAATTTTTAATTTTATGTTTTAAAATTACTCATAAATTCAACCAATATTGACCAACTCAACTCACTCGCCTATACTAAATATAAAATGAAGGGATAGGATAAGAAACCAATTTTTAGAAATCAAGACCCTAAAAGAAAATACATAAATACCCTAAAAAAGAAATTAAAATATTTAAATAAATAAAACTAGCAAAATCTTTCCAAAACAAGGTTTTTATCCTATGCCTAAGGGTATAAGATAGAAAATTCCTTATAATATTTACTCCCTTCATTGGTTGACTAACCTACTTGTTTTGAAATTTGAACGGAGAAAAATAAAATTATATATAGTTCATGTTTGGATTGGATTGTTTTATCATAATGTAACTATGCTTTATTTTTCTAAGTGTATTAGTGAAATGGAAAAAAATGATTTATAGTATAGGCTGGTGAGTTTGTTACGAAATCGTACTAGGATAATCAAAGACAAAGCAACCACAAAGTTTGATTTAATATACTTGGTAGAATTGAACAAAAAGTATACACGGAGATAGGTGATGCCAGTAGAGCTACCAAAAGAAAGGTGTTCAATCATATAGTAAGAAAACTAAAAAAGAAAGCTATTTACAAAGTTGTGTTGGTCTTGACTTGGTCACGAGATCTACAATTTGCAAATTAGCAGGAATGTAGGCAATTTGGATGAAACCTGACTAAACTCTCTCCCCGATAAAATGACAGTCCAAATTCACATAGTTAGTCCTTTCATGGAGACAAGGATTTTCATATCTAGAATTTTCCAAAATAATTTCAATTGTAATGCTTTGTTCATATATTCTATTTTTCTTATTCCTAATCCTCCATGAGATTTCGGTTTACATATCTTATCCCATCCTAAAGGGGCTTGTAGTTTTGATCTTTGTTCCAAACTATTTATTCTATCAAGTCTTCATTTATCTTTTTTGGCATCATAAAGCATTGCATCACATAATTTGGTTTCATGGCTAGATTTGATCTTATTAGTGTTGTACGACCTTCCTGAGACATCGTGTTGGCTTTCCACTTGAAAGCTGATCTTGTGTTTTCTCAACTGAATCTTTGAAAGTTTCCTTATTTACTTTTCCATTAATGACTGTGTCATAGCCGTTATTTTTATGAATAATATTTTTATTATTTTATTCTTTAATTATTTATAAATAAAATAATCTCATAAAATTTCTTTTGCACTCAAAATCTATTTCTAAAATAAATAGATTATAATATTCTTATGAAATAATTATTTGAGTAAATAAATTCATTAAAGATAGAATTTAATAAATTTGTAACCTAACGGGAATTCTACTCTTAAAACCCGTTCTTCCCGGTGTATCTCCAAACCGACATTACAATTTGTTTGTTAAACTCGTTTAGATCATTTAAGAGAGAATTTTAGGAGTGATTTGATGTGGAGATTTACCACTCACATAAGCCTTATTTTATTAAGATCAGATCTTTCTCTCCCACTCACTTTAAAAGGGGCTTTTGGTCATGATGGGCATGATATTCCACTAACTCATGTTAGTGCCCATTTAAAGACTACAAAATGACAAAATCTGTACAAGACTCCCATAAATCTCCCAACACTTTCTTCTATCTCCCAAACACCCTCTTCTAACTCTTAAACACTCTCGTTTTTTTTTCTAACAAAAAATCTCTACAAGAGCAAGGTTGTTTTTCCCACAAAAAACTCACCAAACCTCCTCTCTTTTGCTCCTCCACCACCGGCCCTTGGCGTACCTTTGCTACTTGCGCCTGCCCGCCACCATGCCGCCTCGTCGAAGCCACCACCACTGGCCGCCTCCTCCTCTCTAAATGCTCCTTATTTTATAGGATAAGGAGTTGTTTTATTTGAACCTTACTCATTGCTCATAAGGATAAACTTTAAAACGCAGCTTTGCATAAAAATAATGATGCATGCAAACCATATATATAGTTTATTTTAAATATATATTTTGCATGTGGTTTAAAAAGGTTTTTCTTATGAGTAAATGAGGCCTTGCATATTTTTCTTAAACTAAGTATTTTAAAGTTTATAAAATTCTTACAAAAGTATCACCTTGAAAATAATAATAAAGAATTATTATTTTGATATCTCCTATCTAAATTATTAAAGTAAATAATTTAGATTAACTTTCCTTCTCTTAGAAGAGAAAAATAGGAGAAAGGATTAATTACAATTAAAATAAGGATTTTAATACATGTTCGTTCGTCATTCCTTTCGGTTAAATAGGTCGAAGCTTACGAACATCACTAAGATTTTCTATTTCCGAGTTTTGTAGCATCCCGAAGAAAATTCAAGGCAAGTGGATATTCTAGATGAACTCTTTCAATAAATTCGATTCCGTTAACTTTCTCGATGATTGGAACACCTTGTTTGTTAAAATAAATGAACCTAGGAAATATCGATTGTTAGAAATAACGACCTCGTTGTTAGCATTGTTGTTGTTGTTGTTGTTGTTGTTGTTGTTGTTGTTGTTGTTGTTGTTGTTGTTGTTGTTCCAATTACAGAGTCAAACAAATTACATAAAATTAGTGGGAAGCCGAGATACAATCTGGGCCCCCACTCCCCTAGCTATAGCAAAGCCTATTCTGGTGAAGATATGAGCAGCAGCGCGAGTCCCAATGTCTTGAGTCTTAGAAAACTGTTGAATCCGCTTCAGCAACGCTACAACATCCTTATCCAGTTCCCCCAAAGAAGAAAAGGAGAAAGAAGAAAACCATAACCAAAAGCCCGACAACTAGCTTCGTACTTGACCCTCTTTCGATTATCCGCATCAACCACAACTCGTCCTGGAAAAAAGTCAGACAAACCAGATTGTGTCATAGGAGAAGATCCTGTCAAGTCAACACATACATCACGGCCTCGATCCCAAGAATAGAGTAAAACATCTACAGGTCGAAGAGCTCCGTCGTTCCCGCCAAATAGTCCAATATCAAACTCTTTCCTCGCCGAAATCCCAGACCTCTAACAAATATCAACAAGGGTATCCCGAACAACATTGTGTCGATGTTTAACACCTATAATACCAGCACACGACACTGCATGATCACCAAAGAAATCCCCATCAAAAACCCTGGAGCAAGCAGAGCAAGGTGTCGAAATAGAGAATAAAGGGACACCCAACCGATGACACAACACACAATGGTAAGTCTTAGCATTCATCGTCTGTCCCAAACCCAAGATGGGGACCGCCCGAAGCCAAACAGAGGTGTGATCTCCTTGTTGCGATTTCCACAATGCCGATTGCCGAGGAGATACAGAAAAGGTGGATTCTGCAGAAGTAGTAACCTTTGTGAAGTATATATCTGTCAATTTCTTCATGAGTTTAGGGGCAGCGACCTCACTAGGATTACTCAAAAAGTCAGAATCCACATTTCTATTAAAAAGACTCAGCGCATCATCAAAAGCATGACCAAGACCAACAATTCCAGCATTCTGAAGAAGCTTTGTTTGCAAACCAGCAGATTGTAACCGAGAAGCAAGAAAAGCATAATGGCGAACGTCACCTGCAGAATAAACATCGAGCCCTCCAAACGTAAAAGGTAAGATGGCAAGTCGCCATTGCCAATCGCCAAACCCAGGTCCCGAAGCAGTAACAATACACCCAAAGAAGATCGAAGAGCCCCATCAAAAGAGCGCTGAGCCATCTCAAAAATACCAGGAGGACAAGTACGCAAAGCAAAGTAGAGTTTAGAAACTCCGGTACATGCCCTAATTAACAACAACTCACATTGAGGATCATTAAGCTTAGCAACTTTATCCATAAGCATAATAGTCTTGGTCACCCTCTGCATCACAAGCTCTCCACTAAAAACAGAATTGGAACTGGCCGGACCACCAAGCAACTTAACACCATGCAAAGGTCGAGCAATATTAGTGGGAAAGACACCCACAAGCCTGCTTCGAGGGTCTTCTATAGGCCAAAAAACTTCAGTTTTTTCCACGTTGAGATGTAACCCTAAACAAGGCCCTTCCTCCATAATCAGTTGCAGAACCTTTCCCACCACCAAGGTGTCACCAATAATAGTGTTGTCATCCAAATACCATGCATGAATACATACATCAAAGGCGTCTTTGATTCTACAAACAAGGGGTTGTAAAACCAAAGCAAAAAAGCAGAGGACCAAGGGGGTCACCCTGCTGCACCCCTTGAGATGACCATAAGGTGTGTTCCCCATAATACAATCTAGCTGGATTAGAGTAGCAGAATTCATCCCAACGTGAAATGGTCGGACATCGAAGACGAACTTCACGTAACATGACTGCACGATCAACTAAATTGAAGGTATTTTGAAAATCTACCAACAACATAGATAGACCAACATTAGTACCACGATCTTCAATCAACCGATTCACAGCATGGAGAATTGCCTCACCACCTGCAGGAACTCCAAAACCAAATTGAAGACCATCAAAATAACTTCCCAAAGATGGGCCAACCATAACAGCACCGACCTTCGAAACCAGACGCCGCCAGACAGTACCTACAGCTATAGGACGAATGCCCCCACCAGGTTTGATAAGAGGTGTAAGAGGAGCACTACCAATATACTCTCCCAAATCCATTGGACAATTTCCAGCTAGAAAAAGATTAACCACCCCAGAAATAGAGCCAACTAACTCATCTGAAATAGCCACAGAAGCACCACTCAAGCAATCCATAAGGTGTTGAGCACGCAAACCGACCCTACCACATGATGTGCCCCGTGGAAAACTCTTAATTCGGTCCAAAACAATAGCAGAAGTAGCGATGAGATGATGATGATCAACATGTATATCAAGCAAGGATGGAGCTGGAGAGGAAGGGTGTTTTGACTATAAATCTACAAGAGTGGCTTCATTATAAGGAGCATTACCAGAAGAAGAAAGAACCCGGACGGCGGCAATGTAATGACCATCACAAATCTTCCTACGACACTGCTTGATATTACGCTCTTCGAAATCAAGGCCCTCATCAGCATCCATCAAAGGTGGGGATCCAACTGCCAAAGTTTCCCACAAAAGCAACAAATTACCACTCGGCTCACTCCAAGTACGAATAGCATTAGCTATGCTCTCTTCTTGTCGTTTTCGTCTTACGGTAGAAGTGCACTCGCGATTACTCCTCGGACTAAAGGTTTTAAGGATACAAAGAGGCAAGACGAGAAGATTAACCCAGGTAGAGATATCTTCAGGCTTGTAAAGAACCTTATTAAGTGCACCTTTCAAAACCCGAGAGAAGCCCAAACGACATTTAGGAGGGATGGATTTCACAGTGCAAAGACGTTTAGAAAGCAATTTGTCAAGGGAAGTGATGGTAAACCCACAAACCTGTTCTTGCACAACATCAGAATTGAGTACACCATCTCCAACAGTACCCACAAGATTAGGTACAACAGAATTGAGTTGCGGTTTAGGTAGATCATAGAGCACAAACTGAACTACACCATCTCCAACATCCGATGGGGCCACAAAATCAGAACCTTGACCATGACGACATTTAGAACGTAGAGAATGCGTCTTGAAACAAACCCCACAAAGCCAAATCCCCATGCGACGGAAGGTCAACTCAGCCTCAGAAAAAATAGCCAAGTCAGTGGTAAGAGAATGTCGTGTAACAACTTGAGCATCGGGTGTACAATGGCGATCATGAAGATGAGTGATCAAAGATCTCTTAGTAAGCCCATTACCCCCACCATCCCGACACCCATTTAGACCCACAAATGGGCAATGAAAACGCACTACAACAATAGGCATTAGAAGGCGAAAACCAAACTGAGCCAAAACCACACTGAGCAAAACCAGACTGAGCAACAATAAACGATTAACACAGTAACACAACAACAAAAACCCAATTCCCACAGCAGCAAAAACCAAACGACACAAGCAGCAAAACAACAGCAACACAGCAACACAGTACGCACAACACCACAGCACACATCCAACAACCCCGCTGACGATCACACACCAACGATCACAACCCTGCTGATGGACGATCACACAATGCACAACAAACCAACGACGACAACACGCCCAAACCACAGCAAAACCACAACGCTGACCACAACAACCACTGACGACGCACCAAACTGAAAATTGACCACAGCCAACAGACCAAACCACAACGCACAACAAAACCATAAAACTGACATGTTACCCGCTGACAACCGTTGACGATCCGAGAATGTTGATGACAAACCCCAAAAAAAAAAACAGCGAAGGCAACCTTGAAAACCACACTGCGATCGCTCCTCTGATCGCTCCTCCAAACAAACCAGTGATGAAGGGATCGATATGCGACGAAGGCAACACGCTGGATATGCGAAGCCTGGACTTGGCCGGAGAAGGTCGTCCGTGGCCGGACGCGGCCGGAGATGGCCGCTCAAACGCAGAACGCCGTCTGATCGCTCCCATGATCGCACCTCTCCCCTAAAACTTATTATTATTATTATTATTATTATTATTATTATTATTATTGTTATTGTTATTATTATTATTATTATAAAACTTACAAAGTCAAACAAATTACATAAAATTAGTGGGGAAGCCGAGATACAATCTGGACCCCCACTCCTCTAGCTATAGCAAAATTGATCCTAGTGAAAATGTGTGCAGCAGCCGACACCCCAATATCTTGAGTCTTTGAAAACTTTTGTATCCGCTTAAGCAATGAGATAGCATCCTTATCTAACTCTCTCAATGAAGAATAGGAGAAAGGTAGAAAACCATACTCAATAGCCGCACACTTAGCCTGATACTTGACACATTTACGATGAGCTGCATCAACCACCACACGTCCAGGCGCGAAGTTAGACATCCAAGAAGATGTAAAAGGAGAAGACCCAGTCAGGTCTACACACACATCAAGCCCTCCATCCCAAGAGTAAAGTAACATGTCTGTAGGACGGAGGGGTTGGTCCTATTCGCCAGACAACCCAATATCAACCTCTTTACCAACTGAAATTCCAGACCGATAGCAGACATCTACAAGGGCATCACGAACAACATTATGTCGATGTTTAATGCCAACAATACCAGCACACGACACAGCATGGTCTCCATAGATGTCTCCGACAAAAATCTGGGAGCAAGCAGAGCACGGATTTGAATAAAAAACAAAGGAAGACCCAGCCGATAACATAACACGCAACGATAAGTCTTACCGTTCATGGTCTGGCCTAAACCTGAAATCGGGATCGCCCTGAGCCAATCAGAGGTGTGTTCCCCTTCTTGAGATTTCCATAAGGCCATCTGTCGTGGTGATAAAGAAAATGTGGATTCTGTCGCTTTGGTAATCTTTGTGAAATATATATCTGCCAGTTTCTTCATGAGTTTGGGGGAAGCGATCTCACTCGGATTACTCAAAATGTCAGTCTCCACAGCCTTACTAAACAAACTCACCGCATCGTCAAAGGCTGCACCTGATGCAACGACATTAGCCTGCCGAAGAAGCTTAGTCTGCAATATAGTAGACTGCAACCGCGATGCAAGAAAAGCATAATGCAAGACATCGTCAGCAGAATAAACCCCACGGCCCCCAAAAGCAAAGGGTAAGGTTGCAAGCCGCCATTGCCAGTTGCCAAACCCTGGGCCAGAAGCAGTAACAATACGCTCCAATGAAGAGCGAAGAGCCAAATTCAAAGAGCGCTGAGCCGACTCAAAGATACGCGAGGGGCAAGTACGCATAGCAAAGTAGAGTTTTGAAACTCCAGTACAAGCACGGAGGAGCAACAACTCACATTGAGGATCATTAATCTTAGCAACTGCGTTCATAAGCCCAATAGTTTTGTCCACTCTCTTCATCACAAGGACACTGCTAAAACCAAAATCCACACTAACAGGCCCACCTAGCAATTTAACGTCATGCAGAGGCCTAGCAATATTAGGCGGGAAAACACCTACAAGCCTGCTCCGAGGATCTTCCTTAGGCCAAAAGACTTCAGTCTTGTCCACACTGAGATGTAAACCCAGACGACGTCCGTCCTCCATAATCAACTCTAGAACCTTCCCCACAACCAAAGTATCGCCAACAATAGTACCATCATCCAAGTACCATGCTTGCAAACACAAGTCAAAGGTGTCTTTGATCTTACACACCAAGGGATGCAACACTAAAGCAAAAAGCAGAGGGCCAAGGGGATCACCCTGTTGCACCCCTTGACACGACCATAAGGTGTGCTCCCCATAATACAATCTGGCGGGAGTAGAGTAGCAGAATTCAATCCAACGCAAAATAGCATGACAATGAAGACGAACTTCCTATAACATAACCTCCCGATCCACCAAGTTGAAAGCATTTTTAAATTCCAACAACAACATGGAAAGACCAACATCATTACCACGATCCTCAACTAACTGATTCATGGCATGAAGAATTGCCTCCTCACCTCTAGACACCCCAACGCCGAATTGAAGTCCATCAAAATAACCACTCAAGGAATGGCCAATCAAGACAGCACTAACTTTTGAAACAAGGCGCCTCCAAATAGTACCCACAACTATAGGACGAACTCCACCACCAGGCTTGACGAGCGGTGTTAGTGGAGCACTAGCAATATACTCTCCTAACACCTTAGGGCACTTCCCATCAAGAAAGAGATTAACAATTTGAGAAATAGAGGCTACTAACTCATCAGAAATAGCAACAGTAACACCACTCAAGCAATCTATAAGGTGTTGAGCACGCAAACCGTCCCTTCCACAAGACGTGCCACGAGGGAAACTCTTAATCCTGTCCAAAACAGTAGTCGGCGAAGCAAAGAGTTGATGTAGATCAATGGGCATACTTGGCAAGGAGGGAGTTGGCGAGAACGGGTGTTTAGCCTGTAAGTCCTCGAGAGTGGCATCCTTATAAGGAGCAATACCTAAAGAAGAAAGAACTCTGACTGCGGCAGTATAATGACCATCACAAATCTTCCTCTTACACTACTTGATATTACGATCACCCAACTCAAGGTCCTCATCAACATCCAACAAAAGAGGAGAAACCTCAGCCAAAGTTTCCCTCACGAGTTGCAAATTACCACCAGGCTCACTCTAAGATCGAATAGCATTATTAATACTCTCCTCTTGTCGTTGTCGTTTGATAGCAGACTTACACTCCAGATTACTCCTCGGGCAAAAGGTTCTAAGGATACAAAGAGGTAACACCAATAAACTAACCCAACCAGAAATGTCATCAGGCTTGGAAATCACTTCATCAAGAGCACTCTTCAAAACACGAGAAAATCCCAAGCTACACTTGGGAGGGATGGATTTCACAGTGCTTAAATTTCTAGAAAGCAAATTGTCAAGGAGAGCGACAGTAAAGCCACCATGTTGTTCATGCACATCAATAGGACCAGCAGGCTCAAGACAAGAGTCGACATGGGGCTTGGTAAAATCATAGAGCACAAATCTAACAACACCATCCCCTACATCCGGAGGCGTCAAAAAATCACTACCATGACGACACTTAGAACGAAGAGTATTGAGTCTTGAAACAAACACCACACAACCAAATTCCCATACGCTTCAAAGTAACCTCAACCTCATTAAAAACCACCAAATCAGTAGAAAGGGAGTGTCTTGTGATTACTTGCGCATCAAGGTTACAGTGACGGTCACGAAGATGAGTGATCAAAGAAGTCTTAGTAAGCCCCTGCCCTCCACCATCTTGACACACATTAAGACCCACAAAAGGACAATGAAACCGCACAATAAAAGGTGGCATTTGGAAGATATGAAAATGATATTAAACCAAAACGTACAATGAAGAAACCTTCACGTTCCCAATCCACTGTACACTGATTTGCACAAAACTGACTTGCCCAAAAACTGACTTGCACAATAGACAGATAAAAAATATGCATAACTGCGTAACTATACCGAAACCACACCAGGAGCCTCGCCGAACCCTTGCAAATCGCTGATCGCGGAATAGTGTACACCACATATGACAGCAGTTGAACGTAGAAGGTCGAAGATGGCAGCATATGACCGGAGATGGCCGTTGATAGCTGGAGACGCCGTTGATGATCGGAGATGGCTCTTGAAAGCTGGAGAAGGCAGAAGAAGGCCGCTCAAACCCAAATCGCACCCCTCCCCTCTCCCGTGAATAAGTGGCGACCTCACCACAGAAGACCGCGCCAAAAGGCCGCTGATGGCCGAAGGAGACAACAGGTAGCCGCAGACGGCCGGAGAAGGCCTAAGATGGCCGCACGAACCCTACTCCCCCTGATCGCCCCCCCTGGATCGCCCCGCACACAAAGTCAAACGTAGTGAAGATTTACAAAGTCAAACAAATTACATAAAATTAGTGGAAAACCGAGATACAATCTGGGGCCCCACTCCCCTAGCTATAGCAAAGCCTATTCTGGTGAAGATATGAGCAACAACACGAGCCCCAATGTCTTGAGTCTTAGAAAACTATTGACCCGTTTTAGCATCGCTACAGCATCCTTATCCAGTTCCCCCAAAGAAGAAAAGGAGAAAGGAAGAAAACCATAACCAAAGGCCCAACAACTAGCTTCGTACTTGACCCTCTTTCGATTAGCCGCATCAGCCACAACTCATCCGGGAACAAAATCAAACAAATCGGATTGTGTTAAAGGAGGCGATCCTGTCAAGAATATTGTTAATAAGAATATTGCTAGACTTGTTTTGTGTGAGCTTAATAATATAACAAGGGGTGTGGGCTCGACCCGAACACCTCTATCTAACACGTCGAGTGGTATGGCAATACGCCCTCTCTTCCCTTGACAATTCGTTATAACTCACCGAGTGGTACGGTTCATCACCCTCTCTTCCCTCGGTATTATTGAGTGGTAGGGCTCACCGCCCTCTCTTCTCTCGGTAATTCAGATCACGATGTTTTCTGCTCCTACTCGTTGAAGGGAAGTCTACACCCTATCTAGGTGTCGGAACTTCGTTCCCCTTAAGTGTACTCGGCTCTTTCTAGCCTCCACACCATTAAAATCCATTAATGCTATGCAAATTTTTGACATGTAATAAAGATAAGTGCTAGCGCACATTAAAAGACATCAAAATCGGGCCGGTTTTAGAAGACCGACCCGACTCTCGATCCGATAAGGGCGCGAGAGGTTTTCTAGAAACTTGTGTGAAATTAAAACGTTCCCAACATTATTATACTCTAAGAAGTTCTACAATCTCGTAGTTCCTTCTTTTCAGTTTAGAGTTATCTCACTTCGAGGTATACTCATTTTCCGTCCATAAGCTTCACATAAAGATTATATATCTCAAACACATCTCGCTTATCTCTCTAATGAATTGTTAAGTTACCAAACTACCCTTGAGAATGTCCATTCTCACATGCTTAGTCTCCTTAGACTAAATCCGCTATTCTGTTTCCCGTATTTTTGCATAGTATTTCTCGCCCTTCGCGACAAATGCCAGACTTTAGGAATTTTTGCCTCGAAAGTTTAAAGACTAAGATTCAAGAAAGTTGAAGGAAGGAAGGTCAAGTCTTCTCCAAGATATTTCTCTCATATTTTGGATTCACTATGCTTTGCAAGAACAAGGTTTTATTAAATCTGCTGCTTAAACTCTATCATGTTATTTTGAAACAATTTAAGATGTAATGACAATATTTAAAGTCTCAAGTTTGAGAACCTTTTTATAATATGTATTATCGTTAAATTTCCGCATCTTATTTAAATTTAATATCTTATAAAGCCTTGGGTGACTTTGGACGGTAAAATCCGAGGTCATTGGCGGTAATACCCATCGTTGCAAAATAGGGGTGTTACAGATTGGACATCCAAGGTATTTTTCAAGGTTAGTCATAGTTGTTATTCCAAGTGATTGTTGCATGTTTTGTATTTGGTTGGTTCCAACAGTTTTTTATTTTTGAAATGTTGATTTATGCTAATTAACTTTTTGCCTAGATATTTGGGTGCATTCCTCAATGATTTGTTTTACTTTGGCACATGCCCCTTGTGCTGCTTTTGTAAAGATGATTATGTCATTGACAAAAGTGAAAAAAGGAATTCTTATACCTCCACGAGCTATTGGGAATCCGTTTGAATATCGATCATGTTCACATTCCGTTTGTAATTTTCTTGCAAGGATTTCCGCTCCGATGACAAAAAGAAATAGATTTCCGCTCGTGGAAATCCTTGCAAGCATTAGTAAGGATTTCCGCTCGTTGGTCCATTATTGACAAGAACCAGAAATGAGACTGTACATACACACTCCCGAATCCAGCCAATAAATTTCTTATTAAAACCAAATTTCTCTAAAACTCGGAAGAGGAAACTCCAGTCTAGTCGGTCATATGCTTTTCGTTATCAAGTTTTACCGCTACCCATCCATCTATAGCCTTGCTTCCTCTAAAGGAGTGAAAAATCTCATGGGCAAAATTAGAACATTGTCCTAGATTGCTCTATTACGTACAAATGTTCCTTGTAATGGATGTATAATTTTATCGATTACTTTTTTAAGCCTTTCCGTTATGATTTTGGAGATGACTTTATAAATTGTGGAACATAAGCTTATTGGCCTATAATGATTAGTAGTTGTTGGGTTGTCTATTTTCGGGATGAGTGCTATAAATGTGTGGTTTATTTGCCTCAAGAGTTTCCCTGAGTGAAAAAAGCTTTTGACTGCCTTTATAACTAACAGACCTACAATATCTCAATTTTTTTTATAGAATTCCATTGTCGTTCCATCCGGACTAGGAGATTTATTTGAGCCAATGCTCATAGTAGCTGACTTAATCTCTTTGTTTGTAGTTGGTCGTGTAAGAAAGGTGTTATCTACGTCCTTTACTTCATTTGTAATTAATTCTAGGTACTTTTGTGTTAGTGCTTGATTTACATGTTCCTTTATGTATCTTTGTTTAAACTTCTTTTTTATTTCTTCTCTAATTTTATCCGCTCCCACAATATGAGTACCATTACTAGCGTGGATTTCTTTGATAACCTTCATGTTCCTTTTTCCACTTGCAACTTTATGAAAGTATCCTGAATTCGCATCTACTAGTTTTATGTGCTTTTTTTTTGCTCATTGTTTCCAGTATGCTTTATGGAAATTCAAAATATTCTCTTTTTGTCTAATTATTCTAAGTTGTTTTTTTTTGTCATTGTCACCTCAATTCAGCGGAGAGCTTTGCTCCATCAACTTATAGATACTAGGGTACCATTATTCAATGGTACCCTAGTATCTATAAGTTGTTTTTGTATCATATGTGGTTGTGGACATATGAGCATTTGTTTTTGTATCTCTAGAAGCTTAACTTCTAATTCTTTTAGTTGTTCAAACATATTTCCTAGGGTTCTTTTATTCCAATTTTTTGCACTTGATTTAAAAAGTTGGATTTTCTTTACTAATTGATACATATTGGATCCTTAAACATCAAGCCTCCAAGCTTGTTTAACCACATTCCAAAATCTTTTCGCTGCATCCACATCTTTTCTAACTTAAAAGGTAATCTTTTGGTGATTGTGTTGCTACTCAATTCAACAGTAATTTTGCAGTGGTCTGATGTAGTGAAAGCATGATTTGTGGTAGAGATACTAGGGTACCATGAATAATTGTGTTGCTCACAAGCACTCTATCCAATTTTTCATAAATATTGTTTTCCTCCGTTCTATTTTTCCTCCATGTGTACATGTTGCCACTTGTTGGAATATCTACTAGTTCACATTCATTTTTGAAATTAAGTAGCCTATCAAAGGCTTTCGGGAAGGCTCCTCCCAATTTTTCACTTGATTCCTGAATCTCATTAAGGACACCAATAACAAGTATGGGTAGATTCAGGGAATCTCATTATGGTCACCAATAACAAGTATGGATAGATTCAGGGTATTTAGTACGCTAGTCATATTGCGCCAGAATTCATCCTTCAATTCTGCATTTGGTGGGAAATATACAAAGCAAAGTGCAATAGTATATTTCGATGTCATGTTGTAGTATTTTTTTTTTGGTAGAATCATATTGTAGTATTTTAGTATAATGTATCTTTCTTCATGAATCAGTACATTTATATTTTCATTTACTAATTGATATTCTTTCCACATCACTCCAATGCCTCTTGCTCTTCCATTAACCCGCGACTAAACAAAATTATCAAAGCGTGCCCTTCTCGCTGCAAGTTTTGCCAACATTATTATGTATCCTATATTGATTCCAACTATGTTTTAGCCAACACTTTCCTTCTTCCTTAAGATAGCAAGTACCTCTACCAGGGTTTTTGTATTCACAGCCAAATACAATAACAGACTGCAGCATAACATCAGCAAAAACAAATTTTCTATAACTTTGCTTTCTAAGTTGGTTAGTTTTTCCATTCAATCTGCTACAGTCAAGGGCAATGGCTTCAAGACCATTTTTATTCCAATCAATCATAAAGCTAACACTGTCATAATAATAGTAGAAAGAGTGAAAAGTTTCTCTAGTTTTAGCTTTCTTAGAGTGATTATGAGGAGCATTGTTATTGCATAATTCTAGAAATCTTAAATCATAGCCATCAGCATATTCGAAGATATGATGCTCTTCATTTGGTGGGCGCTTGGCAGCAACCAGCGAGTGATGTTTAGTAAAGGCAATTTAGTTGTAGTAAAGGCAATTAACAGACTTGAATTTATATAGCCTCTGTTCAAGTTTATAATCATATGACAGCTGGTTATTCAAATATATACAGTATCTAATTTCATTCAACCTTATTGTTTTGAAGTAAATGAAACTTTTTAGAGGTATGAAACAAATGAAACAACAAAACAAGCAAACAGAATTTCACAGCCAAAATGAGGAACAATATTATTGTCTCCTTAGAGGGAACCTGTTCAAATATCAAAACTAAATTACCATCACTTCTTTAAGAGGATTTCAAAAGATGATCTAGGAAGAGAACATCGTCACTGACTTGTTAAAGAGTTTATGCATTTACCCAACAAAAAGAAATTTGATTTAAGGTTGGTCTTGGGTCTTTCTCAGAATGTAGGCATGATGTGTAATTCATATTGGTCTTGTGTTGCCTTCATGGCAGGGTGTGATTGAATCTCCAGCAGGAGGAGGCATTTCAACATTATGTATATACGCCCTCAAATGAATGTTGTGGTAATTGTCAAGGCCAACTACCAGCAAAAAGAGACTCCGAAATGTAGAAAATTTACAGCATCAAAATACAACCAAATACCATCAATTATAGTATCACTTAGTTCCAACAAAAAAGCATAAACCAAAAACATGGGAGGAATGAATATGTATCTTGAAAACAAACATATTCGATCATATTATTACAGGGCATTCAATACCTCGATTCCCTTGTTCTTCTCCCAATCAAACTCTCAAACACCACGGATCTTGATCTGGATCTGCATCTAACTAGAAATCAAGCTCTGGAGTTTGGCCTTATCCAAACGGGTCTTGCAAGACAACTGGATTTCATACTGAGCTCCAAAAATACGCTGTCGTTTCAGCCAGAACAACTTATGGCGCAATTCATCCCTATGCGTTTTAATCACCAGAAACTGCTTCTTGATTTCCATATGAAATTGCTCCCTTGATTTCTTATCAATATGAGGTGATCGTAATACAGTGTACAAGACTCTAGTTTCAGGCAATCCAATCTTCCTCGTGTGAGGCGGAAGCCCCCATAGATTAGTTTGATCAAAAGATCGAATCGCAATGCCTATCTTCGTGCTTCTCGTACGTTCCTGCTTGGGGACGAGATCCGATGATACCTTGTTCACTTCATTCGATTTTGAGCTCATCAACGCCATCTGCGAAAAAATGTGTGAATTTGATAGGAAACTACTGTTCATAGATCTGAGCGACCACCTCATCTTCAGTTTTTCTCACTCGCCGGAGAGATTTTGGTTTGAGTTGACTGCTCGGCGGAATGAAAGATGAATGGAGTTTTATTTTAGGGTTTTGTTTTGTTTTTCTTTAACAAAAAAACGACGAAAAGACAAAACAAGCCCAGCTGGATTGCTATATCTGATGGGCCATGGCCCAACAATGAAATCGAAAAGTTAGCCCACTCATATATTTAAAACACGACAGAACTGGCATTTATCCTAGCCTCTAGCCCCTCTTTGGAGGCATCTGCGTTCTTTGGAAAGGATCATAATTTTCACGTGAATCACTTTACACTATTCATAAAGATAACCGATTCATTGGAATCCGCGATACTAACCTAGATAACAACAAAGAGATGGTCATCATCTTTGCGTACGCCCCTCCAAGGACACAGGAAAAAGAACTCTTTTGGACAAAACTGTCCGAATTCATCTAAACATGTAACCTGCATTGCATCTTAATGGGGGACCTTAATAAAATTCAACACCCGGAAGAAAAGCATGGTGGTGCGTCTCCGCATCATAGCCGGTTCGAACGGTTCATTAACTTTAAAAAACAATTGTGACATGTGTGATATCCTATCCTTTGGGAATAAATTCACTTGGAGAAATTCCAAAGACCTCGAGAATATCATGCTTGAAAAACTAGACCGCACACTAGTAAGCAACCAAATCATTCAATGGTACCCTTCGATCGCAACCAAAAACCACGCCTACTCAACTTCTGACCACTGCCCTATCTCTTGTGATATCCCAACAGGAAACTCGGTCAAAGCGCAACCATTCAAATTTGAGATGATGTGGATGTCCCGGAAAGACTTCCAGAATATTATAAAACAGGCACGACGTTTCAATGTCGGGGTTCCCACATGCTTAACCTCACAAAAAAAACTCAACTCTTAAAGAAAAAAGCGAAAGCTTGGAATAAACAAACCTTTGGTAACATTTTCGAACAAATGAAAAAACTGGACGAAGACCTAATTAACATCCAAACAAACATCATTGAAAACAAAAATGTGTAGCTAATCCAAAAGCATGAAAGGCTACTAAAGAAACGGTCAAATCTAATCCACTGCCACAGCTCTTATTGGAGACAAAGAGCTAGACACACCCATATCAAACTAAACGACAAGAACACAAAATATTTCCACCGGATTGCTAGTGGAAGGAGGAACATAACAAACATCAAAGAAATCCGTACAACGGACGGAACACAAATCTCAAGTATCGATAACATCAAAACAGAAATTAAACGGGACTTCTAGAACCGTTTTAGGGTTCTGGAAATAAACTGCGAAAAACTCCAGTCAATGACTCAAAACATTCATCAAGAAATAACTGATGAGCATAATCTTGAGCTCATAAAACTAGTCACGAATATAGAAATTAAAAATTCTATGACATTGGGGATTACAAATCCCCCGATCCTGACGGTATGCATGCTTGCTTTTATAAAAAGTACTGACATATAGTTGGCTCCGAAGTGATCAAAGCGGTGAAAAGTTTCTTCCAATCAGCCTATGTAATACCGTCTATAAGGTAATTTCAAAGATAACAACTTCGTTGCACACGAGACTTCCACTCTTTTCGCTACAAGCAGGACCGAGAAGGCTGGATTGCCATTAAGCTTGACGTGGAAAAAGCGTATGATCGGGTCAGCTGGGAGTTCCTAACTTTTGTACTTCATAAGTCCGGTTTCCATGATAAATTCGTGGGTTGGATCCGAGAATGTGTGGAAGCGGTTTTCTTCTCTGTTTTGGTCAACAACGGACCAACAGAACAATTCTTCCCCAATGGGACCTTAGACAGGATGGCCCCCTTTCACCTTACCTTTTCATTCTCGTTGCTGAAGTCTTGACAAGACAACTCCACATAAAAAGCATGAACCCGAAAAATGGCATTGGAATCCAAATCTCAAGAAATGGAACTAAAATCCCTTTCCTTGCTTTTGCTGATGATCGTCATCTTTGCAAAAGCAAATAGCCAGACGTGTAAAAACATTAAGGACATTGTTGATGACTACTGCCAAATCTCGGGTCAGAAAGTCAACTACCACAAATCCGCCTTTCAGGTTACTAAAAACACCAGCAATAACTCTAAAGAGCAGATAAAATAAATTCTACAAATTGTCAACATTGTTGCTTTAGACAAACACTTTGGCAGCCCGATCATTAATGGTCGAGTCACTAAAACACCTTCAAACCCCTGACACTTAAAACAAGAGCCCAACTCTCAAAATGGAAAGCCAACGCCCTTTTTCAAGAAGGGCGCAAAACCCTAATTAAAGCTAACTTGTTGGCACAACCGAATTATATCATGCAATCATTCATGTTGCCACAGACAACCCTAAAAGAGCTAGACCAAATCAATAAAAACTTCTTCTGGAACAAGGAGCACAACTTCAAACCACTAATAAGTTGGAATTAAATCTACAGGCCACCGGCCCTCGGAGGGGTGGGTATTGTTGAAGCAGAGTGTCTTAAACCAGAGGACGTCAAAACATTAATAACTAGAATCATTAACCCTATTAACAAAATCCCGGATAGGTTATACTGGCAACCGAGCAAAAATGGATGGTACTCTACCCGCTCTGCTATGATTGGCTTCAAAAGGCGAAAGGAGAACCCAAAATTAATCTGGAATGGATAAAGAAGTTAAATATCCCACCTAAAATGAAAACTTTTCTATGGGAAGTGGCCCGTAACGACCTCCCAATGAAAGAAAGGCTTACTACCAACAACATCCCGTTTACTCAAGGATGTGAGGCTTGTAATAGCCAGGTCGAAGACACTAACCACATACTATTTTCCTGCCCCTTCTCCAGGGCAACCCTCAATGCGTTGAATCCTAAACTAACTTGGATCACTGATCAAGTGTCTTTATGTGATAAAAAACCACATCAAATCCTTGACGATATCAGGGAAATAACAACCAAAGATGAGATGGAACTCCTTACTAATGCTTGGTGGATCCTTTGGTTCGCTAGAAACAAGAGAACTTCAAAAATGACAACAGCCCGATCTCGAACAATGTTAGGTTTCTTTGTGAATTTACCTGTAACCAGATCAAAGATTGGAAGCTAACATCAATTACAGAAAATAAAAGCATGTCTTTCCAGTCCGTGAGAACTAGGCACGAACGGAAGACTACTCAATGGGTCAAACCCAAGGATGACTTTGTTAAATTGAATTTTGATGGTTCAGTTAGCTCAGATGGCATGGCTTCGTTCGGATTCATCCTTAGGAACTCTGGTGGCTCCCCTATCCATTTCGACGGAGGATTGATTGGTCGACAATCTGTGCTTATCTCCGAGACCATCGCCTTACGCCAAAGACTACTCGAGGCTATTAGTCGTGGTGTCTCTCAGATTCAGATTGAAGGCGATAATCTTCAGCTAGTGAAACTCGTGCTTGGCGACTGGCGCTGCCCGTGGGAGATTAAGTTGTTTCGTTCGGACATCCACGGCTTGTTGGCTCGCATTCGGGATTGGAGTATCACACACGTTTATCGTAAGTGCAATTCAATGGTGGACTACATCGCTGGCTCTTTCCGACGCGTCTCCTCCATTCTGCTTGCAGTTAACTCGGGGTTGCATACCCTCATCCGCCAAGATGCCCTTGGTCGATCACTAGCTCACTAGTGACCTCCCAAATTCCTTTCCTTATCAAAAAAAGGTTCCCAATCAAATTCACACATAAGTTGACTGGCTAAGACCATTCACAACGCCAGTTTTTAAACATAAACAAATATTTAAGTTCTTCCAGATTGTAACATTTACATAGAAGTCCGTGCTACAAGTCTTGAATCTGAAGACCCAAACTAAAAATTAAAACCGCAAATGAGAGAAGGGACGAACGAGATGTGTGAAAGGGGCTCCACTAAAAAAACAAAGTACATTTTAGAAATAAAAAACGGAAGTTGAGGGGATAAAAGCTTGGACGAGCATTGTGGGTGGTCTAAGACCATATGTAATGGAAGATTTTTAAATTAAATAAATAATAGATCTCTTCCAAATAGTAGTTTGAAAATAAAAATATATTATGAGATAAATTTAAAGATGAATGATTCACCTATATATATACACATTTTGTTTTAATAGGCTTTATTTCATACGGATTGTAATATACGGCTTGACGGCCTTCTATTTGTTTAACTTTGTACGACCAGATCAAACCAAAATCTTGCCCTATAAATAGCATGTACATATCAAAGTAATACAATCAAGCAAAAATCATATCTGAGTTCATAATCTTTTCTCCCGAATTCCACAACACGTTATCAGCACGAGAGATTTCTCAAACAAACATACCAACTGAGTGGCTAGATCTCTTGAAGGTAGTACATATTTCATGTTGCTTTCAATTTTTCAAATCAGTTTTACAGATCATCCGTTTTAATAGCTCAATGATATGAGAGCTTGCATCAAAAATTATTTTCTCATATGAAACAAAAGATTTTTGAGCATACACCTTGTTTTATTAGATCCAAACGGATTTTACAACAAGAACGAATTTTACATTCAAGATCGAAATAAAACCCCTAGTTTACATCAGATCTAAACTATACTTGAAAAAAAAGGGATTTTACATACCTATTAAAACTGAGGCTTGTTGATCAAAATGAGGATCCAGAAGATTATCATGATAATCATAAGACATACGGAAGTTTCAAAGAAATATTGGTCGGAGTGAGACATGTCGATCGAAAAAAAAACGATGAGGAGGAAGAACATGAATAGGTGATGTTCGTGTTTTTGGTCTAGTTTTAGGTGTTTTTCTTAGGTTGTTTAGTTTATTTTTAGTAAGTTTTAGAGTTTGTTTCGTGTGTTTTTGGATAAGTTTACATATTTTGTGAAAAGTATGAAAGCTACTCCGTTTTGTGTCTTTTTGTAGGTTTTTGAAGCGGAATTGAGCATTTTCAAGTGAAGCTGAAGTGAAGTGGTGAGTGTGGAATGCATAGAAGAGGAGAAAGAAGAGTTCATAGAAAGATCAAAGAAAAAATGCAAGTTAAGCCAAGGAAAGAGTGCAAATAAGCCAAAACAAAGGCTCGTTAACGACTTGTGAGGGTCGTTACCGAGCTGTGCATCAGAGTTTTTGCTAAGGGATTCGGCAAGTGTCTACCGACCCTGTGCAGGTCGTTAACGAAGTGATTTGTGTCGGTAGAGAACATCCGACTTTCGGGATTTATATCTTTTATCTTGTAATCTTTTAGTTTAGAAAGCTTTTATCTTGTAGATCTTTTATTAGATAGCCTTCTTAGTATAAATACTCTTGTTCTAGCCTAGGCAAGGGGGATTCGAGTAGTTTTTAGGAGAGAAGTTGAGAGAGAGATTGCGATCTGGTTCGATCAAGGAGAAGTTCGAGGTCGTGATCGATGCTCTTGTTTGTTGTTCTTTCAGTTATTTTCGGATTCCACAAGAATTTGTAAGACGATATTTCTAATTTCAAGTAAGTTTTGCTTTTAAAAGTTCTCTTTGAATAAAGTTGTTTGCTTTGATTCAATGAAGATTGAGTAGTTTACTAAAACTATATTGTGGTTAAAGTTTGGTTTTAGTTGTGTTTTAAATATTGTGTTTTTTGTGTGTCTATGAATTTAATCAATCTAAGCTTTAAATATTGTGTTTGCTGTGTGTTAAATATTATTATTTGATATGTGCTAATCTTTTCGATGTTTTTTGTAGGTTTTCTGAGCTGAAAAGTTAGTCCAGGAAGGTCAAAACAAAAAAGGTAGTGTTTTTGATTATTTTTTTGCAATAAAGTTAATTGGTTTCTATGGAGATGTAACTATGTACTCTTTTTTTATCATATCTATTGTCTTTTGAATGTTTTTTCTTGTAGTAACCGAAGGTTATTCTGCAAACACCATCACTAAAGGTGCTAACAAGATCGAAACTATTATTAGTGGGGTAAATTATCTAATTCTGATATTTTCTCTTTTATGATGTGGAATATATCACTTGCCTTTTTGTTATCTCTTTGAGACAACATCTGTTGTATCTTAGGTGTTTTTACTTATAGAGGTTGTTTTTTTTACTTATGTTATAAATATACAAAATTGATACAACCCATTTCTATATTTCTTTTTTTTTTCTTATTGCATATATTCTTCAACGTAACATTGTAAGAGTACTTATCTTCTATTGTTTTGTACTAAATTAGTTACATTGTGGTTGAGATGTTTCTTTAATCTTCGTGCCATGTTAAAATATTCATGCTTTTTTATATGATTTTGTACAAATAATTTAATTTAGGAGAAGCTCAAAGAACTACAATCCGAGGAGCATGATTATTCTGGTTAAGGTATTCCATTTCTCACAACTTAATTGAGTTATTTCCTTACTTTAGATAAGAAATTAGCTTTGGATGTTGCGTGTTGGTTTATTTTTAGGCTCATGTTGTTGGCTTGTTCTGGTTATGTTGTGAACTAAAAGAAGTTGATTGTTCTGTCTCATGATCACGCTCCTTAAAATGTGGTGTCTTAGGCTAAAGAAGTCATCTTCGCTTAATCAATAGTCTTGCAGCATACTAATGGCTGAACATACACTTGTCAAAATGAGAAATATCTGTCCTAAGTGAGAATTATAGCCACTTTTCTAAAAATCCCTTCTAGATCCTGTCTAGGCCCCACCTAGGCGCTGGAAGGTCCTAGCCCGCCTAGCTGTCCAGACCACCTAGGCACCCGTCTAGGATCGCCTAGGCTACCGTTCAGACCGTCTAGGCGCTAGGCGATTCCTCTCCGCCCAGCGTCCGCCTAGCATTTTTTAGAACATTGATTATAGCATACGATCGAAGTTTACTTGTGTTGTGGTCTTATGGCGATAAAACTAAAAAGGATATAAGAAGATGTCAGAGAAACTCAATTTTTGAAAGGAAAAGTACTAGGAAGTTTGAGATATTATCTAGATTTTGGATAAATGGATTTTTCTTTTGAAAAAAATCGTATTGAAGATTGTTGAGTTTGTTGAGAGAGATGTGGAGATAATTAGGCACATGAAGTGTCAATTATAACTTTATTTATATGAATTTTCTTTTCCTTAGTTTTTGTGTGATCTTTTTAAATAGGAAGCAATTAAATCATCTTAAGCATGTGGTATAATGTATATATGGAGATGGTGACCCAAGAGCATATTTACAAGCTGCGAACTTTGCAACACTTTCTTTTCTTCTTTTGTCCTTCTCTCCTAAATTCCAACGTACTGTTTACTACCAATCAATCTTTTTATTTGCTAAAATCAACCGTCATGAATTGTATGCTTGGACTAAAAAATTTAATGTGTTATGCGATATTGATTCTTGCAGCTAAATCGCCTTTCGGTGGTGTCAACGGTTAAGAGTAGTTATACATATTTTTTAAGTCTTGATGGAAATTTTTGTTGGATGGACATGTCAAAACTTTTGTGGTATCTCTTAATTTGGTGGATGCATTGCATGTAATCTTCTTAATTAGCTTTTGTGTTATTTTAGAATTGCATAGAAACTAGCTTTTATATGTTCATCTCCTAGTTATGAGGGACGTACATGTCAAGCTTTTGTATGAGAATTTAGCTCGTATGTGAGCAAACATTTATATGTTAACTTTTGTATTTATCAATTAATGAAAATGAAATATTAGCTTTATATTTAGTATTTGTTTATATATTAAAATTTGTTAAATTGTATGTTATATTCTAAAGTAATTAATATATATATAAATATTATAATGAAACAACTGTTTCACTAGCTCTTATATGATCCATGAAAAACACAATAACCGTTTCACAATCTCTAGCATAATGTTTCATTAGCTCAAGAAATTGTAACGGTTGTGGTAGCTAATGAAACAGATATAAAATGAAACTGTTTTTTATAGCTAATGAAACGGTTGGTGTTCGCAATGATAGAACCGTTTCATTAGCTTAAATCAACCGTTTCATTAGGTCTAATGCTATGTGAGCGGATGAAACACCCAAAAACTGTTTCATTATTTATAATGAAACGGTTTTATGGTCTTTAGGAAACATATTTTAGCCGTTTCAAAAAGCCTTAATTGTGGTAGTGGTGGTTGATGACGATGATATTGAACCACAAACTATTGATGAGTGTCGCGTTAGACACGATTGCCCAAAATGGAAAGAGGCTATGCAAACTGAATTAAATTCGCTTGAAAAGCGTAATATTTTTTACCCATTAAAACCCACACCAATGAGCTTGAAACCAGTAGGCTATAAATGAGAATTTTTACGAAAGCGTAATGAGAAAAATGAAATTGTAAGATACAAGGCAAGACTTGTAGCTCAAGGTTTTTCTCAAATACCAGGGATAGATTATGAGCAAACATATTCCCCTGTAGTTGATGCAACTACATTAAGATTTTTAATTAGCCTAACTATTTCAAAGGATATACAAATGCGACTTATGGATGTCGTAACTGCATATTTATATGGATTACTTGATAGAGATATTTACATGAAAGTTCCTGAAGGATTAAAACTACCTGAGGTATATAAAGCAAAATCTCGGGAAATGTTTTCTATAAAATTGTAAAGATCATCATATGGTCTAAGACAATCTGAAAGGATGTGGTACAATCGACTTAGTGAATATCGTCTTAAAGAAGGATATCAAAATGATACCGTTTGTACATGTGTTTTAATCAAACGATCCAAAAATGGATTCGTTATTATTGCAGTATATGTTGATGATTTAAAGATTATCGGTACATCCGATGAACTTGAAAATGCTGCTAAATATTTGATGAAAGAATTTAAAATGAAAGATCTTAGAAGAACCAAATTTTGTCTCGGTTTACAAATTGAACATTTGAAGGATGGAATTTTCATTCATCAAACAAATTACACCGAGAAAATTTTGAAAAGGTTCTACATGGACAAAGCTCATCCATTGAGTTCACCCATGATAGTTCGTTCTCTTAGTATACAAGATGATCAATTCAGACCTTGAGAAGATGATGAAGAGATTATTGGTCCTGAAGTCCCCTACCTAAGTGCAATTGGTGCATTAATGTATCTCACAAACAATACAAGACCAGATATTGCTTTTGATGTAAGCTTGTTATCAAGATACAACTCATTACCAACAAGACGACATTGGAACAGAATTAAACATGTGTTTCGATACCTAGGAGGTACTCTTGACTTTGGATTATATTATCATATAAATGCAAATGTTACTCTTGTTGGATATACAGATGCAGGATGTCTATCAAATCCACACAAAGCAAAATCTCAAAATGGTTATGTATTCATGTATGGAGATACGGGGATCTCATGGAAGTCAACAAAGCAAACATTTACTGCTACATTATCAAATCATGCAGAAATAATCGCTCTTTATGAAGCAGGAAGAGAATGTGTCTAGTTAAGGCCAATGATTGGATATATACAAAAAGAATGCAAAATAAGATCAATTGCAGAAAATCCAACCATGATATATGAAGACAATTCTGCATGTATCACACAAGTCAAAGGGGGCTACATCAAAGGAGATCGGACGAAGCACATTTCACCAACATTGTTCTCAACTCGTGATCTAGAGAAGGAGGGCAAGATCAAAATCCAGCAAATCCGATCAAGTGAAAATGTTGCAGATTTGCTCACAAAATCCTTACAACCCAAGAAGTTTGAAGAACTTGTGTACAAGATCGGAATGCGCAGATTTCGAGAAGTACGTTGATTTCATGGGGAGAATTATACGTTTTTCACTCTTTTTCCCTTCGTTCAGGTTTTTTCCCACTGGGTTTTACCTGACAAGGTTTTTAATGATACAATACTATGAAAGCGTACTACCTCTGTTTCGCTATATAAGTCGTTTTTTTATTTTGCACAAGAATTAAGACAAGCTTAAAATGGAAAAGATGATAATTTAATTCTTGTTTTTATCACATGCACTATTAACTTTAACCAATAGAATTGCTTGAGTTAATGAATGTTGTTGGAATGTTAATTAAATTAAATAGAGTAATGACCTATTTTAGAAAGTTTTACATTAAATAAGGGAATGAATAACATACATTATGAAACACCTTTTAGAGCTAGAAGACTTACATTAGCTTTACTTTTTCCCCTATGCTATGATTTTTATCTCACTGGGTTTTTCCTAGCCAGATTTTTAATTAACGAGGCAACATATATATATATAACCATGAATAAAAGGTGAATATTCAAGGGAGAGTGTTATGAGATAAACTTAAAGATGAATGATTCACCTATATCTATACACATTTTGTTTTAATAGGCATTGTTTCATACGGATTGTAATATACGGCTTGACGGCCTTCTATTTGTTTAACTTTACTGTATATGGCAAGATCAAAATAAAATCTTACCCTTTAAATAGCATATAAATATTAAAGTAATACAATCAAATAAAAATTAAATTTAAGTTGATAAACTTTTCTCCCAAATTCCACAACAAAATCAACATTTTTGGCTTAAATAGAAGTCCTAGTTCAACTGTTCAAGCGGCTCTAAATTCACACAACACAGTATATTATGCATGGGTACGTGGACAGTCCACACCAGTTGATTGGTTTTGATCCAACGGTCAACTGTTTGCTGTGTTTGAAATATATTAAGTTGCTTTTGGAGAATATTTCAACAATAAAATGATTGTATATTTTTAAAAAAATATTTTTATTTTATTTTTATCTACATATAGACACCCATTTTATAAATGTTTTTAAAAAATCACAAATAATGTTAATTAATTGTTTTTTCACCTTATTATTGGAGTTCAAATAAAATGTTAAATATTTACTATTAGTCATGACATACTTATCATACACTTTAGTATGCTAACTAAATATGGACTTTTTTTTATAACATGCACATATAGCTAGTTAAATTATGCACATCTAGCTAGCTAGTTAAACTTTGCACTTGATTTTAGTGCACAGATATACACTTCAAACGCGTATATGTTTATTTTTTATACTTGGATACACACTTGAAATATATATACGGTCCAATTTTTCTACTCCCTAATCATACTCTCTCTTATACTCCCTTGATTTAATTGGTTAGAAGATATTTTTTAATTACTTACCTATATTTAAGCTTTTTTTTTATTATAATTTCAAAAATGATTACTCAATTACGTCGTAGAGAAGTATAGTTAGGGAGTAACAGATTTGATTTGATATATATCTAGCTAGTGTGCCAAAAAAGATCAATTTTAAAGAGATGGTGGAAGTGGGAGTGCATTTTAGCTATGGTACTATGAAATGAAATCTTAAAATGTCACCTTATATTATAAATCTTAATCGAACTGGTCGTTTTGTATCAAAAGCTTATGATTTAGTTATTGATGCTGAGTGTAAAGCAAAACTAAAAGGTTTTTCCCAAATGTGAAGTGAAATTTTCTTAAAAGCATACTTCATGTAAGTAATATACGAAAAAAAGGAAGAAGTTAAAAATTATATAACAATGCAAAAAAATAGTAAGCCGACTTCCGACCCAAAAAAAATTAGTAAGCTAACTAGGCCCCACATGGCCACATGTGAACTTTTGGAAACGAAATTCAAACTTTTATCGTTTCCAAAACTTATAGCTGGGATAACTGAACTAGCATACTGTATATACACTAAGTTACACATTCAAAAAAACAAAGATTAAAAGCTTTCCTTATCTTTATTAATTATACGTAGTATTTTTATTTGCAGAGATCGATATCATCTCAAATATATCTATACGATCTTCCAGTCAGACATTGGGACTTTTCCCAACCCCCCCATAATAAGAAACATGTAAAACCACTTGAACAAGAAAAGAACATCCGTATCATTACATCAAACTATAAACAGACATATATTTGACCAGCTCCAGCTCTAGACATGGACGTCAAGCATATATATCAAGCTAGCTTGCTAGCTAGCATATCCATTATGCGGTTTCAGTCCTAGTTCGGGAAAAGGTGGGTGACCCGTGACCGGGCAGTAGTTAATGTAAGACAGTAAGAGGGCGACGCTGGTTTGAGTCATGGTTCTTGAAAAAATTTGTAGTAATACTTGCCAACGTATCCTTTGTGTAGTTTCAGTCCCAGTTTGGGAAAAGGTGGGTGGGTGGTAGTTAATGCATGTAAGAGAGCGATGCTGGTTTGATTCATTGTTCTTGAAAATTTTGATATAGAGAGAGAGAGGGTACGTACGTACGGTTACATATATAGAGGGTACGTACGTACGGTTAACTCCAAACAAACACTAATAATTAAGAGATTGAAATTAACATAAACATAGAGGGTACGTACGTACGGTTACATAACGATCGAGGACATATATGTAATATGTCCATGGCGAATAAGTAAAACGAACATGCAACAAACTAACACACACACACACATTTAGAAGTTGAAACAACATAGCTAGCTAGGGTAGGGTGGACGCTTATGAAGATTAGACAAAATTAGGTTGAACTCGTGAAGGAATCCATGAAAATGGAAAATGGAGAAGAAAGCTCTCTCTCAGAATTTTGTATATACCACGAGTTAGTTTGTACAGGGGAAGCAAAGCTAGAATATATACAGGTTGGTTAGTCTAACTAGAGTCAACAAAAGAGAACTAACTATGGTTAGATTGTAACAAACTAAAGCTGTAAGCTGCGCAAGGGCATGTTGGTGGAGGAAGTTAGTGCCAGCTATGTGCAGTATATACAATATGTTCATAGCCCCCCCTCAAGTTGGACTTGGTGGTTGAAAGACAAGTCCCAACTTGGATACCAAGTACTTGTGCTGTTGTTCTCCAAGGGCCTTCGTAAAAATGTCTGCCAGTTGATGAACAAAAGGGACAAACTTGGTTTCCACAAACCCTTCTTGAACCTTGTCTCGCACATAATGACAGTCGATATTGAGATGTTTTGTGTGTTCGTGAAAGACAGGGTTTTCAGCAATATGTTGGGCGGCTCTGTTATCACAGTGAAGTGGAATTGGTGTTGGAATGGTGATGCTCAGATCAGTTAGCAATCCATTCAGCCATACAAGTTCACTGGATGTAGTAGACATAGCCCTGTACTCTGATTCGGTTGAACTCTTAGACACGGTCTTCTGCTTCTTTGTCTTCCATGAGATGAGAGAGTTCCCAAAGAAGATGCAATAACCTGTGAGAGACCGACCACTGAAGCTGCAAGACCCCCAGTCAGCATCTGTATAAGCTGTGAGTGTGGTTGTCAAAGCTGCTGGATAAAATAGTCCTAAATCAAGTGTACCCCTGAGATACCTAATGACATGCTTGGCTGCGTGAAGGTGGGGTTCTCTGGGTGCACTCATGAATTGACTCAGGTGTTGAGTGGCATAGGAGATATCGGGTCGAGTCATATTCAAGTAAAGAAGTCGTCCTACTAACCTCCTATACACCTCAGGATCAGGTAAGAGGGCACCTTCATCAATGGACAACTTTGGAGATTTGGTCATGGGAAATACAACTGCTTTACATGTGAACATACCAGTGTCCTTTAAAAGATCTATAATGTATTTTCGTTGGTTTAGAAGTGTGCCTTGTGAAGATCGAGCAACTTCTATGCCAAGAAAATATCGAATGTCACCCAAATCCTTAATGGTGAAAGCTGAATGTAAAGCAGCTTTTGTGGCTTCAATTTCTGCTTCAGAATTGCCAGAAAGTAATAAGTCATCAACATAGACTAGGACGACTGTAATGCAATCAGATGAGAGTTTAACAAACATGGAGTAATCCATTTTGGATTGAATATATCCTAAGGAAAGAAGCAACTTGGTGAGTTCGACATTCCATTGTCTTGAGGCCTGTTTTAAACCGTAAATTGATTTCCTTAATCGGCATACTTGACCTGGCAAGGCCTTGGAATAACCCTCTGGAGGAATCATATATACTTCTTCTTCAAGAAAACCGTGAAGAAAAGCATTGTTAATATCGAGCTGCTTTATGTACCAATTCTTGGCTGTTGCAACTGCTAAAAGTGTCCTGACAGATGCAAATTTGGCAACGGGTGAGAAAGTATGTTTGAAGTCCTTGCCCTTGATTTGGTTGTAGCCTTTAGCTACTAATCTGGCCTTGAATCTTTCAACAGAGCCATCAGGTCTGAATTTGACTTTGTAGACCCATTTATTGCCAATGGGTTTATGGTTGGGTGGTAAAGAGACCAACTCCCAAGTTTTGTTCATCTCTAAGGCTTGTAGTTCAGTGTCCATGGCTTGTTGCCAATTGTTATCGGCAGCTGCTTGTGAATAAGTAACAGGTTCCAAAACTTGCATAACATTTGACAATGAACTCATGTACTCTGTAGAGTATGCCTTTAAATCGGAATTTGTCACCAGGAAAGACAATGACATCGAGGGATTATGGTTCAAAGTTGGACAGATAAAGTCATTGTATTTAGCAGGAGGTATAATATGTCTTCGTGGCCTAGGAGAAAGATGAGAGTGGTCAGAGATTAAATGAGGTGGAGAAAGTGAAGTTGTAGGTGATGATGTACTCACACTAGGAAGAGAGGGATTAGGTGTGTGAAAACCAGGTGGTGAATTAAGGTTAGGAGTTGTGGCAGGAGGAGAGGGTGGAATCAGGTTAGGAGTGTGAGCATGAATAGTAGGAGAAGGCATCATGACATGAGTATCAAAAGCTGGATTTACTAATGGTAAAGAAGATTGAGAATGATCAGTAGAAGAAGTTGTAATGGAGGAACTAGCAGCAAAGGGAATGATGTCTTCTTTGAAAACAACATCTCAACTAATAATAAACTGATGACTTTCCAAGTCATACAATTTATAAGCTTTATGAATGTAAGGGTAACCAACAAGAACACATTTCCTTGCTTTAGGTCCAAATTTGTCAGTATTTTTATGCAAGGCATAGCATAGGCAGCCAATAACCCTGAGTCTGCTGTAATCAGGTTGTTTCTTCATTAAAATCTCAAAGGGAACTTTATGATCAAGTGCTGAGGAAGGCATAATGTTGATCAAGTATGTGGCTGCAAGAATGCATTCACCCCAGAGATGCTTTGGAAAGCAAGCATGAATCATAAGGGCTCGTGCGGTTTCCACTAGATGGCGATGCTTCCTTTCAACTCGCCCATTCTGCTGAGGATGTCCTGCTACTGACCTCTGATGAATGATTCCCTTAGATGCAAAAAGTTCTTGACATCTAGAATTAACAAATTCTGTACCATTATCACTTCGAATTTGTTTTACTGTGGTAGCAAACTGATTTTGCACCAGGACCAAGAAATTGACAATGAGGGAATAAACCTTATCCTTGGACGAAAGTAAGTATGTCCAAGTGGTACGACTATAGTCATCTACTATAGTTAAAAAATATTTAGCACCCCCTAAGCTGGGATGCTTGTAAGGACCCCAGAGATCCATATGAACCAATTCAAACACACATGATGCAATAGAAGAACTCTGTTATAAGGCAAGCTATGATGTTTAGACAAGACACATGTTTCACAATGAAACTGTTTGCAAGCATTCATATCAACTAGGTTCAGAAACTTCAATTTAGAGATAGAAATATGTCCAAATCTAGCATGCAGGAGGAGTAAATCAGAAGAAATAGCCGAATTTACTGGTGTAACAGAAGTTTCTCTATGATTAGGAATATTAGTACTAAAAAACTGGAAAACTCAGGTTGTGGCGAAATTCAGGAATATAGAGAACATTATGCAAGATTAATGCAGGAGTAATAAGTACATCTCCTTTCATGGTAACATGTTTGAGTGATCCATCAGGGAGCCCCACCATCATGGGCTTAATCATTTCTTGAATATTAGAGAACATAGAGAGATCATAACACATATGATCTGTGGCAACTATATCAACTACCCAATCGAACTTCTCAAATCCTGAGTTAACATTCAAAGCAGCAGAAACAGATAATGTACCTGCAAGATCTGCAAAATTTGCAGCCAAATCTATCTTATCCTTGCCTTTGATTGCTCGAACAAATTCCTGAAATACTGCTTTCACGAGAGCTGGATCACATTTCTCACTAGAATTAGCAGCATTAGCCTTCACTTTTGTATCATGCTCATAATCAAAGGGATGATCCAGCTGAGTGGTAGAGTTAGCAGCAGGCTTCTGACCTCCCATTTTTGCCTTGTATTCCTTGTACCAGTCAGGATAGCCGTGTATTTTGAAACAAACCTCCATAGTATGACCTTTAACTTTGCAAAAATCACAATATCTCTCAAGTTTCTGCCGCTTGTAGTCTCTGTAATCAACTTTGCCATTGCTGGAAGAACCAGTGATTTTTTGTTCCTGAGATTTCTGTCCAGAATTCCTCTGACCTCCCATCGGGTATCTTCCAGCAGCAAGAGCAGTGATCTCTTGACTAGTAGTGTGGTCTCCTGTAATGTGTGTCTGAGTCTCACGTGACATCACGAAATTGTAGGCTTTGTTAAGAGATGGCAAAGGATCAGTGCCAAGGATCTGTGAGCGAATACCATCAAACTCATCATTCAGACCCATAAGAAACTACATCAGCCTGTTGTGATTCTCAGCATCATTTACCCTCTTATGCAATAGACAAATGCAAGTATTAATAGCACCACACTCACAATAAGGGATACCTTCAATACTACTAATCTCGTACCACAGACGTTTAAGACTAGCATAATAATCAACCACAGATAGACCTGCTTCAAGTTGGACAGATTACGTTTAAGTTGGTAGATAAGAGGAGCGTTATTCTAAGAATACCTTTCGAGTAACTCATCCCAAAGCTGCTTGGCAGAATTAACGAACATGAAGCCTTCTGAGATATTTTGAACCATGGAATTGAGTATCCAACAGCGGACCATGTAATCCGCTTTGATCCAGCGTTGAAAATCTTCAGTACCCTCAGTGGGTCGAACACAAGATCCAGAAATAAAACCTTGCTTGGATTTCGCTCCTAGAGCGAACTTGATGGATCGACTCCAGCTCGGAAAGTTAGAGCCGTTGAACAGCGCCGCCGTGAGCTGGGCACCGGGATGATCGTTGTTGGCCAAAAACAAAGGATCGTCATTCGGAAACGATCGATAGCGACTTGTAGCAGATTGATTCCGTCTCCTAGGAGAATATCCAACTCCAGAACTCTCAGAATCAGACTGGTGAGACATAGCGCGCGGAAAAGTAGTGGAAAAAGCTTAAAATAGAGGAAATCAGCAAAATTAGGTAACGAAAGAGATTAGGTCACAAGATCGAGCTCTGTTGCTCTGATACCATATGAAGATTAGACAAAATTAGGTTGAACTCGTGAAGGAATCCATGAAAATGGAAAATGGAGAAGAAAGCTCTCTCTCAGAATTTTGTATATACCACGAGTTAGTTTGTACAGGGGAAGCAAAGCTAGAATATATACAGGTTGGTTAGTCTAACTAGAATCAACAAAAGAGAACTAACTATGGTTAGATTGTAACAAACTAAAGCTGTAAGCTGCGAAGGGCATGTTGGTGGAGGAAGTTAGTGCCAACTATGTGCAGTATATACAATATGTTCATACTTAATTCATACAAATTAAACTTTTCTTAAAACATAGACGTACATCACAGTTCACACTCGATCGATTGATCAGTTAATTAATTGATGTTCCACTTGTCTGCAAGCTGACTGCAAACCATAGTCATGCAAGTCTGTGGGGTCAAGGCGTGGTTGGAAACTGCAAGAGATCGAAATTAATAGATATATATATAGCGAGTAATTAATAAGTATGCATCCATGTATATATATATATATACGACCAACCTAGCTAACGTATGCATCCGTTAATTACCTTTGATTTTTGTATCGATAACATCATCATGCACTGGCCCCTCAGCAGAGCGACCAACCTAACATACATACGGAGTATATATATATAAATGTATTATAATACGCATGAACCCACGCAAATATATATAACTGGAAATTAAGAACTAATTAAGCAAGCAATTAATTATGCATACATACCACGAAAGCATAGGTGTTGTCATCGGACATGGTGGAAATGAAGTCACGAAAATTCACGGCATTTCCAGCCTCTTCTCCAGACAAGCAATCTGCACGTACGTACGTAGGCGGAAATTATATATAAACCACGTACGTTTATTCGTATGTACGTATATATAGGATCGACCGAAGAAAGGTAGGAAATATATACGTACGTATGACGTGAAGCGTTGGGAGCAAGAGGGCCATGCGGTTAGAAATGTCAGGGACTTGTTCCAAGATGGGTGCATTAGTGTTGGGGTCGCGGAGGGTGCCCGTACTGAAGAGCTCAGGCAGCATCCTCTCAAACTCCGACCCTAGCGCCACATTCTCAAACCAACGCTGCACCGCCATGTTCACGTACACGCTTCCTACCCTTCCAGCTTTGTTGATTGGACTCCCCACAATAGCTTGCCAAACCTGAAACCAAGAATAACGTAACGTATACTATAATGAATACTACATAGATTAATACGTACGTACGTGCCCAAAAGTAAATCAAGAGTACTTTAATTATTGATATGATATATAATTACGAGATCCTATGCACGTACCGGGTGATATGTAGCAGCAATGTTGTCCATGCGAAATCCAGTCAGTGGATGAGTCTGCTCCATCAAACAAAAATTCAAATTACAAATTAATATCGCACGTTATATTTATGATTAATGTACGTGGTATATATATATATATATATATATATATATATATATATATATATATATTTATGTGCACTAAACATAAGATTAATTAAATGATACTTCTAGCTATACTTACCCCAAATGAAGGAGTTAGTTCATCAACAATAAAGTGCACTGGAGTGATCTGATTAGCCGCCATCTGAGGAATTGATCGATTTTCCTAAGCTCGATCTTTCTTCTTTTTGTTTTCTAGCAGCTAGATAGAGCTGAGGTAGGAGTAGGAGGCAAGAGTACTACTGAGCTCTTAATTATATAAAGGAGGAAATCACCAGTACTCATAAGCATATGCTCCAAATAAACGTACCTCCAGTAGCTTTAACCCTGGCCCAACCCCATATCATGTTCTCTCCTTTCTTCGTCCACGAAATCAACTCATAAGAAAATATCTTGCCAAAATATATATAGTACGGAGTAACACTAAGGTAACGTGTAAAAGATTTAATTTTAAATGAACTTTCCTTTTTTTTCAAATTTAATAATGATTATGTAAACTCTGAAAAAAATTAAGTAGTTTTATTATATACACTTATAACGTGTTATAAGAAAATCGTTTATAATATATCCAACTGACATAAATGTTTCTAAATCACTAATTCCCTAGCTTTTTTTAAAAGCAGAATCACCATGCATGATTAAGATACTAGTTAGCTACTCGTAAGTGGCACTTCAAAGCCTCTCAAACACTTCAGAGGAGCCTCACATGGGTGACCTAGCTAGCTAGCTAGTAGTAAGAGAAATGTGAGGATGTTGGAAGGTCTTGGATTTGATTATTGTCTCTATTATTTTATTTGGGTGAAAAATCAAGTCTTACTATTTCTCTTGTCATTGGGTCGAGCCGGTTGGCACAAGTCGATTTACTTGATTCGTGGTCCTTCGCGGCTAAGCCACCCGTCCGAAATTTATCACCTAAGGTGGATTCCTTGTTAAAAGAAAACACTTCAAAGGAATTGCCAACTGGAATTTAAACATTAATTTAATAATACAAAATAAATGAACTTAATCATTGTTACTTAATGAAATTAATCTAGATGTTTAGTAAATAATATCTACTAATAAATATATGTGAATTGGAAATGTCCCAGAGAAATAAAAAGTCAGAAAAGCGCGCGCTATATCTTTAGAAGAAATTAGAGTGCTAACACATCCGTTGGACGGGACAGAGTTTATATCACATGTTTGTTAATTATTTTCTTAAATATTCGGATTTTTAGATATCATAACATGTGATTAAACATATTAATTAATTTTGTTATAAAATATCATAATTAATTGTGAATTTTGTTATGAAATATTATAAAATATTATAACATGGTTGTTATTTTCACCGTGCCTACTGCTTAGCATGGAGATTGCTACGCTACTGAAGGTGACCCACAAAGGGTATGTTAGGTATCATAGAGGATCATGGACATAGAATGTGGATTCTAATGAGCTTCTTAAGTTTGTGACTAAGGTACATGGAGGAGGTTGAAGGAGGCTCGTTTGTTATGAACTTCATGAGTGCTGAACGAAATGTCCTCTTCACATGGGTCATTAGCAATCTTATTCCAAGGGAACAAAAACGAAGCATAGTAATTAATGATTCAAGACATTTTGGTCATGAAAAAGTTCATCAAGAAGGAACTTGTGAATTTTGCTAGGTGTACGTTGCTCTTACGCATGCATTCTGTGAGGGAAAGCCCTCAACATGCTCTAATTTCTTTCTGCTCCGTCATTAAGAAGATTATGGAGTATCACGAGGTTTATGAGGCTGAGGAGGAATTAGAGCACGTCAAGAATCTCAACCATGACATCGTACGCAAAATGGGATTTAAGGGGGTGAATGATAAATGGATGTCAAGAGATGTTGGTAAGGAAGTTTTGTTTGATGAAGACATGGGAGATATTGTTGGGCAACGCTGATGAGGAAGGTGACGGCTCACAACCTGGTTCAATAAAGATGAAGTTTGTGATGGAAAAGCTTATGCAACTCTTGCAAGGTCAGATTGTGCTCAAAGATGATGTTTAAGATTTAAGTGTTGCACTTGATGATCTGCCCAAGTCTCTGACTTAGCTCGAGTCGTTGACGTCCATCTATCCTCTTTCTTATCCTAGCATATTTACTTATCTCAAAAATTCTCTCTTCGATTTCATGTTGTGTGTTTTATCTTCTCTATATTGCATGTTTAGGACCTCTAAGGTTATTTTGTTGTGGTTTACGTGTATACTCTTTGGATAATTTCTATGCGTTTACCCTTATTTGACTATTTTGTTGTTTGATTTTTTTGAGTTTGTTTTTAATGATGCCAAAAGGGGGAATGAGTTGGGGAGATAAAAAGGGAAATTCAATACTGAAAAACATGCAGGTTATCCAACTTAGTGCGAACTTTTAGGAAATTTTTGAGTTTATTGCATATGTTGTCGATATTTGGTCTTGTCATGCTTTAGCATGTTTAAAGGAGTTTGTCACCATCAAAAAAGGGAATTTGTTAGAAAAGTTGAGCTTTGATTTTGATGGTTCCGCAAGTCACGTGACCAACTTCGAGTCTGCGAAACAAGTCACCAGCGTGAATCACGTTCCCGACGTGAAAGACAGACAAACAAAGAAGATCTTGAAGAAGCGTGTGATATTGAAGAAGAGAGTTCATAGGGTTGATAGTTGATTGAAAATAGGGTTTTATTTGGTTCAAACGAGTACTAGCATACTTGGGAAGAAGGGTTAGCTTCGGGTTCTTGTAAACATATTCGAAAGATTAATAAAGCAAGCTACGTCTTTTAATCCTTCCAAGTGAGAACTTGGAAGGGAGTCGTTTTCACACTTGATTGACAGAGTTCATTGATCAAGTGTTTCCACTATAAAAATCATTGTGTCAAGTAAGTCTTTCCTGTTACCACCTCCGTTTCACAATGTAAGTCATTTTCTCAATTTACACAGGTTTTAAGAAATGCTTGAAATAGAATAGATGTTAATTTAATTTTTGTTTTTATCACATGCAATTTACTCTTTAATATACTCTATAATTATGTTTTATAATTTCAATACCACTAATAATCCATTTTTTATTGATGCTAATTTTCAATGGACATTAGAATGTGAAGTAAATTAAATAATGGACTATTTTAGAAAGTTTAGTATTAAATAATTGAAAAGATGACTTACATTATGAAACGTCTTTTAGAGCTAAAAATGACTTTCATTGTGAAACAGAGGTAGTATTAAATTCCATTGTATATACATTGAGGTCGGCGAGTTAATTGAGGTCGGCGACCTAGACATACTAACAATCCTACAAATACACAAGACAGAATTTTAAGGAACAACTATGGACGCCTCATATTTAACTCTTTCAAAGAGTCTTTAAGAATCGATCGCACATCCACGATTTTCCCAAACCATCGCCATCAAACTACTAATCACAATGCTCACATAGACTAAACCTAATTAGTAAATTTGGGTGTCCATCACAAATCGATTTATTTAGTTTGTGTGCTTTGCCAAATAGCCCACGAATCCGAGTTTACTATCAAAAAGGAGAGTCTTTTGTTTAAAAAGTTGAGCCCTTCTATCAGTCTATCTGTCTATGACCACTTCAAGCGGTTGAATTGTTGTAACACCAAAAAGAAATAAACATGTTCATATAGAAAATTAACATGTCAAAAATGGAATAACCGCTGAGTACTTTGGCACTAATTATAATCTATCTCACCAACACACTCGAGCTGATATTTAAAAGCGGAGATATACATATTGATAAGTTGACAACTGTTTTAATGATATACTAATATAAGCCTTCTAACTGGAATTTCTGGTTTTGCAACAAGCCAAAGAACCTAGAATAAATTATACTAAAGTTGGAGCCCAATCTCGTTTCACTATATTATCTTGACTGCCATGAGCCTATGACCAACGTTTTCAACCTGATATTTGTCTACACAAATTCACTTTGTATTCCATTTCCTCTCTAATGCTACGCATATCCGTCTCAGACAAGTTGCAGCGCTCAAGTGATACTCAGAAACTGCAAAACATCAAAACAAAAGCATCACAATCCGATTCCTCATTCCAACCCAAAACCCGAGTTTTGGCATCACATCACAAAAGTCAATATAGATTATGTAAATCTTACCTGATATGAAATCATCAAGGTAGTCACAGTCAATCTTTCCATGAGCCATCACACCGACCTGAAAAAACGCAATTTGCCACTTAGTTATCAAGAATAGTGCACAGAAGACAAAAATGTGGAAGGAAACTTCAATGTATAACATACCACAAACACAAATTCTTGATCAATGTTGCTACTAGCGAGATAGTCTCGCAATGGAGCTGTCTTCTGTGAACTGAATGAAAGACCTGAACACACGGGGAGAAACGTCATATCAAACACACCTTCAGAGAATGAAAAAAGAATGAAGTTCCTTGACAACTATAATATCAAAAGGCTCAACCTATTTTGAGGGCATTGGTTGGTAAATGCTTTGTTACCGGATTGTCCACCAAGCGCAAAAGCTTTCCACGACCCCCTGCGGCTTTGATACTAAATTTCTGCATTAACTCAGCTGCAAAATGATAATTAGCAAGTTGGGCATAAGGAGTATGATAAAAAAAAACAGATTCAATAAGAGAAAATCAAACTTCAATATGATTAATCACATAAAAGCAGAGGATTCACCCATCATAGTGCAGAAACTTGGTAGTGTTCTTGGTATCTTAGTATTTCCCTCAACTTTAATTAGATGACCATCATCAGTCTTTATGTATACAGCCTTCAACCTACCAGCCATACAAAGTCGGCTATCCATGATTTGAAGAAGAGCCTACAAGTTTCAAATGTATAAATAAATAAGATCAAGGAAACTTAGTGCAAGAAAGATATGTAAATAAGGAGTAGCCAAGGAATACACGAAAGAGATAAGGAATAAGAATAGCATTATTAGATGTTTTTGAAACTTAATACAAAGATAAAGAATCAGAAAAAGCACACAGCATACTAACCTCATGGACAATGTCAGGCCTATAATTGTAAGGATCCTTGTTCTTTTTACGTAGAAAATCAGCATGTTCATCTGGATTCAAGATTTGATATCTCTGATCAAAGAAACATTACTTGTTATCACATCATCGGACAAAACAAGAAACAGAGTTGTTGGGATTATATTATTGAAAACAACCCAAACAAAAACTACAGATATATATAACAAAGAGCACAGCAACAACACCCCAAGTTCGTATATTCTTGATAGTAAAAATGCTTACCTTACCAACATAAGCAAGAACCAAAGAAGCTTTCTCAAGAACAAAGGTTACTCCTGATTTCAGTTTTTCATCCATCAGTGCCAAAGGAATCCCAGAAGTTATAGTCATATCTTTGATTTCCTCTTCTGCCAGCTCCTGCAACTTGCCCTTCTCTTTATCTTCTTTGTTACTATCTTCATTCCATGCGAATTCACCACTTTTCCTTGAGCAACGTTGTAACAACTCATTCTTCATTTTTCTTTTTAAAATCCTACAGCTCAATACCCTAACAAGGGGTTGAAAAGATGAGCATTACAAATTTTGAACATAATACAGCATCAAAATCGAAATAAGGCAAATCAATGAATGAAAATAACAGAAGTATTTCCTGGACATCAAGCCTGGCGAAAAAATTAAATTACAGTAAACTGAAAAAATTACTCCATATTCAAAGCAACTAACCAAAGTAAGTCAGTCACGAGCAAAACTGCAAAAGTGTAGTGCAATATCATTTTTAGTTATAACTGAAACGAACAAACATTATATCTGAAAACAAAACAAAAGCAAAATATATGACAACATGAAAAAAAAGCAATATTGTCAAAAATCCATAGTTCAGTATCAAATTTCACAAGTATATCCAATATATAACAATGAAAGCTATATTTAATGAAAAAATTTCATGGAAAATTTGTTTTCACATTCAATCAAAGAACCAAACAGTGCTATGTAATCACAGAATAAATTTATTGGTTACGAATTTTACATGGCATCATAATTTTATGGAATTCCGCATAAAATTCTGTAATCACCTGCCTGCGTTACCGTGAACCGTGAAACGGCGAAATAGCAATCCCAAAAATTATAAGAAACGGCAATATAAATAATCCCGAGTATGTTACTTTAAAGATCTAGAGGAGAATAACATTAATATCTCCAAAACTAGCAAATAACAATCCAAACAAACAATATCAATGAGCTTAAAGTTCAGAACAACATTATTTAGGTTCAAAATTCAATACAACAAGATCATCAAGTTCAAAACAACAACATTATATTGGTTCAAAACTTACGAGTCATGAGAGACAAGCGACAGTATTATACATGTTTTATGCAAAAACTGTACAGAGTGAGGATACTGTAACTTAAAATTCGGTACAGAGTGCAACGAATGTAACATCAGAACAGTCACGTATAGCCTCCTGTATTATCACCGTTGATAAGCAAACGCTCGGGGCTTTTATAACCAAGAGAATAAATTCCAAAGGATAAATCCCAATATAGCTATTGCTAGTCTTATAGTTTAAAATACCAGTTACGACTTTAGTTCACGCAGAGAATAAATTCCAAAGGAATTAAGCACAGAGACAGGACAATCACATAGAGAACAAATTTCAAAGAAAAACAAACAGCAACCAGGCGGTGGACGGAGTGGACGTCGGGGACTCGCCAGTGTCGGATACAAATTCACTCGGCAATTTACAAATTAACAAGTCAACAAATTCAATTGATTTTGACTCACTAGTTGGCGAAGGGGCGCAACCAGGCGGTGTACTATAGGCCAGCGGTAGGATGGTGGTCGCCGGGGACTCGCCGGTCGGTGGATTAAAGATCGATCGGCGAAACGGACAAGTGGAGTGGAGAACAATGGAGATGGCGATAGCAGAGAGAGGTGAGAAGAGAGAGTCGAATGGCGGCAAGTGTATAAGAAGAACTTAGGTTTTTTTTTTGATTTCTAGAAAAAGCCCGAAACGTTTTTAAAGGCCGCTCGTTTGCGCACTCCTCTTTTTATGTTGCGCACTCAACTATGGGCGTATTCATAATCCACACAAGGAAAACCGGTTTTTTACCGAACCATGGACGGATCCTAAACCCGTACAAAAAACGACACCGGTTTTCGTAAAAAACCCGGCTTTATGGACGGATTCCAGATGCGGCCAAAAAAAGCCCCTTTGGGCGGGTTCTCGGCACGCCCATAATGGGCTGGTTTGAGACCCGCACATAAAAGGGTAGTTTTGGAAAAACGGCCCCTTTGGGCGGGTTCTCGGAACGCCCATATTGTGCGGGTTTTAAACCCGCACATAAATTAGGGTTTCAACCAAAACAACGCGTCTTTTATACAGCGGCCGAGTTTTTTACTATTCAGTTTTCAATTGTTAATTCCACTAAAAAAGAGAGCATATACGACAAAGTACATTCTCGTGAGATGTCGACTTCGAGTAACGGGTCCACAAAGACGTCATCGTTTAGCGGGTCATCCTATTCGTCGGATTCAACATCTTCCGTGGGCAATCTTTCTCTTCCCGGTAATGAATTGGTTAGTATATGTTGAATCCTAAAATTATAATATATCTGTTTAGTTTATACTTTATTGGTTGTCGGTCGATTAGTAGCGTCGTGTCTAATTTGGATTATGAAATTTAAAATTTATTTCGTAATGATGATGATGATCATATTTTATTTGATTTTTATTAATACTTGCAAGTTCGTAGTTATTACAGGCCTAGTTTAAAGGTTTTCGGTTTTATTCATAGGTTTGTCCGTATAGTGAGCATGTTGATCACACAGAAGTCGACTTCTCTACGTACTTTAATAGCAATGATGGATTTGATACAATGGAAGATTTGAGACAATGGGTTAAAACTATCGGTCTTGGTTTGTCTATGATCATAACGACCAAGTCGTCCAAACACGATAAGATCATTTTACAATGTTCAAGGTCGGGTAAGTATAGATCGGGGAGGAAGAATGAGGTGAAGAAAGCATGGGATTCGATGAAGACCGAGTGTCCGTTTGAGTTGCATGGGTTGTTTAGGAAAGGGAATTCGTATACACCCTCTCGTTGGACATTATCGGTTATAAGAGGGTTCCATAACCATGAGCTTCCCCCGGATTTGAAAGGGGTTAGGGGTGCACATCGTCTTAGTGCGTAGGAGCGCAACCACATAATACTTGGTAGTACGTCGGGTACAAAGCCTAAGTCTATCTTTTTGGAACTTATCCAAAAGAACCCCGAAAGCTTACTATCGAGGACACAAGTCTATAATTTCAAGGCGTCTCAAAGGAGGATTTCAATGGGTAAATTGAATGTGACAAAATACTCCTTGGCGTGGTTGAAGGAGAAGGGATACTTCACCGACACGATGAGCGGGAGGCAAAAAGATGGGGAGTTGGCGTTGAGCGCGTTGTTTATTAGTCATCCTGACTCACGACATTTGTTGAGGATGTTTCCGAATGTCGTTATCAAGGATTGCACGTACAAGACCAATAGGTATGTCATCTCGTTTATGTACCACGTTATTCCTATTGAGTTGTTTTAGTGATCATTAATTCTTTATATATAACTATTTGTTGCCAATGTCGAGGTACGGATGGCCTTGTTTGGAGTTTGTAGGGATGACATCCACAAACTTGACGTATTGTATTGCTATTGTCTTCATGAGGAAGGAGAAGACGGAGTACTTCAAATGGGCACTCTTGCGATTGAAGTTCTTATTCGGCAACCAAAAGCCGCGTTGTTTCATGTCGGATCGAGAGCTTGGAGCATTGAAGGCGGTGAAGAGTGTCTTCAAGGTCCCCCACTTCTTGTGTCAAGTACACGTGGCTCGGAACGTGAGGGCATATGCAAAAACACAAGATATAGACCCGGAACGATTCACTAGTAGCGTTCGGCGAGTTATGAGGTCACACCCGAGGAGGAGTATGAGGCCCGACTTGAACATTTTCGGAGTATATGGAACGGAAAAGGTGGAACCGGTTTGGTGTCATATGTTGAGAAGACATGGTTCACTCCGCATAAGGAGAAGCTAGTGAGTGCGTGGTCCGATCATATTCTACATTTTGCAACAAGAACTACTAACCGGTAACCTTACCCTCCTATCATTTTTGTTCAATATTATTTATCCGATTTTTTTATATATATATGTATTTATTTTCGTCTTATAGGGTTGAGGCTCAACACTCTATGCTAAAATACATGTTGCAATCTTCCGTTGGAGGCTTTGACACGATCATACAACACTTGGATAACATGTTTATGGATCAAGTTCGTCGAATCCAAGAGGAGATGGGAAGGAGTAGATCGGTGACACCGGTTGAAATATTAGATGGGCCCGAATGGAAGAAGGTTTTCTTCGACCGCATAGTGAGAAGGTGTTCGAGAGAATGCATTAAATTGTTATTGCAGCAAGTACAAAGAGCGAAAGATGGGGACATATCCGAAGAAGTGAGTCCTCGAGACCGTTGGTGGAGTACCTCTATGGGATTGCCTACACCCCAAACGATCAAGGGATATGTTAAAGAAGGCATCCCGTTGGTTCCCGATGAAGTTGATATATATTGGAGGCAAGTCCGGTGGGAAGGTTTGGGGGCGAATGATAGATTGCCCGATGATGGGGTCAAAGTTTCGTACGAGAAGAAGATATTGGGGAAGTTTTGGTCCAAGTTGCAAGCGGGGGAAATTCCCAAGGATACTATCTTCAAGGTCGCCCAAAAGGTGGTGGAGTGTGAAGACCCCCGTTCGGCTAATTTACAAGACGCCTCTCGTGGTGAAGCCGATAAGGGAAGGCCAAGGGGGAGTGAGAAGAAGAGTAGTACTAAGAGGGGGAAGACATGGGAGGAGTACATTGACGACGAGAATAGTAAAGGCAAGGAGAAGACGATGACGAAGAGGAAGAGGAGGGAGGAGAAGAAGAATGAAAGGGAGGAGAAGAAGAAGAGGAAGGAGGAGGAGATGCAAAAGAGGGATGAAGAAAAGAAGAAGAAGAGGGAGGAGGAGAAGAAGAGGAAGGAGGAGGAGAGGCAAAAGAGGGATGAAGAAAAGAAGAAGAAGAGGGAGGAGGAGAGGAAGAGGAGGGAGGAGGAGAGAAAGAAGAAGAAGGAGGAGGAGAAGAAGCGCACTGCCGTTGTATCGCCTAAGTCGACGTACGACCTTGATTTTAATTGGTATAATGACACGATTGACCCCTTCATGTTTCAATACATATCTCGGCACCAAGATGTAGAGGGTGATGGTCATTGTGGTTATCGATCACTTGCCGTGTTACTAGGTGAAGATGAAAGTAAGTACATGGATGTTCGGTTGAATCTTTTGAATTACATTGTACAACATCAAGATAAGTTGGAATTGGTGTACGAGGAAAATGGTGGAATTCCGAGACTTGTTCAGGAAGTGAGCATGACAACACCCCCATGCCGTAAAGAGGGTTGGATGGTAGTTCCGATGATGGGGTTGGTGTTTGCGACTTTGCACAAAGTGGCCGTCGTCGTGTTGAGTAGATTTGGGCCGCACACATGCCTCCCATTGTGGGCCGATGAGGGAGATGAGCCTCCTTCGACTGTATATGCTATGGCATCTGTCCGACATGTACGGCTCATAGATGTCGAGGTATCGGATGGTGCCCCGATACCTCGACGTCGGATACTGGAGATCCAGGTCAACCCGAGAATAGGGGGTCCAACAAACCTGAAATATAAAGAAATGACATCAGGAAACGTAAATTTAAAACTAATGATGCGCGAACAAAATATAAGAACGGATACGTACATCCTCCGGTCGGTAACAGTCGAGGATGTGCCGATAGTAGATCGACGTATCGTACGTCTGTAACTTTGTGCGATCGACCCGATAGCGACATGCTCTCCTATCATCGTCCTCCACTCTAGGCAACGGGTTCGGGTTGCCAGGGAAATAGATGAAATACATCCATATCCACATCTATGGCACACCGAAAAAAATAAAATCAGTTCACTTTACGAAGATTTCGATAAAGACATTGTCAATCAAAACTACCAAATACCTGTAGAAGATATGAGCAACCCGCCAACTGAGCCACCCCGGCCCGTGAAGCCTCCCCGAGATTACGGTAGAGAAATGCCAACATGCCGACGCCCCATGCAGTCTCAACAACCCGACCCCAATCCTCAAACAACGGCAACATATCAACATCTACCTTGTTCGTGGATTTGTCCACGAACAAGCTGGTGGACAAGTAATGCCACAGAAAACCGGCAGCTATGCACTCTGGCGGGTAGTCGGAAGCTATCATCACAAGTAAGTGATCGAAGAAATCTCGGCTACGTAGATGACCCTTCTTAAGGCCCCTGAGGAAGTCACGCTCGCCGGGTAACACATAGTCGTCCGTCGTGCCAAACATATACTCAACCATATCAGCGCACTCAGCAAAGGAGAAAGTGTGAGCTACCTCGTGCCCCTCAATCGGCAAACCGAGGATGATGGCAACGTCGTGGAGCGTAATCGTCATCTCGCCCCACGGAAAATGAAAACTGTTGGTCTCTGGATGCCAACGCTCTACAAAAGCAGAAATGAGGCTATGGTCGACGTTGCCGAAATCGAAGTACAATAGCTGTGTCAGGCCGGTCTGTCGAATCATCCATAACCACGAACCCTGTGCAACATCTACGTCGGCCGACGGAATGTGAGCCCTCCATCGGCGAAACTCCCTCGGTCTGCTGTGACACGTAATACGTCGAACAGGTCCGTCCATGTCGTTCCTAAACGGGCCGAATGACCCCCACATCAAGTCGGCGATGTGTGTATGGAAATCCTGTAATACAGATGGATCGTCGAGCCCATACGGTGTCTGCTCGGGCAAGTCGGCCTGTGGAGGCTGGCCTTGTGGAGGCTGGGCTTGTGGAGGCTGGGCCTCCGTCCCCCCAACAGAATCTACAACCACCTCATCCAAATGAATCTGAGTCGGGTCGGAGGGCAAAGTATCAGACTGCGGAGGGTCGGACTGGGGCGGAGCCTCTCCCGTCCCAACATACTCCCGGTAAGCCTCTGTCGTCCCAACAGAATCAACCATCATATCCTCTAACTGAGTCGGTGGGACCTCATCATGGAGAGGCTGATCCTCTCCCGTCGCAGCAGAATCAGGACGAGCATCCGGCTCGGAGGTCGATTCTTCGTGTCGCCTCTTGCGACCCGAAGCCGTGACAAAACGATCTGCAGGTCGTCTACCATCAGCTGTAGACTGTCGAATATGTTCTACTACCTCCTGTTATTTAATATATTATTATTATTTAATAATTTTGCCTCATTTATTTATTTCACTCAAACTAATCCTAAATTTTTTTTATTTCTATTTAAGATTGTTACCACATAAAAATAACATTTCTAATTTAATAAATATATTATTTGTACGTTACGATTTCTAATTTCTATCATACAATTTTTCACTATGATATAATTTCTAATATAATATATATAAATATTATTTCTACGGTATGTTTTTTAAATAAAATATATGCTTTTTATATATAATATAATTTCTAATCTAACATGCATTTCATATATATTTCGCTAAATCAATTATATGCATTTCAAATAATATAATTTCTAATCTAATATGTATTTCATATAAATTCCGCTAAATAAACTATATGCTTTTTATATAAAATAATTTCTAATATAATATGCATTTAATATATATTTCGCTAAATCAATTATATGCATTCATATAACATAATTTCTAATATAATATGCAATTCTATATATATTTCGCTAAATAAGGTATATGCATTTCATATAATATAATTTCTAATCAAACATGCATTTCATATATATTCCGCTAAATCAATTAAATGCATTTCATATAATATAATTTCTAATCTAATATGTATTTCATATAAATTCCGCTAAATAAAGTATATTTAATTTTATTTTGATATTAAAAAATACCTCGTCCGTCGGTCTTCTCTGACGCACTCGACGACCCGGATCCGCACCCTCCGTCGTTGTCAATCCGCTCGGGCCCACTCCAGCCTCCATCTCTACCGGCGGCCCCATCTCTACCGCCAACTCCGGTGCCACCTCCCCCACCACCGTCGGCGCCATCTCCCCCACCACTGGCATTGCCCTCACCCCACCACTTCCGGTGCCACCTCCCCCACCGCTGCCGGTTCTCCTTCCCCGTTGCGAATCGCCGTGTCCGACCTCTGTGCGGGGCTGGAATCCACCGACTGGTGTGTGGAACCCAAACCCGCCGAAGAATGTGCCCCGGACGACCTCTGTGCGGAGCCCGAATTCGTCGAAGAAGGCGGTTCTGCCATGCCGGAATCGTCGAATTCATGGTTCTCCATTGCCGAATCCTTCTCACTTGCTCGAGATTCCATAGAAATTTGACCGGTTTTTCGCACTCGCTATCGCACCTTCGCTCGGAATTTGCTAAAATGAATCTGGAAAAATCGAAGGTAGAAGACGAAGTTGTGCGGCGCCCGTGTATAGCGAAGCTGTGCGGGTTTCCAACCCGTACAACTAGGGTTTTATGGACGGGTTTGAAACCCGTCCATAAAGCGTCAATTTTAGGTCAAAATTTATCGGTTCTCAGATTGAACCGGGTTTTTTTTATTTTTTTGTGCGAGTTTCGGATCCGTCCAAGAGAAACCGGGTTTTTTTTGTTTTTTTGTGCGAGTTTCGGATCCGTCCAAGAGAAACCCGATTTTTTTTAAAAAAACCTATGCGGGTTTATAATCCGCACATAGTCGAGTGCGCAACCTAAAATTTAGAGTGCGCAAAAAATTGCCGTTTTTAAAAGGGATAATTGGGTATATACCCATTCAAACTTGTTTAATTGGAAATATGTCCATCAAAACTTTAAAATTGGATATATACCCATCAAGTCTTAATAATCTTGTCTAGTTATCCTTATTTGTTATATATAATATTGTTGAATTAAAAATAATTAAGAATCAAATTAAAAAAATATAAAGAAAAGCACAATCTCTTTTAAAAGAAAATTCTCACCAAAAACGTAATTATAAGAATGATCTTCTACATTTAGTTTATTTATTATTTTAATAATCCTTAAAATTTGTGATAAAATCATTGGGTCTATTGGTCAAAAATGAAGAAAAATCAATTATAATAATTTTAGTGTATGACTATGATCATTGATTCTTGATCCAAATAATATTGTTTATTCAACCTAAATAATCTTTCTCCATGGTATATTGCTTGAGCACGAAACAATATTACAATATTTCAAAATTGATATTTATTTAACAATAATTTACTTTAAGAAGATTAAAAACTCACCTTGGAATAGTTAGAAGAATTGGGTACAAGGTAAGACCGAAAAAATGAATTAAGAAAATCAATTAATATGTCTTTTTTTAGCAATGAAATTTCAATAATATCAAAAAGATATAATTCTGGATTATTATACAAGATTGTTGGGATTCCATGGATATATATCCAATTTCAATATTTTGATGAATATATTTCCCATTAGATAAGTTTCAAATGACATATACCCAATTTTCCCTTTTTAAAAATACAAGAGACACCCCCAAACACGTTCAGATGCCCGTTGTAATGGATTGCGAAATTCAGTTTGTATTGAGCAATCCTGCAAGTTTGTCTTATGTGAAAGGAACATGTCTTCGGAAAAAAGATGTGGACATAGAGTTATCATGACACCTTCTTGATCTCGTGTCGAAAATATACTACAAAAACCATGCCAATACACCAACATACAAGTGATTCCCATTATTACGGAAACAATCTCAGATTTGTGCTTAAAGCTCACAATGAACTGATTCCTCGAATTAAATCCCTCAATTAGATAAAATTCCAGGCCAACACACCATTGAGCATTAGCATAATACAGCATACTATGGAAACCAACAGAAAAATCTTCTGCATATGGCAGGATTAAAGTATGTGGCTTTGAATGTTGGGCATTAGTAATATCAATGGAAACAAACTTACCTTACATAGGATTTGGGTCCAATCTAAACAAGGAAGTCACCCGGCCTACCAAATATGTTGCATTTGTAACCAAAATAGCAATAGTAAAAGAAACATAGATGGCGATCCGCAGCAGACAACTTGAGTAATTGGAAGAATTTTGCAAGAATTTCCAAATGTGTTGTATTTTTTCAATTCCAAAAGTCTTGATTTCATGTCCCAAAGAAACAGATCCATGAAGAGAGGATGTGGCATATGGAACCGACAGAACCACCATGAAATTGAGAAAGAAAAGGAGAAACCCCAACAAAGAAAGAGACAAAAAATGAGAAAAACCACTGTGAAAACGTCCGGAAACAAACAAATGAAGGCGGAAACTGCTTATACGTCGGAGAAATTGCCATTCCGGTCATGTTCCTGGTCATTCGCCAGACAATTCGCCCTAAAGGGCACTAGAGAGCGCTTGGGCACAGATATACTCGGCTCGGATCGTTCACCCCGCCACTCCCTCCTGAAACGCGGTTCAGGAACTTTTTGGCGCGCTTCGACATTTCGCAAGTTTCAAAAATGCGTATTACTTGTAAAAGAAAGTTTCAGGGTATCATAGGTAATCACCCCATAACAAAATTTAACTAAAGAAATTGCATCCAAAGCGGACCAAAATTTTGACACCATTGGACTAGAGACCGGACTAGATTCTGGTCACAACTTTTAAATTACTAATTTTTTTTTTTAAAAAAATTATCTTCCTTTTTCCTTTTTAATAATAAAAAGACCACAAGTAAACATTCAAACATTTCTGGTACAAAGTGGCGGAGGCAGGTGGGAGCGCAGAGAGGGCTTCAAACATTTCTGGTACAAGTGGCGGAGGCAGGTGGGAGCGCAGAGAGGGCAGCAACCACCCCCACCAGAAGATGGGAATTCTCAGCGAGGCGCCAACGGAAAAAAACAAGTGAAATTTTGGATATTTCTCAATTGAGAAATATGAACCACGGTTGACATAAATACATTAGGAAACAAAATGCAATTGAGAGCGTCACGTTCAAACCGATCAATTTTGGAGATAAAATTGTAGACTTTGACGACGTAGAGAAGATATGTTGGCGGTGAAGAATTCAAATTCTTTCTTCCGAGTTTGTCTTCCCGTCGTTATTCTCTCTCTCTGTCCTTCGTAGGGTTGTTTATTAGTTGAATGAACTTGGGTTGTTTATCAGTTGATCGATTACCTGAAACTTCCAATGCCTGTGGACTGAAGACCAGACTGATTTTTGTCATTGATGGTGCGCGAAATTGCTCGGTAATCAATAACGATTTCGTAAATATAAAAAGGCGGGCTCTAAATCATTCACGGGCCAAGCTATGCTTAAACGAGTCCATGGAAAGAAACATATAAATAGATATACAAACAATCACATATAATTGAGTTAGGCATGAGAATCGGTATATAGATTTGGGCTTGGCCCAATTTATGTATCATACCACTAGTGTCATGGCCCATTAAACAAAGTGATAAATGGTCGGCCCAAGATCACAATTGGTAGTTCAATAAGTGTTTTGCATGCAATTTGATTGTAGGTCACGTAATAATTGTTACTCGGTCCAGTGGCATGCAAGCAACGAGCCACAATCTTATGTGTATGAATCAAGTGTGCTACTTTTCATAAGAGAACTTCAAAAAAGGCCATCCCACATCGAACCAAACACAAGCAAGCTAGTAGCTGGGCAATTCTTTATATATATAGAGGGAGATCAAGTACTGTGAGCGGGTAAAATAAACATAATTACCATAGTTATTTTGACTATTAAAAAGGTATTTATTAAATTACTGCGCAGTTATTTTCTTTTTTTCTATATAAAATTATATGACGGTTATGCAACTTAAATGGAAGATTCTATCTTTTATTAAAGGATAGAATTAAATTAGAGATAGGGTGAAATATTCCTTGCTTGGGCTTTAAGGCAGTTGGTCAGCCCGAAAGGATAAGATTTTCGACCCTAGAGGCATGATTTTCGGCCCCCTATGATTCTCTCTTCCATTATAAATACATGCCCTAGGCATGTAGGGAGGGACAGACACATGTGCTTAGCATATTCTGAAATCCTAGGCAGGCTAATATTCGCTTAGCTCGACTGTTTAGGGTTTCATCGCTCTTTTGTTGTACCTCGACGCTCAAACGACAACTGCTCTTCTGACTTAGGCATCGGAGGTGGATTAGGGGGTCCCCGCCCCCTGTGTCCATTGTTTTGCAGGTTTTTTAGGTCAGGAGACGGAAGAGGCGGAGTTCTTAATTGGTGTATTTGATACGAATTAAAGGCGAGATTTTGTACACCAACAATTGGCGCCGTCCGTGGGGAACGAGTATTCGATTCACGAAATCATGGTGTTGGAATCGATACCGGAAAATCAGGAAGTTAACTTTGAAGACGTCGGAGCGACATCGCGGAACGAGTCCGCGCGAGCCACCACCGGCGAGCGAAACCGCGAACGCGGCATGACGACCGCGAGCACGTATGCCGAGGATCGCGAGCGTGGATCGGCGGCCGAGATCGAAAACCCTGAAGTCCGTTCAGAAAACCGCGCCCCGATGGATATCGATCAAGGTAATTCCGATACTCGCTCGGAAAATCAAACCTTGGTGCCTGAAAGCGGTTCAAACCGTGATCCGGCCCTTTTTGCTAATACATCTGTTCATCGCACAGGTTGTTTAGGGTTCGGGTCAGGCGACGGAATTGACAATCGTAATACTCCAGGGTCCGAGTCAACCGGATTTGACCAATTGTGGGACTCGGCTATGCGTGTGGCCGAGAACGAAGGAGATCGAAGAGTTCCGGGGCAAGGCGAGGCCGCACGCGCGAACGCTGGCGCCGTGCAAAACCGCGATCGCGGCTCGGAAAGCCGCGATCGCGGTCGATCGAACCGCACCCGCGGTCATGAAAACCGCGACCGCGGGCTGCGAGTTTCCGAGCCCTCGGGCTCCATCCGCGAGTCGAACCCTAGCCTGGTTAGTCCACGTCTAGAGCAGGGTCAGTCTAGCCGTGCCGGGTCCAATCCCGTCAGAAGAGAAGATCGCCTCATCTTATCGTCCGATCCGAATGGCGGGAACGGGGCATCTACTACCAATGAAGAAGAGGACGAGATTACCCACGCTTTGGCAACCACCCTGAGAGAGAACGAGAGATATCAGACGAGGTGTGCAGAAACTGATTCTCGGTTGGAACAAGCCCTAGAAGAGGTCGCCAGGTTAAAACATTCTTTGGAGAAGATTCAAGGCAAGCGCCCTGTTGATGAACCAGAAACTGAGAGGACTAATCGACGGCTCGCTAGCGTTATCGAATTCACTGATAACCGCCGTAGTCCTCAATCGATCAGTTCTGACGGGCAGGACGATATGCAGGTCGAATACGACAGCGATAGAAGGGCACCACGGAACCGATGGAGAGACCACCGCCATGGATCACCTTCGCGTAAGAAGTCGCGGGCCGACCCGCCACAGCCGAGCGGGTCGACATCCAGCGAGTCGAGCGGAGTTCGCCGCCGCGACAGCAACCGCGGTCGAAGCCGCGAGCGTCTCCCGCGAGATCGCAATCGCGGCGATCGCGAGCGGGGCGAGTCGGATCGAGGCCGCAGGGCGGGCGATCGGCGCGGTTCCTCGCGCGAGCAGAACGATCGTTACGTCCCTTCCCGGCGTGATCGAAGTCCAAAAAACCGAGAAAAACACCGACATCGAAATGTTAGTCTGGAAAGGATTGAAGGAAGAGCCCGAGCGCTTGAGCGTACCCAAAACAGGTTGTTTGATCTTTTGAGAGCGCAAGGCAACACCTTGCAATCGGCTCGGGATCAAGCAGAACACAAGTTGGCCATGTTGACGTCGACGCCGTTTCATCCAGATATTCAGCGAGCTCTGCAGCCGTCGAAATTCTCTCCGCCAACCTTTACTGTGTACGACGGAAACACGGATCCTGTTAATCACATAGCCTCCTACACCCATAAAATGGCGTTGTGGGTGTCCGAAGACGCGATCATGTGCAAAATGTTTCCGAGCAGCCTTGGAAAAGGCCCCCTGAAATGGTTTCAGAGTCTGAGGCCGGGCTCGATCCGAAGTTGGGGACGATTGGCTTCAAAGTTCGTAAAGCGGTTCATAGCTAACAGTCGGGATGCCGCTTCACTTGACACACTTTTTGGTCTCAAACAAGAGAAAGGGGAAAGTTTGCGTCGCTTCTTCAACCGATTTATGGAGTGCTATGCAGAAATTGAGGGGTGCGATCCGAGGACCGCCATCACCGCCTTTAAAAGGGCGATCTTTGCAGACAACAAGCTGACAGAGGAATTGACACTTCGTCTGCCCACCACAATTGTAGAGCTTCAGGAGCGCGTTCACCAGTATGTGCGGTTGGAGGAATCCAATCTTAAGATAAGAGGAAGGTCGTCCTCTCCTCCCCGTAAAATCCGCCGCCGAGCCGATAATTTCAAGGGAGAAAGTCAAGTCAGGGCAATTTACACTACCTTTAGTGTACCAATCTATCGGATCTTGCCTCGCATTAAGCATGAAGGTTTCTTCCAATATCCTCCTAAAGAAGAATGCCGAGATGAGGATCCGCGAAGCAGGAAATATTGCATGTACCACAGAAACCGGGGACATATGACTGAGCAGTGTGAGCCGTTCAAGCGGTATCTAGAGAGCCTGGTGGAGAAGGGATACTTGCTAGAGTTCATCAAGAAGGAGAAGCTTGAGAAGAATGATGAGCCGGGGCAGAAACAGATTGAGGTGATCCAGACTATTTCAGCATCTTATAGACATGAAGATGATGAGGCGTGGAGTAATTTCAGAAAGTCTTGCCACGAGCTTGAAGTTATGAGAGTTCAACAAGCCGAGCCTCAACGACCTCCTTCCCCCGTGCGTACGGTGGACGGATTAGTCTTTAGAGACAAGGACCTCGTTTCAGTCCAAGTCCCTCATAACGATCCGCTGGTTCTATCAGTCGAGCTAGACGGATTTAAAGTGCGTCGTGCCCTTGTTGATCCCGGAAGTTCGGTCGACATTATGTACTACGAAGTGTTCAAGCTCCTTGGGAAAAGCAATGAAGATTTGGTACCCGTCAAGATGCAACTAACTGGACTTGGTGGCTATCCAACATATCCGCTCGGGATGTACAAAACCCAAGTCAGCCTTGCCAAGAAAGTGATGACCGTTGAGTTCTTGATCGTTGATGTGCCTTCTCCCTACAATTTAATTTTGGGAAGGCCTTGGATTCATGGGATTGGAGCGGTACCATCGACCCTTCATCAAATGGTCCAATTTAGAGACAGAGATGGCATCGTTCGAGTCTGGGCAAATCAGTTGGATGCTCGTCTGTGTTCCAAGGGAAGTCGTTCGAAGTCGGAATTCATGCAAAAAATAGAAGACGAGCCGAAGCCCGTGCGCCTGCCGCAGGATCACCGGCACGACACTAATGCCGAACGTAAGTCCCCAATCGTGGGGCAAAACCGTCGCCGCGACGTCGGAGTCGATCGCCTCGTCTCGTATGACGGGGATCGAAAGCGAGATCGCTCGGGTTCCCCTGCGCAGGGATCCCGGGATTAGGGCTTCATATAGATAGGGCACTCTTTTTCCCACGTGGTTTTGATGAGGCCCTTAGGTTTTTTGCGTTTTGCATTTCATCTTGTTTAGCTTTGTAGTTCATGACATTCACGTTTATTTATCAATAAAAGTCAGCTCTTTTGCATTAGTTTGAGTCTTGCATAAAAAAAAATGCGCCGCGCAACATTAGTTAATCGCACTAATGGATTCTTCATATGCGTGTATGAAGAAGTTTATGAAATTCGCTCATAACACATATGATATTCGCTCATGTGGACTCGAATTACGAATATACGAATATACGAATATACGAAAGCGCTAGGGGACCAATTGACCGATCTGCATGGCCACTTCGATTAGAAACCCTCTGTACCCTACGTCGCCTAACACGGTGGGTCGTGTAAGGGCGGTGTAGGTGGGGCATTTGTGAGCGGGTAAAATAAACATAATTACCATAGTTATTTTGACTATTAAAAAGGTATTTATTAAATTACTGCGCAGTTATTTTCTTATTTTCTATATAAAATTATATGGCGGTTATGCAACTTAAATGGAAGATTCTATCTTTTATTAAAGGATAGAATTAAATTAGAGATAGGGTGGAATATTCCTTGCTTGGGCTTTAAGGCAGTTGGCCAGCCCGAAAGGATAAGATTTTCGGCCCTAGAGGCATGATTTTCGGCCCCTTATGATTCTCTCTTCCATTATAAATACATGCCCTAGGCATGTAGGGAGGGACAGACACATGTGCTTAGCATATTCTGAAATCCTAGGCAGGCTAATATTCGCTTAGCTCGACTGTTTAGGGTTTCATCGCTCTCTTGTTGTACCTCGACGCTCAAACGACAACTACTCTTCTGACTTAGGCATCGGAGGTGGATTAGGGGGTCCCCGCCCCCTGTGTCCATTGTTTTGCAGGTTTTTTAGGTCAGGAGACGGAAGAGGAGCGGAAGAGGCGGAGTTCTTAATTGGTGTATTTGATACGAATTAAAGGCGAGATTTTGTACACCAACAAGTACAATGAAATTGTCGAAACCTCTTCAAGTCGGGATCTTTTTCCGTATTTAGATTCGACATGTTTGATTTTCGAGTAAAATCGCGCTATTTATTGTATAAAGTTCAAAAAACTAATTAGCTGAAGGGTGGAGAGGATGAATAATCTATGTACAAAAACCATTTGGAAACCATTTGGTTGATAGGCTCCTCTCGGTTGATGCTCGGGTGTAGGCTCTGTAACATCCCCGACCAAAAAGCATACGTCATACTGCATTCATATAAGATTAATAGTATATGCATAGCATATTGACATGTTATCTAGTAAATTTTTAAAGGTAATATTTATTTTCTAATTAAGTTTATTATATTTTGAAAAGATTTTAAGAAAAAGTTAATTATTAATTATTTCAGGATAAAGTTTGTAGTAAAGGAGATTTGAGGGTGGAAATCGCAATTTCGTAAATATTTTGCCGACTTCATTACGTGATTTATAGTGAGCTGTGAAGTTCTTTCAAACGAAGGAAACCAGAGAGAGAGTTCGAATACAATTGAAAAAAAAAAGTAAGATTTTGTTGTTTGTTTGCCGGATTTGGTACGAGATTTTTTCTATCGGGTTTTAATCCTGAAGTACAAGCGTGATTTGGTAAGTTTTTGATTAGTTATTGGTTTATCTGGATTTTCCTAATTTTTCCAGATCTAGATCTACAGTTGATTTTGATTGAGAAATCAGTTGATCTATAATTTTCAAAGGGTGTTTTCGATATCGGATTTATATTCGGAAAAAGATTTCAGAGTAATTTTAGGGTTTTCCTTGTAATGATATTAGGGAGCCCTTTGATCAAGTTTTTCAGAAAGGTTTGAACTAGAAAAATGTTCTTCTATATATATAGTTTATTGTTGTCAAGTTTTAAGAGATTTGTATATATATGCAAGAAGTTATAATGCATTCTGGCATTTTATTGCATTTGGGGTTAGAGTTTATAAGAGTAAATAGCCTAATTTGCATTGAGTTACATATAGGAGCCCAAGTAATAGATCGTGGTCAAAGTCAAGGGGGAGAAATATAGTATCTGCCTTAAACAAGTGATTATAGACCGGAGATTCAACCCTATGTGCTATATGTGAAAGATGAATATATGGATATATGTGCTTTATGTATATATGTGCTATATGAGCTATATGGATATATGTGTTATATGGATTATATGGATATATGTGTTTTATATGAAAGCTCTGAAATTTCAAGAGTTGTTTGCATAGAAAGAATGTTAACAAATGACATATGATATATGGTTACATGATGCACTTGATTGCATAGCATATTGCAATGAGATTAAAAGGACTTGTGACTGTCTTGCCCTGAACTGTTATTCAAGGAATCTACGGATTTCTTTGTTAAAGCGACCTACGGGTCATACAGGACCTACGGGTCATACAGGATCTACGGATCATACAGGACCTACGAGTCAATATTCAGGAGATCTTCGGATTTATTTGCTAAAGGGACCATAAGAGTCAATATTCAGGACATCTTCGGATTTCTTTAGTATCTCTATTCAAGAGAAGCTAAAATTCGTTGGTATTCAACCACCATGGACGAAATTTTGGGGCTGAGAGCAGTACATGTCAAGCTTGCTTCTCTCTGACATCAAATCGAGGCTCCAAGTCGAGATTACTTCTCCTCCTTCTCTCTTTCCCTCTCAAATCTATTTATACAATGAAATCTCACAAACCTAAACACTAGAAAAAAGCTAGAGATCCATCAAATCAAAAACCCTAAATTTGTCCCCAAATCAATTTCACAATGAAATCCCACCCGCCTTTAATGCCTACTTCAATTTGCTTCTTCTTCAAGGACATGGGCTTGCTGGAAGATAGAGAGTTTAAGAATTTGAGCCAAGATCTTTTTTTCATGCCTATTGGGATTAAATATTTCAAGTTCTACCTGCAGATATGAATTGGATAAAATAAAGACTTTAATAAGGTTTTTTTTTTCTTTTTAGGAAATAAAATAAAAAAGGAAGAGAAAATGGTCTTCTACTGTATACAATAGAGGATTAACGGATTCTGTCAAAAAGGTGGCAAATTGAAAGATTAGAGATATAACAGGTGGTTTTTTGCAAATATAAATATAAAGGGTGGTTAAATGTAAAGAGTATAATTAAAAATTATTTCTTTCAATTACGAAAACAAAAATTAGTGTTAAACACTATATTGATATTACTTGCAATTTGTTCATCACTAAACATAATTAAAAAATCAATATTTTATATTATAATAAAACAATTTTGGCAACATATTTTTAAATTATTTTTTTAAAAATATTTATGTAAAACAATTTGACTAATTGTATATTCTTCCCTAACATAATATCTCCCCCACCTCTGCTAATTTCATAAGACCTTCTACTTCGGCCACCTATACAAGTGTTGGAATTTAATATCTTATAATTCAACAAATGTAGAACTTTGAGATTTTGGAATACAGCTGTGGGCAAAATGTGGTGTTTTTCTTTTCAAGCATTCCCACATCGAGACTGCGCCAATAAATATGGCTAGTTATAAAGATCCAAGTGTACACCACTAATTACAGAACAAAGAGAGGAATGCCCCCTCGCGCACACCGTCGTCGCCGTCCAACTCGGCTCGTAGCACGTGCGTGGTGCTGGAGCTTATCTTTTTACGAGATGATTTAATTGTTTTGATAAAACTGGACCTCCGAGATTTGCGGATTAGTTTGACGATAACTCTTCCGCTAATTCTCTGATTTGTTAAAACCGTTTTTTGATTTTGTCAAACATTCTTATCCGTTCAATTTTAACTGCTCGAATTTCATGGGATAATGAGTGAGTGCAGATCATGGAAAGGTTGTACATTCAGTTCTAATTATTTCCACGAGTTTGCTGCTTCTCAGAATATCCTAAATCTCTTCTTCTATGTTTTCTAAAACACAAAAGCTATCTCGTACCTCTCTTCAATCTGATTTGAACTTCCATTCCTAATTCCTCTTACGAGTACACAGGTTCGGGGAAAGCTGCACTTAATCCTTGGGGGATGAACGCTCATTCGGATTTGTACCAGTGTCCAAGCATTTTGTTTCTAAGGCAGTGGAATATACCATGACGCAGTAACACATCAAAACTCCCTTGGCCTACATTCGATTATTACTAACGTTTATTTGCCTTGCAGAGATTTTATTCTTATAGATTAGAAACAAAACAAACTTTGCTTTTGTTCAAATAGAGGGCTAAATCATCAAACTTCTCGATCTGTCGAAGCTTGAACCGCTTGATGGGACCAACTACCGTTGCTGGTCTCAGAAGTTGTTGATTACCTTCGAGCAACTCAAAGTCGATTACGTCCTGCTCAACGATCCGCCTGCAACCCTGTTGAGAGGGTTTCTTGACAACAAATAAATTTATAGTCAAGACCCCGCTGAGTATAGCAGAGTCGGGATCGTTCCACATGAAGCAAGGTTTGTTTATCTATCAACTTCTCGATCTGTCGAAGCTTGAACCGCTTGATGGGACCAACTACCGTCGCTGGTCTCAGAAGTTTTTGATTATCTTCGAGCAACTCAAAGTCGATTACGTCCTGCTCAACGATCCGCCTGCAACCCTGTTGAGAGGGTTTCTTGACAACAAATAAATTTATAGTCAAGACCCCGCTGAGTATAGCAGAGTCGGGATCGTTCCACATGAAGCAAGGTTTGTTTATCTATCAACTACTAAAAAAATAAAACAAAAGCAAGCAAAACACACAAGCAACCTCGTTAACGACGTTGTCAGCCTCGTTAACGAACCACCGTACACAAAAGACCAAAACTAACGACCTAGACAGGTTCGGTACCGAGCCAACGAACTCAGTAACAAATATGATCTTGGAAGAAATCAAATAAAAACAAAGATCTAGGACAAGGGTTACCACAACATAGTCATGCACACAAGCTCGTAAGAGGATAATATCATGCCTTTAAATAGATAGATGCATCAACTTTCATTGACTTAGCAAGTAAATTAATCTACTTTCATAAACTAATTCACTCAATTGCTTGTTTTAGATCTAGAGCTTGAAACTTGCGTATTCAAACATGATCAACCTTCAAGTTTATAACTTTCTCTTTAAATCAAGTCAACAACTCGAATTATTTCAACTTTCATCTCGGTATAAGCACAACAAACAATCTCAACAATAGATAAAAGACATTCTACACATAATCTTACTTACTAAACATGCATAACTATGCCGGGTTTGAACCCCGACCCTAGATAAAAAGACTACTCACTAATCATGTTTAAGAAACTAATAACTTCAATCAAAGAAAACATTGAAAACAAAATACTACTCAAATTAATAAGAAATATCGTCTTACAGAGATTCAGAAGAAACCGAAAATACCAAAATACCGAATCAAAAACACGATTAACGACCCCGGTAACTCTCGTCCACCGAGCTCTTCGATCACGACTCCGATCCGTTTCTCTCTCTATCGGCTCTTCCTCCTCTCTCCACTCTACTATGATCGATCTCCCCCCCTTTTCTAAGCTAGATAGAAGGGTATTTATACTAAAAAGGCTAGAAACTAAAAAATGCTAAAAGATATAAACTTTCCTAAAAAGATAGAATCTATTCTAAAAGATATAAAGAAAATCTAGAAAGATAACAAGACCTAAAATACATAATATAATAACCCTAAAATAAAAAAAAGATACTCTACTGACACGAAAATAAATTCCCGCACAAGATCGGTGAGTCACAAAGTCAACTCTCGAATATCTCCATTTCGTTGCCTCGTTAACGAGCCCTCACAGCCTCGTTAACGAGCCTGGGCTTGGCTTTCTTCAATACTTCTCTTCCAAAAACTCGAACTTCAGCTTCTTCATCTTGTATTCCTCCATCTTTTATCATAGCTCTCCAAATTCAGCTCCAAACAACACCTTTTCCTTGCTAAAACCTACAAAAAGACACAAAATGGAGTAGCTTCCATACTTTTCACAAAATATGCAAAACTATCCAAAAACTCACAAATCTAACCCTAAACTTATCAAAACTAAACCTAATAACCTAAGAAATCCTATCAAAAACTATACTAAAAACACGAACATCAAACCCCTCTAAAGGCCCTTCCTCTGGCTCCTGCTGAATCTCAACCAACGCTAGAATAGGCGGCTGCTGTTGCTGAACTTGCCTCAAAGGCGGTTGAACTTGCCTCAAAGGCTAATGTTGAGCCATATGTCGAATGCTTTGTTTGATTTGTTCCTTACTAACAAATCTGCTAAGTCCATTTGGGAGACCCTTGAGAAAAAGTATAGCTCAGATAATGTTGGAAAGAAAAAATATGTTATTGGCCAATTCCTGCGTTTTCAGATTGTTGATGACAAGCATGTGATGGAACAAGTGCATGAGTGCGAGAATTTGGTTGTTGACATCCTTGCCGAAGGAATGAAGATGTGTGAATACCTTCAGGCGAACTTCCTGATTGAGAAGCTTCCAGATTCGTGGTCCAGTTATCGCAACCATCTCAAACACAAGAAGAAGAATCTGACCTTGGAGGAGCTAGTCGACCATATGAAGATTGAAGAGGCAAATCGCCTCAAAGATAAGCCTTCGAACAATTCTGATAATTCGATTAAGGCTAACATAGTTGAATCTTCTGGTCTGAAGAATGACATGTTCAAAAAGGGTGTCATTGGACACTCTTGGAAAAAATAAAAAAGCTCTTCAAAACAAGAACACTCAGAACTTCAAGAAAGGTGGAAAAGACGAAAAGGCGAAAGGAGGGTGCTTTGTTTGCGGCAAGCCAGGACACTGTGCCGCCCAATGCTACCACATGACCGACGGTCCAAAGAACGACCACCTTGATTTAAGAAGAATGGTCCCAAACCGAACCAGAAGCAGAATCAGGCCAACTTGAGTGAAGAGGACCTGATTGCTGTAATTTCAGAAGTGAACATGGTGGACATGGCTGAGTGGGTGGTGGAAACTAGTGCGACTAGGCACTTCTGCGCCAACAGAGAGCTCCGCTCCGACTACAAACCTGCTGAAAAGGGCGAACGGGTCTTCATGGGAAACTCTAGCATCTCCGAAGTTGTCGGTAAAGGGAATTTTTTTTCTCAAACTTAATTCTGGAAATAAATTATGCTTGATGAATGTGTTTTATGTTCCTTCCTTGCGTAAAAACTTGATTTCTAGTGGACTTTTAATTAATGCTGGATTTAGACTCCTCTTTGATGGAGGAAAATTAGTGATTAACAAGAATGGTGAATTAGTAGGAAAGGGTTTCATGACTAGGAACGGGTTGGTTGTGTTTGAATCTGCTATTTTTGAGAATGATAATAAAGCTTCTACTTCTACTTATATGGTTGAGTCCTTTGATATTTGGCATGCTAAATTGGGACATGCGAATGTGAATGTTATAGATCGTTTAAGCAAAACAGTTTTAATTCCAAAATTAACCAAAACCGACCATAAAAGATGTGATGTATGTGTTGAAGCAAAATTCATTAGAAAACCCTACAAACTTGTAGAAAATAGGAACTCACAATTGCTAGAATTAATTCACACGACTCTAGAATACTTTAAAAATTTTGAAAGTAGAGGTGGTAAGCATTACTACATCACTTTTGTAGACGACTTTTCAAGATATACCAAAGTATACTTGCTAAGATCTAAAAATGAAGCTGAAAAAACGTTTATGATATATATATATATATATATATATATATATATATATATATATATATATAAACAAAGTAGAAAAACCAACTAGACCGTAAGATTAAAAGGATTAGGTCTGATCGAGGAGGTGAATACTCAACAGACTCTTTGAAAAAGTTTTGTCAAGATAATGGCATAATTCATGAGATGAATGCACCTTACACTCATCAACAAAATGGAATAGTTGAAAGGAAAAATCGGACTTGAAAGGAAATGATGATGAATGCTATGTTAATTAGCTCTGGTTTATCTAATAACATGTGGGGTGAAGTTGTTTTGTCTGCAAACCATGTTTTAAACATATTACCGCATAAAATATTAGAACATACCCCATATGAACTTTGGAAAGGCTATGCACCTAACTTGTCATATTTGAAAGTGTGGGGGTGCTTAGCTAAAGTGGCTTTTCCTTCTTTTAAACGTGAAACAGTTGGTTCTAGGACCTTTGATTGTGTTCATCGGTTATGCTGATTGTAGTGCTGCATATAGATTCATGAAATTGAATGATAAATCAGTTTGTGAATATCGTGATGCTGAATTCCTTTGAGGATATTTATCCTTTGAAGAATGTGCTTATGTCTTCTCCTGTTAATGTTTTGCCTATGTTTGAGCCTAGAAACAATATTGATGACGTTCAACCTAGAAAGAGTAAAAGACGAGAACAAAAACTAATTTTTGTCCTGATTTTGTGACTACTTTCTTGTTAGAACTCAAAGGCATAGATAAAATTGATGAATTTGTGATTAGCCTTCATATGATAGAAAATGATCCTAAAACTTATGAAGAAGCTATGAGTTCAATAGATGCAAGTTTCTGGAGAGATGCCATTAACAATGAGTTGAATTCCATTATATCTAATGGGACTTGGGAAATTGTAGACTTACCTAGAGGTAGTAAAGCCATCAGTTGATTATTTTGACACTTATTCACCTGTTGATAAGATCGCCACTGTTCATGGTTTGATTGCGTTAGCATCTACTTATAATCTGTTTGTACATCAAATGGATGTTAAAACAACTTTTCTGAATGGCGATCTAGATGAAGAAACATATATGCAACAACTTCCTGGATTTGTGATCCTAGGACAAGAGAACAGGGTGTGTAAGTTGAAGAAATCTTTATATGGTCTAAAATAAGCTCCAAAGCAATGGTATGAAAATTTTCATAAGACTATTATGAGCTTTGGTTTTGTCGTTAATGATCATGATGCATGCGTATATACTAAGGTGATACATGCTAAATGTGTAATTATATGCTTGTATGTTGATGACATGCTAATTATGGGGACACACTTAGATGTAATTAATCAGACCAAAGATCTCTTATCGTCAAAATTTGAAATAAAGGACTTAGGTGAAGTCGATGTAATTTTGGGTGCGAAAGTTACAAAAACTAAAGATGGCTTCACTTTATGTCAATCTCATTATGTAGAGAAAATACTAAGGAAGTTTGATTCTTTTGATGTCACACCTGCAAGAACTCCTTATGATCCTAGCATACACTTAAGGAGAAATAAAGGGAAAAGTGTTTCTCAATCTGAATATGCTAAGATAATTGGTAGCTTGATGTTCTTGATGAATTATATTCGACTTGACACTGCCTATGTTGTAAGTAGATTAAGTAGATATACCCACAATTCTAGTAATGAACATTAGAATGCCCTAAAAAATTATTAAAGTACCTAAAAGGTACTGCTGATTGGGGTTTATTTTATAAGAAATTCCGTAATGTGTTACAGGGCTATTGTGATGCAAATTGGGTATATGATAATGATAAAGTAAGCTCTACTAGTGGTTTCGTGTTTACTTTATGTGGTGCAACTATATCTTGGAAGTCTACAAAGCAGACGATTATAGCAAGATCTACTATGGAGTCAGAGTTTATAGCTCTTGACTAAGCTGGGCAAGAGGTCGAGTGGTTAAGAAGCCTAATGGCATACATCCATTGTGGGGGAGGCCAACGCCTCCCGTGTCTCTGCATTGTGACTCACAAGCAGCTATGGGAGTTGCTAAGAGTAGTGCTTATACGAAAAGAAGAGGCACATACGAATCAGGCATGAGTCTATGAGACACCTGATTCTAAATGGAGTACTCTCAATGGAGTACATAACGTCAGAAAGAAATTTGGCAGATCCTTTAACAAAAGGGTTAAACAGGAAAATGGTCTTGGAATCGTCGAGGGGAATGGGATTGAGACCCATATGAAAGCTTAAGCTTTCTTAATCCTATGGCAAAATGAATGAGAAAATAAGAGGATGAGCTTTGAGCTCTTAATGATTTCATAGCCCGAAAAGGGTGGTTTTTGATGAGACAAACTTGATGAGGTCACCTACTTGAGTGTGTTTGGTTAATCCAATAGACTTGAGAAGTCACTTGAGAGCACTCATGATCATCCCAAGACAATGAGACTCACTGTAACACCCCTATTTTGCAACGATGGGTATTACTGCCAATACCTCAGATTTTACCGTCCAAAGCCACCCAAGACTTTATAAGGTATTAAATTTAAATAAAATGCGGAAATTTAACGATAATACATATTATAAAAGGTGCTCAACTGAAACTCCAACTGTTTTCATTACATCCTTAAACTCGTTTAAAAATAACAAGATACAAAAGAGTTAAGCAACGGAATTAACGAAACATTGTTTTTGTAAAGCGTAGAGAAACCAAAAATACGAGAGAAAACACCTTCAAGAATGACCGGACCTTCCTTCCTTCAGGTCTTGATTCTTCGTCTTTAAACCTTCGAGTGAAATTTCCTAGAATCTGGCATTTGTTGCGAAGGGCAAGAAATACCAAGAAAAAATGCTTGGAAATAGCGGAATTAGTCTAAGGAGACTAAGCAAGTGAGAGTGGAAATTCTCAAGAGTAATTTGGTAATTTAACATTTCATTAAAAAGATATAAGCGGGATGTTTTTGAGATGTATCAAACTTTATGAGGAGCTTAAGGACGGAATTTAGTTGATCTCGAAAAGAGATAAACTTGGATTTGAAAAGAAGGAAACCACGAGATTAAAGTTCCTCTTAGAGTACAATTAATGTTGGGAACGTTTTAGGCCACATCAAGTTTCTAGAAAACCTCTCGCACCTGTTTCGGACCGAGAGTCGGGTCGGTCTTACACGTGGTGTTAAACCGGCCCGATTTTAATTCATTTTAATGTGCACTAGCACTTATCTTTATTACGTGTCAAAACATTTCATATTATTTATGAATTTTAAGGGTTTGGAGGCTGTGAAAGAGCCGAGTCCACTTAAAGGAAATGAATGAATTTTAGACCTCTTTCATCCTGAGTGTACAGGCCTCTTTCATCCCGAGTGTGTAGACCTCTTTCATCTTGAGTGTGCATGCCTCTTCCATCCTGAGTGTGTAAGCCTCTTTCATCCTGAGGATACCGAGCCTCTTTCATCCCGAGTATATAGGCATCTAACTAGTGCATAATATAATATCACCTATGCTAATCCATAACGAATCTCGAAAAGAGATTGAAACAAACAAGGCCACAAATCATTAGTCCTAAAGTTCAATACTAGCGTAGTACGAATCATAATAACAATATGTCATTATTTCTAAGTAAATGAATAAACATAAGTTCATTCATTTTTTTTGGTCATAAAGCGGGCTAAAGACAGGAAGGCATTCCAGGAGGTATAACTTTATTTAAGTTCTAAGTAAGTATAAATCATAAAACTCAACATACAAGGAATTAAGAGAAAAGGATGAATTGGCAAGAGAATCTGCCACTTTATTTAGTTGCCTCGGAATGTGCTTGATTTGTATTTCCCAGTCCTCATCATAGATTAGCTTCCTAAGCTGCTGAATAAGATGGTAGTCCGGGTGAGTCTGAACCATTACACCTTGAAGCAGGTTACAAGAAATCAATGAATCACTTTCAATAATGAGTTTAGTAATAGTCAACTGTCGAGCCATGTTCAGGCCATGAAAGAGTGCACGTAACTCAGCAGACAGGGCACCACAATCCCCACATTTAAATGAATAAGCCTTCAACAGTTGCCTCTTGTGATCACGAATTAATCCTCCGCCACCAGCCATCTGAATTGCAGCTCTTGACGCCCCATCTGAATTCAAATTGAGCCAACCCTCAATCGGTGGAACCCAGCTAAAATCAGAGGGATTACAATTGGTAACAACAGCAGGGGCATCAACTTGGCAGCTGTCCACTGAATCATCGTTCTTAAACACCAACTGGTTCCTCATTTTCCACGTATACCAAATCATAGTAGCAAATAGAGCACCCATTGTTTGTCAAGGTTTAAATTCAGCTCAATCCACTTGACAATGTCATGTTCAAGGAAGAAATTAGGTGGGAGCTGATTACCAGAAAGAGCACCCAAATATCTGCAATTTGAGTATAATCTCTCAACATATGAAGACAGGTTTCAGGCTGGTTACACCTTGGGCAATCAGGATTGGTGGCAAGGTGGCGTCTAACCCGGTTAGCATTGCACAAAATAGCATCATGGGCAACAAGATGAAAAAAGTGCTTGATCATCTGTTGTGATTTAATTTTCCAGATTTTCGTCCATATAGAGCTGCATTGGGCTTGATCAGCTTGATTAAGATTACGTTGAAGACTAATAGCAGAAGCTGAAGAAAATTGACCAGACTTAATGAGACCCCAAAAATCCTGTCCTCAGCACCATCATCAACCACACGGAAAGCATGAATTCGAGTTCACATTACAATATGGAGAAACTCATTGATGATGTAGTCATAACCATTCCACATTTCGTGGACCATAGTTCCCTCCATAACATGATTCAACGGAACCGTGGTCCACTTTGACAAGGGCTTTTCATCAGCCCAAGGATGGGTCCAGAAAAACATCGTTTTCCCATTCCCAATTGAAACACGAAGGCCTTTAGTGAGTACTTGTGCACCTTCAACAATGCCGTTCCAGGCCCGTGAGGCAAGAGGCCACCTATGAAACATGTCAATATCAGCCCGGCCTTGGCAGTATTTGTCGACCAAAGTGAGTTCGGTTCTTGAAGAGTACGCCAACCAAGTTTAGCAAGCAAGGCGGAATTTGTTTGGCGCATTTGACGAATGCCCAAGCAAGGACGTGTGATTTTATCCCAAGAGAGCAAATGGATTCTCTTTTTTTTAGATGTGGAACCCCAAATAAACCCTCTGACACACTTGTCCATATCATCACACAAGGCTCTTGGAAGCTTTGTAGATTGCATAGCATAAATAGGTAAGCTGTATAAAACTGATTTTGCAAGGGTAACTCGACCCACAAATGACAACGTTTTTGATTGCCATCCCCGAAGTCTACCTGTCATTTTGTCAAGTAAATGTTGATAATTTTCCGGCGATATTTTTCCACAAGTAGTAGGAACACCGAGATAATTACCAAAGTCTTCAGCAATTGGGATCTCAACCAACGAACTGATTATATCTCGAGTCATCTCTGGAACAGAATTAGCAAACAAAATTCTACTTTTGTTGTAGTTGACTCGTTCCCCTGACATGTCACAAAATCACTCAAGACACCCCTTAATAGCCATGGCTTGAGTAGGAGAGGCGTGCGCAAAAAGAACTAGATCATCGGCGAAAAACAAATGTGATAGCTCAACATTACCCACTGTTATTGGCATCCAAACACCAGCCGCAACAACCTCATTAATCAAATGTGACAATTTTTGCATGCACATAACAGATAAGTAAGGCGATAAAGGATCACCTTGTCTAACGCCCCGAGACGGAATGAACTCACCAGCATTGCATCCTTGCCAAAGTACATTTGTCTTTCTGCTCGTTTGACTGAGCATGATGATGTCAACCAAAGAAGTCGGTAAACCGGCCTGAATCAAAACTTGCTTAAGAAATCTCCATCGGACATGATCGTAGGCTTTAGCAAGATCAATCTTCCAAATCATCCACCTATTGGACCTGACCGAATTCATTGAATGCAAGACCTCTTGGACAACAACAACATTATCCACAGTTTGCCGACCGGGAACAAAACTCGCCTGAGCCGGGGAAATGAGATCCGAAAGAATGGGCTTGAGCCTGTTAACAATGGCTTTGGTAGCAATTTTAAAAAACACATTAAGCAGGGAGATCGGCCTGAAGTGTGCAACAGTTGTAGGGGAATCAGTTTTTGCAATCAAGACCATCAAAGAGTCTGCCATGCCATGAGGCATGACACCCTTGTTGAGAAAGTTCAGCACTTTCTCCACAACATGATGACCAATGCAAGCCCAATTTTTTTGATAAATCGAATACCCATCCTGGCTCGGGGATTTATAAGGATTCATGATCTTCAATGCATACCAGAAATCCTTAGGGGAAAACGGTCTTGAGAGCTACGTAACAATTTCAAAATCAAGAGAAGGGAATCCCTGGCCAAGGCTCAAATGCAGATCAGATGTTCCATCTTCAGTGTATAGAGAATGGAAGAAGTAACTCACCATCTGTTAATTGTTTCCTCATCAGAAATCTAGGCGCCATCATCATTCTATAACTCAGCAATTTTGTTCGATTTCCTCCATATAACTGTGGAGAGATGGTAAAACCTCGTGTTACAATCCCCATCGATTAAGAAACTAGCTCTTGATTTTTGAAACCATAGAATTTGCTCTTGATTCAACAGTTTCTCAAGTTCAATTTGCAACTCACGTTCCAGTTGAATATTGAAAGAAGTCGGTCTAACAGTTAACTGTCGTTGCAAGCCCTCGAGTCGAGCCCATAATTGTCTTTTTCGTTGGAAAATATTGTCGAATACAAGTTTGTTCCATTGCAACACTTGCTCTCTAAAATCCGATAATGAGGCAGATAGTTCAAGGTCCCAACACCAGCTTTCATCCATGAAATCTTGTAAGAATCGTGAGTAAGACATGCCGCCAGAAACCTGAAAGGCTTTCACCTTGAATTAGATATGACGTTTGGATTTGTTTGCAAAAGCAGGGGTCGATGATCAGAGTGAGGTTTCATTAAATGTTTGACCTCAGCATCAGGAAAACAAAGCCGCCAATCCTTGGAACATAAGGCTCTATCAAGCCTTGCTCCCTTAAAAGTTTCTGTAGAGCGACCTGTAGTCCATGTAAAATTTGGGCCGGAAATTCCCAAATCAATCAAACGAAGATCATTTATGCGGTCACAAAGATCTTGTGAGGCTTGGTTTGACCCCACATATGAATAAGAGCATTCATGCGCATGAACTGTAACGTTAAAATCCCCAGCAACTACCCAAGGGAGATTGTTGGCAGCCGCAAAGTTGTCCAAACTGTCCCACAAGTGTGATCGGTCTTCAGTGATTGGAGAAGCATAAACTGCCGATAATATCCAAGGTTCTTCTCCCCTTCAAGTGACCTCAACTGCAATATGCTGAGGGTCAAGTAAAAGAGGTTGAACAAGGACTTCAGTAGTCCTCTAAAGTAGCCACAACCCTCCAGCGAAACCCTGTGATTCAACACGCAACATTCCATCAAAGCCAATTCTAGCACAAACATCGTCAACTCTTTCCCCACTGATTCTAGGTTCAACCAGGGCAAGTACTGAAGGATTATGCAGTCAAATAAGTTCTCTTATAGAATTGAGGAAATTCACGCCCCCAACGCCGAGGATGTTCCAAACAAGGATACTTAACTGATTCATAAAAACTGTTGAGAGAATTTAGTCCCAGTTCATTGGCAAGGTCGTTGGAGACCTCCGTCTTTCATAATCACGAATGGAATCATCTAACCAATGCATAGCATCAGATAGACGGCGAGGCATCATTACCCGGCATATGACCGGTCTTGTTTCCACCGCCATTACTTGGAATTCCACTATCATCTTTGTTGCTATTAGAGGGAGGAAGGCCATGCAGGGGCCTGTCCAGAGGGATGACACCAACATTACTCTGGACAGGGGCTTGTAAAACAGGTTCACTCTTAACAATCGAATTGTGGTTTTTGCCAATCACTGGTTTTGGAGGCTGTGGTACTGGTTTTTTTAGGTGTTCTACCATCTCAGATATTAAATAAGATTTTTTAATATCTGCTTCCTCAGATACAATCGTTGTAATGGATGAATTTTTTCCACGTGATCTTCTATTTAAGGATAACGCCATATCCTTGGCATCTTTCTTATCTTTCTTTTTATTTCCCGATTCTTTTTGAAAAGATTTGCCCTGATTCTCTCCATTCAAATTGCCTGCTGATATCTTTTGAGACGCGCCCGAATCATTCAAATTTCCTTCTGTCACCTGCGGAGATGGCTTTGTTTCTGGATTTGGTGCGATCACTGCATCTTTGTTAGCCATGATTTCCGCCTGTGACTACGCAGCAGCATTAGCCAATGGACTGGCTATCGGCTTGGCCGTCGGGATTGCATTTGTTGTTTGAGTTTCATTTTCCTCCTCCAAAGTAGAAAAACGCGAGCCTCCAGACTTATTACTTTCTTGGCCTGACGCAGCGTTGGATTCAGCATTGTGAATTAGTGGCGCCTTTCCTTCCCCTGATTGGTTGGTTTTCCTCTGCCTTCTAGCTGTCCGGGTCGATTTCATCCAAGGCCCATATTTTTATTCCGGTAACAATGGAGTCGCGAAGGAACTTTAGTTTCCTTTTGAACATCTGGACTTAACACAAGACATTTTGCTTCCTCATGGCCTATCTTCCCACAGTGGTAGCATAATTATCGGACACCTTCATATTGGACCCTCCATGACTTTCCTCCGAATCGGAGGTTGAGCGAAGAGGCTTGGCAAGGTCAATTTTCAGACCAATACGGACCAACTGACCTCTTTCCGCTTTTGTTGTCGTCTTGTCAATACGAACAATTGTCCAATCTGAGTTCCCACTCTACTTAAGAACCTCTCATTGAAGTATTCTAGACTCATTCCTGGAATTCTAATCCAGGTCGTCAGATTTTCGCCTTCTCAGTGAATGGATCAAAGTTTGGTTGCCACCTCCTTATAATCAGATAGTTATCTCCAATCATCCAAGGGCCTTGAGTGAGCACGTGATGACGATCATCTTCGTTTGCAAATCTGACCACGTAATGGTCGTTTCTAATGTCGATCATGGAAAATTGGCCTTTCAATTGCCATTTTTCTCCAGGGGGCTTCTTAGGAAAACACACCTCGGACCCTTATCGAACATGTGAATGATGATATGTCTCGCTCACGGTTTACGGAGATATCGTTTCTCCTCAGCCGTGAGAAGGATAGTAGGACAATTTGGATCTTCTTTCTCAGGCGGTTCATCATCGTCGGTATCATATAAGTCTGGCCTTTCTTTCCAAATGGTGTCTTCATTCAACTCAGTAGTACCCTTAGGATGTTCTTGTGAGTTCCCATTGGTGACCACATCTTTGAAAGATGCTGGTGGACGGGTAGGCGAACTCTGTTGGTGACTTGGACCATTTGCCGAAGCATCTTGAGTTTGAGCCTGAGAAGCATTATTGGCCTGGAACAGGGGATTCAGGGTCCAAGAGGACTTTGTGACTTGGATTGAAGCAGGATCAATCTCCATGGCGTCAGTAGGAGGGGGTGGGTCTCCCGAAGAGGAGGCCATATCCGGAATGCACGTACAGCAGACAATGACTGGTGGTGAGCATTTTTTAGAGCGTTTTTTAAAATTGAATTAGATATTTTAAGTTCATTCATTTTAACAAACATGTTGTTCCCAACATAGAAGAATTTCCTTAACAGAAATAATATATATATATATATAGAGAGAGAGAGAGTATTAAATTCTAGTAGAAAGGATTTTAAGGTGAAAAATGAGGGTGAATATAAACCATTAGATTAGAATTTTTAAATGGATGAAATTTTGTATAAAAAAGGGCAAAATATAATATGGACTGCCAAACACAAAGATTAATTATACTGGAGATAATTTTGGATAGAAAATCTTTTCTCTTTCCAATTTATTATCTCCGCTCCAATAACAAATCAAATTTAATTTCTTTCCAAAAAACACGTAGAAGGAAAATTGCAGGTTTTGGCCATTGAAGACGACTTTAACAACGGAAGAAGATCAGAGATGAAGATTGCCCGATGAAGAATATGTCACACGTTTTATTTGTACGTCTCTATCCTTTGACACTGTCGAATTTTTCCAAATCCGTATAAATTCAAAACAGAAGTTGTAGGGGTTTGGAGATCTCCATTGAAGACCTCCATTATAGCTTTGATTTTTGTATCCCCATGTGGCCAACACCAAATATCCTAAGAGGTCAGACAAAGAGCTCTTCAGTTTCATATTTTACTGGTTGTTTTCGCAATTTTTTGCTTGATTTTTATTATTTATGAGAATTCCGTAAGATTGAGAAAATGGAGATCCGTAAAATTGAAAAGATGATGATTGTGTGGTGACATTCACTATATCAAGTTGTGATATTCATGAAACTATGTACTGATACTCGCAATATTAAGTGAGTATATTCATTAAATGTAGAGTGACGATGCTTATTGTAATTTGACATTGATTACATTTAAGTGGCGATGTTCATACTTTTTATGATCATATTTAGTGATATTCATATCATTTAACAATAATTTATTATTTTAAATGTAGAGTGGGGATGTTCAAACATTGGATTACATTTAACAATCTTCCATTTTGATCCATTCTAGTGCAATTTGGGCTTCTACTTTCATTAATTAATTAAGATGTCGCGATTATGTGTATGTATGTGATCAATTATGTGTATGTATGCATGGATCTGCGATAGGATAATATAATACCATTGAAAACAATATGTGAATTGAAAGGAGGACAAATTTTAAGGAAGAACGTTCAAAGTTAATGAATAAATCGGAATTTATAATCAATCTTATATGGAAGAAATCACATTCTATATTCTCTGAGATCAATTCTGGTATTCACTATATTGTCTATTGATATTCATCTTTTAAATTGTTTTATACTATGGTATTAATAGATGGATTTTTTAATTGTACATATCGTGTTATTCAATTATGATATTCATTGAGATTAATTATGATATTATTATTAATATGCATTGATATTCATCTTTGTAAATTGGTTTATTATATGTTATTCACTCTGAGTTTCTATGTTGAATGTTTGTATTTATTTTGTGAATAACTATTAAGTAGTCATTTCTTTTGGTAAGACTATGAAGTAGTCATTGATATTCATTTTCTTTCACATTGATATTTCTTTTTGTCAAAGTTCATATTCTTTTGTTTTTCACCTTTTAAACAACTTATGCAAAGAACATTGTTGAAGAAGCATTTGTACTCGTAGAAAGATGAAGATCAAGGATCTACAATATTAATTTGAGTATAAAGATTTGGAAGATGAAGATTTAGAAGATGAAGATCGAGAGATGAAGATAGGATTGTGATATTCATGAAATTAATTAGTGGTGATATTTATCCATTTTATGTAATTGAGTTGTGACAAGCTCATAGTATTCATGTAATTGTATGATGATATTCATCTTCATTTTAATATATATTCAATAAAAACGGATGCATTCATTTTAAAAAGTATAATGAGATTGTACAACTATTAATTTTAATCCTTTTCACCGTAATACAAGTACATATTCATTGTTTATCACGATGGTATTCACCATAACACAAATACACATTCATTGTTTATCATGATGATATTCACTCGGTAGACTGCAATGATCTATATTCATTGTTCATCACGTTGGTATTCGATCATCTAACAGGTTACAAGAATAGTGATGAAAAATTACGTCAATATCAATTAGTTTTAAAAATAGAATCTAATCAATATTGAAAATATTATTTGTTTTTATTTTAAAAATAGGAGAGAGAATTAATATTTACAAAATATTTCAGATTTTCTACGTGATTTGGTTGACTGATAATAATTTCCTTTTTTTTTAATCAATCACTCCTATTGTTTTAGGAAACTACCCATATTCAAATCTACAAATTAATCTCATATTTCTCTCTCTATTTTTGTAATTATATACCCTCAAATCTGACCACTCATTTTATCCAATCTGACGTCCCAAATTTTCACTCACTTTCTACCACAATTGCCTTTCTACCGGAACCTCTCCCTATATATATATATATATATATATATAGAGAGAGAGAGAGAGAGAGAGAGAGAGGAGTTCCAGTGATAATAATGCTTATAATGAGAAATGAGAACAAAGAATAGTCATTGGATTCTATAAATCAAGGGTGAAGATTAAACGAGAGAAATATAAAGGGGCGGATTAATGAATGGCATGTTGAGTAAATATTCTAATTTTAATGTTAGAAGACGAAATTACCCCACAAAGGTCTTTCTGTCCGTTCAAGTGACAGATTCGCAGTCTCTCTCCTCCTTCTCAAGATCTGGTGATCTGGGAGACCCGACCTTGCGTTCTTCTTCGTCGAAGTCGGCATCTCTTGCGCCAACATCGCCGATAAACCTCGCCTGCCCGTCTTCATCTCTTGCACCAACATCTTTGGAAGACACCAAAGGTACATCTCCTACGAACTCGGCAGACACTAAAGGTACCTCTCCTATGAGCTCCTCTTCCGGTTAGGGTTCTAGCAATTTAGGCAATTGAATGAACTTGATTGTTCGTATTTAGTTGATTGTTGGTATTTAGTTGCAATTTTTGCCACCTAAGAAGCCAGTTTTGTTGATGCAAGTTGTCAAATTGGTGTTGATTGAGACCATCGCTTTCAAATTGGTGTTGATTTAGGTTTAAAATTGGGTTCAAATTGGCAGTTGTAGTTATTACTGTAACTGATGTGTAGTTGAGACCAGCGCATAAGCATATCTAATCCATGGACCAGTACGTTAATGTTAGTTTTTAGGGACTAGTGCTTTTATTTTCAAATTGGTGTTAATGTTAGCATATCTGATGTGTAGTTAATATCAATATCCCTCATTCCAATTCAGCTAAATGTTGAAGATTCTTTGTTAGGTTGTACTTGTAATTGAAAATCTGCACGCTGAGAAAAACTCCACAAATGCTACAAGATATTGATATTAAATGTTGAAGATTCTTTTTAGGTTATTATAATAAGGTTCATGCTATTGATTAATAAGGTTCATGCTATTGCATATACAGTTTATGTTATTGAATAATAAGGTATTATTAGACTTGCACCTTGTTATTTGGTCAAAATAGCACCTGATATTGATATTAATGTTTTTGTTCAGATACAGTATTAGAGAGAGAAATTCGAAACAAGAGTGCTCAAGACAAAGGTTAATGAAGTAGTTTTTTGCAAGTTCACATTATTTATTCATTAAGCTTGATGTGTTGTTCATAAAACATGTCATAGTGGTTCAAGTTTGCAAATTATAGGGTTCATTTTTCAGTATTGTCATGTCTCATGTACAAATGTAGGCCAAAAGGCTCACTCGTGTTATTCTTTTGTATATAATGTACTTGATGTGCTTATTAGTCTATGGTTCACATTCTTATGCTATTAGGTTCATAATTTTTGCCAATAAGGTTCATAAGATTTAGTAAAAAATACTTCCAATGTGTGTTGTAATTTGAAGTTTGATATTACAGTTTATGCTCTTATATTGGTTAGGTTCATGAAAATTCACACTTAGGTTCATGAAAATTCATTTAACATTACCTTTATATTATTTTTGTTATATTTTGTATTTTTACGAATGTATAAACTTGTAAATTATTCTATTTTTGTATATGACAATGACGACTTCGAAAGGCTTGAAAAGAAGGAAACAAGTTAGCCCCACACGTCAAAGTCCGCGAGGAAAGAAAATGCTAAAGTTTTCAACTCCACTAACCGGTAGCTTTGAGTTTGAAGGATGTGAAAGTGAAGAAGCACATTCATTGTTTATCATGATGATATTCACTCGGTAGACTGCAATGATCTATATTCATTGTTCATCACGTTGGTATTCGATCATCTAACAGGTTACAAGAATAGTGATGAAAAATTACGTCAATATCAATTAGTTTTAAAAATAGAATCTAATCAATATTGAAAATATTATTTGTGTTTATTTTAAAAATAGGAGAGAGAATTAATATTTACAAAATATTTCAGATTTTCTACGTGATTTGGTTGACTGATAATAATTTCCTTTTTTTTAATCAATCACTCCTATTGTTTTAGGAAACTACCCATATTCAAATCTACAAATTAATCTCATATTTCTCTCTCTATTTTTGTAATTATATACCCTCAAATCTGACCACTCATTTTATCCAATCTGACGTCCCAAATTTCCACTCACTTTCTACCACAATTGCCTTTCTACCGGAACCTCTCCCTATATATATATATATATATATATATATATATATATATATATATATATATATATAAAGAGAGAGAGAGAGAGAGAGAGAGAGAGAGAGAGAGGAGTTCCAGTGATAATAATGCTTATAATGAGAAATGAGAACAAAAAATAGTCATTGGATTCTATAAATCAAGGGTGAAGATTAAACGAGAGAAATATAAAGGGGCGGATTAATGAATGGCATGTTGAGTAAATATTCTAATTTTAATGTTAGAAGACGAAATTACCCCACAAAGGTCTTTCTGTCCGTTCATGTGACAGATTCGCAGTCGCTCTCCTCCTTCTCAAGATCTGGTGATCTGGGAGACCCGACCTTGCGTTCTTCTTCGTCGAAGTCGGCATCTCTTGCGCCAACATCGCCGATAAACCTCGCCTGCCCTTCTTCATCTCTTGCACCAACATCGTTGGAAGACACCAAAGGTACATCTCCTACGAACTCGGCAGACACTAAAGGTACCTCTCCTATGAGCTCCTCTTCCGGTTAGGGTTCTAGCAATTTAGGCAATTGAATGAACTTGATTGTTCGTATTTAGTTGATTGTTGGTATTTAGTTGCAATTTTTGCCACCTAAGAAGCCAGTTTTGTTGATGCAAGTTGTCAAATTGGTGTTGATTGAGACCATCGCTTTCAAATTGGTGTTGATTTAGGTTTAAAATTGGGTTCAAATTGGCAGTTGTAGTTATTACTGTAACTGATGTGTAGTTGAGACCAGCGCATAAGCATATCTAATCCATGGACCAGTACGTTAATGTTAGTTTTTAGGGACTAGTGCTTTTATTTTCAAATTGGTGTTAATGTTAGCATATCTGATGTGTAGTTAATATCAATATCCCTCATTCCAATTCAGCTAAATGTTGAAGATTCTTTGTTAGGTTGTACTTGTAATTGAAAATCTGCACGCTGAGAAAAACTCCACAAATGCTACAAGATATTGATATTAAATGTTGAAGATTCTTTTTAGGTTATTATAATAAGGTTCATGCTATTGATTAATAAGGTTCATGCTATTGCATATACAGTTTATATTATTGAATAATAAGGTATTATTAGACTTGCACCTTGTTATTTGGTCAAAATAGCACCTGATATTGATATTAATGTTTTTGTTCAGATACAGTATTAGAGAGAGAAATTCGAAACAAGAGTGCTCAAGACAAAGGTTAATGAAGTAGTTTTTTGCAAGTTCACATTATTTATTCATTAAGCTTGATGTGTTGTTCATAAAACATGTCATAGTGGTTCAAGTTTGCAAATTATAGGGTTCATTTTTCAGTATTGTCATGTCTCATGTACAAATGTAGGCCAAAAGGCTCACTCGTGTTATTCTTTTGTATATAATGTACTTGATGTGCTTATTAGTCTATGGTTCACGTTCTTATGCTATTAGGTTCATAATTTTTGCCAATAAGGTTCATAAGATTTAGTAAAAAATACTTCCAATGTGTGTTGTAATTTGAAGTTTGATATTACAGTTTATGCTCTTATATTGGTTAGGTTCATGAAAATTCACACTTAGGTTCATGAAAATTCATTTAACATTACCTTTATATTATTTGTGTTATATTTTGTATTTTTACGAATGTATAAACTTGTAAATTATTCTATTTTTGTATATGACAGCGACGACTTCGAAAGGCTTGAAAAGAAGGAAACAAGTTAGCCCCACACGTCAAAGTCCGCGAGGAAAGAAAATGCTAAAGTTTTCAACTCCACTAACCGGTAGCTTGGAGTTTGAAGGATGTGAAAGTGAAGAAGCACATTCATTGTTTATCATGATGATATTCACTCGGTAGCCTGCAATGATCTATATTCATTGTTCATCACGTTGGTATTCAATCATCTAACAGGTTACAAGAATAGTGATGAAAAATTACGTCAATATCAATTAGTTTTAAAAATAGAATCTAATCAATATTGAAAATATTATTTGTGTTTATTTTAAAAATAGGAGAGAGAATTAATATTTACAAAATATTTCAGATTTTCTACGTGATTTGGTTGACTGATAATAATTTCCTTTTTTTTAATCAATCACTCCTATTGTTTTAGGAAACTACCCATATTCAAATCTACAAATTAATCTCATATTTCTCTCTCTATTTTTGTAATTATATACCCTCAAATCTGACCACTCATTTTATCCAATCTGACATCCCAAATTTCCACTCACTTTCTACCACAATTGCCTTTCTACCGGAACCTCTCCCTATATATATATATATATATAAAGAGAGAGAGAGAGAGAGAGAGAGAGAGAGAGAGAGGAGTTCCAGTGATAATAATGCTTATAATGAGAAATGAGAACAAAAAATAGTCATTGGATTCTATAAATCAAGGGTGAAGATTAAACGAGAGAAATATAAAGGGGCGGATTAATGAATGGCATGTTGAGTAAATATTCTAATTTTAATGTTAGAAGACGAAATTACCCCACAAAGGTCTTTCTGTCCGTTCAAGTGACAGATTCGCAGTCGCTCTCCTCCTTCTCAAGATCTGGTGATCTGGGAGACCCGACCTTGCGTTCTTCTTCGTCGAAGTCGGCATCTCTTGCGCCAACATCGCCGATAAACCTCGCCTGCCCGTCTTCATCTCTTACACCAACATCGTTGGAAGACACCAAAGGTACATCTCCTACGAACTCGGCAGACACTAAAGGTACCTCTCCTATGAGCTCCTCTTCCGGTTAGGGTTCTAGCAATTTAGGCAATTGAATGAACTTGATTGTTCGTATTTAGTTGATTGTTGGTATTTAGTTGCAATTTTTGCCACCTAAGAAGCCAGTTTTGTTGATGCAAGTTGTCAAATTGGTGTTGATTGAGACCATCGCTTTCAAATTGGTGTTGATTTAGGTTTAAAATTGGGTTCAAATTGGCAGTTGTAGTTATTACTGTAACTGATGTGTAGTTGAGACCAGCGCATAAGCATATCTAATCCATGGACCAGTACGTTAATGTTAGTTTTTAGGGACTAGTGCTTTTATTTTCAAATTGGTGTTAATGTTAGCATATCTGATGTGTAGTTAATATCAATATCCCTCATTCCAATTCAGCTAAATGTTGAAGATTCTTTGTTAGGTTGTACTTGTAATTGAAAATCTGCACGCTGAGAAAAACTCCACAAATGCTACAAGATATTGATATTAAATGTTGAAGATTCTTTTTAGGTTATTATAATAAGGTTCATGCTATTGATTAATAAGGTTCATGCTATTGCATATACAGTTTATGTTATTGAATAATAAGGTATTATTAGACTTGCACCTTGTTATTTGGTCAAAATAGCACCTGATATTGATATTAATGTTTTTGTTCAGATACAGTATTAGAGAGAGAAATTCGAAACAAGAGTGCTCAAGACAAAGGTTAATGAAGTAGTTTTTTGCAAGTTCACATTATTTATTCATTAAGCTTGATGTGTTGTTCATAAAACATGTCATAGTGGTTCAAGTTTGCAAATTATAGGGTTCATTTTTCAGTATTGTCATGTCTCATGTACAAATGTAGGCCAAAAGGCTCACTCGTCTTATTCTTTTGTATATAATGTACTTGATGTGCTTATTAGTCTATGGTTCACGTTCTTATGCTATTAGGTTCATAATTTTTGCCAATAAGGTTCATAAGATTTAGTAAAAAATACTTCCAATGTGTGTTGTAATTTGAAGTTTGATATTACAGTTTATGCTCTTATATTGGTTAGGTTCATGAAAATTCACACTTAGGTTCATGAAAATTCATTTAACATTACCTTTTATATTATTTGTGTTATATTTTGTATTTTTACGAATGTATAAACTTGTAAATTATTCTATTTTTGTATATGACAGCGACGACTTCGAAAGGCTTGAAAAGAAGGAAACAAGTTAGCCCCACACGTCAAAGTCCGCGAGGAAAGAAAATGCTAAAGTTTTCAACTCCACTAACCGGTAGCTTGGAGTTTGAAGGATGTGAAAGTGAAGAAGAAGCAGATGAAGTTCTGATGATACAGATTTCCGATGATGCAGATTATGAGAAGACAATCCGTGAAACCAGAGCTTGGTTCATGCTTGTTTAAGAATAGGTTAATACTATTGTGTAGTATATACTCTACGCATTCCAATGTATTAAAGTTTGAATAAGTCATTCAAAGTTCGGTTCATGCAATTTAAGGCTCTGGTTCATTCTACTAAATAGTATGGTTCATAGTACATTTTAGTTTGGTTCATGCGTTGTTAAATGTACATGCTATTTTAATTTATACTTGTAGGTTGATTGAATACAACTATGATATTAAATTATATTTGTGTACGTGTTATTTTAATTTATACTTGAGATTATAATATTATATCAGTTGAGTCTGTACGAGAACCGTCATGTCGAATATCAAAACCACAAATAAAGGCATATTGCGTGTAAAAGGAGATGCATTCATCCAATGTGATAAAATATTGGCCTTTGTGTTGTTTATACATGTGTGGACAATTGGGAATGAAATAAGAACAATCTTGTTATAAGTGAAGAGTAGGCATCACTAGCTTTATCAAGATCATCCAATGGAACCCCATCAACACTAACATCATTATCAAGACCCTTCAATGAAACTCCATCAATACTAATATTATTATCCGAATGAGACAAGTTAGTGTGACCGGAACTTGATGAACAACCTACAATAAAAAAAAGGAAAAAATTAAGCTAATTTAGAAGTAACACGAAACACATAACTAGCAATAAAAAATGTAAGAAATAACGTTTTCTTTTAGTTCACAAATAATGTCATTATGGTTCATAATATTACACTATAAGGTTCATTGAAAAGCACAATGCGGTTCATGAAAAATAACAACAATATACGACAATGTAAGATTATACTCGTCTGCGTGTAAAACATCACCTAATCTTCAATTATGTTGAATAAAACAACATTACCAAGTAGCCATTAAATTTAGGTCCTCTTGTGCGTCGCTCTTAACAACATTGGATTTTGTCCAGCCAACATTGGATTCAATAACATATTCAGCCAATTAAGAGTGGTATTGTTTTGAGTTTACTGGTTTAGAAAGTTCTCTACTTATCTTGGACATATTCTATAAATTTGTGAATGAGATAGAGGTAACATAAGCCAGCTCAACATTGTCAAATATTCATGTCCCTAAGATGAATAAAAAGACGCCATAGACATCAATTATACAACAACAAATTCCCTTATCACTTCTTTTTTCTTTTACTTTTAAATAATGACATAAGAGTGAAAGACAGGTAAAACTAATAGTCATTGATTTAAGCAGCCTATGAATGTGCAACAAATAACTAATAGCCATTAAACATTCAAGCAATCAAGCAAAATTATAGGGCATAAGCTTATCGCGGGGTACGAACTTATCTTAAATAAATGAGGGATATGAGAGTGGGGCCAGGGACCATTCATTCGTATTACATACCCCGGGTCCACCTCTCCCTTTTACTAATTTGGGCATCATCACAACCCCATGACCTGGGGATCTCGCCCCGAGGGCCGTAGGGCATAAGCTTCCTGTGGTGGCGGGGTATTGGGTTTTTTAGAGGCTATGAGTGTATTTAGCGGGATGTGGGGTTCTCGAGGTGGGGAAGGGACCTTGCGAGGTGTGGGGTCCTCGAGGTTCTCCTTTCGCGAGGATTCGTACTCGGTTTCTCTAGCCCGTATGGGTTTAACTTCCTGGGCCATTCCTCGTCTCTCGCTTAATGGGCTTTTCAAGAGGGATAGACCCAATAAGCTTTTCGGGAGGGATAGGCCCAGACTTGCTCTTTATAAGAGCGTATTCCGCACGCTTCCTCTTCATCTTCTTCTCCACTATTTTCGCCCTTCGTCGTTTCAGTTTTTCGTTATTTTTCCGAGGCGGTTTCCGGCGGACTCTTTTCTACTTCCCGGTTGCACCACTGCCTCTTCGACGCCGAATCTGAACAAGTAAGTCTTCGACTTCTTTCTCTTTGTCTCTTTATGTTTGTAGCCCTGGGCTTTTCATCATTTCGTTTTTGTTCCGTGTTTCGGAGGGGCGGTGGCGCCTTGCCCGAAGTTTCGCGCCGGTGTTGTGGTGGCGAAACGGCGGTGGCGAGGGCGTGCGCTCCCTTGCGCGTCGTCTCCGCCCTTCCTCTTTGCTTTTTTACTGTTTTACCCTGTGCCCGGGTTTTTGGTGGTCAGTTTTTCCGGTTTTTCCCCCGCCGTCGTTATGGTGGCGAAACGGGGGAAGTGGTGGTGGCTCTTGCCTCGGTGCTATGTCTTTACCGTTTTCTCTTTTCTCTTTTTTCTTCTCTCTTTTTTGTTCCTGGTCTTGGCCTGTTCTTGGTGTCTCCCGCCGGTCTTGTGGTGGTGAGACGGTGGTGAGAAGGTGGGGCAAGGGTGGCGACCGCCATGCCCATGCACCCTTCGCCTGCCCGTGGCCAGTTGCACGATTATCTTTTCCCTATTCTGAGTTTTTGAAGTTCTTGGGAGCCCAAACGTCATGATGTTGGATTGACGGGACGTTTGGGCTTCCACCGCTGGCATCCACCGCTGGTTGGCCCTCTCCCCTCTCTTTCCTCCTTTTTGGCACTTCAAATTCTTCTTCGCCGTCCTATCTTGTCAGAGTAGCCTCTAGGGCGCCACGTGGCTTTCTTCCCTTATGACCTCGCGTAATTTTCCCCTCTGAGGTTATGACCTCGTGCTTTTTTCTTTCGAGGTTATGACCTCGTGCTTTTTTTTTCTTCCAAGTTTATGGCCTCGTGTTTTTTTTCTTCCGAGGTTATGACCTCGCTCAGTATCTTACTGCTTATTTCTTTTCCAGGTGCTAGCCTTCCGCGGCCTGGACGTCGTTCTTTCATGCCTAGGAGAACTTCTGCGAGCCCTCCGCCTGGTTTCGTTTTAAACGTTCAAGAGAGTTTTTACCAGGAGGCTTCTAAGTCTGTAGGGAGTGTAGAGCCTAGCGACTCCCAGAACCCGAGCTCTCCTTCATTGGTCTTCAGCGACCCTTCTTCTAGCGACTCTGCTACTTCGATCAACTCACTCTTCCCTCGTCTTCGTGTTTACTCTGGTGTTGAAATGGCTTCCTCTTCTACCCTCGATGAGGTCGTTTCCGAGGTTGAGATACGGTTGGATGCGGCAATTGCCTCAGCCTCTACCTCCTACGTGCCCCCGAGCTTCCACGCGGCTTATATAACAGATGCCGTGTCTAGCGTTCCTGCTGTCCTTGAGGAACGGATTCCCATGGCCCCAGGCACCCCCGAGTCTTATTTGTTCGAGGGAATGGCTACCGACCTTGAGCACACAGACCTCGAGAAGATCGTGAAGGACTTCCCCTGGCCCGAAGGAGTTGAGCTGGCACTCCCCGAGGAGGGGGGGGCGGCCCTTGGCTTCCTAAGAAAGGTGCGTGGTCGTGCACCTTTTCAGTCTTCAAGCGGGCTTCAGGCTACCTCTGGCCCCGCACATTGCTGAGTATCTATGGGCCATGCGGGTCTGTCCTGCCCAGTTGTTTCCGAACGCTTGGCGGTTGTTGTGCGCTTATACGATTCGAAGTCGTGAACTTGGGGACGAGCCAAATCTTGATGATTTGTCGGCATTATTTCTAGCGAGGAGGGAACCTCGGTCCTTCCTTATCAACCTTAGCACGCCGAACGTCAAGATCACCACGGCCCAATCGAACTTCGGGACGTGGAAACCGAAATGGTTCCTGGTTCGAGACATCAACGGGAGATATCTCAATTTTCCGGTGGTGTCGGGCACCTTCGAGAGGTGTGTGTGCTCGCACACGGTCGCCGAGCTTCAGGCGCTCAAGGCTCGATATGCCACGGCGAGCCCGGCACCGTACCAAGTATACCTTTCTCAAGACCAGCTTGAGCGGGCTGGCCTGAGCCTCAGTCTCCCTCCCAGCGAGGGTGGAGAGGGTACTCTAAACTCTTTCCTGGTTGCTCTTCTTTTTTGTTAGGTAGCGAGGTTATAAACCTCGTTTAGATTGCTTTTTGATTCTTTCTTAACTTGCTTTTTATGCTTCTTCTTCTGACAGTGGATCTCCTGCGCGCTCTTACTTCGAAGTCGAAGGGAAAACAGCCCGTGACTTCTAGTTCTAAGGCCCGGCTCCTCGGGTTCCAAAGGGGATTGTTATCAAGGACCCAACCCCTGTGGTGAGAGTGCCCACTGCTCCAGCTAGACCTATCCCCCCGCCGCCGAAGACGTCCGGGGAGAAAGCCTCTAGCGAGGTCCTGTCGAGAGGAGACGTCGCGAAGGCGTCTACGGAGAAGGCTTCTAAGGAGGCCCCGCTGAAGGGAGACGTCGCGAAGACGTCCTCCCAAACCTCTCGGGGCTCCGGTGAAGGAGCCAAGCAAAAAAGGAAAAGCGAGGGTTCCCCTCGCAAGGAGAGGAAGAAGCATAGGTTAGACGAGCAACGGGATCCGTCGGGAAAGGACCGGCGAAGTCCGTCGGGGAATGACATCCCCCGTTTCAACTTCGACGAACGAGTGCTCAACGTCATTGGTCCTTCGCCCGCTAAGTTCCACTGTCCCGGCCCGGCTAGGGGAGTTCCGGCGAAGTGGGCCAAGGAAGAGTGGAAGGAGGAGGTCGCATGGGCCAATAACCTTACTGATGCAGCCCTCGACGAGGAAACTGCCCGATACTCGGCCATGGTGAGTTTTGCTTTTGTGAACTTCGTTCATGTTTCTTTCTCTTTTATAGAACTTTTAATTACTTCCGCGAATTTTTGCAGCACTCCTTCCTCGACAATTACAACCGCAGGCGCATTACCCTTACCCACCAGCAGATGGATAAGCTGGAGGCGGCGCTCAAAGCTCGCGAGGAGAAGTGCGAGCAAAAAACGAGGGATCTCGCTGCGGTTGAGAAGCGGGCTAAGACGGCGGAGGATGCGATCTGAGAGCAGGTGAAGGAGGTTGCAAAGGCGAAGGAAGGGGAGGCGAAGGCTAAGGAAGGGGAAGCAAAGGCTAAGGAGGGGGAGAGGAGGGAGAGGGAGGTCGCGGATAAGGCGAAAGAGATGGCTGGGGCTCTGCAGCGGGAGAACGAGGAACTCCGGCGTAAACTTTCTTCCGAGTACCAGTTTTTTAAGGAGAAGGAGGCGGAACTCTTGAGGTCTGAGGAGGAAGTCACCCACCTTGGCCGGCGTATTGTTGAGCTTAATGAGGAGGTTGAGGCCGCGGGTCCCGCGTACGTGGAGTCGGAGGAGTACAAGGCGGAGTTGGTGGAAAGTGTGAGGAAGATGTTTCACCAGGCCGTCCGGATGGGCGTGAAATAGGCGGTGGCCAAGTACGAGCACATCGACCCCCGCATCGTCTTCTTCAACCCCAACTATAACGAGACCATGGGGGAGTTGGATGGGGAGGAGCCCGAAGGGGAATGTGAATTTTTCCTCAACGCAAACAGGATTGTGTCCAGCGAGGCTCCTTCCGAGGCGGAGCTCGCACGAGGGAACCCGGAGTTGATCTCCACGGGACCTCAGCCTGCGACCGATGCACCCCCTCCCAGCCTACCGCTACTCCTGTCCCGGTTATTGAGGCCTCTAACGCGCCCGTTGACCCCGTTGCTGAAACCTCCAAGAGCGAAACTGTTGACCTCACCGGTCCCGATGCCGAAGCCCCGACGAGTTAAAGGATGATGTGTTTTTTTTTTTTTTTCGTCTTGCTGGTTGCCCTACGGGGTTTGTAATTGGAACATCTTGGCCCTTGTGGCCTTTATTTTGGTGGCCCCGCGGGGTCTGTATTTAAACATCTCGGCCTTCGCGGCCTTTGCCTTTGTGCATATATAGGCCTTCTTGGCCTTTCATTTTATACTCTCTTTCTCATGGATTGTTTGTATGTCCTTGGATTATTTGCCTCAACTTACTTTTCGCTTATCCATTCAACCCCATGGATCGGGTGTCGCAGCTGTGACGCCCGGGCCACATAGAGCGCTTTTATTTTTTTATTGTGAACACATCGAGGTTGCGAGCTTAACCAAGACACTCCAACCCCAAGCGGGGAGCGAGGGGTGGATCAAACGAGATTCTCCAACACCAAGCGGGAAGCGAGGGGTGGACCTAATGAGGTTCTCCAACCCCAAGCGGGAAGCGAGGGGTGGACCTAACGAGGTTCTCCAACCCCAAGCGGGAAGCGAGGGGTGGACCAAACGAGGTTCTCCAACCCCAAGCGGGAAGCGAGGGGTAGACCAAACGAGATTCTCCAACCCCAAGCGGGAAGCGAGGGGTGGACCAAACGAGATTCTTCAACCCCAAGCGGGAAGCGAGGGGTGGACCAAACGAGATTCTCCAACCCCAAGCGGCAAGCGAGGGGTGGACCAAACGAGATTCCCCAACCCCAAGCGGGAAGCGAGGGGTGGACCAAACGAGATTCCCCAACCCCAAGCGGGAAGCGAGGGGTGGACCAAACGAGATTCTCCAACCCCAAGCGGGAAGCGAGGGGTGGACCAAACGAGATTCTCCAACTCCAAGCGGGAAGCGAGGGGTGGACCAAACGAGATTCTCCAACCCCAAGCGGGAAGCGAGGGGTGGACCAAACGAGATTCTCCAACTCCAAGCGGGAAGCGAGGGGTGGACCAAACGAGATTCTCCAACCCCAAGCGGGAAGCGAGGGGTGGACCAAACGAGATTCTCCAACCCCAAGCGGGAAGCGAGGGGTGGACCAAACGAGATTCCCCAACCCCAAGCGGGAAGCGAGGGGTGGACCAAACGAGATTCTCCAATTCTGAGAGATTTTCGAAAAGCCTGTAATCCTATATTCATAAAAGCTTGTAAGGAACAAAGGGGTCAGAGAGTTTACACGTAATATCTTTTGAGCCGCGCGATGTTCCACGTCTTGCTTAGGGTTCGTCCCTCGCTATCTTTGAGTTTAAAAGCCCCGGGTGCGACTTCCTCCCCGAGGAGATATGGTCCCTCCCAGTTAGGGTCCAGTTTGCCACCCTCGGTACGTCTTAGAACGAGGTTTCCCGAGGTCAAGAGACGAGGTCTGACCTTCTTGTCATGGTACACCCCCACCCGGCGCTTGTACTCTCTGGAGCGCCTGTCGGCGACCTCGCGAAGCTCGTCCCGGAATTGTAACTCAACCTTGAGGCTGGACTCGTTTTCTTTTTCGTCGAAGTTGAATACCCTCACCGATGGGACCAGAGTTTCTACGGGGACTAGTGCTCTGCCCCGTAAGTGAGGGCGAAGGGTGTCTCGCCCGTTGCACGGCGCGCGGTTGTGCGATACGTCCAGAGGACGAGAGGAAGCAACTCTGCCCAGCGTCCCTGCGCCATGCCCAAACGTTTTTCTAGGTCGGTCAGGATGCGGGCGTTGACATTCTCTACCTGGTTGTTGGACTGGGGATGGGCCACCGAGGAGAATTTGAGGGTTATGCCTAGCTCTGAGCAGAAAGCCCGCGTCTCTTCGCAGTCGAACTGGGGGCCATGATCGGTCATGATGGTCATTGGAACGCCGAACCGACAAACGAGGTTCTTCCACAAGAAGTCGCAGACTTTTGCCCCGGTGATTTTTGCCATGGCATGTGCTTCGATCCACTTCGTAAAGTAGTCAACAATGACTAAGATATATTGTACTTGGCCAGCTGCCTTGGGAAAGGGTCCGAGGATGTCCATCCCCCACATCGCGAATGGGCAGGGTGCGTGGATGGAGTGGAGAGGCGAGGTCGGAGCGCGCTGGATGTTTGCATGCTTTTGAAACCCTTCGCATTTTTGGACGTAGGCCTTTGTATCTTGTCGGAGAGAGGGCCAAAAGTATCCCAGATGAACGATCTTATGTGCCAAGGCCCGCCACCCCGGGTGGCCGCCACAGACTCCCTCATGTGCCTCGTAGAGGATGTGATCCGTGGCCTCGGGGGGTACACATAACAGGTTGGGCTCGGCATATCCTCGGCGGTAGATCTGGTCAACAGTGACGCAGTAGCGGGACGCCTGCATTTTCAGCTTTCTAGCCAGCGCGGGGTCCTCTGGGAGGATACCGCTCCGTATATATCTCGTTATGGGGAACCTCCAGTCCTCGGTTCTTATGGACAGGACCTCGCCATCTACACTTCGTGAGAGCTTTCTCTCTACCATCACGCGGTTGCCTACTTCCAAGAGAAGTGCGGACCCCAACCTCGCGAGAGCATCCGCCTTTGTGTTCGAGGTTCGCGGAATTGATTCTACCGCAAAGGTCTCTAGGCACGATACAAGGGCCTTTACCTTTGCTCGGTAGGCAGGTAGAAATCCGGTTCTGGTGTCGTATTGGCCATTGAGCTGTCGTGCCACCAGCTCAGAATCCGTGTAGACCTTGATCTTGCGGGCTCCGCTGAGGAGGGCCGTCTCGATCCCAGCAATCATTGCCTCGTACTCAGCATCGTTGTTGGTGGCTTCGAAGGCGAAGTTGAGAGCATACTCCGTCTCGATCGAGGGGCCATCGAGGAACACGTCGGCCCCGCCGCCAGCATCACATCGTGAGCCGTCGACAAATACCTTCCATTCCTCCGAGCTTGTGTCGGTCTCGGGGAAAGTGACCTCCACCATGAAGTCGGCTAGGGCCTGTCCCTTCATCGCGGTCCTCGGGAGGTAACTAATGTCGAACTCGGAGAGCTCAACGGCCCACTTCGTCATACGTCCGGAGAGGGCGGGCTGGTGGAGGATTTGATGAAGTGGGAGGTCGGAGAGGACCTGGATGGGATGTGCATGGAAGTAAGGGTGCAAACGCCTAGCGGTGGTCACCACTGCGAGCGCCATTTTCTCCGCTGGGGAGTAACGCTGCTCCGCAGGTTGGAGCACGCGACTCACTAAATATACTGGGTGCATGGCCTCCCTGGTGAGCACTGCGCTGACAGTCTCAAGGCTCACCGCTACATATAGTTGCAGGTCTTCGCCTGCAAGCGGAGATGACAAGGTGGGAACTTTGTAAGGAAGGTCTTTAACTCGGAGAAAGCAGTCTCGAGCGACTCGTCCCAGGCGAACTTGTCGTTCTTCTTGAGGGCGGCGAAAAAGGAGAGAGACTTGTCCGCTAAACGGGAGCAAAACCTCCCCAAGTAATTTACAGCACCATTGAGTTGTTGTACCTCGGTTCGCGACCTTGGGGACCTCATTCAGACGATCGACTCCACTTTGGCGGGGTTGACGTCGATCCCGCACTCACTAATCATGAAACCCAAGAATTTCCCCGATGATACGCCGAAGACGCACTTCTTGGGATTCAGGTTGAGACGGTTGCGCCTGAGGGTGGTGAAAACCTCGGCGAGGTCCAACAGATGTTCCTCGGGATTCTTGCTCCGCACGACTATGTCGTCCACGTAAGCCGATACATTCCTCCCCAGATGATTCTTAAAGACGCGGTCGATGAGACGCTGAAATGTGGCACCAGCGTTCTTGAGGCCAAAAGGCATGACCTTGTAGCAGTATGTTCCTCGCTGGGTGATGAAGGACGTTTCTTCCTCATCGTGTGAGTTCATCGAGATTTGGTTGTATCCCGAGTATGCGTCGAGGAAGCTTAGAACCTCGTGGCCCGCAGTTGAATCAACGAGTTCATCAATTGAGGGCAGGGGGTAGCTGTCCTTGGGGCAAGCTTTGTTGTGGTCTTTAAAGTCCACACACATTCGCCACTTATCGCTGGCCTTTTTGACCAACACGACGTTGGACAACCACCGCGGATACTGCACCTCGCGGATGAATTCCGTGGCCATCAGTTTTTCTACCTCGTGATTGGCGGCGTTTGCTCTCTCTTCATTCATCTTCCTTCTTCGCTGTACCACGGGGCGGGTGGCCACATCGACGTTTAAGGAGATCTGGGCTAGTGTCCGCGGAACACCGCGGAGGTCTTTTGCGGTCCAGGCGAACACGTCGCGGGACCCAGCGAGTAGGGCATCTAGGGATGTTGCGGATGTCCCGGTGAGACATTCCCCGAGGTAGATTTTCTCGGAGTCGCTTCCAAAGGGGGTGATCACCCTTCTCTCTGCCTCGGGTGTGGGGACCGTGAATTCCCGGACTTCGAGGTCGGCTTCGCCGATGGCTTCCACCATGAAGACGGGACTTCTCTGTTTTGCCGAGGTCGCGTAGCAGACGCGACCTTCCTGGTTGCCTCTCACCTCGCCTACACCGTCCTTGACGGGGAATTTCATCTTGAGGTGGTAAATGGAAACCACCGCCTGGAATTTCATCAAGGAGACCCTTCCGATGATCGCGTTGTAGGCCGAAGGTAGGTGCACCACCGTAAACTCCACCATCTCGGTCCTTGTTGTTGAGTCGGTGCCGAGTGTCATCCAAAGGTCTATGAGACCGGCGGCGTAGACCTCGTTTCCTGAGAAGGAGGTGAGCTTCCCCGCGTAAGGCTTTAGAGACGTTGCAGAGATGCCTAGTTGCTCGAAGGCGCCGAAATACATGATGTCCACGGAGGAACCTGTGTCCACCAGTACTCGCTTTACCATCTTCGAGCCTAGCTGGGCGTGTACCACCAGGGGGTCGGAGTGTGGCATGTGGAGGCCTTCGGCGTCTTCGAAGGTGAAAGCCAAACCTGCATGGGATCTCGAAGTCTGTGTCACGATGTACACTGAGGGCTCGTGGTGGCTTGCCCTCGCGTACCTCTTTCTTTCTGCCTGGGTCGAGCCTGCCAGAGAGGGCCCTCCCGAGATGGTATGTATGTACCCGTCAGGTGCCGAGGCCGGCCCAGGGTGTGCCTGTCCTGCGAGGGCGTTTTGTTCAATGTTGTTGGCCCGAGAAGGAGGAGGGTGTGTGGGACCCCGTTGTAAGGCGTTGGCTCCCGAGGCGGGGTTGGCGCGACCCCGCTCGTTCGGGTTATACGCAAGACCTCCCTTGCCCTTATAACCTCGTGGTTTCCCGCCGAAACAGCTCCAACCTCCTCCGTCACTCCCGTGGTTGTTAAAGTGATTGTTGTTCCTGTTGTCGTTGCTCCTGTTGTTGTTATTGCCCTTGTAGTCGGCGCCCCGGTCGTGGGCCTGCGTCATGTACGCATCCTTCGCGGCCGGTGCAGCCATTTTTGCCTCCCCCTTAGCCTCGGTCACGATTTCTTTATCGGTCTTCGGCCGCGAGCTCTGGTTGGCGGCGTCTTCGGCGTAAACTTGAGCCGTGATCCGAGCGAATAGGCTTTCATACATCGTCGGGTTTTTAAAAAAGATGCGATTCTTAAAGGCCCCCTGGCAAAGATTGCTCATGAGGACGTCCCGTACTGACGCCTCGTCGATGTGAGCGATTTCCGCGACTGCGGTGGTGAACCTCGTGAAGAAGGCACCCAACGTCTCGCTCTCCCCCTGCTCGATGCCGCGGAGATCCCGCATGTTCTTCTTGCGCTTCCGCGAGCTGTTGAAGTACGCGATGAAGGACTCGCATAGCTGGGAGAACGAGGTCACGGACTCGGGCTTAATGCTAGTGAAACAAGTCATTGTTGCCTTGTCCAATGTGGTTGGGAAGATACGGCAGAAGATGGCGTCGCTATAAGAGTTGGCGTTCATCTGGACGGCGTAGTGTTTCACGTGATCCTCGGGGTCGGTCGTGCCGTCATAGAGACTCATTTGCGGCAAATGGAAACCCTTTGGTATAGGAGCCTCTTGGATCTCGGTCAAAAAGGGGTTACGGTACCCGATCTCGGCAAGCTGGCGGCGAGATTTCGATTTTTCCAGAGGGTGCGCCGCACCCCCCGCTGTTTCGGATATCTCCGCATCTCGCATTCTCGAACGTCGTGAACGAGATCGCGAGATTGCATGGGGTCTCGGGGAGGTCTCTCCATCAACGAGCCATTGGTTGACGTTTCCCGCCTGGGTCCGTACCCGGGTACGTACTCGGGTACGTATTCGGAGTGAGGTTGTCCCTGAGCAGGTATGGGGACGTATGGGGTTGGATGGCCTTGCTGATACTGTCCGTAGCTTGAGTAGGGATACTGAACCTGGGGCGTGCCGCCCTGCTCATACCCTTGGAACGGGTAGGGATCCTGGGGGGCATTGTACGTCCAGCCCGGAGGGACCACGAAGGGGCATCCAGGGTGTCCCGCGGCCATCCACTGCGGGGTCTCAAGCATATTGTCGGGATGTTGGGGAAAGAAGTTGTTTGGGCAAGCCATTTTGCGGGGTTTGAAGCCAAGGTTTGCACGGATTAGGAAACTTCTTAGGATGAAGAAGTTCCCACAGACGGCGCCAGTGATGAAACCCGAAATAACAACCCGCTAAAAGACAAGGAACGAAGCTATTACTTTTGATAGTGCAAACACTTGCTTCTTATTTATATCTTTCCTCACACCGGGGTTACAAAGCCAACGAGGCTCGATGAGTAGTTCAAGAGTTACACTTTGGACCTCCTACAGATTATCGAGATCTCGAGCTAACAAGTCTTCGAGATCTCCTACTTTGCTAAATGATTCTACCACCTAAGTGTTGCGAGATTGATCTTGAAGCGAGGTGGACTTGAGTGTGTGGAGTCGATTCCTGTGAGATTGTGTAGCGAGGTCTTTAGTGCAGGCGAGATCTTCGGGTGACTTGAAGTCTTTTTGTGGACTCTTCTTGTTTGTAGCGAGGTCTTTTAACGATGTTTCTACCACGTCGATCTATAACGAGCAAGACAGTTCTTGATTTAAGATATTTTTCGACGCCTTTCTCTTACGAGGTTCCTCCCTATTCATAGAGGATTGAGGGATTGAGTTTTGGCCAAGGTCCGATGTAGGACGCCCGAGATTGGGGGTTCCTGATTGGTCCGCAGGTGAGGCAGCGTGTGGTTGGCTGGGTGAGGCGGCATCGGTGAGTGGTCCGCGTGGGCGGGTCAGTAAGGTCGGTTATGAGGTCTAGGCCTCGCTCCGAGGTCTCCGGGGATCTCGCGGGGTACGAAATTATCTTAAATAAATGAGGGATATGAGAGTGGGGCTAGGGACCATTCATTCGTATTACATACCCTGGGCCCACCTCTCCCTTTTACTAATTTGGGCATCATCAACAAGGGTACTAATTGTTGATTCAAAACAATCTCTTACTAGTCAATATGGATAACTAGGAATAGACATATACACGAAAGCATCACTGAAAATATTCCAAGACATTTTAGCAAAACATGCTCATTGAGACATTTTATCAAACACTTTGTGGGCAATCAAATAAGCATACGGATTTTAATTCTAGTTTCTATGAAATTTTGTTTCCAATCTCAAAACCAAGAGTACAACACATTTCTCCATGATCTCAAGCAACAAAACAAAACTTTGGCCCGAAGGAGACATTTTATCAAACACTTTAGGAATTATTTGAAAGCAACAAATCATCCACAAAACAAAACTCTTCTTAAGTATTTTTCATAGCCACTTACCTAAATTCATTGTGCCTTCAATTTGGAGTAAGAGTATGTATCGAACGAAGGGGAGATCGAGATCGAAAGGGAGATTGAGATCGAAAGAGGGATCGAGATTAATCTCGCACGAGATTAAAGATAAAAGAATAGTAAAATGACAAAATTACCCTTTCAACTTTAAAAAACAAAGGAGTGTGAGTGTTGATAGCAGCCCATCTAAACCCTTAATCTCACAAAATCAACGGATGAGACTTGTTCTCATTTCTCATGATAAGAATAATTCTCACTTGATCCCCAATCTATATAGGTTACAAGGGAAAATATCCACTTGCCTTGACTTGTGTTCGATTTCTTTTTCACATGGTTCGGAGAACGACATACTTAAACGGGTTTGAAACTTCGACCTAGTAATACGAGAGATAACGAGCGTATTTCTATTAAAATTCTTATCTCACTTAATAAACTATTGTTTTCTCTTATTTTTCCTTTCACTAAGAGAAAATATATAAGCTAAATTATTTTATTTAATAATTTAGGTGGGAGTGATATTCAATAATAATCCTTGATTATTATTATTATTTTCTCTTGATTATTATTATTTTCAAATACTTACTAGTAATATTTGTATAATTTAGTTAAAACAATATTGTTTCTCATGCTTTTTTATTAAGTCCATAGTTGTTAATAACATTATTTTCAAAAGTATTAATAGTGTCTTAAATTGACATGCAAGGTGAAATTAGTTTGTAAAAGTCCTTTTTAACTCACATGCAAATTCTTTATTCAATTTATTTAATCTCATTCTTGTTCTTATTAAATTATCTTATACAAAATGTCTTACTAATATTATTTCAAAGTTTAAAACAGGTTTAAAAGACATGCAAGTCTATTTTCTTTTTTCATAAAGAATCTTGTTTTAATAAATCCCCTTATCTTAAACTTTTTCTTTTATAATAAAACAAAAATATGCCTAAGTTAACATAATTTTTAAAAATTAGATCTTCCATAGTTACAATCACTTTTATAATCCTTAAAATTATTAGAGTTTATTTTATAGTTTACAAAAATATTTTCCCTTAAATCTTATGCATGCATGTTTATTTCTTATTAAAAACTATTAACAAGCACTTAAATTTTATAAATCTGATTTTAATGTTCCAAAAACTAATATGGGTAAAATTTGATTTCAATTAATATTTTGGGCTTTTTTTAAAATTTTCAGCCCAAGGTTAATTAAAAAATTACCAAATAATTATAGGACCACATTCACCTTCTATCTTCTTCCTCCTTCTACTAATTTCACGTACAATGAACCCTGGAGAGCTTTAGACGGACGACGACGGATCTGGACGGCTAGTGGTTGCGCTCTTGGTGGTTGCTGGCGGCGTGCGCGGGTGGTGGGCGGCGGTCTGACATGGCAGTGGTGATCTAATGGTACAAGGCCACCAAATTAGGGTTTTTGGAATTTTTTTTTTAAAAAAATCAGATTTTAAATGGGGAAAAAAATTCAGAATTGGGCACAATTGAAATCTGGATTTTTAGGGATTAAGAATGGACGGAAATTGCCTTAGAAAGGAGAGGTTTGAGTGCTCTCTTCCCTTTCTCAAATAGCCTTTTTATAAGGGGAAGAAACTTGTGAAATCTATCTTTGATGATGGAGTTTAGCATTAGATGATGGCTTTTTCATGGAGTAAAATAAAAATTGGATTGGTTAAAAGATAGGTGGTGCATGAATAGGAATTGGTTGAAGAAGGACGTGGAGTAAGAATGTGATTGATTGTATAGCTACTTGCAATAAGGAAGAAAGAAAAGAAATAAAAACATTTTTATTTCTTCCAATATTAGAAAAGTTTGATAGCAAGGTGGGATTGAGGATTGTTTGGTGTTTAGAAAGTGCAAGTGGTCATTGGTTCAAGTCCCACCTCTTTCTTTAACTTTTTATTTTAGATTTTAATTTAACAAAATTAAATCAAAATATTCTTTAAAATTAATTATTTAAATTTTTATTTGCCATCAAGTTAAACTTTTAACCGAGTTTATTATTTTTATTATTATGAAAATCATAATAAAGAATATGTTGTTATTTTAAAGATATAATTAAAATAAAATTAACCATTTCTTTTTACAAGAAATTCGGTTATTACACTCACCAAGAGAGATCTCAATCACGGGAATGGAAGGAAAAATTGACAAAGTGTGTGTTCATAGGTAACACTCTCAAAAAAAGTCAGAAGTTCAAGACTAGTTCACTTCTTGGCCTGAGAGCATCCCTTAGTTCACTAAGGCAGTTGGTTCAAATAAAAAGATACCACCTCCTTAAATACTAAGTCATAAATAACCTATTCAGAATAGTGTGGTGACAAGTTCTGCATTGTTGGGGATTGTTAGAATTTAATATCTTATAATTCAACAAATGCAAAACTTTGAGATTGTGGAGTACAACTGTGGGCAAAAGGTGGTGTTTTGCTTTTCAAGCATTCCCACATTGAGATTTGCCAATAAATATGTGTGACACCCTTATACCCTATTACGTATACATTGTAAAACTTATCTCTTATATAAAGAGATAATTCACATATAACAACTATTTTCACATAAGCACATATCAGAAAATAAAAACCATATAAGGTTGCACACACATAGTTCTATGCCATTACTACTCATACTAAAACATCTATCACTCTTAACATATATTACAACTCATATGTCTATGATGCAACATGAGGAGGAGAAGGTTGCTTAGAGATTCAGCCGGCCGACCTGTATGAATCTGACCTCTAATAGAGACACACGTCAGCAAAAACTAGCTGAACCTGAAAAATTATTTTGCGATTTACATGAGTCACATACTCAGTGAATATAAACCATCATCAATTATTTCACACAGAGTCAAACATTTAGTCCATATACATATACATACATATCATATATATGTCATATCTGAATTTAATTACTATGCGAATGCAAATGCTGATGTTTCCGATTCTTTGTTCTGTGAACTGTTCAAGCCTGAATCTTCCCTGTGTTTCCATTACAGACTCTTTTCCATTACCAACCTTTTCTTTCTTTTTTCTTTTCCATTACCGACTTTTACGCATCTTAGCCCTCATTTGCTCATTTACCATCTCTTAGGCATCTCAGGCCTCATGTACGACCCGTAGGTCTCTTTTGTGTACAAATTCAGGACAAGAAAGTCACAGGTCCTTTTAATCTCATTGCAATATGATATGCAATCAAATGCATCATGTAACCATATATCATATGCCATCTGTTAACATACCTTCTGTGCAAACAACTCTGGAAATTTCAGAGCTATCATATAAAACACATATATCCATATAATCGATATAACACATATCCATATAGCTCATAAAACATATATATCCATATAGCTCATATAGAACATATAACACATAGGGTTGAATCTTCAATCTATACTCACTTGTTTAAGGCAGATACTATATTTCTCCCCCTTGACTCTGACCACATTCTATTACTTGGGCTCCTATATGTAACCCAATGCAAATTAGACTATTTAATCTTATAAACTCTAACCCCAAATGCAATGAAATGCCAGTATGCATTATAACTTCTTGTGCAATATTCCAAATCCCTTAAAACTTGACAACAATAAACTATATATATAAAAGAACATTTTTCTAGTTCAAACCCTTCTGAAAAACTTGATCAAAGTGCTCCCTAATATCATTACAAAGCAAAGCCCTAAAATTACTCTGAAATCTTTACCGAATATAAATCCAATATCGAAAACACCCTCTGAGAACTATAGATCAGCCGATTTTCAAATCAAAAGCAACTGTAGATCTAGATCTGGAAAAATCAATAAAATCCAAATAAACCATTAACTAGTTAAAACTTACCAAATCACACTTATACTTCGAGATTAAAACCCGATAGAAGAAATCTTGGACCAAATCCAACAAAAACACAAATTCAAAAACACCGAATTTATTTCTTCATTATCAAGCACTCTCTGTAGCTTTTTTTTTGTCTTATCTTCATGCTTTAGAAAGCATGCAAAGTTCCACATATGTATTTAAAGCATAGTAAGTCGACAACAATATCACGACGTCGGCTAATTTTTTTCCAAAATTGCAATTTTCACCCTCAAATCTCCTTTACTACAAACTTTACCCTGAAATAATTATTAATTAATTTTTTGTTAAAAACTTTTTAAAATATAATAAACTTAATTCGAAAATAAATATTCCTTAAAAAAACTCACTATATATCAGGCCGATATTCTATGCATATGCTATTACTCTTATATGAATGCAAAATGACGTATGCACTTTGGTTAGGGATGTTACATTTCTCCTCCTCTATAAGAATTTTGTCCTCAAAATTCACTATCTCTTCATATGACTTTCTCATCTTATCCTTAGTTTCACAAGTCGTTTCATCTATACCATGATTCTTCCAAATTACTTTCAGAATCTCCCTCTGTAACTGTTTGATACTATAATCTGCTATCATGATTGATTCCTCTATGAAGCTTTGATTTTCTGCAAGTTGTACTTCTGAATCCTTTAACACATGTGATGGATCAGATCAATATTGTAGTAACATACTAACATGGAAAAATCATGAATCTGAGCTAATTCTGAAGATACTGCTAATCTGTATGCCAAACATCAATATGCCATCCTATATAACAAATGGCGTATCTTTACCTTGTTGAACTCGTTCAATAAATTCCGTCAACTTTCTATCTCTTACTTGTGCATCTTTAGTTTTCTATCTCAGAACTGGACGAATCTCAAAAGTAACAATCAGTACTCTATCTATGTCAAATTGTAATCTATCATTTAGACCTCGCAAATCAATCAAATCTAACACTGAAGTCACGTGCATATCTTCCATCATACCATTAGACTTTTGACTCAAAGCATCTGCTACAACATTGGCCTTTTCCGGATGATACTCGATTGTACAATCATAATCTTTCAGTAGTTCTATCTAGCACCTCTGTCTTCTGGCTCATCAAATATTTCAAACTCTTATGATATGTAAAGATATAGAATGTTTCTCCATATAGATAATGTCTGTCAGATCTTTAGGGCAATTACTACTGATGCCAACTCTAAATCATGTACAAGATAAGAAACTTCATGTGGTCGTAACTGTCGTGATGCATAAGAAATTACTTTTCCATTCAACATCAAAACACAACTAAGACCCTGATATGAAGCATCAGTGTAAACAACAAACCCTCATGTACCTGTAGGAATTGTCAGTATTGGGGCTGTAGTTAGACGGTACTTTAACTCATCCAAGCTCTATTGGCATGCATCATTCCAGTGGAATGGAGCATTCTTCCGCAACAATTTAGTGAGTGGTGCAGCTATAATAGAGAATCCTTCAACGAATCGTCTGTAGTATCCAGCCATCCCAAGAAAACTAGGAACTTCTGTAACTGTAGTTGGTGCTTTCCAATTTACCACCGCTTCAACCTTTTTAGGATCAACCTCTATACCTCTTCCAAATACTATGTGTCCTAAGGATACCACATGATCCAACCAGAATTAACACTTACTCAATTTAGCATACAATTGTTTTTCTCTCAAGACTTGTAGCACAGTACGCAAATGATCAACATGCTCAGCTATACTCCACGAATATACCAATATATCATGAATAATGATGATCACAAATCTTCTTAGAGAAGATTGAAATACTTTGTTCATCAAAGCCATAGATTTTGCTGGTGCATTAGTCAAACTAAATAGAATTATCGGAAACTCATAATGCCCAAATCGAATTCTGAATGTTGTCCTGCTAATGTCATCTTTAGCTATCTTTAACTGATGATATCCTGACCGAATGTCTATCTTTGAAAATACCTTTGCACACCGAAGTTGATCAAATAAATCATCTATTCTTGGCAATGGATATTTGTTCTTCACTATCACTTGATTCAACTTTTTGTAATCTGTGCACAGTCATAAGATACACTAGCCCTAATGAATACTTTGTCCAACAAATCTTGTAGCTGTTTCTTCAGTTCCTGTAACTCTAGAAGAGCCATCCAATATGGAAGAATAGAAATCGGTGAAGTACCTGACATTAATTTCATAGTAAACTCTATCTCTCTATCAGTTGGCAATCTTGGAAGATCTTTTGGAAACACATCTAGAAAATCTTTAACAACTGAATATCTGCAACCTCATCACATTCAATTGTATTGTCTCTAACATGGGCCAGATATGCCTCACATACCTCTCTGATCATGCGAAAAGCCGCTATTGCAGATATTAGGCAAGTGGGTACCATTTGTCTATTACCATAGAAAATCACTCTAGATTTCCCAAGCGAGTCTATCACTACCTCTTTGGTATAATAATCCACTTTATCATGGTGTCTTGACAACCATTCATATCCAATATAATATCAAACTCGTATAGGAATAGCAAAATCGGATCAACCGGTAACTCTACTGTATCCACTCGTATTACACATTCTCAATATATTGTATGTACCTTTACCATTTCCTTTGCACTTCCTCTTCTTATGGTTCATGTATATGAAATGTATGTTAATGTAATGCTATATGAGATGCTCTTATAGACTGATATGACACGGCTGAACCTTCTCACCTTTATGCATCATGCTCATGAATGCAATTCTAATATCAATTACATATGCTTATGAATGCATGCCCTTAAAGAATCATATCCCTGCTCTGATACCAAAACTAAATGTGACACCCTTATACCCTATGACCTATACTTTGTAAAACTCATCTCTTATATAATGAGATAATTCACATATAGCAACTATTTTCACATAAGCACATATCAGAAAATAACAACCATATAAGGTTGCACACACACACATTTCTATGCCATTACTACTCATACTAAAACATCTATCACTCTTAACTTATATTACAACTCATTTGTCTATGATGCAAAATGAGGAGGAGAAGGTTGCTTAGAGCTTCAGTCGGCTGACCTGTATGAATGTGACCTCTAACAGAGACACACGTCAGCAAAAACTAGTTGAACCTGAAAAATTATTTTGCGATTTACATGAGTCACATACTCAATGAATATAAACCATCATCAATTATTTCACACAGAGTCAAACATTTAGTCCATATACATATACATACATATCATATATATGTCATATCTGAATTTAATTACTATGCGAATGCAAATGCTGATGTTTCTGATTCTTTATTCTGTGAACTGTTCAAGCCTGAATCTGCCACGAGTTTCCATTACAGACTCTTTTCCATTACCAACCTTTTCTTTCTTTTTTCTTTTCCATTACCGACTTTTAGGCATCTTAGGCCTCATTTGCTCATTTACCATATCTTAGGCATCTCATGCCACATGTACGACCCGTAGGTCTCTTTTGTATACAAATTCAGGGCAAGACAGTCACAGGTCCTTTTAATCTCATTGCAATATGATATGCAATCAATTGCATCATATAACCATATATCATATGCCATCTGTTAACATACCTTATGTGCAAACAACTCTGGAAATTTCAGAGCTATCATATAAAACACATATATCCATATAATCCATATAACACATATATCCATATAGCTCATAAAACATATATATCCATATAGCTCATAAAACATATATATCCATATAGCTCATATAGAACATATAACACATAGGGTTGAATCTCCTGTCTATACTCATATGTTTAAGGCAGATACTATATTTCTCCCCCTTGACTCTGACCACGGTCTATTACTTGGGCTTCTATATGTAACCCAATGCAAATTAGGCTATTTACTCTTATAAACTCTAACCCCAAATGCAATGAAATGCCAGTATGCATTATAACTTCTTGTGCAATATTCCAAATCCCTTAAAACTTGACAACAATAAACTATATACATAAAAGAACATTTTTCTAGTTCAAACCTTTCTGAAAAACTTGATCAAAGGGTTCCCTAATATCATTACAAAGCAAAGTCCTAAAATTACTCTGAAATCTTTTACCGAATATAAATACGATATCGAAAACACCCTCTGAGAACTATAGATCAACCGATTTTCAAATCAAAAGCAATTGTAGATCTAGATCTGGAAAAATCAATAAAATCCAAATAAACCATTAACTAATTAAAACTTACCAAATCATACTTGTACTTCGAGATTAAAACCTGATAAAAGAAATCTTAGACCAGATCCAACAAAAACACAAATTCAAAAACACCGAATTTATTTCTTCATTTCTCAAGCACTCTCTGTAGCTTTTTTTTTTGTCTTATCTTCATGCTTTAGAAAGCATGCAAAGTTCCACACATGTATTTAAAGCAGAGTAAGTCGGTAGCAATATCACGAAGTCGGCTAATTTTTTTCCAAAATTGCAGTTTTCACCCTCAAATCTTCTTTACTATAAACTTTACCCTGAAATAATTATTAATTATTTTTTGTTAAAAATTTTTTAAAATATAATAAACTTAATTCTAAAATAAATATTACTTTTAAAACCTCACTATATATCAGGCCGATATTCTATGCATATACTATTACTCTTATATGAATGCAAAATGACGTATGCACTTTGGTCGGGGATGTTACAATATGACTAGTTATAAAGATCAGTGTACACCACTAATTAGAGAACAAAGAGAGGAATGCCCCCTCGCGCGCATTGCCGCCGCCGTCCGGCTCGGCTCGTGTTCGTGACACATGCGTGGTGTGGTGCTCCTTAAATTCTCCGATTTATTAAAATTGTTTTTAGATTATATCAAACGTTCTTATTCGTTCAGTTTTAACTGCTCGGATTTCATGGGATAATGGGTGAGTGCAGATCGTGGAAAGGTTGTACATTCAGTTCTATTTATTTCCACGAGTTTGTTGCTTCTCAGAATATCCTAAATCTCTTCTTCTCTCTGTTTTCTAAAACACAAAAGCTATCTTGTACCTCTCTTCAAACTGTTCTGAACTTCCATTCCCAATTCCTCTTATCTGAGTACACGGGTTCGGGGAAAGCTACGCTTAATCCTTGGGGGACGAACGCTCATTCAGATTTGTATCGGTGTCCGGGCGTTTTGTTTCTAACGTAGTGGAATATACCACGACGCAGTAACACAACAAAACTCCCTTGGCCTACATTTATTACTAACGTTTATTTGCCTTGCAGAAATTTAATTTTATTCTTACAACAAGGCCAATTGATCATAGTTGCCATTTGTCGTCACTCACTATATTCGCCTTTGTCGTCGCTCGCTTGTCATAGCCGCCCTCTGTCGTTGCTTGCCTAACCAGTTTCCAATGGACTTCCGACGCCACCATCCTAGTTACAACCACCATGCCCTCGATGTCAAATTGTTGTGACCTGATTTGACGTTTATGTTTATGGTAACTTATCAAGACAATTTGGATTAGTTGATGGTATTTGCGTTTATGTTGTCAAACATCTTCTATGTATATAAAGTTGAAATTGTGTTAGTTCATAAGGTAGTTCATCATGGACTAAAATGGTGGGAGGAGATAACGGAGGATGAGAGCTTTAATGGTGAGAGGAGGATAATTAGAGCTCGAGCTCGATCGTTGGTCAAAAATGGCGTTTGAAGCTTTCGTATTTCTTTCAAGAAGAATAAGATTCATGTACAGTCAAGCCAACCAAGCTTTGTAAATGGGAAAGTTACCTGATATTGTGCGAATTTGTTAAAAAAAACAAGGGGCAAAAGGGTCATTTAACGCTTTTTAACGAAAAAAGAGAAGGATCTGTAGGTTGGGTGGTCCTCCGCAAAGAAAAAGCATTCAGTGGGTGTATCCAAAAAATATCAAATTTAGCGGGCAAATTTTTGCAAAAGTGCATATTTAGCACGTGTTCAAACACAAAAACCTCAAACAATAATCCAAAGGTTTGCTCCCGTACATCACCTTCGTTTGCTCCAACTCTTCTCAGGCAGCTGACTTGTTTTACACTTGGCTTTGGCTTTGTTTCTAACTATTGCAGAGCACTGACGACAAGCCTGAAGTCCCACCATTCTCAACGGAAGCATACTATTCAGATTTGTTGAAAAACGAGTTCTCTAATAGAATCCCTTTCCAAAAAAAAAAAGTATGAAATGTTGTTTTGCTTTTCTCACATATTTAATCTTCCACATAAGACATGCATAAGGCTACATTTTCGTAGCATTCTTTCCGGGCCCAGATAGTAGCTGTATATATGCACACACATTATACATCTAAATGATGTTTAAACATACCAAAGTTAGATGCCAACAGCGTCAAGAAGCTGAGAATGCTGGGAGACAGAAACAAGTGAGTTAGCAACAATGGCGCCGCTAGCAGCAACTGCAGGAACTCCAATGCCGGGAAAAGTTGAGTCTCCACAGCAGTACAAGTTCGGGACCGGAGTCGAGTGTCCGGGGAACGTGTTCTTGCCAGCCTCGATTGCTGGGCCATAGGTGCCCCTGTTTCTCCTAAGAAATCTCTGGTGGGTTAAGGGAGTCCCCACCAACTTCACTTCACAGCTCTCGCGTTTGAACCCTGGACCTAGCACTCGCTCTACCGCTCTCCACATTACCTGTTTCAATCACCAAACAAAAAAAAAAAAAAAAACAATTAGTTGGCATAATGGTGTTCTGGTGTTGGAGTCTTAATGCCACGATCTATCTAGCAGGATATTGTCCATCCTTAACATTTCTTTGCAAGATTACACAACATATTGCATTATACTGCAATTATACTTGAGATATATTAATGCATTTTCACAGATTTTCTTGTGTATCTAAACAGGCACTTAATACCAGACAATCGACCAATAAAACATGATTGGAATTCGAAAAAACATGAAAACTGTACCCAACTGGAATAGTTTCGATTCCAACTGAAAGCCTTGTTCAGGAGGATGCCCGATAGACCCAAGAAAAACTTAAATTCAGCTATGTGACAATGATAAATGAATTTTTTTCCAATAAATTCAAAATAAAAGAAAAATAATAGACTGGAAATATTTGGTCCAATTGCAATTTAGTTTTCCAACTGGAATATGAAGACCCCTATAGGTGAATTTTCTAGCATAAGAAGATGGCATCAAATGATATTGGGTGATACACGTAGCTGAGGAGATCAATACGCTAAGTAAACAGGGGGTGAGTAAAGAAAGAATGTAAGATTATCATTACCTCCGATCTTTCAGCTTTAAGCTTCTTGTATTCTTCACTTCTTCTGTCAAGTCCTTTCCAGATGTCAAATGGTTCAGTTCCGGGTGTATAGGCATGTAGTACGTGCTTCCCAGGGGGTGCTAAATCAGGACTTAATACACTGGGTATAGATATCAAGACTACATTCTGATCCGCATCCACTCCTCTTTCCCAATCATTAACAACGATATGATGAATTCCCAAGTCTTCACGTATACCCTGTAAAGAATTATCGGGGAGTTGGAATTTATGAAAGATCAGATTATAGAAACTTAAGATAGATAACCAGGATCACAAAAAAGAAAGGGTTAACATGAGAATCAGATGACAAGCAGTTACCTCTGCATCAAAGCCCAAGTGGAGATGCATAAATGATTCACATTGTGGAGTAGACTTAACACGGTCTTGATATGACTGCGGGATAGATTCTTTAGATAACAGATCCAACGTGTCCCACATTGAAGCGTTGCTAACAACGGCCTTCTTTGCACGCACAACCTGCAGCAAAGTAGCTAAAGATAGCACGTCCAAGAATAATGAAATAACTTGTGTTTGTACATACTTGACCGTTTCTTAGCTGAACTCCAACAGCCTTCCGATTTTCAATTAGAACCTTGTCAACATGGGAGCGAAGGCTGAGCCTTCCTCCAAACTTTTCCAATCCACGAACAAGAGCATCAATAACTGCCCCGCTTCCATGCAAAGGGTACTCGAGTGAACAGCCAGGCTTATACCATTCAGCAAACATGTATATCTGCAAATTGAGCAGAAATAATGCTACCGTCTCTAAATACAATTAGCAATATCAAATGATCTCCAAATATCACATCAAGTGACACGATGGATGAAGAATTACAAGTATTTCTAAATGCCAGAAAAGTTAGAAATCCAAGGCTTTGAAAGATCTAGGAAGTTTTTTTTTTCTTTCTTCTTATTTTTTGAATTGTAAATCTAGGTAATTTCACATTGCCAAAACATGATGATTCAGTCAATGTGAATGAACATCTAGCTCTCGATGCCATGTGACTATCTTCTTATATGTACTCTGTGTATGTGTGTTTTTAAACACTCATCATTATCCATTATTTGTACACACCAGGAGAGCAATTTCCTACTCAAAGACCAGTTTACCACATCTGATATCATCAGCTGCAGATATAGAAAATATATACATTCCCCATTTAGAATCTTCTTTCATTACCTTCTGATATTTTTTTAGTTCTTTTATCATGTGAAAATGAAATATATCAAATCTCAAATAAACTTGTTAACATCGATCCAAGTTGTATAAGTATTTGTCTATACATAAGCAAACGTAATTATTTATTTTGGGTTGCATATTGGACAAACAACAGCTATATCGCAGTGATGACTGATTGTAATAATAAATCTAGTATGACAGAAACAAATTGATAAAGACTCGCATAATAGTTTACCATCTCTGCGGATAGTATACCATTAGATTTGACCCCTGCAAGAAGGAAAGCTAGAAGATCAACCCAGTTACGCAGAAAGGGATCCTTCAAATCCAAAGAGTCCATCACTTCTGAGAATGGCCTGAGAAGCTTGGTAGCACCTAGAGCTCCCTGAGGCCCCATCTGGACAAATGACATTAATAACGAAGGTCCATATCTTGCTGCAGCAGTTGTCAGAACACCCAAGTCACCTCTGATAGACAAAGGAGGGAGAGCCATTGCAGCTGTAGACATTGGTAGTATGCCATCCTGAAACAGAGAGGAGATTGTACAAGATAGAAAGCGAAAGGATTAAAACTGAAAGATGAAGAACCTTACAATTTTAGATTAAATATTTTTAATCAAGCTTATAAGATATATGATATGGAATATTAAGCACAACTTTTATGCTTTATATTTTTCTTTGCACTTTTACTGTTATCAGGTTCCTTGTCATTTCTAGTAATTATTTCCTATCAGAAGTATAGTGAAAGATGATTTTCATTAACTTTTTAGGAATCATGAGGTAACACTCTGCAGTTTACCCCTGAGGATGAATTTCGTTTTAGAATATGGAAAAATTGAATCAAGTATAATATGGACTGGTTGAATAGCTAATCGTCCCTGATGGCTCATAAATGCCATTAATAGGAAAATAATTGAAGCATATATAGCAAGAAGACTTACAAGAAGCTTTTGCCACTCTCTTGCTGCATTTAAACTTGCATACTTTTCAAGGTCCTGCAACAGATACAAGAGAAAAAATAAGTACAGCTAAACTAGAGCAACAAGATAGCAGCTGACACCATGATGGTTCGAAAAAAACCACACACGAAATTAGAAAATGCCAGGTATGAAGTTGCCTTTAAGAATTCTGTTGGTCCAATGCGTGACAGAAATTCTGCTTCAGGAATGTAAACCATCCATGAGTCATAACTGGCACAAGGAACTGACTCACCCAGTGCATCCAGAACCTAACATGCACAAATAATAAACATTATTAAATGGATTCTTGATTGCAAATTTGCAACAGTGTACTACGTTTCCATTTCTAATAAATTCAAAAGGCTGTAAACTTGGCTTATTTCACTTCAATGCAGTTAGGTGTGAAACTAAGTAGACTTTCATTTCTGAAATTATCGAATTTATACTATCCTGTACATCTGTTATAAGTTTTTCAAGAATTCAAAAACATGAAAAGAGAATTTACTTGTGCGAGCGGGTTAGCCTGAGGACCTCTTGATTGAAACCCGGAGAACAAAGAAGGGCCAGAATCAAATTTATACCCCTTAATCTCAAATGAATGAGCAGCACCACCAGGTCGATCGTGACTTTCTAACAGTAGAACGTCTTCTCCATATCTAGCTAGAAGCGCTGCACAGCAAAGTCCACCAATCCCACTCCCAATCACAACAACATCAGCCTCAGACTTACCTGCATAACAAGCCAAATCGAAAAAACCCACAGAATTTGATATTAAGGAATCAGAACAATGAGCAATTTTGTTTTGAAATTCGACGTTAGCTAACGACTAAATATCATCGGTACCCTAATTTACAATAAGCACGCCTACAGAAATACAGCGCGGACAACTTGATGAGCTAGAAACACGAGTTTAGCAAAGTAAGCTAACGAGAGCAGTCGGAATTCCCTCAATTTGGAGAAAGAGACCTGGAGATGAAACCTTCTCGGTGGGAGAAGGGACTCCGACGGCGGTGGAATTCCGCACCGAAATGGAGGTTCTGCTCTTGCTTCTGTTCCTAGAGACGTCGGAATTTGGGATAAGATATTGCTTCTGCGAAAAGAGAAAGTTCGGATGAAATCTCACGGAGCTTGCAAGGGTTCCTCTCACCTCGATTCCCCTTGTCAGCGCCATTTTCGAGCAAGAAGCTTGCTTGCTTTCGATCTAAGAGAGAACCGCGCTATCTCTCAAGTCTCAACGGTTCCGGAGAGAACCTAGAGGAAGAGGTGGAGACACACCTTGGCCTGTAGTTTGAAAGAAGACACCGTAAGCTATATCACCTCGTTGGAAATTTGTGAGTGTCGCGTGATTTCATAGTCCGGATCTTCTACGGCGTATTTTTTGGATGATTTAAATAAATAGAAAAAAAAAAAGAGGCTAATTAGGTAGATATTAAGGAGTGTGTGAAAATTAGATAAAATAGTAAAATTTCCTATCACCTAGGGGTAGGGGTGTTTAACGTGTAGGGTCGCCCGCGACCCGCACCGATCCGACCCGCAATTTGCGGGTTGCGGGTCGACCCGCGACCCGTGCGGGTCGGGTCGCGGGTCGAATTTTTTTATTTTGCGGGTCGCGGGATTTATAAAAATATATATTTTTTTATAATTTTACTAATGTATAAATTATTTTTTAATAACAAAATTGATGGATTTACGGGTCGACCCACAAACCCCGACGGATTTTTTAAAAAAATACATGTTTTTAGGTTAAAAATTAATTATTTTAGGTTAAAAATTATTTTTTTAGGTAAAAAATTTAGTTTTAACCCGATTGACTTAGTCAAATGGGTCAAGCGGGTTGACCCGCGACCCGACCCGTTAGACCCGCGACCCGCGGGGTCGGGTCGCGGGTCAAAGGCAAAAAAATTTGCGGGTCGACCCGACCCGCAAAATAAAAAATTCGACCCGCGACCTGACCCGACCCGTTGAACACCCCTACCATCACCCACCCCTCACCCCACTCCCACCGAGTTGACTCGGTTGTTGACCGAGTTGACTCGCCCGTTCACCGAGTTGACTCGCATGTTGACCGATCGTTGATCGGCCGTTGACCGGTTTTGACCATCGTTGACTGGCGTTGACCATCATCACAATTATCACTATCATCATTTTCAAAACCGTCAACACAATTTTTTTACCGTCATCACAATTTATTTCATTGTCATCACAATTTTTTAATGACAAAAAGTGTAATGAAAGGTAAAAAAGTGTCATTAAAATTGTAATACCCCGAATTAACGTCGGGACATTACTAGGTAGTTGACCCTAACGGGTCCTACCTGAACTGGTTGACAACTAGAATACTTGGACCTTGCAACTCGGGCACGACAAGAAAACTATTTTGAAACATCCAACTGTTGTTCAACAAACCACATTTTTAATAATGTCATGCATGAATCCCAAATGTCTAGCCAAATCACATTCAACACCAGAAATCTGCTAAAGTCAACAACATAGTGAAATATCCAAAACAACTAACAAGACTAAACTGAACTCCCAACCCACTCAGTGACCTAGTGACACGCGTCAACGATCCGCTGCAGCATCTGGCCTAGGCTCCACACGGGACCTGTGTGAGTACCTGGAACTGAAAAATATAAGTCCTCGAGGGGTCAGCTACTACCCTAGGCAAGGTAGATAACACACGGCAATAGTAAGACGTTTGAAAAAACAACAATTAACCAACAACATAACCTTAAACAAGTGAATTGAACAGAACAGAATAGGTCAACACACATTTCCACAACCTAGAGAATATGTGAAAAGAAAAGCAATGAAACATACAATAGTCAAATACAAGCACAAAAGTAAAGCATTTGTAGTAATAACCCACACTTCAACATTCAATAAATAAAGGGAGATACACGAAACAAGCAATCATCAAGCGTAGTGAGAATTCACAAGGTCGAAAAACCAACTAAGTAATCACACACACGCACACAACAAAACCACAATCCTATTGGGAGATGTCATTCTTCCTTCCACCACCGCATTCCCATCTACGGCGCTAACTTACCTGTGCCCGAGTGCAGAGGCGGGCCCTCCTACTTTCCATATACGTCATCCTTCCAACCCCTGGTCAAGCCTCCACTGGAGCACTTGCCAAAAACAAACAATCAATTTTTATTTTTAAAAGGGCCCGGCCGACACACGACCATGGCTAGACGCCTCTTCGCCACCGACAATCGTCGCACATGATCGTGCCGGTTACGCTGCCAGCACAGAGAAAGCGATACTATTTCTTTTACGAGAAAACGTTTGAAATGGAAAGCACATCACATCATGCATGAAAACATTTCACATAGAAAAACATACATTCGGGACTAACTCCCAAAACCAATCTCACAATCACGGCATGCAATCTAACAAGACTAGAATAAAGCCGAGCAAGTCGAGAACGACCTACCTCAAAAGACGAACACAAATACATAGCGGCAGAAAAAAGGCTCGAACTAGTTACACACGAACGTTACCGATTCCTAACCAATCAATAACCGAAACTATAACACCCGAAGATAAGTGAAATACCAAACTTAATGCCCCTAAAATAAGAGCTCCTTCTAATGATGAATATTGACACCTCACCTTAGGTGAATAAATTACAATTCCTTAATTCTAATTAATTACCAACAAGAATAGATAGCTTAAGGTTCCTGATTAAGAACAAGAGGAACATATGGTACGTTATCTTGTTACTATTCCCAAACCAACAACAACAATTATGTGACATTACAGAATAGAAAATAGATAATTCAATAACACCATTATATTTAATATCCCTTTTCAGTAGTCACGGAAATTTCGTATGGGATAAAATCAACCAATAACAATATCAATTGATCTCTCCACCCATAACGCCATTAAGTGACTTGTATTTTAATCCAAATGGGTTGATTAATCAAGGAGATGCACCACCATTCACAAACTCGTCCATCTTATCGTAAACTAAGATTGATCTTGACTTTGAGACGAAATTGATTGCACTTTTAATATATATATATATATATATATATATATATATATATATATATATATATAACAACATGTTTCAACGATCGGGACTTTTATTACAAACCCATCCCACCCTGAACAACAAAACCTGGAATTGCAGCCAGTCTAAAGTTCTAACTTACAGTCTAGAGTCAGGATCCTCTGCCAACGTCATCCTCGTCCAAGGTGGTGGGCATCGCCGGAAAGAAAGGGCTCTGAGCAGCGGCATGGAGACGATGCAAGCCTTCGGCAACAAGGGTCGAGTGGTGTACAGTCCAGATCTTGACGGTCGCAGCTTGAAGGTGGTCGACGAGCAGGCGATTGTGGCTACAGAAGGCGATGCTCCGAGGATGAGACGATCGATTGGGCGCACACTAGTGGAAGAGAAGGGCTCGTGGAGGCCCTAGCTTTGTCGAGGTCGACGACGGTCGTCATCGGGGTTAGAGGGTTTCGACGAAGGTGAGGAAGAAGGATAGAGGTCGGGGACGACCAAAACCAGGCTTTGAACGATGGTGTGAGGTTGACGACAAGCTTGGCAGGAAAGGGGTGGTGAAACAGAAGAGCGGAGGAGGAGACGGATGCTCGGCGGCGTCAACGAGGGTGACTGGAGTTTGAGAATGGAATGGAGATTGTGAGGTGTGGATGGGAGTGGATAGTTATGTGTGTGGAGGCCGTCTCATTCACCAAAGGAGACGATGAATTCTCCCCAAAGAAAGGAGTTAGGGTTAGAGAGAGGAGGGAAGGCTTCGACCCAAAAGACTAAAGGAGGGGGCCTAATTCTTATGGTCCGGCCTAGACATAGAATGAAATAAGGAAAGAATAGATTGGCCCCAAAATTAAAATGCCGGAAAATCCCGGGTATTACAAAAATATCTTGATGGCATTTTTTGATGACAAAAATATCATTAAAGGCATTGAACGGCCACATATAAAAAACCTTCATCCCCCGTCATCACAATATTTTTCACCGTCATCACATTTTTTTGATGACAAAAAGTGTAATAAAAGGTAAAAAGTGTCATCAAAATGTCTTAATGACACTTTTTTGATGACAAAAAATATCATCAAAGACATTCAACCACATAAAAACAATTGTCATCACTGTCATCACAATTTATTTTACCGTCATCAAAAAATTTTGATGACAAAAAGTGTAATAAAAGGCAAAAAGTGTCATCAAAATGTCTTGATGACAAATTTTTGATAACAAAAAGTATCATCAAAGGCATTCAACCATATAAAAGCAACCGTCATCACACGGTTCAAACCGTCATCACTTGTTATCGTTATTTGATGACGGTTTGATTGTCATCAACTATCATCTCTACTTGATGACGATTCGATTAATTTGTCACCAAAATGGCCTTGATGACAAACAAGTGTCATCAAACTATCATCACTTAAGCGTCATCAAATATGTGTCATCACTATCATCACTGTCATCCCTAGTTGATGACGGTTTGATTGTCATCAACTGATGATAAAAAATGTAATAAAAGGTAAAAAAGTGTCATCAAAGGCATTCAACCATATAAAAACAACCGTCATCACACGGTTTGAACCATCATCAACTTTCATCACTTGTCATCATTACTTGATGACGGCTTGATTGTCATCAAATATCATCTCTACTTGATGACAATTTGATTAATTTGTCATCAAAAGGGCCTTGATGACAAACATGTGTCATCAAACTATCATCACTTAAGCGTCATCACTATCATCACTGTCATCACTACTTGATGACGGTTTGATTGTCATCAACAATTCTTTGATGATAAAAAAATATAATAAAAGGTAAAAAAGTGTCATCAAAATGTCTTAATGACAACTTTTTGATGACACAAAATATCATCAAAGGCATTCAACCACAAAAAACAACCGTCATCACAATTTTTTGATGACAAAAAGTATCATTAGATGCTTAGATGGTATTTTTTTTGACAAAAAGTGTAATAAAAGGTATAAAAAATTGTCATCACTATACGATTTTTTCATAAATTGTCATCAATTCTCATAAAATGTCATCACTATTTAATGATGGTTTGATTGTCATCAACTATCATCACAAATGTCATCTCTACTTGATGACGGTTCGATTATCATCAATTGTCATCGATATTTGATGACCGTTCGATTAGCATCGCTACTTGATGACGATTCGATTGTCGTCAACTGTCATCACTACTTAATGACGATTTGATTGATTTGTTTGTCATCAAGGATTTGTTTATCATGAAAAAGGCCTTGATGACAAACAAGTATCATAAAAAAATTGTCATCAAGTGTCATCACATGTTTTTAAACGGCCTTGATGACAGCACATTAAACAACTATAATAAACGCATAAAAACAAAGTTGTCATCAATTAACATCACTTGTCAAAAAAAAATATTAATAAGCCTATGTGGGATTTGAAAAGAAAAATACTCTACCATTTGAGCTAATAGGCTAAATACATTTTATAATAAAAATAGATCTTAAATTAAAATATTCCGTTTGTGTTTGGATAAATAAACCCGGTTTGAGACACGAGAATTTAACAATCAGCATAACATCCAGCTTAAGCTCGCTCAAAACCCCGACAACTCAACAATACAATCTTCCTTGCACAGAGAGAAAGCTCCAAAATTTCCACCAGAATATAGCAATAAATTCTTGGAAGCAGTTTAGTTAACCATAGAAATTGAATGTATCAAAAGAGAAGTCACAAGATAAGAATCGAACTGTGAAATGTTGGGTCATTGAACTATGAAAACTCATCAAGGTCAAATTAGATTATATACCAATTAAATCCAACTTAAGATTCTTTCAATTAGAAGTAAGGTGAGAATTCAATACGATTAGTCATTGGTCAGAATACGTCTGTTTGAATCGACAAGAAGAAAGGAGAAATAGATGGCAACATTCAGAGTAACTACCGACCTTCATCCCTGCTCCGTTAGTTGGTGGATGGCGTTGCTTCTCCCATCACTCCATTCTCTAAAGAGACCAGAAATTAGAGAACTCATTATTGTTGCCCTGCAGCATGGCTCTAGTTAAATCAGTGCAAAAGTCTTGACAAATTACACGAATTGTAAAGCACAATCAATCATAATCCCCGCCATTGTTACAATTAAATCAGCCAGATAGATCCAAACGAAATTTAAAAAGAAGCTAGGGTTTCACCGTCGGATTTTGTCACACCGCCATGTTACTCCCTCCACCGCCTCTCCCTCTCCCTCGGCCCAATTTTCTCCCTCCGATTCGAATCCTGCAAAGACTATAACATCTCAAAGACTACAAAATCCTCTTGCCTCTTGTGCACAACACCAAATCTACAAAATTTCTAAAATTTAGGGTTTAGAACTTCAATGGAACAAACGGAAAAGAGGAAATTGGGGAGAATCAGAGTTCATTCTGTTGGTGATTTTAGTGTCATCAAGTGATTGTTCCCTATATGGGAATAGTGCCTTTTAGTGTGACCGGGGTTCATACGACGCTATGGGATCTCACTTAGCTATATCACAAGTTTGGGGGTGTGGAGTACACGCTTGTGTAAGTATACTTTAGGTCTAGAGGGATATATAAAGGTTAAGTTACGCTGTTCCTTAAGGAACAATGGAATCTACAGAAGTACTGTAGGGAACAACAACTGTGTTGTAGGGAACAACAGTTTAGCAGTCTTGCGGAATTTTTGCCACGTGCTTAGTGGGTGATAACTGCCTTGATAACTGATGTTTAAACGTCTAGTAACTTCCCTTTATGACTAGTTTGAAGTTCAAACACGTGTCTCTTTGATGAGAGACGTTGGTGATAGAAGGAAGGGCTGGTAACCGTTGGTAACCGCCATGTAACCACCATGTAACTTCTGTTAAACGGCCAGAAATGAATCCCTATCATTTCTCACGTCCTATTTAAAGGCAAAGGAGAATAGAGTCGTGGTGGTTGAACAAGATCTCTCTTAAGATCAAATCAAAATCGAAGCCACAATCTATTATTACATTATTCTATAGTTTAGTTCTTTCTAAAAGCCTTGAAGAGAACTAGAAGATTTGTCTTATCTCACTTCAGATTTCGTGGATTCCCTAAGGCTTGTAAGGGGAGAAATTCTGATTTCGGAAAGTGTTCACACGATTCAAATCTATCCGAGTACAGGTATCATTGATTGTTCCCTCGCAGACTGCAAGTAGAGTTCAAGGTTGGACAAGGGAGTTTGTTGGTTGTTCCATCAAGACACCCAGTCCTTACAATCGAAATCGGAATTTTAATCAATGACCTTTGTACGTGAGATGACGACAAAGTTCCACAAGTTGGAGAAGTTTGAGGGGATGGATTTTCGCCGTTGGCAAAAGAAGATGCATTTCCTCTTGACCACGCTCAAGGTGGTGTATGTCCTATCCACTCTGATGCCCGAGAAGTCCGATGATGAAGTGTTGGTTGAAGCCCTAAGGAAGAGGAGCAAGTGGGAGAACGATGACTACATTTGTAGAGGCCACATCTTAAATGGTATGTCTGATTCTCTCTTTGATGTGTACCAAAATGTTGAATCCGCTAAGGAACTTTGGGATTCATTAGAGTCCAAATACATGGTTGAGGATGCTTCAAGTGTGAAGTTCCTCGTGAGTAACTTCAACAGTTACAAGATGGTCGATTCAAGACCGGTGATGGAACAATTTAATGAGATACTTCGTATCTTGGGGCAATTTGCTCAACACAAGTTGAAGATGGATGAGTCCATCTCTATTTCAAGTGTAATTGATAAATTACCTCCATCATGGAAAGACTTTAAACACATGTTGAAGCACAAGAAGGAAGATATTTCCCTTGTGGAACTTGGAAGCCATTTGCGTATCGAGGAGGGCCTTCGTACACAAGAGAAAGGAAAGGACAAAGAGACTCCTGGATCTTCCTCCATTAACATGGTAGAAGATGGTTCTCAAAAGGGGAACAAGAACAAAGGCAAGAAGAGGCCACGTAACAACACAAGTAACGGTTCCAACAAGAGACGCTCCCCAAAAGGAGTTGGATGTTGGAATTGTGGTAAGTCGGGACATTTTAGAAGGGATTGTACGGCTCCAAAGGGGAAGAAGGACAATAGTTCTAACCAGACTGCTCACGGTTCTAAGGAACATGGGCAGAAATCTCATCAAGGTCAGGAAGGAACAGTGAATGTTCCCAGTATAGTTACATCTCCTAATTTGGATTTTGTTTCTATGATTTTTGAGGCTTTCTTTATGCAGGATGATGAGATATCATGGTGGGTTGACTCAGGTGCGACCACTCACCTGTGTAGGGACAAGTCTATGTTCAAGTCATTAACTCTTGTGGATGAAGGACGTGTCCTTCATATGGGAAATGAGTCAACTGCCCCCGTACTAGGCAAAGGCCAAGTGGAGTTAGAGTTCTCATCTGGGAAGACTTTAATTCTTAATAATGTGTTGTATGTACCCAGAATAAGAAAAAACTTAGTCTCCGGAAGTATCCTTAACAAATTAGGCTTTCGTTTGGTGTTTGAAGCCGACAAATTTATATTGTCAAAAGGCGGTGTATTTGTTGGTCGTGGTTACCTATGTAATGGAATGTTTAAGTTGAATATTAATAAAGTTTTAAATTCTATTTACATGACTTGTACACATGAATCTGTTCCCTCGGGAACAGTATCTTCTTTATGGCATGCTCGGGTGGGACATGTACATTATAAACGCATGTTTGATATGTCTAGGACTGGTTTAATTCCACCTTTTGACATGAATATAGAAAAGTGTAGAACATGCATGTTTACTAAGATAACTAGACAACCTTTTCCTAGTGTTCAAAGGAACAGTGACGTGCTTGATTTAATACATAGTGATTTGTGTGATTTTCATGCTTTCCCTTCTTTAAGAAATAAGAAATATGTGGTCACGTATATAGATGATTATTCTCGTTATTGCTATGTATTTTTGTTGCATGCTAAGAATGAGGCCCTAGAAAAATTTAAGCTTTATAAAACTGAAGTAGAACTACAGTTGGGAACAATGATCAAAAAGCTGCGCACCGATAGAGGTGGTGAATATTTTGACCCAGAATACTTCCAATCCGTAGGTATCATTCATGAAACTACGCCCCCCCTATACACCACAACAAAATGGTGTGTCGGAGAGAAAGAATCGAGCTCTTAAAGAAATGGTTAATTCCATGCTTTCCTACTCGGGATTAAATGATGGATTTTGGGGAGAAGCCATGTTAACGGCTTGTTACCTATTGAATAGAGTTCCAAACAAGAGGAACAAGACTACTCCATATGAGCTTTGGTTCAAAAGGAAACCTAACTTGAATTATCTTCGAGTTTGGGGTTGTAGGGCTGTTGTAATACTAACCGATCCCAAGAGGAAAACCTTGGGAGAAAGAGGTGTAGAGTGTATTTTTATTGGATATGTTGTGCATTCCAAGGCATATGGGTTCTATGTGATTGAACCAAACAAATCTATTTCGGTTCACTCCGTTATAGAGTCAAGAGATCCCATATTTGATGAAAACAGATTTTCATCAACACCTATACCAAAAGACCTTATTCCCAGTTCAAGTAGAGACAATAACACGATTCACTGTTCTAGTGGGAACAGCGACTGTGACGTCTCACTAGGGAACAATGAACCAGAGATTCGAAAGAGTAAGGAAGAAAACGTCCTTTGGTCCTGATTTCCAAGTTTACTTGGTAGAGGGAACTAGGAACGAGATTGGATCCCAATATTTGTATTGTTACAATATTGAGGATGAACTAAGAACTTTTGATGAGGCAATGAAGTCTCAAGATGTATCCTTTTGGAAGGAGGCCATTAATGATGAGATGGATTCCATCATGGGGAACAATACATGGATTCTGGCTGATCTTCCACCTGGATGTAAACCATTGGGAAGTAAATGGATCTTCAAGAGGAAGATGAAAGTGGATGGTACTATTGACAAGTTTAAGGCCCGATTGGTTGTCCAAGGCTTTAGACAAAGGTATGGAACCGACTACTTTGATACATATGCATCAGTTGCACGTATAACCACCATTAGGTTGTTGATTGCCTTGGCGGCGATACACAATCTGATTATCCACCAAATGGACGTAAAAACTGCGTTCCTTAATGGGGATCTTGAAGAGGAAGTTTATATGAAACAACCTGAAGGATTTATTATGCAAGGACAAGAGCATAAGGTGTGCAAATTGGTCAAATCCTTGTATGGGCTGAACCAAGCACCAAAGCAATGGCATCGAAAGTTTAATGAGGTTGTGTTGTCCCATGGATTCAAATTGAACCAAGCGGACAAGTGTGTATATAGCAAATTTGATGATTCTATGAATGGAGTCATAATTTGTTTATATGTGGATGACATGTTGATCTTTGGAACTGATCAAGAACAAGTAGACCTTGTTAAGAAATCCTTGTCATCACAATTCTCCATGAAGGACATGGGGGAGGCCGATGTTATCTTAGGGATAAAAATAAAACGGATTGAAGGAGGATTGTCATTATCACAATCTCATTACATTGAGAAAGTGTTGAATAAGTTTAATTGTGGTAATTATGCTCCTTTGAAAACTCCATATGATCCAAGTGTAAAACTGTTCCCTAACAAGGGAACGACAGTGTTGCAACTTGAGTATTCAAGGATAATTGGGTGCTTAATGTATGCTATGACAAGTACAAGATCAGATATTGCGTTTGCAGTAGGGAAACTTAGCCGTTACACTAGTAACCCTAGTGCATATCATTGGCAAGCTGTTCGACGAGTACTTCAATACTTGAAGGGAACAGTAGACCTGGGTCTTACATATGTTGTATCACCCTCGGTATTAGAGGGGTATTTGGATGCAAGTTGGATCACGAATGAAGATGATCATTCTTCTACAAGTGGATGGGTGTTCCTTCTTGGTGGAGGAGCTATTTCTTGGGCATCCAAGAAACAAACTTGCATTTCAAGTTCTACGATGGAATCGGAGTTTATTGCTTTGGTTGCGGCTGGAAAAGAGGCTGAATGGTTGAGGGACTTGGTTTATGATGTTCCCTTGTGGGAAAAACCAATTTCACCCATATCGATCCATTGTGACAGCGCTGCAACTTTGGCTAAGGCATATAGCCATGTATACAATGGGAAATCACGTCATTTGGGCGTGAGGCATAGTGCGGTAAGAGAGCTCATTACGCATGGGGTGATTTCGGTGGATTTTGTTAGGTCACAACAAAATTTGGCTGATCACTTGACGAAGGGGTTGGCTAGGGACTTGGTCTCCAAGTCTGCTAAGGGGATGGGATTAAGACCCGTATAAGCTTTCTAGTGGTGGGATACCCAATTCCTACCTAATGAAAATTAGGGACAGAATTCAATGTGGAAAGTCCACACCTAGAAACTGTGAGCACAGTAACAGTCCCCTAACGTGTGCTCTGTTTCTACAAGTTGGAGGTTAAAGATTTACTCTTTTTAATAGTTCCTTTGAAAAAGTGCAATTGTAGGTGTACGACTAAAGGATCTACCTATATGGGCATGGGGTTTGGTCACTCCATGAAGTTTGGGTTGGCTTCAAAACGCTCAAGAATGGATAAGGACTCAAGGCCCTTAATGGAGTCAAGTTAGACTATATAATTGTAAAGTAACTTATGTGTGTGCTATCTTCATGCATCCAAAGTGGTTCAATCTTTAAGACACCATGATTCTAGGGTGTTTGAAATGTGTAATTACACTAAGACATAAATTCAATCGTTTCGATATTTGTGTTTATGCATGAGTTTGGGATGAAAGCTTGCTTATTTTATGAATCAAGGATTACACTAAAATGGGGGAGGATTGTTGGTGATTTTAGTGTCATCAAGTGATTGTTCCCTATATGGGAACAGTGCCTTTTAGTGTGATCGGGGTTCATACGACGCTATGGGATCTCACTTAGCTATATCACAAGTTTGGGGATGTGGAGTACACGCTTGTGTAAGTATACTTGAGGTCTAGAGGGATATATAAAGGTTAAGTTACGTTGTTCCTTAAGGAACAATGGAATCTACAGAAGTACTGTAGGGAACAACAACTGTGTTGTAGGGAACAACAGTTTAGCAGTCTTGCGGAATTTTCACCACGTGCTTAGTGGGTGATAACTGCCTTGATAACTGATGTTTAAACGTCTAGTAACTTCCCTTTATGACTGGTTTGAAGTTCAAACACGTGTCTCTTTGATGAGAGACGTTGGTGATAGAAGGAAGGGCTGGTAACCGTTGGTAACCGCCATGTAACCACCATGTAACTTTTGTTAAACGGCCAGAAATGAATCCCTATCATTTCTCACGTCCTATTTAAAGGCAAAGGAGAATAGAGTCGTGGTGGTTGAACAAGATCTCTCTTAAGATCAAATCAAAATCGAAGCCACAATCTATTATTACATTATTCTATAGTTTAGTTCTTTCTAAAAGCCTTGGAGAGAACTAGAAGATTTGTCTTATCTCACTTCAGATTTCGTGGATTCCCTAAGGCTTGTAAGGGGCGAAATTCTGATTTCGGAAAGTGTTCACACGATTCAAATCTATCCGAGTACAGGTATTATTGATTGTTCCCTCGCAGGCTGCAAGCAGAGTTCAAGGTTGGACAAGGGAGTTCGCTGGCTGTTCCATCAAGACACCCAGTCCTTACACATTCAACTGATAAACAAACGGAACGAAGGAACGAGAGAGAATAAAGACGGAATTACGGAAAAGAGCCCTTTTATACTTAACAAAAACCTAAAAAAATGAATCTGGTTACAAGCGGCTAATTAGGTTATTATTTTTGCCCTTTTAGCAAATTCTTTCTATTTTTTTATAAGGTAAGAATTCGAAGTGTCAAATACGAACAACCTTGGTAATCCGAGAGGTCGTAATAAAATGGCAGCCGAGAAACGGCTAAGAGAATAAAAAACAAGCAGGAAAAAGATATAAAAGGTACAAAACTCCGAAAAATAAGAACTAAGACGAGTTTGAGATCGAGTTGAGTAAACTACTATAAGAATAGCGCCGCAGACAACAGGCCGAACCCTCTTACGCGTACGAAACGGACTATTGACGTTCCCTGCACCGAGATGAAGGATCTTCAGAAGCCTCAAAGCACCAAGCGACCTAGCCTAATACAACTCGGTCCAAATTCAACTCTAACTCATCAGAAGAAAAGTACATTAATTAAGCCTCGAGCTAACATGCAAGTAGACATAAAACTTGCCTCACAAGTAAAACAAAACGTTTTAATTATAACGCAAGTAGACATAAAACTTGCTCCTTAAGAAAAAGCTTGCCTCGCAAGTAAGAGAAAAAACTTGCCGCACAAGTAAATAAAACTTGTCAGGCAAGGAAAGAAGCCGAAACTTGTCACACAAAAAACCCACAAACTTGCCTTCGAGGACAAGTACTTAAAACAACTAAATTTTTTTCTACTATTTTTAAACCCAAACGTGTTTGCTAGAATTTCCCTTCTTTTATAAACCTTGCGGTCCAAGCATATTTTCTTTCTTTTTCTTTTTCTTTTTTTTCCACATTTTTCCATTTCTTATTTTCCTAACTTGTAATCTTGACATGCAATGATCGATCTAGTCGACGGTGTAAAGTCGACGGCGGTCGATCAACCCGACGGTGCAGGAGGGCGGCAAACAAGCCAACGCCCGACGGTGGAAACTTGACGCTTCAACAGAGGGTCGGAAAAACCCGAAGAAGATGTCAATGAAAATCAACGGTGGAAACTTGACACTTCAATAGAGGGTCGGAAAAAACTCGAAGAAGACGTCGATGAAAATATCAGATTTGATTGTAAGCTTGCTTGAACATGGGGAGTACAATTTCCGAAATCAAGTTTCCATCAAGTTTGGATCTTCTGCAGCATATTGTACAAGCTACTGTACTCCACTAATTCTATTGGTTGCTTTTATTTATTAATTAAATACATTAAAATCTAAAAAATAATATATAATCTTATGTATTTACTCTCTCTTCCCAAATACAGAGTACTTTTTATTTTACTTTTAAACTTTTATTCTTTCTATCTTTTCAACTTCCTCAAAGATTGTCTGTAAAAATGATTAACCTTCTCTTCAACCCTAAATCAACCAGTTTAGACCATTGTAAATTCTACTTAATTTTTTGTTCAACTAGCAATGTGTTTTGGTATATTTGTTTCTCACACCTTTGTTGGACTAAAAACGATTTACACATAAATTTTCTATTGTGTTTATCCGGACTGCAAGTTATTGTGATGCATAAACAAAATTAATCTCATTGATATCTTCTAGAGATGGACTACAAGTTGGAATTTCAGGATAAGAGGAGGGCGGTTCCTTCTTACATCCAGTCGTCAACGCTCGACATCAAGCTTCATACCTGAGCACTCAAATGTCAGGACTTGCATCGATCGACCAATTTGGGGCTATTGAAGTCGACGAATTAGGGATTCAAATTCGAATTGCTTGAAATTTGAATCGATAAAGAATTTTGGGGTTAGGTTTTTTTTTCATGAATAGATAAATTTGCAGGGACGAGAGTGAATAATCAGGATCAGGATACAATGCTGAACTTTTTGGAAAGAGAGAGAAAATAAATGAAGATTATATTTTTTTAGATTTTAATGTGTTTAATTAATAAATAAAATCAACCAATAGAATTAGTGGAGTACTGTAGGTTGTACAATATGTTGTAGAAGATCCGGATTGTTAATTTCATGAATCAAATCAGTCAAATCACTACTTCCAATTCAAAATCATTTCTATTCATTCTTCTAGACTTAAGTTTTTATAATTATGTTTATTCTTTTAGAAGGTAACTAGTTATAACCGTCGGGCCATGCACGACTACGAATTAGCAATTTTTAGTTATATTATAAATATCATATTAATAAGATAATATACAAAATTAAATAAAAAGCTAAAAAATATTTTAAATTATTAGAAAAATTTAACCAAAATTAATTCTTTAAAAATATTTTTAATAAAAAATTAAAAAAATAATTAATAAGAAAAGATAAAAAAAAATATAGAAATTTTTAAAGATAAAAAATCTTCAATATTTACATATCCCCACTATATATACACGATATGTTTTTTTCTAATTAATAAAATATAGAATTAAAATATATTTTAGATATAATTGTAGTTTTTAATGTAAAAGCTTATATATATATATTTACAAATTCAACACCAACAACAATATCTACCCTAGTGGAACCCGGTATATATATCTACAAATTATATAATGAAATTTAAAATTTATGTTATTAAATTTCATATTTGTAAATTTTTGTAAAGTTAAAATATTTTTTATAATAAACGGAGCTCCGTTAACAACCCGATACCCGACGGGGATTCCTCGCCCCGTTCTCCGCGGAAATTAGATGGGGACGGGGCGGGGATGGAGGGCGTAATCGTGTGTCATGGATGGGGGCGTGTAATTCATTCCCCGCCCCGCCCCATGTGCCCCTAAATAGGCTAGATAAATAGAACTAAACTAGTTTAGGACATGCGCCTTGCGTAGGGGCTTTTTAAAATAAATATTGGACTATTATTTTCAGAGTTACAAACTCTTATCCTAAAACGTGAAACGAATGCACTTTTCCTAGTTAGTAGTGCACTTTTCATACAAAAGTGCATTGAAAAATACAAAAAGTGCACTACGAAAAAGTGCATTACAAAAAGTATGAAAAGTGCACTAAAAAGTACGTAAAGTGCAAATGCGAAAAAGTGCACTCTGAAGTAGAAAAAATGCACTACTAACTACAAAAAGTGCATTCGTTTCAGGATAAGAGTTCGTTTCAGGATAAGAGTTTGTTTCATTTGAACCAAACTCATTATTTTCAATAATTTATAGATCATTAGATGTAAAATTAAATTAAGAAAATTGTAAGTTCCTTATAATGACTTTTTTTATATTATATAATTATGATTCATGAATACTGTAATTTATGAATTTTATTAGAAATAGAAAAGCAAATATATGAGTTAATCTTATTGTCTTAATCACATAGACATAAAATTTTAAATTATAAAGAAAAGGAACTTGAAATTTTCTTAAGATAAAAATTTGAGTATTATATCATATTTTAATAATCTTAAAAAAGTCGGCACACTTGACCCGTTTGATCGACCTGATCATGCAAAAATAAACCTACAATGGTCCTACCCAATTGATCCATGTATTTTAACAATCAAAACTTGTACTCAATTCAATTTCGAAATGAAAAAAGTGGGATGAAGAATAATTTATAAAAATTTATAATATTTATTAATTAAGTTGGGTAACAGAAATATTAAATTACTATTTTATCTAGAGATATTTAATTAATTTATTATGAGATATTATTTAAAAAAATAGGTAACAGGAATATTAAATTCATATTTAATATTTTTCATTTTCATGGATAGAAATTTAACATAAAAATCCAAGATTAAAAAATATATGAATGATTTCCTTAGTATATTAAGGGCATTATTAATAAGAAGCATAAAAATACCTCGTATTTTAATTTAAAAAATTATGTGACCTTAATTAACCCTATATAGGTCTCGTAGGAGTATATAGATAGAATAATTATATAAATATAATTTTTATCTATATTATTTACTGAATTTGAGATCGATATATAGATAGAAGATAATTTATCCAATCTCATACCAAATTGATAAAAAAATTATTAAATAAGGTGAGTGAATTAGATATTATAAAATTGGAAATTCTTTCATTAAACATGTACATGATGGAATCTTATGCCAAATTGATATAAAGTTTATCATTAGATAATGTGTACGATTATATGATTATTATATAAGGTGGGCGGGTGAATTGCATATTATAAAATTGGAAATTCTTTACTTAAATAAAAAGTTTTTTTAATCACATACTAATTTGATAATTAAATATTGCTGGATCACGTGCGAATGGGCGCTAGGGTGCAAAAAGAGAACGGATCTAAACCGTCGATCTAGCTTGAATTATTTTGGACGCGCTTAATTCAAAAAAAAAACAATCGCGCATGTAAAACAAACGCTACCAGAATGTACTTGTCCCCCAAGCAAACGTGAAAAAGACAATTTTTTATTCTCTTTCCAAATCAAAATCGAAAAACCCCTTTCTTCCTCTGCGAAAATAAAGCTTCTAAACTGGATTAAAGCTCAACGATTTACGATCTTCGAAAGGAGCTTTGTTCAGATTTACAAAATTTTGAATATCTGAATCATTACAATTAATAGAACCAGGTAATATCTGATTAAACCTAATACAACACGATTTTGAAAAAGTTTCATTGCATATATCGTCAAAAATTATTTATGTTTAAACATTACCAATAGGAAAAACTCCAAATTTACGGTTTTAAGGAGCATTGCTATGATTTATTTGAGAAGACTGTACATTAGTTCAGAAGTATCTCAGATTTGTTCATTGATATGGAAAAGAGTCGTGTGCGAACCAAAATTTGTTAAATCCAAAAATTGTTCATAGCTATCAAGCATTTGTTCATGAAAAACGTGAATTTGTTCATAACTATCATGAATTTGTTCATTGATATTACACATTTGTTAAATCCAAAATTTGTTCATAGCTATCAAGCATTTGTTCATGGAAAACTTGAATTTGTTCATACCTATCATGCATTTGTTCAAACCTATCATGAATTTGTTCATAGCTATCAAGCATTTGTTCATGGAAAACGTGAATTTGTTCATACATATCATGAATTTGTTCATAGCTATCATGAATTTGTTCATACCTATCATGAATTTGTTCATTGATATTACACATTTGTTAAATCCAAAATTTGTTCATAGCTATCAAGCATTTGTTCATGAAAAACGTGAATTTGTTCATACATATCATGCATTTGTTCATAGCTATCATGAATTTGTTCATACCTATCATGAATTTGTTCATTGATATTACACATTTGTTAAATCCAAAATTTGTTCGTAGCTATCAAGCATTTGTTCATTGAAAACGTGAATTTGTTCATACCTATCATGAATTTGTTCTATAATATCAATTGTTCGTGTAGTGTATACAATTGCGTACTTACATGTTTCTTTTTGCCTATAAATGAAGGGAAAATAGAAGATAAAAAGGAATTAAAGATCGTGATCTCGCCTGGAAACACACATTACTACATACCATTTTGTGATGAGAATTTAAGACCTAAAGAGGGGATGTTGTTTAAAACCTGGGAGCAAGGTGTAAATTTCTACAAAGCATACGCAGATGCATGTGGTTTCCAAGCACGTGTTGGTACCGTTACAAAGTCTTCAGATGGAACTAACACTACAGTTTGGAAATACATGTTGTGTAATCGGGCAGGATTTAAAAACTCAACTCGAAAAGAAGAAGACAAAGAAGATAATGAAGATAATGATGAAGATGATGATGAAGAGAATCATGAAGAAGAAGAAAAACAAGAAACAGTGAAAAAGAGAAAAACAGTAACCTAAAGGTGCGGTTGCATTGCTAAACTGGCTATGAGACTTTCTGGAAGAAACGGATATGTTGTTAAGAAATTTGAAGAGCGTCACAACCATATGATGTTTGAAGATGGACAAAAACACTTTGCAAAGAGCAATAGGAAACTGACCTCCTTCCATGAAGATTTCATCATGAATTGCATACGAGCAAACATTGGTACAAGCATGTCATACCAAGTCTACAAGGAGTTTGTTGGTTCATATGCAAGAATTGGTGCAACTATAATTGATTTCAAGAATTTTAAAAGAGATCTGAACTCCTTCATGATTGGATGTGATGCTCAAATGGTTATTGACAACTTGTTCAAGAAAAAAGAAAGATGTGACGCATTTTTCTTTGAATATGATGTTGATGAACAACATCAATTAACCAAATTATTCTTGTGTGATCCTATTGCAAGAAAGAACTTCTCATATTTTGGAGATGTTGTCTCGGCTGATGCAACATACAAATCAAACAGGTATGAAAAAAAGGTTTAAATTTGATGAACAAATCGTATTTATTGATAAACAATCGTATGTATTGATGAACAAATTTATCATAATTTTTGCTAGTTTCTGATGAACAAATGCTTCTTTGTGATGCACACATGCTAGTTTCTGATGAACAAATGATAGTTTTTGATGAACAAATGCTAGTTCCTGATGAACAAAATGCTAGTTTCTTATGCACAAATGCTAGTTTCTTATGAACAAATATTAGTTTGTGATGAACAAATGCTAATTTGTGATGAACAAATGCTAATTTGTGATGAACAATTGCTAGTTTCTTATGAACAAAGCGTACATACTGATATCAACTTTCCTCTTCTTCACGGCAACTTGTAATTCACTAACAGCAGCATCTGTTTCCCTCTCAGATGGTTCATTTATACTCACTCCCTTTCTAGGGATCATATCGATAAGCAAAACATCGTCGGAGGCTTCATCAGAGACAACATGTTTACCCTTGTCAAGGCGACGTCTCTTATTTGATGGGGAAGACTCAACAGCCGCCATTAGCCTCAATACAGGCACTTCAGTATCAATTGCTTTTGAACCCACCTTGGTAGCAATAGATTTTCTTCTGATATTCTTTTCGCCAATGGAAGAGGCATCACTTCTAGCTTTGCTCCTTATTTCTATAACAAAAAAGGGATAAAGGACAGTGTTAACACATATTTAACCATCTATTTTTAAAAAAAAAACATATCAAAACACAACGATAAAACCTCTTCGAATAGTACATATTTCATCTTCTCCAATTGTCATTGTACCAAACCTTAGATGTTTTACTTGTTTATATTTTGCAGAGCGTTGTTTAATAGATCCTGGATGAAAGAAATGCAAGTTACTGATGAACAAATGCATGTTTGTTATGAACAAAATACTGATGAACAAATGCAATTTACTAATGAACAAATGCAAATTACTAATGAACAAATGCAAGTTTCTGATGAACAAATGCTAATTTCTGATGAACAAATGCTATGCTAATTTCTGATCACTATACTTCACCCCCCTCGTACGTATACAAAATCATTCCATGCAACTAACAAATCCACAATCACCTATTGCAAAACTCAACATCAAAAACCTCGATAAAACACATGCAACTAACAAAATACGCACATGCACATATAATTTGTATTTTATTCAAGTGGTATGACCAAAAATCGAGTAAATATAAAGTGACGATTCATGCATTTTTTTATTCAGAAAAGCACAAAACACCAAAAACGACACTATCAACTTCAAACAACTCAAAATAATCACTAAAAACACACTCGACAAAACGAAAAACCTTGATTCTCAACCGTTTCGGAAACCTAGGGTTTCAATAAATTTAAACGAGAGATAAAAACCTTGATTCTTTTGAGATGAACTTTGCTTCTCCATTTAGAACTGGATTGAGGTTTAAAATGTCGTTGATGGTAAGAATCAGGCTCGAAATCGCTACGAAATAGTTTCAATTCACACTTGACCTTATTCAAACCGCTTCGGAAACTGTAATAAACTAAAAAGTGAGTGATAGAGAAATGGCGAGAGAAGAGAAGACGAAGAAGTTAATAAAAGCGCGTCTCCTAAACGCTCCATGTCGCGCGTTTCGTTTTTTTACAGCTTTTTTTAAAAAAAAAGAACCAATCTCAACCGTACGTGTGATACGATCGAACGGTCAGGGGAATTTCGCATTTCTCACACATGCGGGCGTTCGCACATGACTCTTTCACTATATAATGGATAGAGATAAAAAAATTATCCAATTTAATACCAAATTGATAAAAAAAATTATTATTAAAAATAAGGTGAGTGAAGTACATAATATATAATTCATTATTAAAAATAGGGTGATTGGGATGTAAATTACATATTACGGAGTATAATATAATGAACATTTGCAAAGTTAAAACTAATGGGTAGAGATAAAAATTTATCCAATGTCATAGTAAATTGATAAAAAAAAATTAAATAAGATGAATGCATAAAATTGGAAATTTCATAAGGTGATTTAATGAAATAATATATAATTAACTAAAAAATCATTTTTAAAAATAGATGGATGTAATATAAATTCTTAATGATGAATCTTCCCAAAAGTGATTCAGGTTTAGAAGATATTAGTATGTATTCCCGTACCTTATACGGGTTTTGTTTAAACAAAATGTTAGTAATAGTTTTTTTTCAAATACATGAATCATCTAGGAACAAATAATCATGATCTTAAGACGCAAAATAATTTTTAATTTGTATATAACTAAGATAAAATTAAACGTTTTTTAGAATCTCGAACTCTTTTTTATTAGTTATATCCCAATTTAATAATAAATCAACTTATCTTAAATAAATTATTCTGATAAAATTATCTTTTAAAGTTTTTTTTATAATTTAGAACTTTTTATTATTATTAATATCCAAATTGAATGATACTTAAAAAATAAATCAAATCAAGTTATCTTAAATAAATTATGTGAATCAGTTTTTTTATTTTGTTTAACAAATCAATAAATAAACATAAAGAATTTAATTATATTTAAGATATAAATAAAATAGTTATACATTGGTCTACAATTAGGTTTCAACCAATCAAAAATAGTCCAATTATATTGGATAGATGGATGATGTGGTTCAATGTGTGGTTGACATGTGTCATTTTATATAGGATATTTTTAATAAAATATACATATTTTATCTAAAAAATTATTTGTTCCAAAATAATAATTATAAATTAATATAAGAGAGAATTTTTTTAAAAAACCATAATCTTTAAAATATTATCTTATCTAAAAATAATAAATAAAAATTAATATTGAAAATATATTTAAAAAACTAAAATATTGATTTTTTTTATTTAAAATATAAATATAAAATTTCCAAAAATAATAATTATAAATTAATATAAGCGAGAAGTTTTTAAAAAACAATAATCTTTAAAAATATTGTCTTATCTAAAAATAATAAATAAAAATTAATATATGCAAATATATTTAAAAAAACTAACATATTGATTATTTTATTTAAAATATAAATATCAACAATTAAAACTAAAAATAATAAATAAAAATTAATATATGCAAATATATTTAAAAAACTAATATATTGATTATTTTATTTAAAATATAAATATAAACAATTAAAAATAATAAAATAATGTATCTTAGTTAAAAAATGATTCTATCTTAAAATAAAATAAATATTATAGAATTTGTATGATAGTATAAAAAAATATCCTAATGATTTTCCTCTATCATATCCAAAAATAAAAGATTATTTAATAATGGGATTTTCTATCTTATGTTCTAAAAACATGCATAAGAATTTATCATATACAAAAATAAAAAATTAGTTTTAAGAAAAGGGTGGTGTGATCCAATCTAAAAGTAACATGTATCGTTTAATAATTTTTTTAACCTACACTTTAGGTTATAGTTATGATATATATTGAATATTGATATGGAAGAAGTACTGTTTCTTTAGGAAAATGACTTTAAATAATCTCAAGTATCAACTTTGAACCAAAAATAATACCAATTTTAAAAATCATCACTAGTGATACGAAGTTACGAACTATCGCAATATTAACCCAAAACGATATGAAATTATATTCCAATCAATTTTCCGGCGGGATTGATGAGACGACGATCGGAAATCCTACATGACAATATTAAGATTTTTCACTTCATTTTTTTTAAAAATTTTTGTGCCATGTCATTGTATAGCCATGTCAATAAATTTAGCCTAATAAAAAGATAGGCCAACTACATAGATAGACTCTTGAACTTACAACTTTTGTTTGCTCAAACACCCGAACTGAAAAACCTATTTTTTAACCTCCCAACTTTACACTTTTATTCCATTGAGCACTTTTTTAAGAACGTGATGTACACGCTCGATGACATGTTGCCACATAAGTTGTATTTTGATGACTTGTAAGCCATGGTTGCTCACCTCAAAAAAGGGCTCAATGGATTTCGCCCTAGCTCTCTCTTAGATTTGAGCAGATTTGGAGGTGGTGAAGAGATCGAAGCAGTTACTCGCAACGCTGAATGAAGATGGACATGAGGGCATTTAAATGTGTTTTTTTAATCCATAATCCTAACCATCATTTTTACTTGTAGTAACTCGCCACCCTCAAATGTAACATGTCGAGTGTGGCCAGATCAACAAAAAGTGTTTAATGGAACAAAAGTGTAAAGTTGAGGGTTAAAAAATAGGTTTTTTTAATTGAAGGGTCTGAGCAAATAAAAGTTGTAAATTCAGGGGTCTATCTACATATTCGGCCATAAAAGATAATCTAACATGTTCAATCTAACGTGTTTTCATCAAACTTCCATTTATATCCTTATCTTTAGAATTTAACCTAATGAGAATTTGAAATCAAATACGAACACAACAGAAGCGAAACCCAAATCTTACTAACTAATTAAAACAGTAAGGCTTCGAGCCTTCTCCTTTTGCCACATGTCTATTTTTTAAACCAATTTTTTTTTCTTTTTTCTTCTCTCCCAACTTCAACCCACGTTCTTTTTAAAACCATCTCTCTCTAACCGGTAAACTGCTCCTCTTCTCAACTATCGGAAGACGAGAAGATCGAGCTCCCTTCTGGGTTCTTTCCATTCATTCATCGCACTTGTAACCTCTCTCTCATTCTCATCTAAGCATCTCAAGGACATACATCATCTGTGAGGTAATTTCTTGATGATTCATCTCTAATCCGGCCCTACTTTCCACTTCAAATTTCACATTCGTTGTCTTTGTTTGTGGGGCTTTATTGACATTTTCATTGATCGAGATGTTTCTTCCTATGTTGTTTCTGATTCCGTCGGCTCTTTGTGTGGGATTCGTTGTGAATCGTTCTTGCCCCTTAATCATTGATGTTTCTATACTTGATTCCGCCTAGCGAGCTCGCGGGATACAAAGAGTTTGTTGCAATCTCCTCCCATTCCGAGGTAGATTTCTCCGCTTCCTCCTTGAATATCCCTTTTATCTTTCCATCGAAGCGGTGGTTACGGCTCATATTCAATCGAGTAGTTACAGTTTCTCATTGTTAAAAGTATTATAATAATTTGTGAAGATGATGTTTTTACTACTAATTGATTCTGAATTTTGATGTACTGAAATTCTATTAGGTTCTTTATGTTATTGATCACATCTATGAGACATTGTGAAGCAAGAAAGTACTAGGTAAAATTTGATTCCTTGACTTAACCTTGTCTTCCCTATAGATTTTCTTTATTGATTTTGTGAAACCGCATAATCTCTCTCTCTCTCTCTCTCTCTCTCTCTCTCTCTCTCTCAATTCATAAGTTATCTTCTCTACTTTCTTTTTTTGCTGAAAAATCCGTCCAAATATTTCAAACACCAAGATTTAGACAGTATTGTTCATATGTGGATGATAAATGACTTAATGAGGTGTTCTTTCATTAGGTTGGAGAGCAGTGCTCGTGGTCCTGAAGCTTGAGATAGAGGTAGAACCTCTCTGGGAATTGAGGGATACTCGATCACCAGAATTTTGAGATCCATTCTCTTAAATTTTTAATATCTGATTTTGTATTGTTTGGGGCTTTGCAAGCCCAACCGCTCTTAACCTTTAATTTAAATCCAATATCCTGTTGAAAAAGATGATTTATGGTTTGTTGAGTAACTTTGAGTTTGAGACTAAATTAATAGTTCGAGACTGAATTGATATTTTTCTATGATTGTTATCTAGGTTTGGCAAACATTGTTCAATACCAATTTTCCTCAATTTTTCTTGGAAATGGAGAATTATAACTAAATCGATGAATTTCTCTTTCTTATAGGTTTTAAAATGATGCAACTTTGAAAAAGTACTTTGTTGTCAAAAATTTTAGTTAAAAAGGATGTTGCTGTTGAAATGGCTAAAAAGTATGAGCATGAGGAAGTTGGAAAAGTAAGCAAATGCAAGTCTTGGGACATCACAGACTTCGTAGCAGAAGCTATAGTCATTCTCCCTATAGGTATATATGAAAAAAGGGTGTTACATGCTTATGCTTCATTTTTTGCATACTCTTTGATAAAATATATTACTCTACATCATATTGAGACTTAATTTTGGTGCTACTCTTGATTGATTGCCCTAAAATGACTTGGTTTTTCTCCAATTCAATTAACGTGTCTTCATTTCATATAAATTTCTCTTATTTATGGAAAAATTACTCTTTAGTCAAAGTGATGTTAAGAATTTAAGATCTAATGTTCAGGACAATCTATATATCTTATAAAATAGAAAAACTTGACCATTTATGATGAGCTCCCTAATAAAGAAGAAAGAAAAAGATAAATGATTATAATAATTTTTACATATCATTTTAATTAGCCACATTCAGATTTGTCCTCTTGCCTTCTTCTGTAAGAGCTTTTGAATATAATGAGTTGCCTAGAAAAAGATAAATGACTTTAAACGTCTACTTTACCCACTTCCTACTTTAGCATTTTCTGAATCAAAACAACCCGCAGACAAAAATCAAAATCATCCACTCTTAATATCTTATTAATTGCATACAACCAGTATTAGCCTTTTAATGTTTGAACAGTTTTTAGCATTGTATATCAGTTTTTGAATTAACCAATTTGTCACTATATATATCCATCAGTACCTATTGGACTATTTACATCAAAATTTGGAAATCAAAAAGAGAAAATCTATCATTCCATTTCCATGGTAAGGCTTTCACCGTCAATGGTAATGATCTTTTTAATATTACAGACATTAACTTTTTCTTTTATAATAGGATGCAACAATGAGCTCAGGGTCAGCCAACACTCATGGTGAAAACCCACAAGAGATTCCTGAAATGAACGGAAACAAAATTGAAATGAAGTCAGAGGCATCAATGGAAAGGCAAGAAATATCATTTCACAGAGTATATTTTGCTTAATTTCATAATTATAAATTTTGTTTCAACTCTATCATTTGTTATCTTTGAAATAGAACCGTCGAAGCCACTAGAAACTCAGAACATGAAGAAGCAAAGGAAACTAATGACAACATAATTGAAGGCACAATATGTGAATTGCTAGATTGGTCAAAGAATACTCAAAAGGTAATAATTCTACTAATTTTTTACTGCAATGTTATAACGCATTCTCTTGAAACATCTAATTTGTTAAACCATTTACTTGCAACAGCAAACAACATTTAGATGTGAAGGCCTGATCACTAAAGTGCATAAAACGCTTGGTTGGTATTACTACTTATGCACGAGTAGCAAATGCAAAGACAAATTGTTCATGATAGAGAAGCAATTATGGTGTCAAACATGTGAAGAATTCATAAGCTCCCCACATTTGCGGTAGTAATTTTTTTTAGAAATTTACAACAGTTCGCATATTCACTATATATCCCTTATTAATATCGAAAACACTTGCAGGCTCAGATTTGTGCTAGAAATTGAAGACCATACAGGTTTAGTTCTGTTGACCGTCTTTGAAGATATAGTTGAGAAATTAACCAAGTAAAAAGCAATACAACTAATGGAAGAAAAGTATGAGGTAAATATTGTACACTTGCTTTTAATTTCATATCGATTTCCCTATTGATTTTACATGAGTTTAGCCATCTATGCAATGCATATAATTTCATTTCTAATTTCACTCTTATTTTTATAGGATGGTAAAAGTGATGATTCTAAGCTGCCCCAAACTTTAAGAGATGTTATCATGAAAAGGCATATTTTTGAAATCAAAACTTGCACTTACTACAAACAAGGAAGTTGCACACAATATGTCTGCAACGATGTCTTCCCTGCATCAGCCAAAAAGCCAAGTTATAATGATGTCTTCCGTGAATCGGATGTAAAGCTCGGTTCTAACAAGGTGCTGCCAATTATAAAAGGTTCGATTCTAGAGTTGTTGGAATGGTCTAGAGCTAAAAAAAAGGTATTGCTTCATTCGAATTACACATCATACATGATTTTATCATCATAAAGCATATGTAATAAAAATTTAATTTCAAAACAGGATGCAATATTCCACTGCAAAGCCAATATTACAAAGATCTTAACTGAAAAACCATGGTACTACTTTGCATGCAAGAGTGGAAAATGCATGAAAGGTGTAACGCGGTATGGTGAGGATTTTTGGTGCGAATCTTGCGAGATGGTATTTAGTTCCCAAAAAACAAGGTATAAAATTATATATAAATTAATTTACTTAGGTGCACTTTACTCTGAAACATTTTATATTCTTCTACATGCTTAAATCATCTATTTGACCCTTCTAACTTTGTGAAAACTTTAACAGGTTCAGACTTCAGCTTGAAGTGGAAGATGATAGTCATGCTATAATTGTAGTGTTGTTTGACAAAACTGCTCAACAATTAGTAAAGGCTACTGCTGAGACTTTGCTAAAGGAGGCAGATGTATGCATACAAAATTGTTTTTAAAACTATTATTATCATTTCTGAATCTATTTTTTAACGCAACAAAGTTTCAGCATGAGCTTACCGAGGATGGCTTACCTAAGGCCTTGGCCAACATCATCAACACATCACACAATTTGGAAATCATGTCCTATACCTACTATCCACCTACTGAAATGTTCACTTGCACTAACATCATTTCTGCAATCACTACTTCAGACAAGGTAATGCATTTCTACAATTAGTTTATTTGCATTGAACATATACTTCCTTATTGTTTTCCAAATGTTAGTTTTTAATTTTCCTTTACAAAAAACTATACAGGGAGGACAACATGACGAAGGAAGAAACATTAGAAGTAACATAGGAAAGAATGGTGCAGAAACGGAGCTGCAAGAGTAAGTTATCATCTTTATAAACCTTAAAAATGTAATTTTAGCATGAACACTAACAATAGTTTCTTGATCTATAGGGCTGTAGGAGATGAGGTTATAAGAGTTGCAGAAGATGGTCTTATTGCAGCTGCAAATCATACTAGAAAGAGGAAAAATGTCATCAACTTATCTGACAAGGAGGATTAAACATTCCATCATTCCCTACTTTCCATCCATTTAAGAGAATCATTTAGTTTTTTCAAGATTCAGAATAAAGATGTCATCTTTAGCAAGAAAGATTAGTAGTATTTGCTTTACTTTTCAGCAGCTCAACAATAGAGTTAGTAGTGACTATGTTTAAACTATTTCAGCCAGGTTTAGAGGAAAGTTCAGTTTTTTGCTCAATTTAAGGTCAATTAAGCACTATATTACACTAATTTCGTTATGCATGGTTATTGCCTATGGCTTTTGAATCATGAGTTCTTTCAATAAATAAACAAGAGAAGCCAGAAGAAGAAAAATAAAGTTCAATTCACTACAAAGTGGAATTTTCAGCCAATGTTGTTGAATGGTTTGAATCATGAACATATGATATAACTGAATATGTCACAGAAGTAGAGGTTGACTAACACTACTAAATGTGTTAATACCAATAGTATCGTAACATTTGTATAACATGTATAGTGTACAGATTTAAGTTAAGACCAACAATCCATAAATTATATTAGATTAAAACACATGATTAATATTAAGCCATATAGTTGGATATTTACAATAAATAAATGATGAATTTATTGCGCAATATAAATATTATATTTCTATATTTTCAGATGTTCACATTTTATAAGGAAAGCAAGAGCAAAACTTCAGTTTTAATCAAATAAAGAAGCATCCAAAGAACAAAGACCTCCACACTTATATAACGAATAATAACATAACAATGTGATGCATAATGTATTACTTATGCATATTGTATTATAGCTAATCTACTTTAAAGCCTAATATTTTAACAACTTTTTGGTTAAGTTAAACATGGAAATATTTGAGCTGTAATGACCAAGATAGTTGAGTATTGAATATTGAAAAGTTGTTAAAGGAATATATAAATATTAAACCAAAGTTGGAAATTTCCATTTAAAGTGAGAGATACAACTTATTTCGTTGCCATCCTATTCAAATTCTAGACCATTAATTATAAAAGCATCGCCTCAAATTCCATTCACTGTTATATCAGCTCTAACTCAATTTGTATTCAATTTCACAAAGCGTTTATTTTATTCATTCCTTTGGCTGATACACCCTTAAAACTTGGTATTTAAGATCAATAATATTGGGTGTTTAGGATTGGAACGTCATTAAAGGAATAATTTTTGGAATAAAATATACAGCTGTTACAATACCTCTTATTTAATTCTAATTTATTATTTACAACAATTTAATATTTAATTCATTGGCAAATTCAATGCTTGGGCAAGTCATTTGGATGATTAAATGTATCAATGTATTTTGGTAAAAGTATATTTAAAAAAGATTAAATTAAAATTAGAAATAAGGTTGTTCGAGTACCAATTATACTACATAAATAGTGTATTATTGTGTTATGTCTCTCAAATCAAGAATATTTATTTTTCATAAAATATACAATTGTTACAACAATTCTAATTTAATTCTCATTCAGAATTAGTAGCAAATATTTTGTTCATTGCCAATTTTAATGCTTGGCCTGCTATCCAAGTCATTTGTACTGTTACATCCATCCATTTGACAACTTGAATGCGTTTGGGTAAGAATAAGTTTAAAAATTTAATTCTCTTTCAGAATTAGTAGCAATTTAATATTTTATTCATTTCCAAACTTAATATTGCAACTGTTACAACAACTCTGATTTAATTCTAATTGAGACTTTATAGCAAATTAATATTTTATTCATTGTCAATTTGAATGTTTGGACTACTATCCAAGTCATTTGGACTGTTACATCTATCCAATTGACAACTTGAATGCATTTGGGTAAGATTACGTTCAAAAAAGTTGAAATTAAAATTTGAAATGTGGTTGTTAGAGTACTAATTATAGTATATAAATAGTGTACTATTCAGTCATATCTCAAATGAACATCCTCTTTTAGCTTCTTATCTTCTTCCAACATCTAGAAAAAAAAAAGATGACAACCCATCTACCACATGCAAAATCCCTAACAGAATACAAACAACTTAACGAGATAATGGAAGGTCAAAGCTCTAGAATTCAAGTTATTGTTTGTAGGAAATGGGATGTTTTTAATCGCTATGGGAGATACATTGGCACAGATTTCATTCTGGCGGACAATACGGTATTATAATAGCTCAAACATTTACAACATTTGCTTATTTTGCTACACTAAATTTATGCATGTGTACTAACTATTTTTTATATTTTATTTAAAGGGAAACTTGATTCATTGCACGGCGAAAAGTAATGTTGCACATTGTTTTATCAAGTTCGAGGAAGGATTTGTGTACAACCTGAAAGATTATAGTGTGGTGCCTTACAAGCCTGAATACCGTGTTGTTAAAAAAAACAACTTCATGATTGAGCTGGATGGGGCTTCAATTTTTAGCAAAGTTCAAAGCCCAACACTTGGATATCCAAGATATTGTTTTGAAGTTGTTGAAATTGAAAACATTAAAGTTAGCAAGAACAATGATCTGATCGGTAAGCATTTTTAATTTTCTAAGGCTTTTAAATTTTGCATGAAATATTAACTCCATGAATCTAATGTGGAATGTAAGATGTTATGGGCTACGTTTGCGACCTCGGAACACCAACTCAGTAGAGTGAGGGATCACAGACTGTTGATTTCAAGCTAATGAACAATAAGTAAGTTGTCTTCTTACATTTTTTAACATCATGATTTAAACATATAATCGTTTAATATCACATAACAACTAACACCTACTCATGAAAAATGCAGGGGAATCTGTATGAAAGTAACACTATGGGGCAGTTTAGGAGATGAACTCATTGAACGAAAAGCAGCACAAAAAAACCACTATGCTATCATTCTAGCTGCAATGAATGTGAAAGACTACAAATGTAATATACTCCATTTTTCCCTATATTACAATTGCATTTTTGTTTTAATATATTATTATAAACTGCACATATCTACAAATATCCTCCTTAATAACATTATTTTTTATTTCCTATATATTCAGACGTAGTGTACCTTTCAAGCACTTCATCCAGTGGGATATTTGATTCCAATGACATTCCCGAGTTAGCGGAATTCAAAAAATAGCCTATGTATTATCCTAACCACGCATATATTAAGTTGAGTTTGTATACATAGTTTGCAAAACATACCTGTTGATAACATCAAGTGGTTGCAACCATTCCAGGGTTACAAATGTTGAAGACCGAGAGACAGTAGTTGAAGTTGGACCTCAACGTGTAGATAATGAGCTGCCACCTATTGAAGGGACGATTTATGAATTGTTAGAATGGTCTAGGGCTAAGAAACAGGTATTATTACTCTAATACAATACAAAACTTATAACACGATACCCTTTTTACATTACAATGCAAATTCTAATACTAATTACGTGCAAAATAGAATGCAACCTTCCATTGCAAAGTGAAGATAACAAATATCGAAACTCGAAACCCCTGGTACTACTTTGCATGCAGCAGCTCAAAATGCAAGAAAGGTGTTACTCGGCGTAGAGGGAATTTTTGGTGTGAAAGTTGTAAGACGATGATTACATTCCCAAAAACAAGGTACTAATGTACAGATTTTCCATTTACTTTTAACTGATGTAAAACCCAACAATTTTACACATTATGCGATCTTCAACAGGTTCAAACTACGTATTGAAGTGCATGATGACAGCCATGCTACAATTTTGACATTGTTTGACGAGACTGCTGAAAAATTAGTGAAGGCTACAGCTGAGAATTTATTGAAAGAGAAAGATGTATGCATACACCAATGTCTTACATATATATTTATTTATCAATCTTTGTTTTAATTCTCAAATTTGGTAGGATGAGAACACTGAGAGTGCCTTACCTAATGCTTTGGCTAACATAATCAACACCTCGCACAATTTGGAAATCAAGTCCTCTACCTACTATCCACCTACGGAGAATTTCACATGCACCAACATCATTCCTAAAATTTCTACTCTGAAAGAGGTAAGAAAACTCTAAGCACACTACACATACATTCAATATATTCTTTATTATGGTCAGTATTTTAAAACTTTTTAGTTGTACACAAGGAGGGCCAGGTGAAAAAGGAGGAAACATTAGTTCAGTGGAAAAAAAGAAGGGAATAAATAAGGAGCATGAAATGTGAGTGCATAATTTTTTGAAATAAAATGTCAAAAATGATATTGGACTGCACTTTACTTAACAACAGATTGATCATTTATAGGCGCAAGGAAGATGAGATTGCAAGTGATGCAGAAGAAGAGTCTAAAACCTCTGAAAACCAGACTAGAAAGAGGAAAATGTGATCATTTCATCTGACGAGGAAGAATAGGCTCACTTGCCCATCCACATGAAGCTCAACTTTTTATCAACAACAAGTACAACTCGGTTCTTTTAAGATTACGAATAAGATTGTCATAAGCCAGGAGTTTAGTAGCTACAATGTTTTCTTTATTTTATCAATGTTAAGCAAAGAAGTTCAGTATGTTTACCCTCAATTTATTCTGATTTTTAAGATGAAGTTACATCTTTTCCAGTCCCCTTCACCTGTTTCTAAGAGATTGTTATAATCCACACCATCACCCTCACATTATATGATTGGTTTAGCTAACTAATATTAATTAAATAAGACTCTCTATTCAGGTTCATACCCTCACACAAGTATATGACTAAATTAATAATGGTTTCATATACACAAACTAGAGAAAATGGAAAGATTCAAAGCTACTGTGACTTGATACTTACAGAGACATTGAACTCGACAGGAGGTACTACTCACTTTGGCTATTCAGATCCTACTACCTGTAAAAAAAAATATAAATTTTAATACACTATGTGCTGCGTTTGGAATAATTGTATCAAAGAGAACATGACACAAATATTATTATAAGTCGCACATGGAACCAACTGCACATACACTCACCAAAATTATATATTTCTAATAACTTAATGAAAACAAAATACCAGAAAAATATATGAACTGTTAGAGAAAAGATTATTAAATAATTTACACAAATGTCAATATCAGAAAAATGTATGAACAGTTAGAGAAAAAGATTATTAAATAATAATTTAACCTTAAGTTAAATTTTTGATATTTATTATTTCGCAGTTGAATAGCATGCAAATAGTTGTATTTTATAATTTATCCATTAATTGAAGCATCAATTACAAAATATCCAACATCTAATAAACTTGAATATTTTATGAAATAATGAACAAAAATTATAAGAAAGATACTTTTTTATGGGGAAGTAACTCCTATAGCATATATTCCTGCAATTATTAACATCTATAAAGTTAGATGTAACCCCTATGGTTTGAAATTCCATTTGACTATGAAATTATTGCAAATATAATTTATAATGACAATTAACTTCTAAATCATTTATTATTGCAATAAGTTACTTCTAGGTCCTACACTTTTGAAATTCCATTTTTCTAATATAATATATAATGCCATGTAACTTCAAAATTATTTATTATTGCAATAAACATCAAGAAAGTTACATCTAACACTTACACTTTTGAAATTTCATTTTCCTATGAATGCATATCTCAAATCTGGTGTCGTTTTTTCAACTGATAAATCCACTTCAAAGCATAGAATAAATCCTGTCATAGCAAATCAAAGGTGCAAGGAAATAGATCATGAACCCAGGTACGTTCTTCAGAACCATAGATGTAAGGTTAATTTCTTGATTTTGACTAAAAATCATTGCTTTAGCTAACTAACATAAATTAAACCAGACTTTCTATCCAGGTTCATACCATCACACAAGTTTCCAACTAAATTAATAATGGTTTCAAATACACAAACTAGAGAAGATGGAAAGATTCAAAGTTATTGCGATTTGACGCTTACAGAGACATTGAACCCGGCCAGAGGTACTACTCACTTTGGCTATTCAAATCCTACTACCTGTCAAAAAGGAATGTATATTATAATTCACACATCGAACCAGCTACACATATATTCACAAAAACTAGTTATTTCTGAATGCTAATCAATCCAAAAAATACAACAGGAAATGATGTTGAAGCTTCATCCCAGAAAAAGGCAAATACAACTCAAGATGTGAACACATATGGTAAGAGAATATGCAATGATCCCATTCCCTAAAAATTTAATATTTTTCTCTCATTTCAGAAATCTAAATGTGCAAATTTTGAATGACAGGTAATGATATTGCTACTACTTCACAAAAGAAGACACAAAAGCATGCAGCTATAAACTCACACGGTAAGTAATAAATATAAAAGATGTTTTCCCTTTCAATTCTATGTCCTGAAAATAACCTAGACATGTGTAATAGGTGTCCAAGTATTGTACAACAAACTTGAGTGCCCGAAATACAAATGTCAGTCATGCAATGCAACTATGTGGTTTGAGGAAAAAACAGGTCATTGCAAAGTAGGCACAAATCCGGTGTTTTCCATGTGTTGCCAACAAGGGAAAATTAAACTGGAAAAAGTTCAACAACCTCCTTCAGCATTAAACAGGCTTCTTAGTTATGCAAATGATCCTGTTGCTACAAAGTTCAAGCAAAAAATCAGAATCTATAATGGAATTTTTAGTTTTACTTCTTTCGGAGGTCGCATTGATAACAAAATCAATCAATCAAGAGGTCCTTATACGTTCAAAATGTCAGGCCAAAATTATCACAGATTTGGATCTCTTCTACCCACAGAAGGGAACAGGCCAAAATTTGCTCAACTGTACTTTTATGATACAGAAAATGAACTGCAGAACAGGATGTCATGCATTAATGAAGATGAAGAAAAGCTTGATGAGTTGATAGTCAAGGATCTGCTTAGCATGTTATATTTGCACAGTCGCGTTGCACAAGCTTTTAGGATGGCCCGTGACTGGTGCAACACTAACAACTCTAGAGAACTAAAATTGAAGCTCATTGGAGAAAGGCAACCAGCTGCAAGACAATATAATACACCTCATGTCCCAGAAATTGCAGCACTTATTATTCGGGATTTTGGAAAGAGAGATGTTGTCATACATTGTAAGACAAATGGACTACAAAGAATATCAGAGCTCCACCCACTTTACATGGCTTTGCAATATCCACTTCTTTTTCCGTATGGTGAAGATGGTTATCATGAAAACATGGCATATCATTCAAATGCAGGAAAACAGAAAACAAAGAGAGCCAATATGACAATGAGAGAGTACTACTGCTACAAAATCCAACAGAGAGAAGACGAGGGTTTAACAATACTAAAAGGTGGTAGGTTATACCACCAGTATTTAGTTGATGCATACACTGCTGTGGAGGAAGAGAGACTGAGGTGGATGAGACACAACCAGAATAATCTACGAGCAGATTTGTACCAGAATATTTATGATGCAGTGACAAAAGGGGACACAGATGCAACAACAATTGGCAAAAGAATTGTTCTACCATCAACTTTTACAGGAGGTCCTAGATACATGGTTCAAAACTACCAAGATGCCATGGCAATTTGCCGAGTGTATGGAAATCCATCAATTTTCATAACTTTCACAGCGAACCAAAAGTGCCAGAAATCGATGATATGTTATCTGAAATACCAGCAACAGATAGACCAGATGTGATGTCAAGGCTTTTCAAGATTAAACTGGCACAACTGATGACGGATATTCAGGTGAACAACATATTTGGGAAAACTCGAGGAGGTAATCTTATAACTGTGATTAATATATTTTTAAATTTAATTATGTGCAGATGCAATACAATAGTTATAGCATTTTTTAAATTTAGAAAAACAATTATATCACTACAAGAAACATAAAAATATAAATTATGCAACTTGAACAACAAAAATATAATTAATTTTATTTTTTATGAAGACTTGATTAGTATATGTTTATATAACCTGCCTTAGCTACTAAAACCACTAAACTGTTACCAATTCCAAAGAAACTAGTTTGTCGTAGCTACTAAAACCATTAAACTGTTACCAATTCCAAAGAAACTTATGCAAATGAAAAAGACGAATACAATTTCTTTTAGTTCAAATTGACAATTCCTGATGTTGCATAGATAATAAACAAACAACCACAAAAAATTAAAACTCCCATATTAACACAAGCCATAATAAACATGTTCTTAATTTGCATATTACATTCTAAAAACACAAATGATTGCTAACTTATACATTGAACAACAACTGGCAATTAATGCAACAAAAAAACTCATTGAAATAAGCCTGAATATGATGTCATGTTTTCTATTACGACATGAAATTTTAATAATTAGTCACATCCAACTAATCATCTGATTTGGAAAATAATAATGTTACATGTAATTAGCAAAAACCATATGCACAACAAGCCACACCAAATTTATAAGATTTCATAACAAATAAAAAATAAACAAAGAAGATTAATAATTATAAGTAAGTCACAAAAGGTCCCTAAACCATTAATAAATTCACAAGTAAGAAAATTTATATCCATGAATATCACCTGTTGTGTTTGATCCTCATGTGCTAGATAGAACTCCAATCACAAAAAGAAAGTCCTCTAATGCAATGGCCCCCTTCTTAGACTCCACAAACACAAAGATTCCTGTCGGAATAAGAACAATAGAAAACCCATTTCAGATTCAAATTCAAACTACTAAAATAAATGTAGTTTCCTAGAAGATCACTATTCCTAATAGGACATTCCAAAGGTTACCATAATGCACAACAATCATGAACAAATACAACCAATTCATGGATCAAATGACTATTCCCACACCCAGGAAAACGTAGTTTCCTAGAAAATCAGAAGGGAGTGTAAGCATATTAACATAGATTCAAATCGGCTAATAGGTGCATAAAAGATAAAAACAATGGCTTGGGAGTTTGCAAAACTTAAAAAATAACATCAAGGAAAGCTGCAAACTTTCCATAGCATACAACCAACTATGTATATCATAACATCTCCTAAATAATATAAAATACAATATCATACAGTCTTAAGTGCATATAGCGAAGATAAGAAAAATTAAAAATCACAATGTTTTGCTCACCCCCACTAATTACTCTAAATGCTCTAGAAACTCCATCATCAACAACCAAATACATGATGATATAAAACTCAAGGTCGAAACCTCATGTTGAAGCTCAGAATACAAATATTATAGTCTCTTAAAAGGTTGTATCATTATATCTTTTTTAATGCAAGTTTATCTAAAACCTCAATGATGAAGTTGAATAGTATAATGAGTTTGTAATTACTGTTTTTTTTTTACATTTGGTTTAACACCAATAAATCTGCAAAAAAATCCTTGCAAAATATATTTATACAATAAAGGCTCATGATACGATCTTACTTACTACAACTTATATGCACCAACATAAGCTTTGATTTGCTAATTAATGATTATTTATTTTTCCCAATTTTGCAAGTGGTTTATACCATAGAATTCCAGAAAAGAGGACTCCCTCATGCACACATTCTGGTGTGGTTAAGTGATGAATGCAAATGTGAAACTGCAAGTGATATTGACAAGATAATTTCTGCTGAGATCCCAGACAAAGAAGAAGACCCAACTGCCTTTGAAGTAGTGACTGAATACATGATGCATGGACCATGTGGCAAAGATAACTCAAGCTCACAATGCATGAAAGATGGAAAATGCAATAGGCATTTCCCTAAAGCATTTTATACAGAAACAAGTATAGATGAAGAAGGATTCCCGATCTACAAACGCAGAAACAATGGAGTGCATGTAAAAAAGGGAGCTAAGATGCTCGACAACATATTTGTTGTACCCTACAATCGCTACCTTCTACTCAGGTATCGTGCCCATATAAATGTAGAATGGTGCAACAGGTCGAGAGCAATAAAATACCTCTTCAAATACTTGAATAAGGGGCCAGATAGAGCAACTGCAGTTATACAAGAAAACATAATTGCATCAGACACTTCAACACAAGCCAAAGTAATAGAAGTTGATGAAATAAAGCAATATTTGGATTGCCGCTACTTATCTGCATGTGAAGCCTGTTGGCGCATGTTTAGCTTTGACATTCACTATTCCAGGCCATCGGTGATGAGGTTGACATTCCATTTGCCTGATCAGAATCCAATCACACTTAGAGACTCAGAAAACCTACCAGCATTGGTTCACAGAGAAGGCATTAAAGATTCAATGTTTACTGAATGGTTCAAGCTAAATATAATCGATGTCAAAGCAAGGAAATTGACCTATGCAGAGATACCGACCAAGTACGTTTGGAGTGCTGATAATAAGATGTGGACAGAGCGTAAGCAAAAAAACAGAACAAGCATTGGCAGAATTACTTATTGTCATCCTACAGCTGGAGAGAGATACTATCTACGAATGCTCTTAAATGTTGTAAAGGGGCCTAAGTCATTTGAAGATATGAGAACGGTAAATGGAAAGGTGTATCAGAGCTTTAGAGAGACTTGCTATGTATTAGGGATGGTCAATGATGACAAAGAATGGGAAACAACAATTAAAGAAGCACAACAGTGGGCATCAGCAACTCAGCTTCGTCAGTTATTTGTAACTATTCTTTTATTTTGTGAAGTGAACAATCCGAGAGAATTTTGGGAGAAAACATGGCAAGCATTATCTGAAGACATTTTGTACCAGAAACAAAAGCAATTCAGATTCCCTGATTTAGTGCTCTCAGATATGCAAATCCAAAACTATTGTCTACTACATGTACAAGATATTCTAAATCGGAATGGGAAATCTCTAGCGGATTATTCTGATATGCCTATGCCAGATGCAACGCTCTTGACAAAGACAGACAATCGTCTAATACAAGAAGAATTAAACTACAACATAACTGAACTGGCTGCAGAACATGAAATCTTATATGCATCATTGAATTCAGATCAGTTATCAATCTATGAGAGGGTTATTTCTTCGGTACATGATCAGAAAGGAGGATTATTCTTTGTCTATGGTGCAGGAGGAACTGGAAAAACATACTTATATCAGGCTATAATTACACGCTTAAGATCAGAAAGAAACATAGTTCTTGCAGTTGCATCTTCAGGTATGCAAAACACATTAATTTCACATTATATGCATTCAATTCTTCTTTATAAATTGTATGCATTTAGTTAATTATTCCTTGATTTCTTCAGCCTATAACTTCACTTCTTCAACATAACACATCAGCATACTAAACCTGTTGTTATATTATTAATACTTTCCTATGCCTCCAAAACCTTATATAAAACTAAACAATGAAAAAATGGAGTTTCTTCAGCCTATAACTTCACTTCTTCAACATAACACATCAGCATACTAAACATGTTGTTATATTATTAATACTTTCCTATGCCTCCAAAACCTTATATAAATATAAACAATAAAAAAATGGAGTATGACGATCTAATTACATCTAACAAACTTACACCAATTGGTGGCAAACATACTACATTTGTTTACTCAATTATTTGCTTCAAATTCAAGAAACTCACATGTTGTATCAAATTTATTGATGTTTTTGTATATTATGCAGGAATAGCTTCCCTACTACTGCCTGGTGGAAGAACGGCACATAGTAGATTTGTAATTCCATTGGAACTAATGGAAAACAACACCTGTGGAATAAAACAGAACACACATTTAGCTCAATTGCTGAATGAGGTAAACTTGATTATTTGGGATGAAGCACCCATGACACAAAGATTTGCTTTTGAAGCACTTGATAGAACATTAAGAGACATTCGTGGAAGCAAAGAAGAAATAAATAGATCCAGAGTGTTTGGTGGTGTAACTCTTTTACTTGGAGGAGATTTCCGACAAATTTTGCCGGTCATTCCGAAAGGAAGGCGACAAGACATTGTTCAAGCATGCATCAACAATTCACCATTGTGGACAGATTGCCAACTCTTAACTTTATCAAAAAGTATGAGAGTAAATGAAGTTGACTCAAATGGCCAAATTGATATTTCTAAAATGACTTTCAACCAGTGGGTTTTGAGTGTGGGCGACGGAAAGGTACAAGCTACGTCAAAAGATGGAGAAGAAGAAGAAACTTGGATTCAAATACCAAGTGAATTCATTGTAGATGCAACACAATGTCAAATTGAAAAGATTGTGGAGGAAATCTTTCCAGACTTCATACACAAGCAAAACGATGCAGCATTCTTTCGTGAAAGAGCAATTCTCACACCTCTAAACGATGAAGCAGATGCAATCAATGCTTACATGTATGCAATGTTACATGGAAAAGGGAAACAATATAGAAGTTCAGATGAAATATGCAAAGCATCAACAAATATTTCTGATCAAGAAAACATGTACCCCACAGAATTCCTTAATTCTCTTAAATTTGCAGGTAATGAAAGCATTTACTACATGATACCGTAACAAAAATACATGAATTAGATTTAATTATTTTGCTTCTTCATTCCAGGTATGCCACCTCACTTGCTTAATCTCAAGGAAGGATTACCAGTGATGCTATTAAGAAATGTAAATCCCAGTCAAGGTCTTTGCAATGGAACAAGATTGATCATAACACATTTGGGTGAATGGATAATTGAGGCTGTTATTATTACTGGAAGTAATATTGGAACCAAGGTTTTGATACCTAGAATAACAATGAGTTCTACAAGGGGTCAATGGCCTTTTATTATGAAACGCAGACAATTTCCAATCAAACCATGTTATGCAATGACAATCAATAAGAGTCAGGGACAATCACTCAATCATGTGGGAGTATACTTACCAAAGCCTGTCTTCTGCCATGGCCAGCTGTATGTTGCAATATCTCGAGTTACGGACCCGAAAGGCTTGAAATTTGTAATTAAAGAAGAGGATGGAAAAGCCTATAATGAGACAAGAAATATTGTATTCAAGGAAACCTTCAACAACCTCATCATGCAGAAATAGGTAATAATTAATGCTAAAATAAATATTCTCATCACACTTCAGTATACTCCTTATAGATTACAGTTTAAGATAATCTCATATTTATCTACACTTACACAGGAATTTCAAGACTACAACATGCCACCAAAAATGTACATGGCATATGTTTCATTACGGTAAGATGTTAATGCATTTATTCTAATGAGAAGATTACGCAAGTTTTTATTATTTTGACTACTAATTCAAGTGTAATGATAAAGATCAAGAAGTTCAAATTATATAGAAGCTCATTCTCATTTGTTTATTCTCTTTTATACTAACCCAATTGTTTTATATTAACTATAAATTGAGCAGGTTAATCAAGACCGGAGCTATGTGCTTCAGATCGAGATTATATGTTTCTCAAAATGAAACTATGTGCTCCATATATTGAGACTATGCACTTTCCTTTATGAAACTATTTGTCTAATAAATTGATATTATATGTTTTCCCAAATCAAGACAGTATTTTTTGGAAATAGTGTGCCTCCAATTGTTACATGAATACCAAACTATAAGCTTAATATCAAGTTAATAGTAGCGATTCTTTATGGTGGTTTGATTGTATGTATAGGTGTTTTGGAAATTATGCAGCATATTTCAGCTTTATCATTATGAAAAGCTTTCACATTCCACATATTTCAGTTCATAACAACAAATCATCCATTGATGTAATACCCACAAGGCTACAAGGTAATTTAGTATCTAACTTTTACAGCATGCCATTAAACGTATATAAATTTTAAACCAAAGTGAAGTGACTCACGAGAATGTAGTCACTGACTCTTACACAAAGAGATAAAGAACAAACAAGTTGAAAATCATTATAAATAGAGATCCAATAAGACACCAAATCAAGTTACCCAGCAAACATATTTATCTTTCAAGGATACCTGTTTTTTTCCAAGGATTGTCATCATGCAACTCAAAGGCTGACTCACTCTAATCACGCTGCACCTCTTCCTCCAAAAAGCTCTCACAGCAAATATGTCAACATCCAAATCAAAACACAAGAAGGATTAGGGTTCCAAATTTAAAATTAAAATCCAAGCAACAAACTATCTAAAAACCAAATAAGGACTTCTGTAGGAAGTGACAGTGGTATTACACCGGAAGATTCCGTTAACCGAGCGTCGACTTCCCCTGTGTGCCTCGCAAGTCAAATAACTTACGAGACCACAGTGACTGACTCTTACACAGACAGATCAAGAGCAAACAAAAAACTAGACAACGACTCATGTAGGAAACGATAGTGGTATTATACCGGAAGAATTCGTAAACCAAGTATTCACTTCCCCTGCGCACCTTGCAAGTCCAGCATAAGCAGCATGTGCATAATCACCTCCCCCAACAGTTTCCCAACCGTGTACTATGATCATAAGGGCTGGAAAGTAGAATCTCCTACAATGCCAAAAGCAAGCATGGAAGAGTCAAATAACAGGGTAAGCAAGAAATCAGTAGGCTCTTTTTGAAACCAAACAAAATTATACAAATAAGGTATATAGAAATAAAGAGGCTAAATTTGAGCTTATAGGAGACCATAGTGACTGACTTTTACACAAACAGATCAAGAGCAAACAAAAACTAGACAATGACTCATGTAGGAAACGATAGTGGTATTATACCGGAAGATTTTGTAAACCAAGCATTCACGTCCCTGTGCACCTCTCAAGTCAAGCGACTCACGAGACTACAGTCACCGACTCTTACTCAAAGAGAAAAAGAGCAAACAAGTTGAAAATCATTATAAATGGAGATCCAATAAGACAAGGACCCAAAGTATTCCGGTTAATCTCAAATCAGTGAAAATAGGTCATGATCATGTAAATTGATAATAATGGATAAGGTCATTCATTTGTCATGATCATTGAATTATCTTAATCGCTACTAGATCATTAACAAAAAGGATGAGTTACAAAAAAAACTTTACAAAAAAAAACTTAATAATTCATAATATTGTATCTTATCAGTATGATATAACTACATTCTTATACATATCTTTAAGCTTATGGAAAATAAATTTTCAACAAACAACCCTTTAAACAACATAATGCATTTTCGATGGTAAACAGACCCTCAATCTTTTCATGAAACTTTATTTTTTGCATTTTATACATTATCTTCCTAGAAAACTAAAAAAAATAGTTGATACATCAGTGCAAGAATGAAGAATGACACAACACAATACCCATGTGGACCCCAAACAGGAGCAGGAAGATGTTGTAAAGGAGATGGACTACCATAAGCAGCATGTGCATAATCAGCTCCCCCAACAGTTTCGCAATCGTTTACTATGATCATAAGAACTGGAAAGTAGAATCTCCTACAATACCAAAAGCAAGCATGAAAGAATCAATTAACAGGGTAAGGAAGAAATCAGAAACCACACATCAGTAGGCCCTTTCTGAACCAAAACAAAATTATACAAAGCTATATAATCAAAAACCATTAAAAATAAAGAAGCTAAATTTGAGATCATAGCTTTCACAATGTACATGTACATGTAGATGAGTGCAACACACATCACTCACAGAAATCACAAAAGAAGAACGAGGTTATTCTCTAATGATAAATAATATGAAAAAAAACACATTTTCATTCACATTTGCAAAGGTTTGCCTCAATCAATAACTTATATCCCACATATTCCAACCATCATAATAAGCCTTCATCTTCAAAAAGGAATAGCTTTAATACATACGAATCTGCAAAATTCACTAATAACTATGCATGCAAGTTAACGCCTACTTCCAGCTAATCACTTAAGCTTTCCTCAAATTTCTCTAAACCGTGAAAACGTACTAAGTTCACAAAGGCAAACAAAATCAGTTAAATTGATATCATAGTCAACCATTGCAAACAAACAACACATTCAAGCCACAAAACACATGATTACACATCAAACGAAAAAACCAGCCCAGGAAGAACAAAGTGGAAAGACCCAAGATTCGACAACAACATTAGATCTAACATCAACTACATAAGATCTATCAACAACAACGAAAGATTTAACAACAACAATACCAGATCTAACAACAACAACAAATCTAACAACAATAACATCAGATCGAAGCTACCAAGACCAAACGAAATCATTTATTGCCAAAAACCGGCCCTACAACAACAAAACAAAGTCAAAGCGCGATTAGAGTAGGCTATCTAACAGCACAACACAATCACCTTTCCACAATCATCAAGCCGAAAAGGAAGAGAGCGTTCAGGCCCATCACAATGATCTTCTACGCGAGGATGATAATAGAGACGATGACAAATGCGAGAACGATCGCCCCAGGCAAACCTCCGAATAGGTAATACTGGTGGTACAAGGTAGGGTTTTTGACGACATTCAATCGCTTAAGAAGGGGGAATGCGTTTGCCCCTGGGAAAGAAAGAGATAGTGTCAGTGTGTGATATAGTGAAGAGTCGGAAATTGAGTCACAAGAAAAGAAGTGCGCTACGGATCTCAAATGTAACAAAACCAAAATAAACCTCCTATCTTGCGTCCAAAACCAAAATAATTTGTCCTTTATTATACATATATTAAAATCAAACTACGCTTAATTTAATGAATTTGATTTTAGCATGAGTACTAACTTAACTCATAACTAATGCATCTATACTTACTAACTCGATCGGTGCCCACATTGCTAAAATTTAATGACAACCATAAAGTCGATTCTCATCCTAAGTAAAATATACCGAATATATATTTAAATCAAAGTTATATTTACAAAATATCTACCGACTCAAAATATAACCTTTTACAATTTATTTGTCTTATTATGTACCTACTAATTAATCATACTCTAATTGTAATAATTGCTTCATCTAAAAAAAAAGGTAATATACCCCCTCTTTCTTTTTTTGATCGAAATATACCACCTCTTTCTGAGGTGTTCATCCTGCACTTATTTTCTTATAACTACTTAAAACCAAACACACTTTCACTTATATATTTCACATGATAGATTGTTGTGCTAATTGTCACCAATTGTTATTATCTATTATATTATTATATATCTAATTTTGTCAATTTTTTAATACTTTAGGGAATAGTAGATAAATCAGTTGTTTATGACCCATATGAAAAACATTGTTAATTCTCTTACAATCAATCACAAAACACAAAATATTTAATGCCACATACTAAATCTGTTGCTAAAATTTGAAATGATTATTCTTATATATAATAAAACAAATTAAAAAACGTTTCCCGTGCATCGCACGGGCCATCACCCTAGTTAGTCTATAAGGTATTAAAAGGTACACTAAATGTTTGGTATTTGGACTTTTTGCTTTTAATCACACTGAATGAATGGTTGCAAAGATGCTTGCTGCTCTCCTAACTTAAGGAAACTGATCCACCTTGTCATAAAATGTGAACACTATATATTTATGAATCTAGGTTTGGCATGTTCACTTGACCGACACTTTAGAAGTCCAAGAAGAGGAAGGAGTTCAGGACGGCACTATTCACGATCATGATCATATTCCCGTTTTGGCTCTCACTCTCGCTCGTCCTCTCCTTCAAGTTGATCAAATAAAGTTGAACTTTTTTTTCCCTTTTGCCGCACTAAGTCCCTGTTTATTATGTATGTCGGTACTTATAATTATCTGATAATGTATTTTTATTGACATGAAAAAATTAATTTATGTAGAATTGTGAATCTGATTGTGGGTTGTGGATCAATTTATGATTTCATGAACTATCTTTAGACGCCGCCAAATGATGGAGCAAAGGTATTGAAGCAGAGTTTAAGAGAGAGAAATTGCTTTTTTCATATAGCTTAGACATTTTGATGTAAAAATGCATATAATCGTGTCAATTTTTTTTGGTAGAATGTAATCGTGTAAATTAATGATGATAAAAGAGCATTTTCTAGCATCATAAAAAGCATGAAGTACAGGTTCTGTGTAGACAATTTTACCACCCTTCACCAAAAAAAAAATCTACCACTGTAATATAATTTGTTTAAACATGATTTTACCAAATAATTAAATACTTTGTATACAAATATTGTAATGCAATTAATTTTAAGTATTTTCAATATATAATAAATTAAAATTTAAACCAAGAAATTAGTTATATTGACCGATTTTATGGCAATTCATACTTATGTAGGAATTATTCTATGAAATCTAAATAATGAAAAGTGCATATATTATGACAAGATTTAAGATAAATTTAATTTTGATAAAAATCCGATCAAAATGCATTTTGATTTTTTCTAAATAAAACTATAATGACACGAAGTGAATAGAGCTACAAAAAACTACCAATTTTTATTGGGTTGCGTAATTAAAGATAAGTTGAATTTCAATCTGTATAATTGAAAACTCTTTGTTTATTGCTTAATATTGGATCGGTCTCGCAATTCATGTTCATTTTAAATTCTCATTTAAAATGTAGATATAAACAATCGCTTTATCGTCGTCTAACAAAAAAAGTTAAAAAAAAAGTATTCAGCCCAAAAACTCGTGCCTTAGGCACGAGAACACATAACTAAAAGAATTAAATTAAACACAAATAAAAACATGTTGATTATTTTTATATTAGGCTACTGCTCTTAAGAACAAAACCCTGAAATTAAACTATAATAATGCTTTGAAGAACAACGATGAAGAGCCAAACGAAGAACGACTGCGTCTTGTGAAATCAAACGATGAAGAAGAACAAATTAATCGAGGGCGCGCATCCACGAACAATTGAGATCGAGGGTGTGTCCACCATAGATCGAGGGCGTCTTGTGAAAAAATTATCACTTAGAAGAATAGATGAGGGTGTCTTTCAAAATCAAACAATTTTCCTTTTTTAATCAAAAAACGGGCAATAGCCCGTAAATACTTACTTTTGAAAAAATATCTTCTTTCTATGAAAAACTTTTTTAACTACTACTTGATTTAATTTGATTGTTTGGCTCTCATAAATGGTAATGATGTTTGCAAATTGGTTAGTTGCAATGGAAGTAGAAGTTTGTTTGAGAGTAATTTGATGCTAGATTGAACGGCTCTACTGTTGAAGAAGAAGTAGCAAAGCAAGATGAGGCCCTTACTGTTGAAAGGCCATGAAAGGCCCTTAACCTTCTTGAAGTACAACATCGATGGGGACCTTCTCTTCTCTTGTGCCAAGGATCACAATCCCACCGTCTGGTTCGCCAACAATGGCGAGCGCCTCGGCACCTATCGTGGCCACAACGGCGCTGTTTGGACTTGCGATGTTTCCAGTAAGTTTCTCTCCTCTTCTTACGGGAAAAAAATCCGATTTTTCGTCGGCTATTCCCTTAAATTTCCATTATTCTCAGTGGCGGACCTGGGGGCTTGAGGGGGCGGCCGCCCACCCTTCCACCTCGGAAGCCGCTGATAATACCGGTAAAATTTTCCGGCGATTGATTTCAGCCCCCTGTTTCAGATCTGGAATTTCTCCATTAATGGAGTTTGGGGAGGGGGAGGAAGAAGATGACTGCGTGTTGCAGTCTGACCTTTCTTTTTTTTGGTTTTGTTTTACTCGTTTAAATGAAACGATGCGTTTTATTAAAAAAAATGAACGATTTTTTTTTAAAATTAGATCTAAAAATATTTGTACTGTAATTTACTAACTACTCCGTAATTGTAACGCTTCAGTACCTGCTCCCCATAGTCCCTTCGACATTTCGACCCTTCCCCTACACACATCAGCCATCAGAAACCCAAACCCCAACCTAACCCTGCTCCCAAATCAGCGATCGGCGACGGCGATCACCCCAGCGCCCGCCCGTCCGACGTCCGCCACTGCCTATAAAGGTATTTCTTGATCCGTGAGTTGAAGTCCTGATTCGGGAACGGGGTTTGTTCGCAATTTTCATTTAGGTTTTGATCTTGCCGTGGGAATTAGGGATCGTTAAAGTTCATTTACAATTTAATATTCTGCAATTTTTTTTTACCTATTACTGATTTGATTAAGTAACATTAGAATTGGTGATCCTTTTAGTAAGAATTGTCTTCAGTGATCCTCTTATTTATTTGAATAATTAAATTGATTATTCTTGCTTTGTTGGTTCATTTAGTTGAATATTTTGAATTTTTTATTGTTTAACTAAATTAAGTTGTTTTTTTTATTTAGAATTATGGATAAATTTGTGATTAGAAGTAAAAAGTCAACAATTGGGATTGTAATTGCGAACTTTTGATTGCTATAATGTACTTATGTATTTATATTTGAACCATATATTAAATGTCGTCAAGTTTATAAATTTTGTTTACTAACCCGCCAACCCCCCTCAAGAATTTCTGGGTTTGCCACTGATTATTTTGACCTAATTTTTGATTTGGCAATTGTAACCATGCTGATATGTTTTTATGCGATTGAGATTGAAATTTAGGCTTCGATTCTGAGTGTTTAGAACTTAAGGTAATAAACAGTAAAAAAATTTGAATGAATTGCGATTTTCAGGGAACTCTAAGCGGCTTATTACTGCAAGTGCTGACCAGACGGTGAAGCTGTGGAATGTTAAGACTGGATCTCAACTATATACCTTTACTTTCGATGCACCTGCTAGGTCTGTGGAGTTTTCGGTCGGAGAAAAGCTTGCACTAATAACCAGTGATCATTTTATGGGTCGCACTTTTGCAATCCATGTTAAACATATTGCTAGTGATCCCAGTGAATGTAAGATTCAGACTATGAACAAAATGTTTATATCAGCTTATTTAATTTGCTTAATGTAGTTCATGCTCTAATAAAATATAGTCATACCAGCCTTTTTAGATGATCAAACACGTGGAAACATAAACGCATAATTGTCTGTGCTTAAATATTTCGTGAGATCTAGAGTTTTGTTTCCTGCATAAGTCAGATATTAAACTTAGATTGTTCTAAATTGGCAAATTCATTGCTGAAATTTCCAACATGATAATGTTGCATTCTTTTTGTTTCTCCCTTGTTACTTGTTAGAGTACAATGACTTCTCATTGTTCCTTCTTTGTTGATTTTCTTTTGTCCTGTGTGAAACATTTTATGGTGCTGTTGTTTGCTTAAAACTTACTGATCACTTGTTATGGATATTTAGTATAGAAGATGGGATGCGAATTGTAATGTAAGAGAAAATATGACGACTTGTGCCTTTTGATGAAAGTGATGTATGTTTTAAAAAGTTGATAGATTGTCAGGCTGCTCTAAGTTAGTAGGATTTGCTGGACCCTATTTAGGTGATAGTAACTTTATATTAAAGGCAATTAATAGGGTTTTTACGCTTAGGTGTTGCCTTTGATGAATGTGTAGAATAGGCATGTACAAAGATTTTATAATTTTGTCAAGATGTGGAATTTTCATTAGACATTGGGGAGTAGAGAAGTGGGATCTTGAGCTCTTTATAGCATTGGTAATTTTGCATGTATTATACTGATTTTAAATTTGAACGTGTGAATTGAATAGCTAAAGATGCTGCTTCATGCCTTAATTGTATTGTGGCTTATATGTATGCACATTCAACTATGATTGTATTCTTCTATGCAGTATGCTAGGTAACTGGTACTTTCCATGCTTGTTAGGTATCTGGTACTTTCTTGACTGTGATAGTTAATTAAAGTAGCATATGCTATCAATCTGCAGAAACTGGACGGCTCTAATTTTACTTGACTTGTTCATTTTGATATAGGTTGTGTTGGGAGGCGGTCAAGATGCGGCAGCTGTGACATTGACATGTGATGGGAAGTTTGAATCAAAATTTTATGACAAAGTATGGGTATTTTCTTGAGAATGTTCATCTTTACCTACAATTGTTAACTAATCAATAATTTCTCGGTTTTGTAGATTCTTACTGAAGAGATAGGAGGTGTGAAAGGACATTTTGGACCGATTAATGCTTTGGCCTTTAACCCCGATGGCAGAAGGTAACAATTTCCTCGTAGTCTTAATTAGTTAGGATGAGACCATAATGGCAAGACTCGTACTGATGACGATCAATGATACATTTCTTCGACAACTTTAGAGCACCCATTAATTGATGGGTGTTAGCATGAAAATATTTCAACTTTCACAAAAAGTATTATTATATTCTTTTGTCATGAAACTTATTTTCTTGAATGATGGTTTTGTAGCTTCTCAAGTGGAGGAGAGGATGGTTATGTGAGGTTGCACCACTTCGATTCAAGCTACTTCAGCATCAAGATCTAAATTTGTGAGGGATAGAAAGTTGTGTTCGCGCACCCCGCCCCAAGTTGTCTGAGGCGTTTGTCACATTGTTCTTTGGAGGCCGTTTCTTTGATGGCTGTGATTTTTTTGTCCTTTCCCGGGCTAAGGATTTTTTTCCTTGCCTTTCTTGTTCATCGATATAAAGGAAGAGTAGTTTGTGACTGTTTTTTTTAGGGTCATCGAGATTTAGCATGGAGGCATTTGAACCAATTCTTTACACGTATTCTGCTATATATACTATTTTCAAGTATCCCCAATCTCTATGGGGCTGGGCAACCGTCTATTACCAGACCCGACTGAAACTAAATTTCGAAAAATAGTGGACCATAGACTGGAAAGATGTTCTCTCTATCTGGTTCGGTTAGTCACAAAATCAGGAATGAAGTCTGGGCAAGAACCAGTCGTATGTTCATTGCATTCGTTATCATTGATAACGTAATTACATAACGAGGGTGGGAGAGGCAAAAATCTTAAAGACCTAAAAGCCTGAATAAATTTTGAATGAATTCTGTAAAGACAATATCGTAGAAAAATAACATCAAGACCCGTTTGGTATCTATATCAAAGAATTCGAATATCAAACTTCGATACGATCGTGTTTGGTATATAGCAGATATCACTCATTTATTAATAATATCTTGTGTTTGGGTATTCCATATTATACATTTTTAGCACAAGATATCAAATCCTTATTTTTTAAAATACTGTATTGAGTTATAAACTACTACATTTAAACTAAATTAAAAAAAATCCACCTTTTCAAGGGATATAATCAGTAATCACATGTTGATTTTCATGTCGAATTTCAACCTTGAAATTTTCAAGTGGTTTGGATCGGCTGGAGTTTCGACAAGTCTAATTGAAAAATAGGAGATTTGTATTTTGATTAATAGAAAAGTTATAAAAAAAAATCTATCTTTAACAAAAATAGTGGTTAACGTACTTAAGGGTAAAATGTGTGCTATTATTATTTGTGCATATGTATGTATATTTGAAAAATAGAAAATTAATCTATTATAATTCATAATTTCATAAAATTGGGACATCTCGAGGTTTTATCATCTTTACATCACAATAAAAAGGTATTCTCTTTGAAAACCATGCTAAAAAGGTATTATTTTTAAATTTAATTTATTATTTAATTGTTATTAAATTACGTTGAAATTAAGCTACATGAAATCTAGTGAAGTTGGTAAAAAAAACTCTATGAGTAGAGTTAAAGAAATCTCAACAGTTCAATAAAATATCAATGGTTAAAATTAGATTTTTCTCTCACCAAATTTACTTTTATTATTTTTCTCTTTAATTATTTTCGTAAGATTTACCAAATTATTATAGGATTTTAATTAAAACTTTACATTTCTAACAATAAAAGTAGATTTTAATTAAAACTGTTTAAACATAGATCCAAATTCTATATAGTTTTTAAATGTACCTTCTATAAAGTTTTGATTTGTTTATAAGGGTGTTGAATAATAATCAAATCAAATTAAATAAAAAAACCTATAAATGAATCACTTTTTTTATGAAGAGTTCCATATGCAATCTACTATAGTACAATACTAAATCTAAACATAAACCCATGTTAGTGTTAAAAATTGTGCCATGTGGCAATTGTTGAAAGAAAATTTAATCCTTAATAATTTTATAATTGGGCCATAATCACAACAATGTCAACAAACAACATGCAAATTTTAGAAAAGAAATTTAAATTAATAAAAATTGCATTTGTTTTGGCATCCAATTAGAAACTACCTCTCCCCACTAATATATTAACAACAAACCACTTCTTCTCCCACTTAACCAAGAAAATAAATCACCCCTCACCACTAATATGTTAAAAACTACTATTTCTAATCATTTTAAACTCGGTCTCATTATTCCCAAAACAAAATACCTAACCAAGGTTCTCGGGGAAAATCAACACTTTCTTTAACCTTCTTCACCATCTCAAAAATTATTGGTCACTCTTTCCTCCAAAGCAAATCAACACTTTATAATTTTTATTGTTAAAAAAATATGATTAGGACGTGAAAGTTTATCGGGAAAAAGGGTTCTAAAAAAAAGTTAAAATAATAGTTATAAAATTATTTTGAATTAGACTGGTACTGAAATTAATAAGCACAAGGCTACACACAATTCCAGGCTTTTTTTCCAATTCATCTTTTCTTATTTTTATCCCACCCCTACTTGTCTCGCTCTCTCATCCTCTCCAATATTCTCACTTCTCAGTCCTTTGCCGATTAACCCCAACGCTAGCCGCCACTACAATTTCGGCGCCAATCGCCTTTTTGTCGCCTCATCGCTCTTCTGGCTGTCCCACGCCTCCGACATCTTCTTCTCGATTGTACAATAATCGGCCCCTCTAGGTAAGTCATGCACTTTGAATATGGGTTTCCACCCTCAATCAATGAACCAACTTCTAGGGTTGTGAGAATTTCTTAAATGTTAGGTTGTAGCCTTGTAGGTGTTACTTGATCCGCTGATTTCAACTCTAGGATTATGAGAGTTGATCAATTTGAAATGAGCTTCGAATTTTAGGGATTGAATTGTTTTTAACTTTGTTTCACTTACGTTTTTCATAAAAAAGATTGAGAGGTCCAAATACAAATCCATCATGGACCTGTAGTGGGTGTTCCTTCGATTTGGGAGAAACTAATAATTGACTGGTGGCTAGGGAAGAACTCAGTGATGAGTTGCTTCAATCAAGTATTTGAGCTTTTGAGTCTTGTCGAGGTGAGAAATGATTCCCCAATCTGTTATCTGTAGTAGGTTGCGCCTTGGTGGGGAGAATACGAATGAGCTCTATAATTTATATGAAATTGATGCGTTGAGAATATGAGCCTTCATGTGATTGTTCGTTTGTCTGTTGTTGATTACCCAATGATGATTTCTATTGAACGACTCTAATCTAAATTCAGCATGTATTTCTGTGTGGAAAATTCATTGCAATTGTTGATGAAGATAACTGAACAACTTTCTTTGTAGTTCTGTGTGTTTCCAATTCATGGAAGACTTGGGTTCATAACTTGATGATTAAGTACAAGTCTCCAAAAATTGAAGCTTAACAGGGTGGCAATTTGTTGTTTGATTCTTGCAATCTGTAAGTTGTTTCTGTGGATTAATTTCATTGAATTTTGATTAACATATTAAACCCTTGGTTGCAATTTGTCTATTTGCAGGACATATTGTTTGGAATTTTGAAAACATTTGGTAGGTAAATTTTGGATGTGGAGACAACATTCTAGGGCATGGGTCACTTTTTCCATCGGTGCAACTACATACTTATAAACTCTTGTTTGATGATCTACTGAATACATGTAAGGATGAAAACTGGGTTTCTGGATATTAACCGTAGCCCCTTGTGGCTGAGTAATGCTGTCAAAAGAAAACATTTAGTGACACCTTTTTCAAGTAAATATCTTCCTTTTGCGGCTTTGGCTTCTAAGCAGACTAAATGTTTAAAAAACTCAGCTGATTATGCTCAAACAAGGAGATTATCAAACTACAAACAAAAACCCCAACATAGCATTCTTCTACAGAATCAGCCTAATGATTCAGAATCCACTGCCATGCTTTTTCATGCAAATTGTGGTGAAATTTCTGAAGCATTGAAAATTTGGGATCAGTTGACCAACAGTTCTTTTGTTCCCAATCTTGATATAACTTCTTCCTTAATCAACGCTTATGCTAAGTGGGGATACTTTGATGGAGTTGTGGGAGTCCTGAATTGGCTTAAATCAAAGGAGTTCAGTTGGTTGCCTCAGGTGTATGCAGTTTCTGTTCATTGTTTCGGGATGAAAGGAGAGCTTGGACTAATGGAAGCAACATTGAAAGAAATGGTATCCTTTCAATTCCCGGTTGACTCTGTTTTGGGAAATGCTTATCTTGTGTATTACAGCAGGCATGGTTCCTTGAAAGAGATAGAAGTTGCTTATGAACGAATCAAGAGGTCTCGAATCTTCATTGAAGAGCCTGCAATTCGCTCTATTTCATCTGCTTATATGAAAAGGAAGAAGTTCCATGGTGTAGGAGAGTTTCTTCGGGATGTGGGTTTGGGTAGACAAAATTTCGGTAACCTTCTATGGAATCTTCTTCTTTTGTCTTATGCTGTGAATTTTAAAATGAAGAGCCTACAGAGAAACTTCTTGGCTATGGTGGAATCTGGATTTCAGCCTGATCTTACTACTTTCAATATCCGAGCTATGGCGTTTTCTAGGATGAATCTGTTCTGGGATCTGCATCTCAGCCTAGAGCACATGAACAATGTAAATGTCACTCCTGATCTTGTTACATATGGTTGTTTGGTTGATGCGTACTTGGAGAAGAAGATTGGGAGAAACTTAGATTTTGCTTTGAATAGAATGATTAACAAAGATGACCCTCCGTCTGTGTTGACAGAGGATTATGTATTTGAGGTCCTAGGAAAAGGTGATTTTCATATGAGCTCTGAAGCTTTCATGGAGTTCAGCGAGAGTAAAAGTTGGACTTATAGGAAGCTTGTTGGTATATACCTAAAGAAACAATCCCGGAGTCGCCAAATATTATGGAATTACTGATTGCTTATATGAGCTTGAATCCTTGTAAAAGCCAAGAGCATACTCAAGGTGAAGTATATTCAATTTTCAGGTTGTACATGGATTTGTTGATCCTCCATTCCTCCACATGTAAATGATATATACTTGTCTAATGTACTTCATGAATGTGCAAATGCATGCGAGTATTTGTATCTATGTATCTTGTGCGGCGTTACAGTGTATGTACTATGTAGTGCTGTTAAATACAGCCGCTTGTTTATTTAAATGCTGTAAAAGAGTAGATGTTGAAAGCATGGTTTCCAAAACAATCTATGAATCAGCATTCAGCAGGATATTGAATGGGAATGGATGTTTTCAATTCTTGTTTTGTGAATTTCTCTTCCTGATGTGGCTGTATTTGTTTTTTAATAAAGTACTTGCAACCAAATAGGGTTGTTGTCTAACCGGTTCGGATTGGACGTATATATCCGGTCTGGAAGACCGTAATTTAAAAAGTTATGGACCGTGGACCGGTCCTATTACGGTCCGGTCTCGAATTTAGCCCGGTTTGGATCCGAATTACTTGTTAGTTAGCCGAAGACGTTAATTTTTTGGCAACGATGTTAATTTTGGCAACGAAGTTAGACGGTAAAATTCTAGTCCGATCTAGATTTGCACCGCCCTACAACCAAATGCTTCAAATCGGATTAAAATACTAGCAACATAGGTGTGTTTTGTCAAAAACAATGTGTTCATGGGGAATATATCTTCAACTGGTCATGGGAGGAAATTTTCTTGTAACTTCAAGGCCTAAAAACACTAAAGAAAAGATGAATCAATTAGGCTGACAAAATCAACCTATGGATGAATCAATATATTTATTGCATATATATTCTTTGAATCCATATTTTACATTTCGAAATGTACATGGCAAATACCAGCACCACAACAAAGAATTCATCAAGTAAAACACTATGAAGATACAAACAACCACCACAACTCACTCTTAAACCCAAAAAAATAAAAATAAAAAAACGCCACACTTGAATACCAATTAGCCAAACTATCGCCCATAGAGGTTAATTCGTTACATTGTAAGAGACCTTAACAACAACAGATACCGGTATACTCACATTATGGCCTCGGTCACCAAAAAGACCAATCCTACCAAAACTCGCCACAGAATTGTTCATGATGGCGTCAACCGAAATGTTTAGCACCTGTCTTTCACCTGCGCCTATAAAAAAACGCGGTGGAGCCACCTTTAAGGAGACGCCATATGCAGCACTCCATCCTACAACATACGTCTCGTTTCCCGCTACACTAGTAACGGTTCTCTGGACGACTCGCGTTTGGTTCAGCCTCGCTATAGTTATCGACGGCAAGTTTAAATCCGCTGCACTAATAGTAGAATTGGAAACACCACAGCTCTGGCCAGTGTAGTTGAAGACTATAGGGGCCGAACTGTTGATACCACAAAGAAACGCCATATAGTCGTCGTAGCCTGTGAAAAAAGGACAAAAAAAGGGACTTTATTGTGATGAAAAAAAGGTCATATTTTTATTTGACAGAAGGTGCTGTCAAAAGAGCTTACTTGAGTCAAAGATGAGACCCGGGTCTATTGCTCCCGTCGCATTAACAAATCCGCTTCCCATGTCAAATGGCGTCGCTGGAGACTGAGTCCCGTCAGGGTTGGCATAAGAACGCTGCGCCATTATTGCCCCCCCGCTCTTATCAATAAGAGAAGCTGTTGTTGAAAGGGCAGATGCAATGGCTGCAGGACTGAAACCCGGGAACTTCTGCTTGATTAACGCTGCAAGGCCAGCTACATGAGGAGCAGCCATGCTTGTCCCAGACAACATAGCGAAGTCCTCGCCTTAAAGATGTCGAAAGTTTAGCTAATACTTTTCAGAATTAGAATTTTGGGTCAATTTCGCAACCACCCGCAAAACAAATTTAGAAAATTACACAAAAACCCACCCATAAATTAGGTTTCTTCCACCAAAGAACCACTCACAACCGTTTTTTATGTTAAAAATGTTATTTTTTTTAACTTTATCCATCAAAATCAACATTATTATAAACAAATGGTCCAAGGTTTTCTATGAATAAAGTAAAAAATTTAACATTTTTCAAGGATAAAGAAGATTTTGAAAGAAATAACCTCAGCTATGGTTGGTTTTGAGTAATTTCCAAATTTGCAGGTGGTGGCGTAATTTACTCTCAAATTTCTAGCATACAGGACAAAGTGTGATACCTTCAAATTCAACAGAATCACCTCCAAGTGAGCTCCATGCAGCCCATATGGAACTTCCAGGTGCAACCAAATTCGGCTTCAATATGTCTGCATCATCAAGAGAGCTATCTTCAGGATCAGGCCCTCTAGCAGAATAGTACATCACTTTTGGAGCATTAGCACTGTAGTTTGCTTTCAGGCCGCCCGAAATGCACGCAACAGCCCCAAATTTCACAACTTTATTTGTGCTGTTGTCTCTTTCTAAAGAAGTATTGTAGTACTTTAGTAAAACCTGCCAAATTCTACAACTAATCAGCAAGCAAATATTATAATGCTATTTTAGTTACAATGTGGTTTTATGGTAAAAAAAAAAAGTAGTGGTGCTTTGAATTTTGAGTTTGTAGGTTATTGCTGAATGCTGACGTACCTTGGAATCATCTGGAGAAGGAATTATGATCCCAGGCATATCCATAGGAGTTGGGTTCAGCTGAAAACCAATGACAAACGGATCCAAGTAGAATATTAAACCTGCTGCACTAAGATTTTTTGCTGTTTGCAAAGCCTGTTTGATCGTTGATACCCCTAGAACAAAACGAACCGTGTAGCTACAGATCAAGAGTTTCCCTTCGACCACTTCTGGACTAAGAATACTTGAATCTTGGCATTCACCCACATACATATCACTTGTTGCCACGGTATCGTTGCTCACAGCATGTACAGCTGACACCATAGTGTAGGAATCACCATCATCTGTTCCCGCTGAGGCCAAAGGAAATATTGAACAAATAGATCAAGACACGAGCAAAGTTCTTAAAACCACAATATAGAAACCTATTAAATAATGTGACACCACCTATAAAACTAGGTAGAACTACCAATAAATTTGGTCACTTACACAAAATCGCTCATTTTCTATATACTTTGTAAGCAAATCACCACACCTAGACTCATTTTATTAGCTGTGAAGTTTTAAGAAAATAAAAGAAGATTTTGTCCAAAGTATGTTATGTATTTGTTATAATGCATTAAAAAGGGTAAACCAGACATGCGTATATGATTGTTAATAAAGTATGAACGTTGATTGGATGCAATTTTGTACATATAACGAGTGGTTAGGTACAAACTGGCCTAAATTCTGGGTTGCTTTTGTGTAGTTTACCCTATAAAATTCACTTCGGCTCTTTCATTCTGTTGGATCTTGGCTAAATAATAAATTACTACATGTGCTTTGTGCTCCAAAGGCATAATGAGAAAGAGCAACATATAAGATAATCAGGAAATAAAGTTTTATATAACTCACGTGCAAGTCCAACACCAGAGATGGTTACGTTGTTGCCAAGAAATAAGGAGTTGTTATATACTCTGTCATGAGTAGCAGCACCTACTGTGAAGATCCATGGACTAAAAGAAGATATACTTCTTGGAGCAGGACCAGTGTTTCCAGCTGCTTGGACTACAAAAATTCCAACCTTTGCAGCAGACAATAGAGCCATATCTATGGGATTAAAAAATGTGGCTATCCCAGGTGGTCGCCGATTTGGGGTTATTGACAAGTTGATAATATCAACACCATCTTGAGCTGCCTGGCAAAATAAGTATTATCTTAGATACATACAGAGTAATATAGAGGTTATCTCTGAGGGTCTGTTTCGATTACACTTGATAATGCATTATCCAAACGCACCTTGATTTCCAACAGCCAGTGGGCGAGATTATATTATAAGAAATGTTTAGCAATTTTAGCTGCCAGAGCCACTTACAGCCAATAAATAAAATGCACCTCAGTGATGGCTTCTGATATGCATTTAGCCCAACATAATGCCTTAGTCCTATTTGAATGTTTTGTTTTTGTATGCTTTATCGAGCTCAACATGTATCAATAATTGAATCATACTAATGATGACCAGGAATCATATATACCTAAAGAGAATCCATATGCCAAATAAGAGAGGAAAATAAGAAAAGTGGAAAGTACCAAGAACCAATACCTGGTCTATGGCTGCAACTACGTCAGCAGCAAAGCCTCCAAAGCTCTTATACAAGGCCTTGTAGACGGCAACACTGCAACACACTAACTTTTGATTAGTGCATATTTAAGAAACAATTTTTCATTGTTCACCAGATTACATCTATAAAACAGGATGTAAAACAACCCCCAAATCCTTGAAAGCCATAGAATGAATGCAGAAGACATTCCATAAGTGGTACAAAGAAGATGAATTAGAAATCAAATGGGCTTACTGTGAACGAGGAGCCATCCCACTAGCATTGCCAAAGTGGTGCCCAGCTACAATAACTGGAACCCCATGGTTTCCTGATGCAATAGATGCAGTGTGCCTGTATATAGGTACCCTCTGATCATCTTCCAGATAAATTTCACAAAAGTCCAACAGTAAATATGACAGAATATTTAGGTCAGTCAAGTCTTGAAATGTACATTACAATCTTGTCAGGGAAATTGATAGAAAAGTACACTACACAACTCTCCCCAAGTTTCAAATAAAATGGACCTTGATAAGAAGTCATGCTAAAATCCTCAGATCAGTTATATAAACAGATTGGTAACATTTTCTACAAATTTACTACTTTTCAAGCTAATTGAACATGGACTTTTCTTTGGCACGCTATAAAACAATGTACAGGAAAAGTAAGTCGCAATTGCAAAAGCACCAGTTAGGCGAAAATAATCTAATGGCATTCAGGTATTTGGACTGTAAAGCAGAAGAACACTTACGTCCCATGCCCATCTCCATCAAATGGTGAAGCATAGTCTTGAGTTGCATTGAATATGCCTCTGGTTATCGCGGATGCAGCAAAATGTCTAGCTCCGACGAGCTTCCTGTTGCAGGACCCAGAAGGGAAATCTGGTGTGACCTCACAAATACCAGTGTAGTGCTGTGGTACCGGAAATGGTTTTTCTGAAAATTTATCCGAGAAACTAGGATGTGTTGGATTGATTCCAGTGTCAATAAACCCAATAACAATTCCTTCTCCAGCAGAATCAAAACCGCCTTCCTGGGGCCATGCCCCTTGAGTAAGACCCAGAAACTGAGGAGTATGAGTAGTTGCTGTTCTAACAGAATAATCTAGGACCACGTTTGCAACTTCCCCTCTTCTTGATAGCTTATCTGCCTATATGTAAAAAGTCAACAAGATTCAACTTCAAAAAAACAATCACCATGCATTAATAATCTAATCATCATCATCATCATCATTGACCCAGTGAAGCTCCGCTACAGCGGAATCTGGGGGTCAAGATGGGGGTACACCTGCCCAAGGGAAAGGAGGTACGCCCGATAGACCTAAAAAAAACTAAAATGCAGCTATGTGCCAATAATAACTGAATTTAGTTAGAATGTACTAAAATAAATATAGGGACTAAATCCATCTCAAAGGCAGTGTATAAAAGCCAATGAGCATGAGGATGCACCCCCTTTTAATAATCTAAAGGATTCCTAAATTGGAATAGATTAATTCTAGGAAATCATTTTAAAACTGATAAACAATTATCATCATCATCATTGACCCAGTGAAGCTCCGCTACAACAGAATCTGGGGGATCAAGATGGAGGTACCCCTACCCAAGGGAAAGGGGTACGCCCGATAGACCCAAGAAAAACCGAAATTCAGCTATGTGACAATAATAACTGAATTTAGTTAGAAAGCACCAAAATTGATATAGGGACTAAATCCATCTCAAAAGCAGTGTATAGAAGCCAATGAGCATGAGGATGCGCCCCAAACTGATAAACAATTAATTAGATAAAATATACTTACTGAAGTTGGAATTATTAATGTGATCCTATGGACACACATTAGAAAAAAAACCAATCCCAGAATACAAACTTTGTTATTGTAAGCATAGCATGTGCACATCTCTTACATACGTGAATTTGTTACTTGTTAAGAACAGTGGCTAGCATCAACAAAAAAGCCAAGCAAACCCTGTCCCTTAACAGATAAAAAAGGTTTCCTTTTCTTTTTCCTTTTGTTCTTTTTGTACATCATGCGTAATGAATGTCAGTTGCAATGATAACACACGGTGCTCCTAGCACAGGATTAGCGATAATAACTAAGCGAATACCTGCTCCGGTGTGACAAGCACAGCAAAACCATTGATCAAGTAATGGTAGCTGTACAGCTTGAGATAATTCTCCCCCTTCAAAACCCTCCTCAGTAGAGAGTCATGGAACCGGGAAATGTAGTTGAAGTTGTGGGGATCCGATCTTGAAAAATTCCTGGCATATTAAGAATCTTGTTAGCATAAATAATCCTCAATTCTCATATGACATTTACAATTGAAAAATGAAATGCTAGCAATCAAAAGTCAGCTGAAGCTTGTAATAGAAAATTCCTTCATTTACAAACAATAATAGCCATATAATTAAGCACATGTGCATGAAAATTATCAATTCATAAACCCCAAAAGAAAAGGAAGTAACAATTCAGCAGCCATGATTTTCCACGAAATCATACTCTAGAGCTAAACCATCTGAACCTCAGAAAATAAATCATGTCCAGAAAAATCACACAGTGAAAATAAATCATAGACAATTAAAACGTCAAATAAGACAAAGAATTATCAATACATTACACAATCACAAGAAGGAAATCCCAGAAAAGGGACAAAAGATGGCACAATCTTGGTGTGTAAGAGACAAAATATGTAAACGTTGGAAACCCTGACACATGTATTTTGATTGTCTCGAATTAAACACAAAAATAGACCGCCTAATTTAGATTTTTCCACACAAATCAACAAGAAATTGCCATCAGTAGAATACAAATTATCTGGACAACGAACCAAGATAAGAAAATTGCAGCATTTTACCTGGACTTATCGAGTCTGCTTGATCTCCCAGAAGAAGAAGATCCATGTCTGCTCCCCCTTCTCACCTCCTCAGAGAAGTAAAGGCGACTGCTTGTGGAAGCTTGTTTCAAAGTAATAATATAAACACCATTTTCTTCATGTTGACAAAACCCCCTCAGTAAACCCCCAAAAGAGAGCAAACCCAGTAAAATATAAACCAAACAGCCATTGTGGGCACTCTCCATTTCGCAAGAGAAAGGGCAAAATTGGGTTCTTTGGAAGTGGCAAAGTGGATAAAAGACTTCAATTAAGTAAAGTAGCAAATCACACTGTAAATTCAGAGCAGCCTTTACTTGTTTGGGAAGGTATGAAATGGCTCAAGGCGAGAAATGCACATTAAACAAAGACCTCCAATGGAGAAGAGAGGAAAAGGGTTAATAGAGAAATGGTGGTGGTTTTTTTCCTCCCTCTTGCCTGTAAGTTCGAGTGGGAGAAAGGGGGAGGAGAGTGAAAGAAACTGGTTGGAGGTATTTGCAGGCTTTTTGTTGGAGTGTGTGAAGAGAAGGATTTTGCATTAATTTATTCCGCAAAGAATGAAAAAGCCGAGGCTTTTTAGCTTTTGTTTTGTTGTGGGTTTTTTGGACTTGATTCGGAAACTAACGTCTATCTCTGATTGCGAAATATAAAAGGGTAAATTGTTCGGTGGTGACTGGATGCCCCCTACCTAAGGGCTAAGGCTAAGGCCTCCTACAAATCCAAATCGAAAACTGTTTTGGGGTAACTTGTTATGATTATGAAAATTTATTCTTATTGCAATATGTACGGTTGCTTTAGAGCATGCCCGTTCATAAACATGTGCAAACAATTAATTCACCAAAAAGAATAGAGTAAATTACATAAAACCACCCTTAAATTATGCTACTTTTTAGAAAACCACCCATAAAAAGCTAATTTTCACAAAACCACCCATAAACACAAAAATCTTTCACTTAACCACCCCTAAAAAGCTAATTTTCATAAAACCACCCATAAAAATAAAAAAATTTCAAATAACCATCCAATCCTATTTTTGTAAAAAAAAGACCTTTATATCCTTATGTTTACTCATTTATTAGAGATTTATTTATATAAAGTAATGCGAAAAGAAGAGAACTTGCATCAACGTGGGTTTTGAAAGTTTCAAGTCATCGACTTCAATCTCGACAATTTGTCATTATTGATAAATTTAAGCTTGAACAGTACATAAAAGAGGTTAACGAGCTATTATTCTTCTCCTTTTATCAACTATAAAATGATAATTAGAATAAAAAAAAAGAATGATGATAAGGGTATAAATTTCTTTACATGTTAAAATATTAATGGAAAATTAAAAAGTTAGGATTTTGGTGGTTAATTGAAAGATTTTTGTATTTATGGGTGGTTTTGTGAAAATTAGCTTTTTAGAGGTGGTTACTTGAAAGCTTTTTGTGTTTATGGGTGGTTTTGTGAAAATTAACTTTTTATGGGTGGTTTTTTGAAAAGTAGTATAATTTAAGGGTGGTTTTGTGTAATTTACTCAAAAGAATATTGCCTACGCCCCACTTACTAGGGACCAATCTGCGAAGTATAAACAAAACTGCGCCAAGTGGATTAAATCCACGACTAAGTACTAAATTTAATTTTGATGGTGCAGTTAATGTGGAAGGGATGTCGTCATTCGGGTTCGTCCTCAAGGATTGCAGCGAAGACCCCACCCATTATGACGGAGGACTGATTGGTCAGTAGTCTGTTCTTATGATCGAGACCATCGAATTGCGTGCGGGACTTCCTGAAGCCACCAAACGTAGCATTTCCACATCCAAATTGAAGGTGACAATCTTCAGTTGGTCAAGGCCGTACTTGGCGATTGGCGCTGTCCTTGGGAGATCGAGATGTTACGTGTTGATATCCACTGTCTCCTTGCCCACTTCTTGTTTTGGAGCATCGTCCATATCTCTCGGGAGTGCAACTCAGTGGCGGACTACATTGCTATATTGTTTCACCGTGTCTTTTCTTTCCCACTTTCAGTTGGTCCGGTTCTTTGGAACCTCATTCGTCAAGATGCTCTAGGGAGGTCGTTAGCCTATTAGCGGCCACCCTAATCCCTTTCTTTATAAAAAAAATGGCAAACAAGTGAAACAACTCAATCGAACATGCGATGCAAATCCTCTATCCCATTTTTTTGTTCCCTACCATGTCCCATTTATTATGGTTGGTTGAGATTTCTTTTTTATTCTTTTATTGAACATATGATAGTATCACTTGATAATTTTTAATTAGCTTTCAACCAATTCAATCACAATAAATGAGACATGATAGGAGACACGCATATGGGACAAAGGATTTACATCGTCGAACACGGACCCTAAGAGTATGAGCAATGGTTGCACATTTATTTTGGTCATCATAATTATAAAAAGAATATTTTTCTCTTCTACCTTTTTGGTATAACCAAATTTATGCCATACTTAAATCTAAAAATCTCAATGGTTGCCCAACCACAAATTTATGCGCATTTAATTGTCTTATTTTTGTAATGTTTCCTCTTCACTTTTTTGGACACATAAGTTCAAGTAAGAAGAGTTCTTAGAGTGTGAACGTGTGAACAGTTTTGTATTCATGATTTTGAGTTATATATGCATGATTTTGTATGACTATATTCATGGTTTTGAGTTGCATATTCATTATGTTGAGTTACTCGCTTTTTATGAAAATACAACTTAAAAATATGATTATGTAACTCTATAAGCATGATAAAGAGATGGAATATAAAAAAAATTCAAAAATACAATAATATAAATATATGAATATGCGACTTATAAACATGAATACAGTGTAATATGGAAAGAATGAATATGCAACTCAAAAATATGAATACGGTCATACAAAAGAATGAATATACAACTTAAAATTATGAATACAAACTATTCACACGTGCACACTCTAAGAATGGTTTTACTTAAACTCACCTCCTCTATATTGATGCCCAAAGATGAGAAATGGTCATTGTGATGACTAGGGAAAAGCCCTCTCTCTTCCATCTTTGCAATCTCTTTCTTCTTTTAATATTTTTTATCGCTTCTCTCTCTTGGTGACCAAATTTTGGTCAACCACTAAGAGCATCTCCAACAATTTCTATGTAACTTTCTTTAAAATGGGGAATAAAAACACATATTCTCTAAAAAAAAATTACCCTCCAACTCTAACAAATTCTCCATTTTGAAGAATACTACTTATATTATTATTTTTATTTTATATATAAAATATTAAAAAATCTAATTTGACCAATTGCATGAAGAGATGATTTATTATATACAATTAATGCATTCTTCAAATACTTTGGGGATTTCTCTAAATTTAGAGGTAATCCCCCACTTTTCTTCCTCCTTCTCTATTATGGAGAATGAAATGGGGAATCTCTTTGGTTAAAAAATAGCATAAAATTCTCTAAAAATTCAATTTCCAATAAAATAGAGAATTTGTTGGGCATGCTCTAAGAGTGTTATAAATTTATAGGACCTCAAATTTTAGAGCCTAATATATATATTATACTCTTTCTGTTTAGTTCTAATTGTCCTTCTAGATTTAATTTTTTATTTAGTTCTATTTGCCTTGTAGGTATTTTATCCAAAATTTCTCAATATTCTTTGTATTACCCAATCAAAAGTAAAACACATTTAATGGATTTGCCATTCACCTTTTCCAATATGAATTTAATAGGGGTAATTTGGTAAGATTAGAATATGTCTTAATATATGTGCATTAGGTTATAAGGAATTAAGGACAAGTAGAACTAAACAAAGGGAGTATATGTGATACAGTAAAAAAGAAAAAAGAAGGTATAGCACAAGTGGTTGAGTACATCGTAGTTTGAAGCCTGCTCTCGTTCGAATCTTGCTATTGGTATAATCTACCTAGTACAATACTAAAGCATAAACTAAGTTAGTACAAAAATTTAAGCCACGTGTCACAATCTGCGTATTTTTTCTCCTAAAATTGTTTTAATAATATTTTTGTTCAAAAACTTACCCCACTTTCAAACCCACTACCCCATTATGTGTTAAAAAATTAGCATAAACAGTTATTAACATTTTTATTTAGTTTCCTAAAATTATTTTAATAAAAAAAAAAATTAACAAATTACCCACTTTCCCATTACAAGTTAAAGGTTTTCACACAAAAAGTATTATTATTATTTATTTAAATATCAATGTGTAATTATCCCAAGACTTCTTCACTCATTTTTCCAAGTTCATGAAATTTACCACTATTCTTTCCAATTGCACACAACACCAGTTGGTTCAACGGAGTTCAAATTGCAATTTCTAGCTGAAATCTTCTTCTCCTCTTTGCATGCCATCGTTAAGCAATAGTAATAGAGAACCTTAAGGTATGCTATCATGATGTATTCATTATATTGGTTTTCATTCCTTTGTGATACAATAGTTATTTTCATGGTTCATCCTATAGATATATTACCATTAGTTGTTTATGGACCTTATAATATTTCTTGGTAACCTCTAGCTTCATTTTATCCTATTGATTTTGATTTTGTCGATTACTTGTTACAAGTAACACGTTTCTTTATTTTTTGGTAGAAGTGGAGGCGACACTCTCTGTTCCCTCTAGGGAAGTTTTATTAAAGAGAAAAAAAAAGTGGGCTAAGTAGTCAGCAAACGGGTGATAGTCTGACCCCTAACATCGTCAAATAACAATAAGAAAATCCCCTCCGGCGGGGCACACAATACATGTAATCTAATAGAAAAGCGAAAAGCCATAGATGCAAGGGTGTCAGTGACCGCATTAGCCTCACGATACACATGGCGGAGTCGGATATTCCAACTTCTACTAATTAAGCCTTGGCATTTCGATGTCAGGCTAAAAAGAGGATGACTCCTCTTTCGATGCCAAGTAACACGTTTCTTTTGCATTTATATTAATCTTTAATCTCTATTATCACCCGTTCATCGTACGGGCTCAACAATAGTTTTCTTTCATTTTTCCCCTTATTGCATTCAACCAGTTCACGGACTGTTCATTTTCTTTCCCTTTGTTTTCTTAATTAATTTTAATTTTGTGGGCTGCATCAAAGTTAGGTTACAAATAGGGTGAACTACATTAAACCACCCCTTATCTTGGCTCATTTGCAAATGACCACCCTTTATATCGGATTTTACATAAAACCACCCCTTATATTAGTTCCCTCTACAAGCAACCACCCATCCTCTTTCTCCGTCGAGAATTCTGTCACCAGTACACTATTTACATAAGGTTTAAGAACATGTTTGACAAATGGAAAATGCTATTTGATCAGCTTCCACTCTACCTCCAAAAACAGTTTCTTTAAGCTTCCAATATTTCCCTTTCATTTATTGTTGTTGCACCCGAAAATATGTGGAAAAAAATCACCTGTTTTACTATTTCTTCATTTCTTTCGTTGAATCTGTTTCATCTGCCCTCTCTCATTTGTTGTTTTCCAGTGCAATCGGTTCTCCAATTTTCTTTGTCCTCCCCGATTTGGCTCACAAATTCGTTTAATTTGTGCAAAGAGAGCGTTTTGCCTGTCGCTTTCAAAGATCCCTGGTTCAAGGTTTCAGTTGAGGAATGGGTATGGATTGGGAGTGCTGAGAGATCTACAGCGGTTGTTCTTGATGGAGTAGTCATTGCTGGTCGTATTGGTCTTCTCCGTTAGTTGAGACATCTTGTTGAGTGTGTCTTCCTCATTCTTTCTCCCTTTCTTCACTTCTTTTTCTATTTGGCCATTCCAAGAAGAGATCTATGAGGAAGGATAGAATCCAAACAATAAAGCAAGGGATTCAGAAGAATAAATCACACGAGTACCACCTATCTAGCCTTTTTTCCTAAACTTCCTCCATTTTTTTCAAGAATGACATCCAATTTTTCGAGCCTCGTCTCGCCGCTCGCTGCCAAGATCCACCTCCAAGCTCCAACACCAGCACTTCCACGCCACTTCCTAATTTGGATTGTAGATCTGTATATAGAGGTTTATTATATTGGAATTTTAATGCTCTTAAAAGTTCCATTATGGATATAAATCCATTGATTGTGAATGATTTTGATATGGATAAAATAGAAAAAGTTCGACCCAATTATACCATGAATTATTGCTATAAAATTGTACTCCTTAAAAAGATGATACACGCTTCATCTTTTTCTTAAAACCCTAAGGGCATTTTTGTATTTTTGTATTTTTAACGGAAATCGTGTTAGGGTGGTTTATTGCAAACAATACTAATTTAAGAGGTGGTTTTAAATAAAAATCAACATAAGAGGTGGTTTTTTTTGCAAACAAGTCAATATAACGGGTGGTTTTGTGTAATTTACCCTTACAAATATTCTACTTTTCTTGTAACAAATATAATAAAGTGACAATACAAAAATTGATTTCCTTATTCCTTGCCAAATGCTATAGATGATGTTATTTTTAGTAATTAAAAAGCAACAAAATTCTAAAATTTGGTTGAGTGCTAAACATGGTTTGTATGAATTCAAAATTTCTAAAATTAAATATGGTCTTAATATTGTGTGTATCATCATATTATTTAAATTAGGTGTTCCTCTATTTTAAACAAAGGCGGATTTACAAGGGTAGCCATGTACAAAAAATATTTGCAAAAGTACTGTAATACTCGAGTCTTCGAAACCCGATATTTGATTCACGTTCCAATTCTTGTTCGTTTTTATTGGGCCTAAAGCCCAATACAATCTTTTCCCTTACTGATTTTGGGCCGAGAAGCCCACAAGAACCCAAAAAGGCCAGCCCAACCTTCTTCCTCTTTTATTCTTTCTTTCCCCGTCTTCTCGATAACTAAATTTCTTTCGCTCATACGCCGCACCGGACGAGCTAGAGAGGGAGCGAGAGCTCGGGATACCCCGCTGCACATTCTGTCCCCAGGAAGCCTAACCTCGCCACACCTCTGCCTTTGCTTCCCGTCACCGTCAAGCTCCATGTCGGGACCCGTTCGGGATGTCGTGGGTTCGACTTACCGAGCAAAATAATGGCTCCGTCGGTGTCGCCGCAGATCGCTCGCCGTCGATCTTGCTTGGTTCGAACCAAAGTCGGCCATACACTTGTCGCCGCCTTGGCTTCCGTGTGCGTCCGCCCGTTCGACCTCTGTTGGATCCCTCTCACCACCGGCTTTGTCGTCGATCTGCCTCGATCTTGAGCCTTGAGAGATGAATCTCACTTCCGGTCTTTTGGTTTCGACTCTGGTAAGGATTCCGAGTCTCTTCCCCTCTATCTAATTCCAAGCTTAGTCCTTACAAGTCGGATTCTAACGCATCGATATTCTAGGGTTCGAGTGTAACCCGATCTGAACCCTTTTCTGTTCGGGGCTGCAAAGAGGAGCTCGGAAACCTCGACCCATTTTCTGAAATTGCGCACCCTTTTTCCAACAGAACCACAAGGTTGGACTTCGAGAATTTTGTTAAGTTAGATCTCATTTCCTTTGCTGTTGCTCTAATTGGTTAAATTGCATCCTTTTGGTTGTTGTGTTTCGAGTGAATCACCTAGATGCGTAGGTTGAAAGTGATACAAGATGTATTTTGGGTATTAATCTTGTTTACCCGCTTCTTAATTAATTGATAGCTTGTATATATAAGTTAAATGATGTTGTCAATAAAAGAATTAACTATGAAAGTGAATTGTTTACTACTGTTGTGTAGGCTAACTAGTTAATTTGCAAGTGTTGGTAGATGATTGCACTATATATAAATACGTTAATTAGTAGGGGTATATAGTAGTTAGTGTAGGGGTCTGTTTAACTTAAATTGGGTTTAGTAATTAGAATTAAGAGCTTAGCTAATAGGATGAGATGAGGTTTTGGAGATAACTATCTTAGTAGTTGGTCATACTAGTTAACGAATATTTGTGGCAATGTTCATTTTGGCATCTTTTTTAAAAAAAAGGTTGGGTTATATTAAGATGTTGGTGTGTATAGTTACATATTAAGTTAGTGGGTGTTAACTAGTTAGTTACACTATCATAGTTAAGTGAGTATGTATAAAACTACTCATGTTTTAAATCTACCAAGTTGATAAGTAATAGTTGTTTAAGAAACGTGAGTATTTAGGAGGAAGGTTATATATCCTTGGTTCATTACCTACTTTTGGGGTTAGTAAAGTTTGAACAAAGTATATAGTATACTCGTAAAGTTATACTCGAGGGTCGGATTAAGTCGGGTTCGGAAAACAAGTTTTGCTCATTTTGAGTATCACTAGAGGAAGTATGGGTTGTACCTAACGCAGTTTGTCATGTTAATATTTCTATTAGGGAATCGCTTTTGCCACGCTTTTATTTTCCGTCTTCTTCAAGGATCCTTTGTTTGAGGTAAGTCGTTCTGCGACTTGCTCGGCTTAATTCAATTCTTGTTAGATTGAGTGCCATGTGTGTAGAATTGGTTTTGGGAATTAGTCCCTTGTCTATTATTTCAATATTCACCTGTATATATGTGAACTTTGAATTTGATTGTGACTGTGTTTGTATGGGTAGATTTAATTGTGATTCTAATTGCCTTGGTATTTGTGATTGTATGTGTACTTGTAATTATAAGTGTGATGTAATAGTAATTGTGGAGGTAAATTGTAATTGTAGTTGTTGTTGTTGTGATTGTATTGATGACTGTGACTGTGATTGATTGGTAATTGTGTTTGTGAAATGTTTGAATGTTTGCTCTATGTGTTATTTGAAAACCGGCATGCAAAGGCGAAGAAGGGTTGCATTGCTGGAATGACATGCAAAGGCGAAGAAAGGTTGCATTGTCGCGTAGAATGCAAAGGTGAAGAAGGGTTGCATTGCCGCAAAATAAATTATATGGACGCGAGTGTGTGGATGTATAGAGGAGGGTGTGTAGGTGAATATTGTGTGTATTAAAATGTGTGTGTGTGTCTGTATGTCTGTGTGTGTGTGTGTTTGTGTGTATGGTTGCCTGTGTGATTAGTTACATTGAGTGTTGAATGGATATGAATTGATAATTATTGATTTATGTGTGAATCTTGATTGTTAGGGTGTTGTGTGGTTTTTCAAACGTTCTATATGCATCTCACACTTTCTAGCTTGAATTAGAATTGTAGCTGACGTTTCGGAGAATATTTTTACAGTTTCAGGTACTTTTCAAAAATCGTGATGGATTCTCTACTAAGTGGTGAAACGGATGTTGGTGACGTGTCATTAGGTCGGGTTGTTGGGATCTGATTATTTATGTATTAAAAGTTGTCTTTTGGAGTTGTTTTGTTACTAGTTAGAGAGAATTGGTTTAGGATAGTCTGAAATTTTAGAATAATCTGATTGTTATTTTCTGTTTATGAATTCGAGAATACTATCATGCCTTCCACCTTCTGTTTACAATAAAAAGTTGGATGTTTATTTGTTTTCTCGTCGTGCCCGAGTTGCAAGATCCTAGTGAATTTGTTGTTAAACCAACTTGAGTAGTCCAAAACAGGGTCTACCACCGAGTAGCGCCCCATCGAAAGTCGGGGTGTTACAAGTACCCCATATTCTAGCAAATTGCAAATCATGCATTTTTGGCATTTATGCAATTTTATTTTTTATTATTTTATTGTTTAATTAGTTGAATTTAAATATGTAATGTTTTTTAGAAATGAATTATTAAATTGAAAGAAGTAAAATCAGAAAACGAAAATTGAAAAAATAAATAAAAGTCATGTGAAAAGATATTTTAAAACGATTTATTGATGAGTCTTTTGTCGGAAACCACCCGTAAGATAGGTCATATTACGTTTAACCATCCGTTCAATAACAATTTACCGAAAACCACCCATTTAACCAATTCCGTCAATAAATGACCACCCCTGAGACATCTCCTATTAATAGTTTGTTAAAGCGCGTGTGGGTTGAATTTTTTATTACTTTTTATTTTCCTTTTTTCATTGTTTTAACCTTTCTAAAACCCACCATTCTGACTTCTCATATACTTCTCGCCAGCCCCCCCCCCCCCCTGAAATTCACCAAGTCGTCGCCGCCATGCCACAAGCTCCACCGCTTGCAAAATCCGGAGATTCGTTCATAGACGCCATGGTAGATCAGTTCAACGATTTGGCATCCGTTCTGCCTTTCGGACTCACCGAGAACAATTCCGCCACCTTCCTCGCCACTGGAAACTACTGCCTCGACTTCTTCTTCCATGTCGTCCCCAACACGCCTTCTGAATCCCTCAACTCCCGCCTCCAAGAGGCTTGGTCCCACCACGCCTTGACCACTCTCAAGCTCATTTGCAACCTTAGAGGCGTCTACGGTACCGGAAAGTCTGATAAGGAAGGCTTTTACAAAGCAGCACTCTGGTTCCATCGCCACCATCTGAAAACCCTAGCCGCCAACGTCTCTTCGCTCGCTGAGTTCGGATACTTCAAAGACTTCCCTGAGATCTTGTACCGCCTCCTTGAAGGCCACGACGTCCGCCAAATCGCCAAGGAAGGGAGAAGGCCAATTGCTTGAAAAAAATTATTCAGCAACCCCACAATCCAAAAAAATCAACCTGAAGCCCATTGCCCCCTTCGTCTCAAACTCTCGTTGTTACACAACTTAGAAAACCCTAGATCCAAATATGGGGTATATCTAGTGCCATTCTCACCCTATTCCTCTCCCAAAGCTTGTGTAATGATGTTTTCCTTTCTTATGGAGCATCAATTTGGTGGATTTGGCCCCGATTTAATGCGACTGAACACCTCGATTGCGCTTTCAAATCGTCCCTCCTGTCGAACTCGGGTTCCTTCATGACCCTTTGATTTCTCTCTACTTGATTCGTTCGACCTGTATGAATCATACTTGATTCGTTTGACCTGTATGAATCATGAACTCAGGGTTCATGGTGGAAGCAACGACGGAAGAGGTAGGATGGGGGGGGGTGGGCGATTTCTAGGTTATTTATCTATTTAGTGAAAAGGATAAAATAAGAAAAGAAAAAAATTATAAAAAAAATCAACACACTCGCTTTTAACGGAACACAAACGGAAGTTGTGAAATGGGTGGTTGATTGGTAACGGGAGTGTATATATGGGTGGTTTGCGATAATTTGTTATTGGGCGGGTGGTTTTCTCTAATATGGCCTATTATACGGGTGGTTTTCGACAAAAACCTCTTTATTGGTTATGATCTTAAAGTGTATACGGAAAATAAGGAGTAAAAAGGGAAAAAAGAAAAGTCAAAGATACGGCAAAGATACTAGTTGGTTGAGATTTCTGTCAAAGTCTACTCGGGTTAGATTCTATACTGTCATGCTTGCCTATTCTACCATCATACCTCTATATGATCCTGTCACGGACTTAAAAAGGAAAAGGAAATTGCAATCAAATTAGATTTATTACGAAATAGTTTAATTCCTTTATATGAGAAATATAACAATAACAACCAATTATTAAAAGATAAAAGAAAAGTAAAAGATATGGCAAAGATATAGTTGGCTGAGATTTCCGTCAAAGTCTACTCAGGCTAGATTTTTTCTACTGTCATGCTTGTCTATTCTAATATCATACCTCTATATGATCTTGTCACGAACTTAAAAAGAAAAAGGAAATTCCAAACGAATCAGATTTGTTACGAAATTTTGTTTCCTTTAAATGAGAAATATAACTGATATTAGAAAGATAACAATATTAAAAGATACCAATCTTAATGGAAATAATAATAATCAATTATTAAAGGATAAAAGAAAAGTCAAAAGATATGGTAAAGATACTAGTTGGTTGAGATTTCAGTCAAAGTCTACTCGGGCTAGATTTTCTACTGTCATGCTTGTCTATTCTACTGTCATACCGCTATATGATCTTGTCACGGAATTAAAAAGGAAAAGGAAATTGCAAACGAATTAGATTTGTTACGAAATATTTTGTTTCCTTTAAATGAGAAATATTACGGATATTAGAAAGATAACGAAATATTTTGTTTCTCTTTAAAAAAAAATTAAATCTTGATTTTTTTAATTAGGAGAAATAAATTTAGTTTTAAATTGAAAATAATTTCCGTATTTTTAAATTTGAAAAAATGAATTATTTCAACATTTCTCTAAAAAAGGAAAGGGCATGATTTTGGGCATATTTGCTAAATTTTTGGGCACTTATGGTATTGGTTTAGGCATTGATGCAACTTTGGAAATAACAAGTCATTTTTGCAAACTAATTTATAAAGTGGGGCATGGGGTACTAATTTCTCTTAAACAAATAATCTTCTATATCTTAACAACACTAAAAGTTATCCCTCATGGTTTAATAAATGCACTAATCTCTCTTTTCAATCCCCTCCAAATAAAATATTAAATCTCCCTATATATTCAATCTCCTTCCTATATATATATATATATATATATTCAATCTCATCCAAAAAAAGTATAAAATATTATCCAAATAAGATATGACAACCTTCAAGATGCTGAGTACAAATCTTCAATTTACATTAAACAGTACAATCTTCAATTCACGTTAAACCGTACAAATCTTCAAACATCTAACTGCATTTTCCATCTATTGTTTCTTCACATCAAACCGTACAAATGTTATCACTATGGTCACAATTAAAATTGCATAAATGATTATCTAATCATCCACACTTATAAAATCATTAAACACATTATTAAGATTAATAATATATATCTCCTACAACAACAACTAATACATATAATTTGCATTCTCTCTTCATAAAATAAATTAACAGTTTTAATGTATTTTCTCTTCATTATTTACTTCCAACAACTAAGCATATAATTAATATTTTTATTTTAATTTATATAACATACCCAATTATCTATGTCCAGTTATAAAATTATTACCTATAGACCGTCCAACGGACGGGCCAAGCCTTCTAGTATATATAGGGTTGAGTTTAAGTAAGGAGGGTCCTTAGTGTAAATAATTAGGAGAAATAAGGAGCCTTGGATGCAAGGAGATGAACGGTACTGATTTGATAGTATTAATGTATTAAAAGAAAAAGAAAATTGCAATTGCGTAATTAACGGGATATGGGTTGTTGTATATTAGAAAAGAGATAAATATATTGTTCATTTTAGACGTGGTGAAGTAGTCAGTTTCTGAACTTGCGAAAAGCGATTGAAGAGCGAGATGATTGAATCAAACGAAGAAGACACTACAAGAATGCATGAATCCACCATTAGGGCTGAAGGAGATACAACAGACGAGTGTGCAATATCATCTACTATCGGTTTATTTATCATTTTCTCATATAATTTGATCAATTTTTTTGCGACGATCCGCGATTTCGTTTTCTCACACAGATTCACAATTGTCGTTGTTTGTTTTGTATGTCATTTGTTTGTAAGTTGAAGTCTTTAATGATTTTGTTTTATGGATTGTGTTTATCATCTAGTATTGATAGATTTTTAGGCAGTAGGTAAGAACTAGGGTTTTCTACTGGAAATACACAACTGTCGTAAAGTTTAATGTAGCGTCATTCACATATTATTATAAGTTGTTCATCAATTAATATATAGTTGTTCATTACAATAAAGAAATTCATTTTAAAAAATCTTCGTACGTAGAACTAATTTCTTCATGGTTCAATACCTTAGTGTTGAGTTATTGTTCAACAATTATTATAGAGTTGTTCAAAATAATACATAAATTGTTCATTAAAAAAAAACTTTGTAAGGCTTAGATCTGATTTGTTAGCAATTGAGTTATTGTTCATCAATTAATATGGAATTGTTCAATAGAATAAATGAATTGTTCATTTTAAAAACTTCGTATATATATCAGATTTGTTCTGTGTTCAATATATTAGGATTGAGTTATTGTTCATCGATTAATATAGAACTGTTCAATAGAATAAATAAAGTGTTCATTAAAACATACTTCATTAAAAGATCTATTTTTTTTCTTGTTCACTACGTTAGGGTTATTGTTCATCAATTAATATAGAATTGTTCAATAGAATAAATAAATTGATCATTGAAAACAAACTTCGTAAATAGAGATAATTACTACATTGTTGACTATATTAGGGTTTATTGTTCATCAATCAATATAGAGTTGTTCAATAGAATAAATAAATTGTTCATTGAAAACATTAATTGTTCAGGAAGATGAATAGTAGTGTTTGGCGTTAGAGGAGTTCGGATTCCGTCGACTGGCGGTAGGGGAGTTCGGATTCCGACAACTTGTGGTAGGGGAGTTCGGATTCAGTTGAAATTAACGCTAATGGAGTTGGGATTCCGTCAACTGCTCTATCGGTCACACTCTCTATCCATGAAAGTGTTGAATGGCTTTTGACGTTTGGTGAACAACTTCTCACAAAATAATAAAAAACCTATCTCGTAGATTATGGTAGTTACCAAAATCACAATTTTTTTTATCTTTTTTATTTTAAACAAAAAAGTGAGTAAATCAGTACCAGTCATTTCCTTGCATCCAACGCTCCTTATTTCTCCTAACTATTTACACTAAATTACCTATCTACTTGAACTCAACCCTATATATATATACTATAAAATAGAAAAATTTGGGCAATCAATGCCTCATCAAATGACTTAAATATTTATTTCTACTTTTTTTTCTAATCCATCTATTTATCTATCTTCTATAAAAAAAAGTATATATATAAGAGATTTTGGTGAATGCCCGTAATATACATAATTCTAACATACATATTAAAGTTTAGATCTAATTTATTACTTCTTAATAATATCAAATTCTAAACACCTTTTGATATTCCTAAACCTCCAATATTTCTAACATAAAAAGTTACATCATCCTCTTAATATTTACACCCAATTATACATATGTCATATCTCCTATCCCAATACATGTTCACAACAAAGTGAAAGAATGATAGATTGGTGGAAAGATTTGGAAGAATTTACAAGAATCAGGTTGGTAGCGGCAAGGAAGAAGCGAATATGTTGATGCAGATACGTAAATGTATGGGAACAAGTGTCATTTCCTTTCGAAGGTGAATTAATATTGATTTAGACAACTCCAATATTTGGGAGCATATCCAAGATAATTATATACAAGTACCTAATTCTTGGATAATGTATATATTTCTTCTTTGTTTAATGTAACATATTTAAGTATATTTATTTTTTTCTTTCATGATTGGGCATACAAATTTATTTCTAAATGAATACAAAATACAAATCCTCATTTTCACATTTTTATCAATCTTATATTTAAGATTTTTCTAAGAGCTAGAAGAGAAACGGGGATAATCTTGATAAAAAATATGATATGGAATATTAATTAAAAGTTTCAAATAATAAAATATTTGAATGCATAATCTAGGTCAAATGTAGAAGAATGAAAAAAAAAAATATAAAAGCATCTTCAACCTTGAGTTTTTGAGTATCATAGAAAAAATTATAAAAAATAAAATCAGAAAAAGTCAAGATTTTTGTAATGGTTAAAGGTAATAAGTAGATAGAAAGATATAGAAGTATGTGGAAGAAGAAACTTCTACTGACAATTTTATACGCACTTTTTAGCTTTTTAATTGTTTAATATTTTTTTATGATATTGTTAGTATCTTAACAAAAATCACCATTGCGATGCTCTAAGGAGAAATTGTGGGTGAAGAGCCTTTGGAAGAAGAGTTCTACAAGTTTTAAAAATATGTAAAATTGTGTGACAAGTGATTGGGCGATATAATTTTGACACTTCAAATATCAAAGTACTACCATGTATATTCAACTTTTACAAAAGATACGTTAAATGGTTGGACAAAATAATTTTGAATAATGTAGTGAGAATATGTAATAAGCAAACAATTCTAACAAAAAATTAAAAATTCAATATCTTATTAATTTTTACTTTTGAGTTTTATTTTGATATATTATTATTTTTTCATAAATTTTCTCCATATTAGATGTTTAGTAGATTGTGTGACTTTTCAAATTATCCTACTAAAAATCTTCTTTATATCTATCTATCTATGTATATTATCTATATACTATAAAATACAAAAATTTTTGGCAATTAATAACCCATTTAATTGGCCTAATAACCTATATCTAATTTTAATTTTAATAATAATTATGTATAAACTTATCTAAATATACCTTCTACTTAAATTTCATGTAATTATCTAAATCTTTTTCCTTTATATATGTAAAGTTGTATTTTTTTCAATCAATGTACAATTATTATTATGTTTAGGTATTTTAATAATTACATTATAAAGGAAAAAAAATTTACATGCTATTTGAAATGTAACATTTTGAAATAAATAGTAGAAGTATAAGAAAAAAATTATGAATAAGAATTTATGTTCTGTTTATTTATTAATTGATTAATAATCGTCATAATATAAATAAACAGATAAGCATTTTTTCATTTCTCAAATAAAGTTTTGTTTTATGAAATGATATTATATAAATTATATTTTAATATTAAAATATTGTTTTATTCAAAATTATTAAAGAAATAATGAAACGCAAATATAAATCTAATAAATCATCTTAACTTAAAATACTAATTTTTACAATCTTTGATATTACACACAAAAATAACAAAAGTAGCATTAACATTTGGTATTACATCATTCATGTAGCAACTTTTGGTATTACACAAAACCTTTGGTATTACAATATGAATTTAAAGTCATTAAATTATAATCATTATTATTACAATTAAATATAAATATAAAAGAAGATAAGATCAACCTTTGGTATTCCAAACAAAAGATAAGATTAAATTAAAAATCTAACCTTTCTTATTCCACTCTCTTTCTCACTATATAAGTCTTTCATTTTTGCATTATCATATCACAATTTCATTCACTACGAAGCAAAAACTATAATACAACCCTCAAATTGTAGAAAAAGAAGCATCAATCATGAAATTCTTGGAGATGGAGGGGTAAAGTGAAACAAAAATTAATAAAAGGTAGATGAATGAAGGATACATACCATCCACGAAATGAAAGTATTTCGTTTAGGTTAAAATTCTGTAACTTCTATTTCATTATTTTTTTATAGTAGTGATTTTAAGTCTATATTTGTAATTGCAATAATAAAGTAAATAATAATAATAATTCAAACTAATTCTTCTATTAATTTAATCTAATGAATTTTAGTTACATTAAATTTTTATTTCTCTAACCAAATTTTTTTAGTAGGATTTCTTTAACCAATTTTATACTATGAAGTTTGTATTTCTATTATAAAATATTTCAAACAAATGAATTGTTCACATCCTTCATAATCCTTCAACTTCAAAAAAAATCTAGAAATAAATTTTATCACAAGTAATTATCTCTAATTTTAATCTAATCCATCTATATGTAGATCTAGAAACCTATATACTTAAAGAAAATTGAAAATAAATGTTCATGTACTTAATATGGTTTTTAATAATTTCATTTCAACAATACATTTGTATATTATAAATATTTAAAGTTTGTGGCAGTAAATGGTCATGTAATTAACATTCTTCAATGTTTCATTTTATGTCGATGTTTCTAAAACTAATTTGAGAATTTATTGTCTTTTATCTCAATATACCATGAAAGATTGCTAAAAGCAATACAACATGTAAGTTTTTTTAAAATTGACAATATTAATTGAGAAAGATGTAAATATTTAATCATAAATACTCACAATATTCATAGTGCTAATAAGAGGATAACTTATTGAAAAAATAAATGTAACACCCCGACTTCCGCCGGGGCGCTACTTAGAAATAGACCTTACTAGGTACTATTAAATAGGTTGACAACTACACTTTAGGATCTTGCAACGCGGACACAACGAGAAAACATAATAAAAACATCCAACCTTTTGTTTAATAAAACTTAGAAAAACATAGTCATGCATGCGTTCTCGAAAACCTAAATATAAATGTCCTGACTCTGACGAATTTTCACTAACAATAAAATCATTCGATGAAAATAGAATACAAGTCATAATACCAACTCTAACGTAATAATTAAAAACAACATCCTAGAAATCATAAATAAACTAATGTCAAAACCCATCCCACTATGACACACGCTCTTTACCGCTCCGGCCCGCCATCTAGCCTCGGTTCCTGCACGGCTCCCTGGTTCATACCTAGAACTAAAAAATATTCCCCGAGGGGTCAGCATCTAATCTATCGAGTTAGAAAGAATACGGAGATTGTAGAACGTTTTGAAATCATTTCTAGAGTCAACATACAAATCCACAATCGCAATCATAACTCTAAAGGCCAATACCTAAATTAGTTATAATCCGACACACATACCCACATACGCATTTACAACCAAGATCCCATAACAATGCAATTCCTCCTTTTCCACAATCCGACTTCCAAGGCGCTCATCACCGCGCCGAGTGCAGAGGCAGGCCCTCCCACTCCACTTCACAATCTCCCTTCTAACCCCGGCTAAGCCTCTACCGGAGCACTTGCCAAAACACATAGATAATAATTTTCGTTTTTGAAGGGCACGGTTTCTCTGTCACACGGGTCAAATGTAACCAACTCTTCCTCAACGCCAGCTACGATGGGCCGTGTCGGAAACGGTACCAACACAGAGAAAACGTTCCAAAACTATCCTTCCATTAAAATACATTCAACCCATTTTACGCACACATCAATTCAAGAAGTTCAAAACAATTTAAAAAGGAATTCGGGACTAGTTCCCAAAACTCGCCCTACAATAACGATACACAATCTAACAAGGTAGAGAAGAACCGAGCAAGTCGAAAAACGACTTACCTCGAAACAAGGGATCCTTTTGACGAAGACGGAACTACGATCTCAAATGGAAACGGTTCCCTAAAAAATTATAAAGGAAAAGATTAATTTACATACGAGCCAAACCAAACTAACCCAACCAAAAAGGCCACTTCTAATTCCCTTAACAACCGACTTTTATTTAAAGGATTTCTCATTAGTAGATATTAGAAAATCCTAATCACCTAATAATATTATCCTACAATTTAACAAACTTAAGCCCAACCATCCAATTTCCCCCACTCCCTTGCCCATTAGCTCGGCCCAGCCCAAATTGGGTAGATGCGGCCCAACTCCCCAGCCCATCTTCTTTTACCAATTCCATCGGTTTGACCAAGCAAGCAGTTTTGACCAGACCTTGCGGGTCCCACCCCATACCATCTTCAACCTCGAGAAAGAACTCGAGTTCGCCGCCATCTTCTGGTTCTTCCTATCGTTCCGACCCCTGCGACAACCCAGCCCGAGACCGGCGGCAACCTCTTCTCTGGCTCCGTCTTCCCAACTCGACCCCTCGCCTCACCTTCGTTCCTTCTTCAACCTTGAAGAAAACCCAGACCCGTCGTCCCTGTTCGCCCCTATTCGCTCCTCCACCAACGATCCCCCTTCTCCGGCGACTCTAACCTGTAACGACGACCTCGAGAGAGAGCGGGGAGGAGCGTCGCCTGCCGCCCCTTTCGAGCCCAACCTAACCTGCCTTCACTGCCCCCCAACGACATCCCCCTACCGACCCCTTCCCAGACCGACAGATCTCGCCGTCCGGGGCCCTTGGCCGCTTATGACCGGCTCGGCATTTTTAACGCCTCGCTGGGTTCAAACTCTAACGACCAGTCCCGAGACAATCATAACCCAGACATGATCCGAACGGAATATAACAAGATGGAGAGTTTGAGGGTTACCGAATGGTCCGAGGCTCTGTTTCTGGTCTCGGCGGGGTTCAGCGACGCCTGTACTCAATGCGAGGAATCGACGGAATTGCAGGGCAAGTACGAAAGTGATCCGAAAACTTTTGGCAGGCACGAAAGAGAGCAGGGAAGGGATCGAATTTTAACGCCTCGGTTATAAGAATCCGAGAAGGATATGATTTTTGGAAGATATGAATTTGGTTAAATTTGATAAGGTAAATACAATTAGGATAGGATTTAACTTTTGATAGAATTTTTGGTTAAAAAGGATAGATTTTAATTAGATTAGATATAACAAATCTAATTAGTTATCATATAGATAAATTAATTATTAGCTAGGTGTTCAAACGGATTATTAAATCGGTTTTAACTAATAAATACTCTTTTCTGAGGGTTACTTGCGGGTTAAGAAACTTAAATGCTTGTAAGCAAAGGAAACCTGTTTTCCGACTTACGAGACCTAAAATGAAGACAAATATTACAATAAATTACCCTATATTCATTGAATATTTGAATGAGATAGAAATAAAATTAATGTGGACAACATAAGATAGAAGTAAAAATAAAAAATAAACATTTTTTATTAAAAATTAAAAAATAAACATTTTTTATTAAAAATTAAAAAATAAACATTTTTTTATTAAAAATTAAAAAATTTAGATTATTCAGCATTCTATTCTACCAATTATTTTTTCAAAATAAGTAAGAAGTTGAAATGTTGAAACTTTCATTAGACAATTAATGAGATCGATAAATGATCATAATTTTATCAAAATAAATACGAAGAAATCGAAAAATTGTAACCATACTTGACCCTAAATATTGAAATTAATGGGGTTAAATACTATTATTATATCAAAATAATTTAATTGTAATAAGTGAGATTAAATGGATAATACACTTTTGCCTATGAAAGTATTTCAATACAATCTTTATGAAAGCGACTATACATAGTAGATTAACTGTAATTTTAAGCATTGGTTCCCCATAAAATATTCTTCATGATTTGTAGTAACCTTTGGTATTACATACAAGTACACAACCTTTTTTTTGTCGAAACAAGTATGCAACCTTTCACATTACAATATGAATTTAAAGTCATTAATTATAACCATTGGTATTACAAATAAAAGTAAAAATAAAAGAAGATAAAACTAGTCTTTGATATTCCAAACAAAAGATAAGATTAAATTTAAAATATAACCTTTGATTATATCAAATATTTAACAACTTTTGTAGTAACCTTTGGTATTACACACAACCTTTGGTATTAATATATGAATTTAAAGCTATTAAATTATAAATATTGGTATTACAAATAAAAGTAAAAATAAAAGAAGATAAGATCAACCTTTGGTATTCCAAATAAAAGATAAGATCAAATTTAAAGTATAATTTTTCGTATTCCAATCTCTTTGTTACTATATAAGTTTTTAACTTCTGCATGATCATATCACAATTCCATTCACTATAAAGCAAAAAATAAAAGATAACTCTCAAATTGTTGAAAAATAAAGATCAATCAAGGAACTCTTGGAGATGGGTAAAGTGAAAAAACAAAAAATAAACAAAATTCTACAATTTCTATTTCATTTATCTTTTTTTTTCTATAGTAATGATTTTAAGTCGATATTTGTGACAATAAAGTAAAAAAAAATTTAAAATAATTATTTTAGCAATTTAATCTAATGAATTTTAGTTACATTAATTCCATTATCTTTAACCAATTTCTTTCCTTTGGGATTTGTATTTCTATTATAAAATATTTCAAACTAATAAGTTGTTCACATCTTTCACAATCTTTCAACATCAAACAAATTTTAAATTTTTTAACCTATGTATTTTATTTCTAATTTTAATCTAATCCATCTATATGTAGATCTAAAAACCTATAAACTTAAAAAATGACAATTAATTTTCATGAACTTAATATGATTTTTAATATATCATATCATTTTAACAAAAAATTGTATATTATAAATATTTAAATATGTGGTAGTAAATGGCCATGTAATTAACATTTTTCAATATTTCATTTTATGTGGATATTTCTAAAACTATTTTGAGAAGTTGTTTTCTTATCTCAATATGCCATAAAAGATTGCGAAAATCAATACATCATGAAAGTTTTGAAAATTGACAATATAAATTTGACAATGGCCTAAGTATTCTAATCACATATACATATATTCAATATACAAGTATATTTAATCACACTTAATTGTGATTGTTTTATTATCTAATTTATTATAATAAAGTATTCAAATTACCCTAAAATGGTAAAAAAATCCTTTACAAATTCTTTGTAAATGCATAATCTATATAACAAACTAAAATTAATTTCTTTATAAAACGATACTATTTCTTTCAAAAAAAATTCATTATTTTTTTAATCTATTAATCCATCGCAATTCAAAACTTGCAACACAATTTGTTTTTAACCCTTAATATTTCTTAATTGAATTAGGTTGATATATTTATTCATAATTAATATAATACATGCGACAAAAATAGTAAAAACAACATTTTAACAAAAAACATGTAACATTATTAGAGCTGTCAAAAGTTGACCGAACCCGCTAACCCGACCCGAACCGCCCGATAATTTTAAGGTCAAGACCCAAAAATTTGAACCCGAAACCCGAAATGAACCAAACCCGATAGAACCCAAAACCCGTTGGGTTGAAACCCGACCCATGGGTTGACCGATTTGGTATATTTATAGAATAATTAAAATTTATTTTAAAAATTATAGTATATTTTATTATTAAAATAAATGAAAACAATAGATTATAATTTTTGACCCGCTGGTCAAATTGATTTTAATAATCATAAAAAAGGATATTTTTGACCCGCTTGTCAACCCGAACCGACCGAAAACCCGTTACAACCTGACCCGATTGACCCGTGCCCATAACAAAACCGAGCCCGATTCAACCCGAACCCGAAATGACCAAACCCGAACCTGCCCGACCCGACCCGACTGACATGTCTGAACATAATATAAACCTTAAAAAAAACCGTGCATAGCACGGGTAATCCTCCTAGTATATACTGTATAGAAGAAAATTTTGGTTATTTATAACTAATTCTGCTAATTTAATTTAGAGAGTTCAATTCTACAATAAAGCTAAGAAGACCAAGAGTCAATTTATAAATAGAGTCACGCTCAGGTGCCTTAATATTATAGGGTAAGATCTGCGAGCAATTTCAGACCATTGGATCAAAAAAATTAACGGTACGGATTAAAAGAAATGGGTTTGGTAGAAAAAAAAGAAAAAGGAGGCGGTTCATTTAAGATGGCACACACGGGTAAATAAGGCAAACTTCTAAATCTATGGACAGAAATACCCTTCTATCATAAAAAGCTGATTTTGCCCAAAAATCTCAAAACACGCTCGTTCTTCACAACATCTTCTCTCCCCCCGCTGGAGGTTTCGCCCCTAAACATCAATCAATCAAGCCAGATCTAACCCAAATTCACCATTAAAGCGGTTCAAAATAAACAATGGATTAAGGAATCGAAGAAGGTATGAACCGATTTATTTTTTTTCTCTAGGATTTAGGGTTCTAGATCTCAGATTGGCAGTAGTTAATTGCAATTTTAAATTTTCTAGGGTTTACGGTTTACGGTCCTCAGATTTAATATTTGTCAGTAGAAATTGTTGTTAATCCATTTCAAAGAGCATTTAGATTCAGCCTTTGCATCTTTCTTATACATTCAATCTTGTTTTTCATCTTCAATGCACCTAAAGACACTCATTTTTCTGATATTTGTAATTGATTTGCAACTTTTTTTGTTACTTTACTTTTTTAAAATATATATTTTTCTAGATCTAGTATTGAATATGAATTGTTGTTGAGATGTTGGTTGTTGGATGTATTGAATCTAATAAATGTGCATCTATTGAATTAGAGCTTGAGGAGGAAATCTAGTGTATTGATCTTTGTATGATTGTTCCGATTCGTATCCTAAAAATATATTAACTATTACATTGGTTCACATCATTGTATGATGAGGTTCATCATAAACACTATGATGGTTCATTGTTTTTTCCATGATAACTATTAGAGTACATATAATGATTGCCCAATATTTTTGGTCATCACATTATAAAATTATCTCTCTCTTTTATTTTACCCATGACCAAATCAATGACCCTACTCATTTATTTAGCCTCAATGGTTGTCCATACAAAATCATATCTACCCCAACTTTTTTATATTTAATTTCTTCTTTTTATGAGATGTGTCATCATGTTAAGCAATGACCAAAATAAATTGGTGGTCATTGTGATGACAACATCACCATATCTCCTCCAAATTAACTACCTCTCTTCTCATTTAATAATTTTTTAATTTTTCTCTTTCCTCATGAACAAAACTTGGTCTACCATTGGGGATACTCTTATGTCATGCCATTTGGTTCATGATAGATATTATTTTGATTCATGGTGTGATTAATGATGCAAATTTTGTATATTGTTTCTTGTACGGAGAGGTCCCTATAATAAACATCATGTTTATTTCATATTTCAGTCATTTTGTTTGATTTTTAATTGTTTGGACATGAAACTTTCAAATGATCATGTCATTTGGTAGCCTATTAGCTCAAATGGTAGAGCAATGTGTATGTGCACATAGATGTGGGTTCAAATCCCACATAGGCTAATTCTTGATACAGACATGTCGTTTTGTTCATATCGGTTGTTCTTTTGGTTCATGACTTTTTAAGGTAAGGTTCATAATATTTCTTCTTATGGTTCAAAAGGTTTGGTCCATGCTTTTTTGTGTATAATAATTGTTCCTTTGGTTCATGTTTGAATAACCTTAAGTTCATCAAAGTTCATCTTATGGTTCATGTCTTTTAGTTTATGCTAGTTATTATTTTCTTTCGTGATTTTTGGTTCATGGTATTTGTTCTTTCGGTTCATGTTTTTGTAAGCTAGGTTCATAATAATTCTCATGGTTCATGACTTTTAGTTCTTAATAATTTATCTTATAGTTCATGTCTTTTAAGTCACACTAGTTATTTTGGTTCATGACCTTTGTTCTTTTAGTTCATGTTTTTATAAGCATAAGTTTATAATATATCATCTTACGATTTTAAGTTCATAAAAGTTGTACTAATGGTTCATTACTTTATATGGCCAGGTTCATAACAATTGTCAATAAGGTTCATGAAATTTAATTCACAATAACATGTCTTAAGATTTGTAAATGGTATTATGTTGGTTCATGTTATAACGGTTAAGTTCATAAACATTATCAATAAGGTTCATGAAAATTACTCTTAAAACCATAATATTGTATTACGTGAAGTTGGACCTAAAGTTGAGACTAAGGTTCATGAAAATTTCTTGGCACTTGCGTGAGTGCGTTCACTTTCACTTGTGGTAATTGCTCGGCATTGACAGCCGAGTTGTTGGCAATTCTTAATGGACTTAAGCAAGCTAGAATATTGGGAGTGACACAACTTAAGCTCGAAACTGATTCCAAAGTGGCATGTGGTTTGATTCAGCAAAGGTCGATTCTTACCCACCAAGATTTCAACACAATCAAACAATGCCAAGAAATGCTGGATGATTCAACTTGGGTAGTTCACATTTCCCACATATTAGAAGTGGCGCCAACAAGGCCTCAAATGCTTTAGCCCAATAGGCGATTGCTCTTGATCCCCCTTTTATTTTGCCTCCCTTTATTTCATGTATTGCTCTCGCTGATTATGTAGGCCTTAATGGCCAAAACTCTCTTAATTAAATAAAATCAGCTTCCTTTGGATAAAAAAAGCTGAGACTAAATTTCAAGCACATAAAAGAAGGCTAAAATAAAAATGAACCAAGATCTCAAACTCATCCACTCTTTATACAATTTCAAGCATAAATACTCAAAAGCTTTACTCAATGATTTTGGCATGCTAGGTTCATAAGTTCATAACAATTGTCAATAAAGTTCATGAAATTTAATTTATAATACTTATTATTTTTGTCACATAGTCTAGTACATACATCGTATTTTGTGGGTTCATGTCTTTATACGATTAGGTTCATAACAATTATCAATAAGGTTCATGAAATTTAATTCAGAATACTTCGTACGTGTGTCATATATTCTTGTTCATAAATGGTATGAGTTTAAAATGGTATGCTAGGTTCATAATTTATGACACAATTGGTAAAAAAAGCTCTAAGCTCTATGTTGATCATTTAGGCATTTTGTCGAACACATGGTGGGCGGTAGAAGAGGATTGACCATTAGCATTTGTTTTCAATTATAAACTTGAAATTGTAAAGCAAAACATACATAATCTTCATAGGTTTGACTAAAAGCAACACAAATTGGTTGAAAACACACAAAAAACATGTAAATCGAAGTAGTAAGCTCTCAAATTTGAAAACCCCCAAATGTAAACTAGAAACCATACAAAACAGATTTATACCAGAATCCATGAAGAGAGAACCCGAATTTGGGTCAAGATCAACAAAAAAAGCAAACCAAATTGAAAGAAGCAATGGTCAACAGATTAGGAGAAGAATCGATCGAAAAGTGTAGCTTGAGTCTCCACGTTGAATAGGAAGAGTATGAACTTCCGTAAGTTGTGTTCTAATTTAAGGGATAAAAGACCAAAATACCCCTCCGTGTATAAATCACTTAAACGCGTGTATTAATCGTGAGCGTAGATGTGTCTTGATCGAACGGCTCACATGTGCCCGCATAAAACACTGTAGCATTTTAATGCACCTGATCGCAAAACTTTATAAATAAAGCTTATTATACAATAATCCAAGAAATATTATTAAAAAAAGACTTTTGATCTACCATTTTGTGTAACAACAATCCTTTTGGAGCCATTAATTTCTTTAATTAATTGGATACCTATTAAAGTTCTCCAACTTTTCAATTTCTAACTAACCTTTCATATTTCTAAACCTTCAACTTTTCCAATATAAAAGGTCACATCATCTACTTCATATTGTCATCTGAATATACGCATCTATCTATTTATATTATATGTACTGTAAAATAATAAAAATTTGGGCAAGTAATGGCTCATTCAAATAACTTAAATATTTTTTTATAATACATAAAATGATACTATTTCTTCCAAACTAAAAAGTTGTTATTATTTTTTTAATCTATTAATCCGTAAGAATTCAATACTAGCTTCCTCGCAAATTATTTTTTAAATCTTAATATTTCTTAATTGAATTAGGTTGATATATTTATTCATGATTAATATAATACATGCAACCAAAATATTAAAACAATATTTAACGAAAAAATATGTAACAATAATATAAAATATAAACAAAAAATTCGTGCGTAGCACGGGTCATCCTTCTAGTAACTTATAAAGAAGAAAATTTGCCCCATTTATGACTAGCTATCTAACAAAGAAATTAGTGAGATATTTTCTTTCAATTGACCTTTAATCTCCTATATGATGAATCCAATGATAATGAAAAGGTAAGATAACAATTGTTTCTTCATCTATACTAAGACCCTATGTATTCCACCAATGAAGAAGAAAAGAATAATTAAAAAAATCAAAATTAATGAGATATTTTCTTTCAATTGACCTTTAATCTCCTATATGAAGCACCCAATAATCATGAAAAGGTAAGATAATAGTTGTCTTTTCGTCTACTCTAAGACCCTTTGCATCCCTCCAATGAAGAAGAAAATGATAATTAAAAACATTATTTTAATTAATCTTTAGTATCTAATAGGATAAGATAATGCTTTGAATGAGCCAGAAAAGGTAACTAACAATGAATAATTATGTAACAAACTAAACAAACGGACTAAATGAGCAAAAATGAAAAGGTAAAATAAAATAAAGGTTTGGAAAGCATTTTGCAACATTCTGTAATGCCTTTTTTCAATAAAAAAAGGTTTGACTTATTAGGAAAGATATATTTTATCTTAGGGAAAACATATTATTTACCCTAGTATGATTTGTTCTGTGCTTAGCGAGCAAATTCTAGCTTGTACTCCATGGACTTCTTATGTATAAATACTCTCTTGACATGATCAATAGAATTAACGATTGCATTGCAATTGATTCATAAACTTTACATGGTATCAGCCAACAAACCCGATCCTCAAACAAAGCTTTCGCCTTTCTATCCTAGATCGCCTAGCATGACTGGCTCCGATGATGAAATTGTTCAAGATTATCTGGTTCTCCATACGAAGACTTCCGGTGCTATATTGGTCGTCGCTTCTGGCAGTAACACCGACACCACACTATAGTTTTCGATGCTCAACATCCGCCTTGAGCAATCCAACTATATGCTTTGGCGCCACACGATCAAATCATCCCTAGAAGCCTATAGGTTGGACTGTTATCTCCTTGCAAGCTCCAAGCCGCCAGCAACTATCTTCGCGACCACAACTTCGGACGCTCCTCAGATTGCTAATCCAGATTACGTGGAATGGAAACAAAAAGATCGGCATGTACTTCTTTGGATCCGATATAAAATGTTGACCACTCTCTTGGTTCATGTGGCTCGTTCCAAAACGGCTCATGAAGCATGGAGAATTCTTGAACACATGTTTTACTCGAGAATCGTGCTAAACTTATGCATCTCAAGCAACAATTACAATCTCTTCCAAAGGGAGAATTATCTATTCTGGAGTATGTTGAAAAGAAAAGAGCTTTTTTGGACTCTCTTGCGGATTGCAATCACATTGTGCTTGACGAGGAGTTTATCGAGTACATTCTCGGCTGACTTGATGCCTCTAATTCTCCATTTTTGTCTGCCTATAATATGACGTCAGAAAAGATTAATAGTGACGAGCTCCATGGCTTGTTGTTGCGTGAGGAAGAACGCATCTCCAAACCTGATGCTATTATGTCAACGATGTCTGCAAATACAACTAGTCGCAAGTCACAAGCCTTGTCATCTTCAGCGCCTCCTGACTCTACCGCTCGATCAGATCATCTCCTATGCCAGATTTGCCAAAAACCGAACCATGATGCTCTCAATTGTTGGCAATGGTTCAATGGAGATGCTTATCCGCCTACAAATCTGCCACAAAAGTAGTGTGGCAGGGGTCAAGGTGACCGTGGAGGGGTGGGTCGAGGCCAATAGTAGCAACAATACAACAACTATGCCCTCCCTAATACCAACAATATGGACGTGGACAACCTCCACAACAAGATTTTCGCCAGGTCTACCATGTTGCCAATCCACCATCTACCCTTGTTGATCCATCGTGGTACTTTGACACCAGGGCTACAAATCACGCTGCTGCTGCCTTCGGTAATCTTTCTGTTTACTCAAATCACTCTGGCAATGATGGCTTATAAGTAGGCAATGGTATGTCTCTACCTATAACTCATATTGGACAGAATATTCTTCCTGCAAAATCTATGCCTATTCATCTTAAAGATATTCTCTTTGTTCCTCAAATACCAAAAACCTTATAAGTGTTTCACAATTGTAAAAAGACAATAATACTTATATGATTTTCTACCCTACTTATTGTTTTGTGAAGGACCAATAGGGCCGGACCATCCTCAAAGGCACCGTTGAGAACGGGCTCTATCGCCTCCAATCACCATCAACCGACCCTTCACTTCCACGCATTTACATTGGGTAATACACTTCTCTTGAAACTTGGCATGAGCGTATAGGTCATCCTAACGAGTCTTCTTTAAAGCATCTAGTTTCTAGGTTTAATTTACCTATTTCAGTCAATAATCTTAAACAAATCTGTGAGTTGTGTCAACTTAGGAAGAGTCAAAGACTTCATCTCCCTAGTACACATGAGTCTAGTTCTAGTCCGTTTGCTCTTATTTATTCAGATGTTTGGGGCCCTACTGATGTGAATTCCTTTAATAGCAATAAATATTTCCATATTTTTGTTGATGACTTCACAAAATTCGTTTGGATATATTTTCTTCATAAAAAATCTCAAGTGTTGCATTTCTTTCAACTCTTCCAACATATGGTTGAAACACAATTTTCCACAAAAATCAAACAATTTCAATCAGATTGGGGAGGGTATATCAAAATGTCTCTACCTACCTTCAAACACAAGGGATAGCCCATCGGATTTCTTGCCCTCACACTCTATCTCAAAATGGTGAGGCTGAACGCCGACATAGAACCATTGTGGAAAAAGGTCTTGCTCTCTTATCTCATGCCAAATTACCTAACTCTTTTTGGGAACATGCCTTCCACACATCGGTTTATCTTCACAACCGCACTTTAACTCCTATTCTAGGTCATAAATCTCCTTTTGAGTGTCTTTACAACAAAGTTCTTGATTATTCCTTTATTAAATCCTTTGGGTGTCTTTGCTATCCCTTGTTACATCCATATACTCATAATAAATTGGAATTTAGATCCTCTCCTTGCATTTTTTTTGGTTATAGTTCTCAACATAAGGGATATTTATGTCTTCATATTCCTACAAATAAGGTCTACATTGCTCACCATGTCATTTTGATGAGACAACTTACCCATATGAATTGCATACCAATAAAACCATCTCTAATTTACAGCCACCATTACATGAAAATATACCCTCCAATTTACTACAAGTTGCGGCCCAACACACGCCCTCACTGCTCCATCACCACCTTTGTAGTCACTCGCCAACCCAAACCCGGAACCCGATCGGCCATGCCCAACGTCATCGGGTCTCTCCTCAAGTCCATCTCCACTTCCAACGTGCCCAACCTCACCCATGCAGCCTATTTTAGCCGAGTCGAGCCCATTAACTGCCTTGCCCGACCATTCATCATATGAGCCCACTCTCAACACCTGTCGGGGACTCCGACTCTGATGATTCAAGTAAGACTACAGATGAGCCTTCTAACCTATCTCAATCTCCTTCTCATCCTTCTTATTTTAGGCCTGTTGAAAATTCCTGTCATCAAATGGCGACTCGATAAAAAAATAGACATCCTTAAACCAAAATCATTCAACTCCACAAAACATCCCTTACCATGCTCTCCTGATGAACAATTTGAACCCAAAACATTTAGCCAAGCCTCTAAATTACCCGAATGGCAACATGCCATGCATGTTGAGTAGCCAAGGGATTCAAAAGAAGAGGATGGTAAGGGATGGCATGTTGCCATTCGGGTAATTTAGAGGCTTGGCTAAATGTTTTGGGTTCAAGGGATTCAAAACATTTGTTCTTCTTACTCTGCCACCTTGTAATGCTAACATTGTTGGTTGTAAGTGGGTTTACAAGATTAAAAAGAAGGCAAATGGTTCTATTGAACGCTACAAAGCTCGTTTAGTAGCCAAGGGATTCAATCAGGAGGAAGGTATTGACTACTTGGACACTTTCAGTCCTGTTGTTAAACCAACTACCATTCGTATTGTCTTGTCTATTGCTCTTACCTTTAATTGGAGTCTTAGGCAAGTTGATATTGACAATGCCTTCCTTAATGGAGTTCTTATTGAGAGAGATTATATGGCACAACCTCCTGTTTTTGTTGATTCTCGACCTAGACATGTTTGCCTATTACAGAAAGCTCTTTATGGTCTTAATCAGGCGCCTAAGGCATGGTTTACTAAACTAAAATTCTTTCTGTTCAAGCATGGTTTTCAGGCGTGTAAATCAAATACTACACTATTCATTTGGCGCACTACTAGTTCCACCATTTTTATTCTAGTCTATGTTGACGACCTAATTATTACATGATCCAATTCTAAGGAGATTGCTCAGTTTCATCTACTAAATTCGGCTTTCTCTCTTAAAGATCTTGGTGATTTGCATTATTTTTTGGGCATTGAACTGACTCGTACTATAGACTCGATTGTATTATCACAACAGAAGTATATTCAGGATCTTCTTGTACATGCTAAAATGCAGGATGCCAAGCCTATTGCCTCTCCAACAAAACCTGGCTCTTGTCTTACATAATATGGCGACCCGATTACTGATATTTCACTCTACAGGAGTATTGTAGGCGCATTACAGTATGTTACTATAACTCGTCCTGAAATTTCTTACGTTGTAAATGGAGTTTGTCAATTTATGCAGTCTCCTACAGAGTTACATTGGCAAGCTATTAAGAGTCTCCTTTGCTACTTAAAAGGAACACTCACTAATGGCCTCACCCTAAAACCGGCCACTAACAGTTGTTTGATAGCTTTTTCTGATGCCAGGTGGGCTTTTGATATTGATGATTGTCGCTCTCAACATGGCTTTGCTATATTCTATGGAGGTAATTTAAATTTAGTCAGTCGGTCTTCAAAGAAACAGAATGTGGTTACTAAATCTAGTTCTGAAGCTGAATATAGAGTTATTGCGTTCACCGCTACTAAGTTAATATGGATTCAGCAACTCCTATTTGATCTACGTTCCCCATTACAGATGCTTCCTATTGTTTTGTGTGATAATCTCAATGCTACATATATGTCTGCAAATCTTGTTTTTCATCAAAGGTCTAAGCATATCAAGATTGATTTTCACTTTGTAAGAGAACAGGTTGAAGATGGATCCTTTATTGTTCGTCATGTTCAAGCCACGGATCAGATTGCAAATATATTCACCAAAGCTGTGGGATTTGCATATTTTCAAACTCTGCGTTCCAAGCTTCATGTGCATTCTCCACCTTAAGCTTGTAGGGGGTATTAGGAAAGATATATTTTATCTTAGGGAAAAGATATTATTTACCCTAGTATGATTTATTCTATCCTTAGAGAGCAAACCCTAGCTTATGCTCCAAGGACTTCTGATGTATAAATACTCTCTTGACATGATCAATAGAATTAACGATTGTATTGCAATTGATTCATAAACTTTACATGACTACATATAGAATTGACATTTAACTGTTTTTCAATACAACAATAGGTTGAAAATTTTAAAAATATATAAATTAATTGAACCTCACCCACAAACCTACTTTCACACCCAAACTTCCAAATCTAAGTGAAAGAGAAGAGATCCTACATCTTTAGGTAAAGCTTGGATTTTTTTTAAATTTGATTCTTTTTTTTTTTTGTAAAGCTTGGATTTAAATATTGCAAGCTTTCATTCATTTTTTTTTTATCAGCACATATCAATGGATTCAGGCTCATCAAACATCAACACCAAAGACAAAAGTAATTTTGAAATCAAAGAAACAAATGAAACTCATGACAATGTAATTCAAGGCACAATATCTGAATTATGGGGAATTCCATTTCCACCGCCGTCCTCATCCACGTGTTCGTCATTTAAATTAATCGGATTTGAACAAGAATTTCTTTGCCCTCCCACAAAAGACCAAAAACTCGATATTGACGAGGTGAAATTGTTAAGACGGTAAAATTGTTGAAATGGTGAAATCATTCCTCCGCCGTGGTTAAATAGCTGGAGTGAAACGTGTTTTGCCTTTTAACGACTAGATAGCGGTTGCGGAAACCATAACTGTTTTAATTTTTTCCAAATACTAGTAGCGGATTTTTAAAAAAGTTTTACTACTTCCATAATTTTTTACAAATTATAGTAGCGGTATGCTATACCGCTATTTATTATTTCTTAAAAATTTATTCCGATGGAATTTACCGCTATTCTAAAAGTGAAGCGCATGCTGAATCTGACCGCGACACTTCAGTAATCCGTTTTCGTATTCTCGGTTAAATGTTGGGCAATATAAACTATATAGGCTCGTATTGTTCATAGCACCACATGTAATTACACAAGTGAAGTTGGCACTAAAGTTACATATTATACTTGAAACACTCCTATTTAATTTTATATATTTTGAAATAGTTGTAAGAAGTGCCAAATCATCAATTTACATGGTGTGGTGTGGTGAGGAGGAAAACGGTGGTGGGAGGGAAATGGGCAAAGAAAGAGAGGTGGTGCTGGTGCATGTAGTTGACAATGACACTGATTTCCAACGTTCCAATTTCTTTATAACAAGACTTGTGACTTCAATGAACTTGTCGGTGTATACTGTGTAATTGTAGGTTGTAAAGCTCTTTCTTCCTCCTTTTGGTTTCCCATTTTATTTTGCTTTTAGTGGTTTCAACAGCCTACAACTTCTCATCTTTTAGTTGATTTTTTTTTTAATGTTAGCGACATATATGAAATTGTTTTTATTTATCTTGTTGCAGTGGAACATGTACCATATAATCATATTATAATAATATGAAAAGGGACTTGAAAAAATTCCACTAACATTTTCCAAGAATCAGCCTATGTTGTTTAACATCAAAAACGCTGTTTACAAATTAAAAGTGAAAAAATTGCACTAACATTTCTATAAATTTAGCCTGTGTTATTTAGCATTAAAAAAGTGTGTGCAAATTGATATCCTAGTCAAATGCTATAAAATTCAATAAATTAGTGTGCATTTACGATCACTAAAGGTATAGAATATGGATAAAAACTAATTAGGAGAGCAATTGATGTAATCGTGAGGCTCTTGGACCGCCTACAATACATAAACCACACGTTTCTCTTAAAAAATAATAAAACGAAGTTAGAAATGTTTGATTGCTCACCATTGTTTAATTTAATGAAGAAGGCTATTATAATTTTATAAGAATTTTGTCGTTAATTGGAGTTACCGTTAGTCACATTATATAGGTTGTGTAAGTAGGGTGGACACGGTTGGTTAATCGGAGTTTAGGTTAATCAGATATTGGTTAATCGGAACTCCGGTTAGTAAATTTTAATAACCATGATCGTGTTGTTCGTTATCGGTTAACCGTGAAACTCGGTGCGGTTTATTAATTAAACGACTTGTTTTAATTTTATTTTTTTAATCAAAATCAGTTTTAATACAAAAATTACCTTATTTTTCAATAAAAAACTTAAAATTTAAATTAAATACAAAACACAAATAAATATCCAAAATACAAACAAATTCATAATATATGAGTGAGAATGGGGTGCTGCAATTTCACTTGCTGGAATGGTTTGCCCGAAGAGAAGAACAACAAAATAGTGCATATCGAGAATGGTATTCAATTGAACGGCTTGTCCAAAGAAGAAGGGGCAGCATGCCTGCAGCTTGATGGACTCTTGGAGCTGGAAGAGTGGAAGTTTGGAAGAGATCTCAATTTTTAGTTTGGGTTTGGGTTTGGGAACGAAGAAGAGTAGAGAAGGGGCGGCGAGTTTAGGTTTGAGAAAATTTTAGCCTTTTACGTCAATTTTTAGTATAGCAAACTAGCAAAGTAGGTGAACGGCTGAACTTGTGAATTGCTTTGTTTGAGTTTTATCTGAGACTCTTGAGTATTGAAAAAAATTAAAACTATAAGCAAAAATTAAAATAGGTAGTTTATTATTTATTAAAATAAATTTATTTTTAATAAAAACTAATTAGATATATAATTCCCTTTTTAAAAACATATAATATATATTAAAAGTATTATTATTCCATCAGTTAACAACTCATGAAAATATTGATAACCGTTAAAAGTATCGGTTGGTTAGCTGTAACCACTTTTAAAAAAATTATGTTCGGTTAACCGTAAGAAATGATCTGTTTTTCGGTTATGTTTTTTTTGCTCAACCCTAGTGTTAGTGCACAAAATTTCACCTAATCCACCTCCGATGCCTAAGTCAAAAGAGCAGTTTGTCAATTGAACGTCTGGGTAAAGGTAAGGCTTGCTTTCGAGCTCAACGAATATGAGTATGCTTACCACACATGGAGATCTCATGTATTTATAATGGAGGAAAGGGAGAGAGAATGCCGAAAATTCTATCTCTAGGGCCGGCCGAGATGCCTTGACACCCAAGCAAGCGATATCTTGTCCCCCAATCCGTAAGGAAATTCCTTATTAAGAATGATTCCTCCATCATAAAGATATTAATAAAAGCAGTAATTTAATAAAGAAAATAATAAAGAAGGTTTAAGATATAGTTACTGAAAATCTTTATAATATTTACCCACTTGAATGTTAGTTACGTAAGAACGCAACTAAGACTCAAGTACTCTAGGACCTATTCGAAATGGCCATGCAGATTAGTCGATGGGTCCCCTAACGCATTTTTATATTTGAATATTCGTACATCCATGAGCGAATATCATGGGATCCATGCCCCCCTTAAGCATACACAACTGTTGCAAATTAAGATACACTCATTGGAACAAGCAAAACAGAGAAGGGAGACCAGAACGTTGAAAAAAGGTTCTTGGCCAAGATTATCTTGAAACAAATAAAAAACAAAAATGAGCTTGTTCCATTATCCCTTATCAAAACCAACATCTATGTGAGGGGCTTCCAAAAACGTTCACGGTTGGCAGACCCACGGTCGCGGTTGGCAGTGCCGCGATCGCAGTTGATAGACCCGCGGTTGCAGTTGGCTCTACTGGAAGAACTTCTACAAATGGGCGACATTCCAAGTCCGAGGGATGACATTCCCATCAACACTCTTAGCGAGTAAGCTCCTTGACCATACGCTACAATCACTTGATACGGTCACTCCAAATTCGGGTCAAGCTTTGCCATCTACGGGGTCACACACACTTCCAACGACCCATCGAAGTACAAGGTCCCCGACTCGAAAAGTACGATATCTTACACATTGGGCTATGACTCATTCGGCTGCCTGTTGGTAGGATGCAATCTGTATAGCTACAAAGTCTTGGCGATCCTCGATGAAGTCGAGGTCGTTGGAAAGAGCGCGACTATTCTTGAGAACGAGATCAAAATGCCAAACTTTGCCCTTTGACGTGCATCCCGCATATGCCTTCATGGATCTCGTATAGTAAAGGGTCAACCTTGCTTGGGGGTACGCATCTCTCCTTCTCCGACATCTTCTCCATGCATTTCCATGGCTTCTCCTACACCATGCCTTATCCCTCTAACCTGACCAACACCGAGATCTACTCTCTTCAGTCCTCTCGGAACCCTACACCTCATGGATCTAGGTTCAATCACTCTAATTTCTGCTCCATGGTCGGTGGTGAAGCCAACGACGCTAATTTCGGCCCGTCCGACATCTTCAGGTTACCGACGAGGATCTACTTTGAGGAGGAGATGGCCACTGCTAAGAAACATGTGCGATTTGGTGTCGTTGTTCATTTTCCAACTCCAAATCCCGGGATTTTCTCGCTGACGAAGGGGAATTGCAAGAAGGAAGGTGTCGGTGGTTCTAAGGATCTTCGTATGTTTGTTTGGAGCCCTAACAATTCTCTTGTTTATGGTGGAGGCGACGTCATTTGTATACATTGCAACTCATCTTCTTCTTTTCCTTCTTGCTTTCTGGATTTTGCATAAGGTGAAAAGAATAGAGGAAAGAGAAAAGAAATTAAAAAAAAGTAGGCTATGGTCCATTGCCAGAGACGGTGGTGGCACTTGGGAAGGTTTTGGATGGAAGATGGAGATGGAAAAGGAAGGAGACAAGAATTGGATTTTTTAAATACAATTTTTTTTAATTTCCCCTAGAAAATAAACAACCATCACCAACAAGTCTCTACCGAACACACCATAGCTTATCTGAGAAATAAGTACCCAATTTCAACACTTAATTTCAATACATAATATCAACATCAACAAGTATAATCTTCAACACCATCAACATCAGCTCAGATAAGTACCCAATTGTCGAACGAACCCTTAACCTTATTGTTCTCACCACTATCAATTTGGTATTGTCTATAGTCATCAACCAAAACTGGTCTCTTTGTTAGCTTGACATTAATAGTGTTTTCTCAATGGGGAATTATACGAACGTATTTTCATGGGGCAACCATCGGGTTTCCTTGATCAATCTTGTCTTCGACATGTTCGTCGGCTTTATAAAACCCTTTATGGCATGAAATAGGCTCACCAGGTATTGATCTAATTATGACTAGTAGTTCCCCTCTAGTCCTCTACTATTACTACTCTTCTTAGTACTCCTGATCAAGCTTTCTCCTTCAAAGATTTAAGGATCTACACTATTTTCTAGGCATAAAGGGGTCTCTTTTCTCCTTGATTGTATGCATCCCTCATAATAAAATTTATTCAAAATCTTCTTGCTTGTACAAAGATATATGATGCTATGTGCTTTAATACCCTAACTGAAATGCTACCTCATCTTTAACTCCATGGTGATATCATGTCAAATCCCACTCTTTACATGAGTAGTGTTGGTACTCTTCAATATATGACTATTACATGCCTTTAGATTTCGTATGTGGCTAATTGCGTTTCTCAGTATATGTATTGTCCCACAAATTCTCACTAGTGCATTGTGAAATGTATTCTTGGCTATTTGAAGGACAACTTGACCCTTGGTTTATAGATTCGTGCATCGTTTGTTCACAATTTCACCACCTATACCAGAGTAGTTGGGTGTCTAATGTTCATGATTGTCTCTCTAAACTTGTCTTTCCCTTTATTTTGTTCTAAACATGGTTGGTTGAACTTTCCACAAGCAAAAAAATTTGTTGCCTGCTCTAGCACCAAGTTTGAAATTGTGCTATTATTGCCGAGCTTAGTTGGATCTAGCATCTCCTTTAGGATCTTTGTCAGCCATTGTTCGGTTGTCCGATGATACTTACATGATTCATAATCTTGCTCTTCATGATTGGTCTAAGTGTTAGTGATTTGTGAAAAGTCATCTATCCATTTGGTGTGAGTTATGAATGTATAAGTGTGAGAATCACTAAGGGTATCGCTTAGGCATAGGGTGTGCGGGAGGTACGGCCTAGTGATCGGACCTAGAGTATTTCTAAGGGTTTAAAAGAGATAGAGGAATCATTGGTGGCTCGACATAGGCCTAGATGCAAGGGTGCAAGTAGGCACGCCTTCCTTGGTAAAGCCAACGTAGATTTCGACATTTGGTTGGCCCATGGCACGATGGGCATGTGGAACCTCGAGTGTGCCGAGCACCGAGCGTCAGCATTGTATGCCGGGACGCTTGAGTGAGTGAGCGTCAAAGGCTAAGGCATCGACGCTGGTGTGCCGCTGCCTGGAAGCAAGTGCATACCTATGCGGCCAAAACATAGGTGCGCCGTGGGCACTTTTTGCATTGTTTTGCAAGTATAGCCAATTTTGGTATTTTGATTGGTTATGTTCTGATTCCTATAGTGAGAAATGAAGCTCTACGACTATGTAGCAAAATTTGAGAGCTAGCCAAAGCTTGGAACACCTAGAATGAGTTAGCTCAAGTTATGAGCTGGTTTTGGGTTTTAGCTCTGTTTGAGCTCAAGCGTTGACCTTTTGGATTTGCGGTAGCTTCACTAAGCTTGATATAAATGTCATACACATTTTATATTTAGGGAGTTATGGCTTGCTAAGATAGCTCGAAGCTAGCTTTACCCATGGTGCTGGGTCGCAAGCATGTTGGGCCATTTTGGGCCTTGTCTTTTGAGTTTTGGATGAGGATGGATTTGAGTTTCAAAAAGTTGTTAAGGAAAGTTACAAAATTTGGTTGCAATAAACTCCCTTGTTTTCCTCCTTAAATTCCTCAACTAATTAACTACCATTTTCTCTTTCTATAACCACCCCCCCTCTTGGCCTATAAATAGGGGTGGGCGTCTCTCATGAAGGGATGTTCATGAGTTTGGAGAAAATCACGAGATTGTATTTTGAGGTTTTCCAATTCAAATTACAAACACCTGTTGAAGAACGAGGTGCATATATATGCAATGATGTTACATGCTTGTCACATCTTCATTGTATAGGAACGTTTTATCTCACAACATTATTGTGGTTAAACCCTTGGCACTAATAGGGGATATAAACGTTGAAGAAAAGCTAGATTTCATCCAGTGACTTGTTGCCTTTATCAAGTCACGTTTTGTTTATTCTTAAAGTTTACTTTTGTTCTAACATAAACTAACTATTCGGCGGTGATTACCCTTGTGGTCTACACCCAACGAGATTACCTTCGGGTCTTCTCACGAGAAAAACCCTTCAGAGTCTACTCAAATTGTCTTGACTACGTACCCTTCGGGGTCTACAAGAGCCGAATCTAACCTTCAACTAACAACATAGTCTAACACTAACAATCTTCAGCGTTTATTTATTGTTGTAGTTTGAGGGGCAAGATTTCCTCCGATGGCAAAAGAAGATGCATTTCTTGCTTACTTCTTTGAAAGTGGTGTACGTGCAAACAACGTCGTGCCCAATGGTACCACCCCTCATACCGGAAGTGGTTGAAAATGAGATCGAGGAACAAACCAACGAAAGTTTGGCCATTTCGCTCCAACATAGGCGCTTTGGGAAATGGGAGAACGACGACTACATATGTCGTGGGCACATCCTAAATTGAATGGCCGACTCCCTCTTGGATGTGTATGAAAATCTCGAGTCCGCTCGTATTTTGTGGGAAGCACTCGAAGGAAAGTATTTGGCCGAAGATGCTTCATCCAAGAAGTTCCTAGTATCTAACTTCAACAACTATAAGATGGTGGAGTCTAGACCGGTGATGGACCAATACCATGAATTGGTTTGTGTGTTGGGACAACTGACCCAACATGGAATTAATATGGATGAAAAGTTCTCCGTCTCTTCCATAGTGGATAAGTTGCCTCCTTCATGGAAAGAGGCAAAACATCTTCTCAAGCATTCTAAGGAGGACATGAATCTTGTCCAACTTGGCTCCCATCTTTGAATTGAGGAGGAGTTCAAAATGAACGACAAAGGGAAGAATAATAAGGATAAGTCCGCCCATTCGGTTAATACCATGGAGGCGGCTAAACGTAAGGGCAAAGGCGCCAAGGGCGTCAAGATGTCCAAACGGCCCAAGGGTGGGAAAGGCGAGAAACGTGGTTCCAAGGAAAAGGCCAAAGGGACATGATGGAATTGTGGTAAGGTTGGTCACATGAACCGAGATTGTTGAAGCAAGATCATTCACAAGGATAAGGGTGCGTGATGTTCGTGTTTTTAGTCTAGTTTTAGGTGTCTTTCTTAGGTTGTTTAGTTTAGTTTTGGTAGGTTTTAGAGTTAGTTTTGTGTGTTTTTGATAAGTTTGCATATTTTGTGAAAAATATGGAAGCTACTCCGTTTTGTGTCTTTTTGTAGGTTTTTGAGCGGAAAGGAGCACTTTTTAAGCTAAGTTGAAGTCTAGTGGTGGAAGGAGGAATGCATGGAAGATAAGGGAGAAGATTGCATGTGAAAATCAAGTTAAATTCAAAGTTAAAGCCAAGGAAAAGTTTGAGAGAAGTTAAAACAAAGCTTCGGTAACGACCCTGTGAGGGTCGTTAACGAGCTAAAAAGATAGAATTTTTGTAAGGGATTCAACAAAGTCTACCGACCTTGTGCAGGTCGTTAACGAGATGACCTGTGTCGGTAGGAGCGCAACCGACTTTCAGTTTTTATGTCTTTTTATCTTTTTATCTTTTAAGTAGGGTAAGTTTGTATCTTTTAGGTCTTTTATAGATAGCTTTCTTAGTATAAATACCCTTGTTCTAAGCTTAGGCAAGGGGGGATACACGTTAGTTTTAGGGAAGTCGAGAGAGAGAGAGAGAGAGAGAGAGAGAGAGAGAGAGAGAGAGAGAGAGAGAGAGAGAATCGAACTGAAGTCAATCGAGAGAGAGAATTACGTTCGGTTATCGAGCTCTTGATTGGTGTTCTTAGTATTTTCGGAATTCTACTAGCAATTGTAAGACGATATTTCCTTTTCAATTTCAAGTAAGTTTTGCTTTCAATGTTCTCTTTGAGTAAAGTTATTTGCTTTGTTTCGATGAAGAGTGAGTAGTTTTCTTATCTAGTGTCGGGGTTGAAACCCAACATAGTTATGCATGTTTTAATGAATGTGTTGAGTTTTTTATTGCCTTCCATCCTTTGAATTGCTTATTGTGCTTATGCTTAGACGAGAGTCGAGGTAATTTAAGTTTGTTGCTTGATCGAAAGAGAAAGTTATGAACTTGAATGTTGATATTGTTCGATAACGAAAGTTTCAAGCTTTGGATTCAAAACAAGTAATAAAGTGAATCGATTTATGAAAGTTGATTGATTTGCTTGTTAGTCTGCGAAAGTTGATAGATTTATCTTTAAAAGGCATGATCTTTATCTTCACATAAGTTTATATGCGTAACTATGTTGTGGTAACCCTTGTCCTAGAGTTTTTTATCCATTGAATTTGCTTAGTTTTGCTTTCGTTTTCATTTGTTACCGAGTCAACTTGGATCGGTACCGAACCTGCGTTTAGATCGTTAGTTTCTCTGTTTTCGGTAGAATTCCAGGTTCGTTAACGACCCTGACAAGGTCGTTAACGAGGTTGGTCGTAGCTATTTTTGCTTGTTTTGCTTTGTTTTCTTGTTTTTATAGTTGGTAAACGAACAACCTTGCTTCCTATGAACGATCATGACTTCTCTATACTCAGCGGGGTCTTGATTTATAATTTTATTTGTTGTCAAGAAACCCTCATCAACAGTGCGCCGGCGTCAACATCGGGCTCGAGAGCAAGCCACGAGCAAGGTATTCCAATGGATTTTGGTTTATGTCAAAAGGATTCATTTTTTAGTGTATCTAAAATTGATGAATGTCTTATCTTGAAGGATGAGAATCAAAATTGGTGGCTTGACTCAGGTGCCACCACCCACGTGTGCATGGATAAACGATGGTTCAAGCACATGAAGGATGTAAAGGACGGTTTAGTTCTTTACATGGGAAACGAGTCGACGACTCCAGTCTAAGAGAAGGGAGACGTGCTTCTTAACTTTACAAGTGGGAAGGAATTTATTTTACATAATGTATTGTATGCACCCAACATTAGAAAAAAATGTTGTTAGTGGTGGTGCGTTAAATAAGCTAGGATATCAGTTGGTTTTCGAAGCCAATCGTCTTGTTATAAGTAGAGCTGGAATATTTGTAGGCTTCGACCACTATAAAAACAATATGTTCCTACTTAATATAATCAATAATTATAAGATTGTGCATGATTACGTGGTGGTGTCAAACGATTCGGTTTATGATCTATGACACGCGAGGTTAGGGCATGTCCACATGAAACACATGTTGGATATGACAAGGGATCAAGTTATTCCTAACTTTGAACCTACAAGTGAAAAAGTGTAAAACTTGCTTGTTAACCAAGATAACAAGGCTCCCTTTCAAGAAAATTGAAAGAGAGGAAGAAGTCCTAGGGCTAGTCCACTCAGACTTGGGGGATTTGCATGCAACACCATTGTTGGCTCAAAAGCGTTATTACATAACGTTTATTGATGATTATACAAGGTATTTCTATATCTATCTAGTTCACTCTAAAAGTGAGGCACTAGATAGGTTTAAGGCATATAAAACCGAAGTTGAATTGCAAACCGGTTATAAGATCAAAAGACTACGAACCGATCGTGGTGGTGAATATATGGACAAGGAGTACTTTGAGTCTTCCATATACCCCACAACAGAATGTGATGGCGGAACGAAAGAACCGTGTTCTTAAGGACATGGTAAATGCCATGTTGTCCTACTCCGGGTTAAAGAACTCGTTTTGGGGTGAAGCGATGCTTACGGAAAATTATATCTTGAATAGAGTGCCTAGCACGAGAAATCGTCAATCACCTTACGAGTTGTGTTTTAAAAGAAAACCTAGTCTTCATTATCTTCATATATGGGGTTGCCGTGCGGTTGTTAGACTAACGAACCCTAAGCATAGGACATTGAGAGGTAGAGGTGTTGGGTGTATATTCATTGGATATGCTCATAATTCTAAGGCCCATAGGTTCTTTGTGATAGAGCTTAATCATACAATTTCAGTTAATACCGTGATAGAACCGCGTGATGTCATATTTGACGAGACTAGATTTTCATCAAGTCCAAGGCCTAGGGAAATAGACCAAGAAGAAATCGATCCATGATCGGATCCAATGGATACTGAGGAGGAACCGAGATCGTCACTTGGACCGAGAATAACTTGGTCCATGTCTCGTGCCGCCGCGCCACAAGGCGCGTCACAAGGCACATCGATAAGGGCATCGCAAGGCGCGCCCTTGAAGTTGAGCGATGACGACGCCAGTGTGGCGCCTATGCTCGAGGGATCGAACCCGGCTGAGGGATCAAGATCACCCAAGCGCAAGACTGTGGGAATCGAGGACTAGGACGCCGACCCGACTAGTGATGTCGAGGATGCGGCTATGGCACCGCTTCGCACTTGCGACGCTGAAGCGTTGACACCGGGGTCTAGAACACCTAAGCGGCGATGAGTGCATAAAGAACTTGTGATGGGACCGACGTCCCATGAGCCTATTTTCCAAATATTGTTGGTAGAAGGATCTAGAGAAATTGAGGGTCAAAGTATTTCATATTTTCATAAGGATGAGGATCCTAAGACTTTTACCGAGGCGATGAGTTCTCTAGATGTTTCATTTTGGAAAGAAGCAATCCAAGATGAGATGGACTCCATTGTTGTCAACAACACTTGGGAGTTGTCGGACCTTCTACCCGATTGCAAACCTTTAGGGTGTAAATGGATCTTCAAGAAGAAGATGAAGGCCGATGGGTCCATTGACAAGTTTAAGGCTCGATTGGTTATCCAAGGCTTTAGACAAAGAGAAGGTGTCGATTATTTTGATACTTATGCCCCCGTGGTGAGAATCACCACGATACGACTCTTGATTGCCTTAGCAAGCATTCATGGTCTTTTCATCCATCAAATGGACGTGAAGACGGCGTTCCTTAATGGAGACTTGGATGAAAAGGTTTACATGAAGCAACCCGAAGGATTCGTAGTGGAAGGACAAGAACATAAGGTATGTCATTTGATCAAATCTCTTTATCGACTTAAGCAAGTGCCAACACAATGGCATCAAAAGTTTGATGAAGTAATTTTGGCCTATGGTTTCAAGATAAATCAAATGGATAAGTGTGTATATAGTAAGTTTGATAATTCCGGTCAAGGAGTTATAATATGTCTATATGTTGATGACATGCTTATATTTGGTACAAACCAAATGATAGTTGACAAGGCAAAAGAATTCTTGTCTACTATGTTCTCCATGAAGGATCTTGGAGAGGCCGATGTAATCTTAGGAATTAAGATAAAGAGGGATGGCAAGGGCTTGATCCTAACACAATCCCATTACATTGAGAAAGAGGTGAAACGTTTTGAATGTGATAAATCCACATCGATTAGCACGCCTATGGATCCTAGTGAGAAACTCCTTCCTAACCTAGGAGAATCAATTTCTCAACTTGAGTATTCACAAGTGATAGGGTGCTTGATGTATGCAATGACGAGTACGCGCCCCAATATAGCATATGTTGTGGGCAAGTTGAGTCGCTATACTAGTCGACCAAGTGGAAGTCATTGGAACGCTCTAAGAAGAGTGCTTAGATATTTAAAGGGAACAATGACTTATGGTATTGTATACATGGGTATTCCTTCTACTTTGGAAGGTTATACCGATGCAAGTTGGATCACCAATATGGAAGATCACTCGTCGACAAGTGGTTGGGTATTCCTATTGGGTGGTGGCGCAATATCTTGGGCATCCAAGAAGCAATCTTGCATAACAACATCGACTATGGAGTCGGAATTTGTTGCTCTTGTCGTGGCTGGCAAGGAGGCGGAATGGCTTAGGAATCTCGTGAGTGAGATACCGTTGTGGCCAAAACCGATATCCCCTATTGTTATCTTTTGTGATAGTCAAAGCACGTTGGCAAAGGCCTATAGCCAAGTGTATAATGGGAAGTCAAGATATCTAGGTGTGAGGCATAGTTCCATTAGAGAATTGATCACACATGGAGTCATCTCGGTTGTTTATGTGAGAACATACAATAACCTTGCCGATCACTTAACCAAGAATTTTGCAAAAGATTTGGTGTCAAAGGCATCGCGAGGGATGGGGTTAAAATCCTAAGAGACCCTATGATTTGGACGCCCAATTCTCCCTTACCGAAAGGTGTAGGGCTGAATTCAATGTGGTAAGCCAAAGACATAGAGTTGGAGAGGATACAAAATTCCCATCAAGTGCTCAGTGCTTCCACAATTGTAGCACTGTCTCTTATTTCCAACAGCTCGACTCTGTTGTGACTGTTCTTGGTGCCCCGATGACTGGAACTCTTGTCTACTCTGCGGGTACTGTCTAGACTGATCGTCACCCCTAGAATTTGTTGTAGTTGCCACTTTTCGTCTCTTACTCCCTCCTACCTGGGCATCCACCTGTTCCGGCCTCAAAGTGGCCATAGCATACGCCAAAGCAGACTGTTGAACCTCTCCCAACGTCGTAAGTCTAAGTCCAGACACGTAAGCTCGCAAATGTGGCTGCAACCTCTTCAAAAAGGTCGCAATCTTCAATTCCTCACTAGGGGCAACATTCGGCACCGCCGCCAACTCCTGTTGAAACTTCAGAATAGTCTCAGATATTGTGATATTTTCGGGTCCAGCATCCCGAAAAGCAGCCTCCCGAGCCGCCCTCACCACCGGAGGACAATACTGATCTCGAATCTGTCTCTCAAACTCGTCAAAAGTAACCTCAGTCCGGTGGTCCCTACACAGCTCCCACCAGTCAAAAGCGCTCTCCTGTAGCAAACTCTGTACTAAGGACATCTTCCGCTCCTCCGGTGCCTTAATAGAATCCAACGCAGATTTCACCCTCCTCAGCCACTGCTCTACGTCAGAACCCTGAGCTCCAGCAAAGTTCGGTACTCCAGTCTTTCTAAACTCCGCGAGCCACTTATCCGGCTGAGGCTCACGATACTGTCTCCTCTGTTCGACCACATGATCAACTATCACTGGTCCTCTCGAAGCTGGCGCTGCTCCTAGCTGGGCAGCCAAAATAGAATCTGGTCCTGGTGCCCTCCTCTCAGCTCCTTTTTGCCCCGCAACTGCGTTCAGATTCGGTGCAGCTCCCGCACCCATCAAAGTCTGCAATAACAGCTGGATCGCAGCAGTCACCTCTGGGGCCAATCCTGTTGGCGGTACTCCTCCTCCCACTTGAGCCCCGTTTGCTGGGAGACCTCCTCCAGCGACAGAGGCACTGTCCTCTGGATGAACAGCAACAACCATATCCTGACTCTCAGCAACCTCCTCCTGATGGTTATCCTGTTGTACCTCTGGCTCAGCAGCTACAGGGGCCTCTCCTCTACCCCTGCCACGACCTCCTCCTCGGCCTCTACCGCGGCCTCTTCCGTTAGCTTCAACAGCTCTAGCTCTGGTTGGTGGGGTCATCTATAATAGAAAGTCCCACAGTCAAAACTTAAATATTCTATTTATCAACCTGATTCTTACTATTCTACGTGAGGTCCTTCGGCTGATGGGGCGGAGTCGCGACGTGTCACCTACCCCCCTATATGCAACATGTCTACCCCAGTAAAACATTTGAAAACACCGGCCGATTTTGGTTTTAAGTTGGACCTCGGGTACTCTTTGTTGGTCAGTTCCATGTGCCCTATTGTCAACCTGGCTCTGATACCAATTTGTAACACCCCGTCTTCCGGCGAGACACTACTAGGGAATAGACCTTACAAGGTACTATTATTTAGGTTGACAACTACACTATAGGATCTTACAACGCGGGCACGACGAGAAAAACATAATAAAACATCCAACCTTTATTTAATAAAACTTAGAAAACGTAATAATGCATGAATCCCCGAAAACCATAAACAATCAAATACGTCACAATGCCTACTGAAACTGAACTATCCGAACAAAATTATAATAAACGAAACACAGTACCAACTCCGTCTAACAAGTATCAAAATCAACATCCTAACTATTATAAATAAACTAGAATAAAACCAAGCCCACTATGACACGCGCTCTTTACCGCTCCGGCCCGCCATCTTGCCTCGGTTCCTGTACGGTTCCCTGATTCATACCTGGAACTGAAAAATGTTCCCCGAAGGGTCAGCGTCTAATCTACCAAGCTAGAAAGAATACGGAAATTGTAGACGTTTTGAAATCAGTTATCTATAGTCAGCATACAAATCCACAACCGCAATCATAACGCTAAAGGCCAATACCTAAATTAGTTATATTAGTCACACAAGTCACATACACATTTACAATCACAACACATAGCAATGCCATTCTTCCTTTGTCCACAATCCGTCTTCCAAGGCGCTCATCACCGCGCCGAGTGCAGAGGCAGGCCCTCCCACTCCACTTCGCAATCTCCCTTCTAACCCCTGGCTAAGCCTCCACTGGAGCGCTTGCCAAAAACACACAGATAATAATTTTCATTTTGAAGGGGTACGATTTTCCCAGCCACACGGGTCAAAGTAGCCAACTCTTCCTCAACACCAGCTACAATGGGCCGTGTCGGAAACGGTACCAACACAGAGAAAACATTCCAAAATAATTTCCGATAAAACACATTTAAAATCATTAACGCACACAACACACAAGGAGCTCAAAACAATTTAAAAGGTATTCGGGACTAATTCCCAAAACCCGTCCTACAATATCGATACGCAGTCTAACAAGGGAGAAAAGAACCGAGCAAGTCGAAAAACGACTTACCTCAATTGAAGGATTCCTTCCACAAAGACTGAGATTAAACGCTTGAGCAGGAACGTTTCCTAAACGGATAAGATTGAATTAATAAAGTACTACACCCAGACTCAACGACTCCCACGAACAAAATACTACTTGGCTTTTGAACCGGCTATGTAAAAGTTGACCACTAACTAACTAGCTCTACTAGTTAGTAACAATTACTATTGTACTAGACCAGACATTACCCTCCGTTAGAAACTGGTAATTAATCCTTCTATAAAGCTACCCCGAACCACGTATGACCTATCCCATCCCAAAATACTAACATCCACCTTACCCATCGTTATATATAAAATCAAGTACTTAATCAAACCAGTACACTCTAATAGAAGCTCGATTTAAAACAATAAAATAAATGATATTACGTGATGTATTAATTAGTCGATCAAAACATAACAACCCACTAGACTACCTACAAAGCCATGAACACTAACTACCTAATTAGAACTATCACAGACGTACTTCTTTATTTTCAATATTGCTAGCATAACTAAGCATTAATGATGATCTGAATTGAATTACAAATCGACCTATTATCCCTTATGGTGATTTGAATTGATTTCTTACATCTTGTTATATTGAGTTTTGTTGAATTCTGGAGAGATATCGATTTTGTGGTGTATGTTTCTCAGTGAATGACCAAATTAGCAGAAATGAAATGAAGCTTAGGATGAAAAGAAACATCTCATACTTAATGTAATTCTAACACAAGAACGCTGCAGAGAAAACAAAATCCCTCACCTTGTGTTGGGATAGAATGTGGATTTTAAGGTTAGTAAAAAGCAATCCCTATGTTTTGTGCATATATAGTCATCATCAAACACAAATAGTACTAACTATCTTTCACCATACTTGGTGAATCCTTTCTAGATTGAAGATGATAGCAAAATGAGCATTTTATATACAATGATGAATTTATGGATCCATGACAATGAAGATGGATTTCTAGATGCATCTTGTTGGAAACAAGATAATGAATATGTCACAATCTTTTCTACCATACAAGCTGGTGATCTGGGAATGCCTCACCCAAAACCAAATTGATTTTCTGTCTGTTGTACATATTTAGTGCAAGCAGGAGGCATAAGTTGTCAGCTCACAAAATCACTATTTATGTGGTGAGGAGCTCCCTACTTGTACATGTAAACAAGAAAAGATCCCCTTAGATTTGTGTTCTTAAACCTTTTTTTTGTGTTTACTTTAAATAAGCTTTGGAACCCTAAACATAAGGTGTATCCTTTACACTTGTGTTAGCATAAAACAAGTGGTCTATCATCATGATTTTCATGTTCCTGAACATGTAGTTCCCATGATTATGAGAATGATGCCGGTATGAAAAAGAATATATTTCACTGATGATTTGTGTGTCCCTACGCATTCCAACTGTATAAATGAAGAACAGAGGGTTGTTGATGATAAAAATTTGCTTATTAACTCAGACTCATTAAAAGTCATCATGATTTTCAAATTGACTCATACTCATTAAAAATCTTTATGTTGTATAGTAAATTTGCTTATCTGTGTTTAGTATATTTGCAGACCTATTGTGTCGGTAATCTTAAGCAGGAAGTGACAAAGCTAGAGAACAAGATTAGGTTTATCCTAGCTGCTTGGTCAGTGATGATGATTTTTTTGCAGTATCAAGGTTTTACGGGGCGATTGTCTTGAGTAAGAGAGAACTGTCGATTGATAATGATGCAGATGAGCTAGAGCTTCCATTGTATGATTTTGAGGAAGTCCTAGAAGCCACCAATGATGAGCTAGAGCTAGAGCTTCCATTGTCGATTGATAATGTATTCTTATCAATCAATTGAAATGGGGTGTGTATAGGCATGTGAGATATTGAATGAAGGAAAAGAAAAAGAACTAGTGGATCCGGCATTAGGAGATTCATATTCAAGAACTGAGGTGGAAAGATGCATCCAAATCGAGCTTCGATGCGTACAAGAGAGAGCAGAGGAGAGACTCAATATCTATCATTATAGCTTTGGACTTTGATTCTCGATCTGTTTGGAAGACATTGATTTTATCATTATCTTGTTTGTGTATGCACTTGGCAATTTTATTTAGTTTTATTTCTTGCAAGATGATTAAGATTTTTGAGTTGGCATTGATCTGTTTGACTAAGAGCAAAATAATGAATATTTAGAGGTACCTGGGCATCATGTGATGATATTTGGTATTCCACATCTGAGTTAATCGGTTTTCTTCAAATCAAGGAGGTAAATTTACTAATTAAGATATAAAACAGGAGCCTTAACTGCTGGTTCTGAACAAAGTTGGTGCATCATCACTCTGTTAAGGCTGCTTACATGCTAAATGTTTCTATAATACCCTGAAAGTTTATTTCTTAGAAATAATGTTTGCTAGTAGCACTGCATTGTAAATAAAGGTGAAAAAAGCTCCTGTTTTAAGTCTTTATTTTGATTATTGTTAGTTTAATTAGGGATCTAACTTTGAGTGATGATGATAAAAACGAACAAACTTTGAGTGATGACACTTTATGACGGTTGTTTGTCTTCAAGACCATTGTCATTAAGGCCCTTTTGATGACAAATTAATCGAACTGTCATCAAGTAGTGATGATAATTGATGACAATCGAACCGCCATCAAAAAGCGATGACGATTGATGAGAATTGAACCATCATCAAGTAGAGATGACATTTATGGTGATAGTTGATGACAATCAAACCGTTATCATGTAGTGATGACAGTGATGACACATATTTGATGACACTTGTTTGTCATCAAGGCCCTTTTGATGACAAATTAATCGAACCGTCATCAAGTAGAGATGATAGTTGATGACAATCGAACCGCCATCAAATAGCGATGACGATTGATGAGAATCGAACCGTCATCAAGTAGAGATGACATTTATGATGATAGTTGATGACAATCAAACCGTCATCAAGTAGTGTTGACAGTGATGACACATATTTGATGACACTTGTTTGTCATCAAGGCCCTTTTGATGACAAATTAATCGAACCGTTATCAAGTAGAGATGATAGTTGATGACAATCAAACCGTCATCAAGTAACGATGACAAGTGACGACAGTTGATGACGGTTCGAACCGTTTGATGACGGATGTTTTTATATGGTAGAATGCCTTTGATGATAATTTTTGTTATCAAAAAGTTGTCATCAAGACATTTTGATGACACTTTTTGCCTTTTATTACACTTTGTCATCAAAAAATTGTGATGACGGTGAAAAAAATTGTGATGATAGTGATGATGGGTGTTTTTATGTGGTTGAATGCCTTTGCTGATACTTTTTGTCATAAAAAAGTGCCATTAAGACATTTTGATGACACTTTTTACCTTTTATTACACTTTTTGTCATCAAAAAATTGTGATGACGATGAAAAAAATTGCGATGACGGGGGATGACGATTTTTTTATGTAGTTGAATGCCTTTAATGATACTTTTTTTCATCAAAAAATGTCATCAAGACATTTTGATGACACTTTTTTACCTTTCATTACACTTTTTGTCATCAAAAAATTGTGATGACAATGAAATAAATTGTGATGACGGTGAAAAAATTGTGATGACAGTTTTGAAAATGATGATAGTGATGATTGTGATGATGGTCAACGCCGGTCAACGCCCGTCAACGACCGAGTCAACTCGGTCAACGGGCGAGTCAACCCGATCAACGACCGAGTCAACTCGGTGGGAGTGGGGTGGGGATGGGGGGTTTTGCCATTTACCTAATTTTTACACACTCCTTAACATCCACCTAATTAAGCTATTTTTTTTTTTTGCTATTTAATTAATTCATCCTTCTAAAATGTTCATATTTTACTAATTATATTTGTTATTAAGCAGGGATGGATGAAGATGGCCTAATATCAAGCATGTGACTATCTATATATGTGAGCAACTCCACTTTTGATTTGACCATATATTCTTACGATAACGGGATAAAAGGTGCATAAAGTAATATACTAGAGAAGAAATAAAGGTTATCAAAACTTGCAAGAGAAGAAGAAACAAATTAATTTAGCGACGTGAAAGGCATGAATGTTACAAAGTACATCTAGAGTGCAAAAGTGATTGAAGAACTAAATAGAGAGTCCTCTTTTTTGCACCTCGAAAGAAGAATATCTGATTCCATTGCTTTATAATGAACGGTGAATTTGGTGAGCACATTGCCCCCTACTACACCTTTTACCTCCTTTAAGTGCCAAAAAGTATTAGATTTTCATCATCAATTTGATACACAATGATTACCCAGATTTCTTTTACTCTCCTTTTCATCTCCATCAACATGAGTTTAATTGATAAGCAAGAGATTAGTGATTCATGATTTAAAAAAAAAGACTAGGAGGCGTCGACAAACCTAAAACATTAAACCGAACCACATGAAATCAATCCAAAAATTGGCAGCTGACCTTTGTGATTAGGCTTAAAGTATAAGCGAGAATTAAATTAGATAGATAATGGATCACAGAAATGAGAGGTTGATTACCACATTCATTATATGTTGTACTGATTTCCGTATGCCTATAAACTCTAAAATCAAGAGATCTCCTATTCTCCGTAAAGCAGATATTTTTCTGTCTTGAATGATGACAGACAGATTTGCACTAGTGGTCTTAATAAAGCATCATCATATGTCATTAGACTTCATGTGATGAACTGATGATTGCGTTATAGTAAAGGAACCACAGTTTCCTTGACAAAAAAGTAATCAGATTTGCTGTAGGCCCATTCTGTGTCAGGCCCAAATAGAGTATAGACCACAAAAGCCTCCTGAAGGAAAGAATTCTGCATTCTGCTTGATTTTCTCAGTTCAGACAACGGGGGAAGTGTATAAGGCGAGAGAGTAAACGACTTATGAATGCTAATGTTTGCGGAAGGAAAGACTAAACAGAAAAAGGAATATGATAATTTATTAAACCCTCTAAAGAAAGTCAAATCCTGTAACTTATCTATACATGCTATGCTGCATTTTTGTTGAGGTAACTAAAAAATGCCCTTCTAATGTTGGCGAAATGAAAAGACTAAACAAAAAGACTGAGAATGCTAACATAATTATAATGTTCCCAGAAAAAAAAGGAAAAAAGAATGGCTGTATGAATTAACGATGAAAGGAAGCTCAAAATTGGGATAACTAGGTGGGGAAAGCTTTTATGAGAAGACTACTTCCTTCCACTTCCTAAAAGTTGTATCTATCTATGTTTTCTTTGTAATTCCTGCTTTAGTGTTGCAAGAGCCAGGCTCCGCTCATCACTTTGTGACTCACCGGAGAGAATATAATGCATTATTCTCAGTTCTTCTGTACTAGCCTTATTGAATAGTCCTTCCAACTTTTGTTGCAAATCTTCCGCTCCGTCAAGTGCCAGAGCTGCTGATTTGGAGAGCTCTTGTTTGGTCTCCAACAGTTTATTGATTATGTTCTTTGTTGCTCCTACTTCGGTTTTGTTCTTGTTGCTCCAATACTCTATACATTGATGATCTGGATCAAGATTCTCAATAGCCTGCAAAAATAGATCCCGGGTGATTAATAATACCTAACTCAGTTCTTACCATGATTAAAAATATGTCAAAAACCTCATCCTCCCCAAAATATGCCTAACTTCATAATCCCTAATTGAACTTAGAAAGAAGGTCATTTACCTGGACTATGGGCGGTGAAAGAAATCCAAACATTCCAAGCCCACTAATGTTATGCAAACGCTGGAGAGATGAAAGACCTCGTTCCTCGACGATGATCTGTCTCATCATCTCTTTCATTAATCTATCAACTACCATTTCCCAACACTTGTCTGCAGACCCATTTATGAAGACCTCAGTTGGGAGCTCTTCCCAAGTTACCTAATTAATTGACAAAAATAATAAATAAATTCATTAAAATCATGTACGCTGTGCCTATTGAGTCTTTAACAATGTTGCTAACGAATTCGATTAAAATCAAGTATAACAGCTACCTTGAATAAGGGACCAAGAAGTCCAGCATCCAAGACTTCACATATATAGTTGCTTCTTTTTGTTGGATCGTTCAGGCTAAAAAAATTTACACGGCTTCTAAAGCCTGCAATAATTATAAGCATTGATCAAGTACGAATCAGTCCTCATATCAGAATGTCAATGAACTAGAAGGAAAACACAACTGGCAATGCTGATGACAAATTCTAGCATACCCTTTGGGAATATCGCCTTCTTATTGCACCAGAGTTTTCCAGGCACGACACTTCCTAATTCCATGGGTTGGACATGCAAATAAAACTCTTCTGTGAAGCTTCTGGAGTTTGTCACAACAATGTCTTCATCCATATCTTCTACTTTCAGTGAGCTATTTGATAGAGCATCTACACAAACAAAAAATAACACAGAATCAGATATTACATAATTTATTCATAAAATATCATTATTTGGACATCAGAAGTTTATAATGCTATCATCATCATTCTTACTTTGTTCTTGTACACCATGTTTTAGCTCTAATGCAGACACCGTTGAAGTAGGAATGATATTCGTAACAACCTCACAGTTATCTTTGATACACCTTTGGTTTAACCTATGCTCATCTATGCTGGATACTGGATCAAGATTTAGATCAATGCATTTATTCCCATCAAATTCATTCTCTTCGATTTTGGGTGGCACTTTCTCATTTCCAGCTTCATCGCAGTTTCCTGATTTTTCAGATCCATTGGCACCATTATCATCAACAGATATTGCATCAAGAACTTCTGATCTCCAAATTCTATTAGCATCTAAACTCCCTTCCAAAGCTTCAATCAATATTCTCAATTTATCCATTGTATACCGTTGTACTAAATAGTGTTCTTTTGGTTCACAGGAACATATATGCCTAGCATGTTCAAGACATGCAAATCGATCAACTGAGCACTTGCATCCCACGTAAGATAGGTGCAAGTCATAAAAACATGAGAAGCACTCTCTTTCTGTTTTGACATCAAACTCCTTGTCCATCTTTTTTAAAAGAAAGCCATCTGGGAGACACTTTATTCTTTTGTCTTCAAGTTGAACCCTTGCCTGCAAAGTAATCAAGGAAAGCAAATGGGGTGATGATAGCAAAAAAGGTAATCAATCGCAATTTCATTTCCAAAAGATATTTTCAGCGAGATATATTGGGTAGTATTGTTGTTGACTTGTTGTATCATTTCCAAAAGATATTTTCAGCGGATATATTGGGTAGTGTTGTTGTTGACTTGTATATTTGGCGTGAATTTAGTGGGAACATCATTCCAAATCTTGCTACCACATTACCATGAACATAAGAGTAGAAAAAGGAAGCTACCTGAATGGCCTTGGTAAGTAAACCGTCCTTTCCACATGCAGCCTTCCATTTCAAGTTTCTGGTACTATTTTTTCCCTGAACTGAGACCTCCCAAAGCTCTAGAAGAGCTTCTACTGCTGCTCCTAGAAGCATTTTGTCATGTGAAAGTGATGTCTTGCGTTGTTGTTCACTGTAGAGCTCCACTGCGAATTGACCATGAGAAAGCCAATCCACTGGAGCCACGTTCACAGCCTCAGCGCAGTTAAATCCACAATTGAATCCACAATGATATGCCCTAGGAAAGGTGAGAACGAACTCTCTAGAGCTTTGAACAACTCGGAATACGGGTACCCCCTCAGATTTCAATACTGAAGGTGACAGTTGAGTGACCTATATATAGTTGCAAAACATATTATGATGAGATTAGTCCTTAATTAAGAATTATAAATTTTTTAAGAGATGTGAGATAAATACAGAACACATGTCGGGCTGCTTAAGCAAAGGAGGGCAAAATGCTCGAAAAGCAAGAATTTTCAGTTAGAAGACTACATAAGATATATATGAACAGATATGGAAGTTGAGATATTTCAAGTGTATGTAAGTAAGTGTACACAAATTTCATGCAAAATGTGTCTAGATCATGCCTCAGCGTTTCAGGGAAAATAATGTAATATAAAATAATCTTACAAGCTGGTTTAACAAATCTGGTTGCTCATCAAATAGATCAGGCAGATACTTCTTCATTGCTTTCTCCAAATCAGGAGCATGGCTCCCTGGAACACCATACCAAACTTTCTGATCACCAAAGTGCATATAGTTGAGCGAATACAGGTGATGATCCTCAACATGCTAATTATCAGACAAAAGAAGAATGTTTTGTTAGTTTAGATGAAAAAAATGAGCCACAATAAGATTACACAGAGCATACACTGGAGCCTACAGATTACTTTCATTTCAGGAAAAAAGAGGCAGCAGAAAATGCTTCTCTCTTTACAAAATTATACTGAATGTAAATGTTCCACAACAGATCAATTTCAAATAACTAACCCAACAAAATGAGGAGAAACACATGCCAATATAGAGCCAAGGCACTTGAACGCCAGATATGTCAGCACTCTCGAAGCACAGCAATGACCCCGGCAAACGTGGGAAATTGTTAAGGTTCCAACCAGACATCTCATATGGATCTGAAACTTCTGACAATGACTGGTGAGGAAATCCACTCCCAAATACTCCAGTTTCGAGATCAGCACCATACAGAACCTGCAACGTCAGAGCTTTTTTTTTTAACAGTGTACATTCATTACTCAAGTATGGAATAGAAAATTCAGTTTATGTTACTAGCCTACCTCCACCTCATCAGTTGGCTGTTCAATAATTCGCCAATATTCACCCTCAATCTCTTCAATGGAGGGCTGAAATATATTTTCTTCACCTACCATCATATCCCCATCATCTTCCTTTCGGAAGTAAGACCTCTTAAAGTTGTCATTATGTGTCTGGAAGTCCTCAAAAGTAAAGTCTTCTCCGGACTGAAATCCAAACTTCTCATCACTGCCAACTGAAACACTATCTCCGCTGTCACTAGAGCTGTGGCGCCCTCCAGAGGCTTGCATCCTTGACTGCTTTCTTCTTTTCCTTTTCCTGCTTCTTCTTTTCTTGCTCATAGGCTCTCTATTCTGAAGTAAGTCAACATACTGAGTTCGAGTTGAAAACTTAGAATGTTTCCATATATTTTCCTCTCTAAGAGGGCAGGGGGGATTCCAAGAGGATGGTGGAACAATCCTGCAAATACCATACTGTTCTGCCTTTGGTCTGATTGCAGCTATATATTTGAGTGGATCTTGAAACTCCTAAGGTTAGAATATAATCAGATACATGATCATATGAACAGGTAGCTCAACAAGTACAAATAGGATTTTTTATTTTGGCAAATAAATACACACCTCCGGTGTAGGATAGAAGACAGGAGCTTCGTTGATGATTGGCCTACATGCTTCATCAGGATCCCATCTAGCAGTTGTCTGTGCACCGCACAGTACCCCAAGATGAACCAGATTAGAGCAAGAAAAACAACAGTGGATCTAGCAGCTAAAGAAACTGGGTTTGATGGTAAATTTTAGTGATAAAAATTAGATCATAATAGACAATAAATCTACATTAAAAAGAATATATTCAAGAGCTTTCCAAAGAGTTGATATGATAAAAGGCACAATGAACTGATTAGACAAAGTAAAAAACAGTGGAATGAGTATTAGCTGAAAAAAACAAATTCTAATCGAGCTAGCATACAAAATCAGCGTATAACTAGAGACTTTTGCAAAAAGACTAATACTTTACCATGCAACCCAATGACATGATGCACCAAGCAACTTGCAAGCCAGACTACATATCTAGGTATGAGGTTCAAGATACTAGTAACGGGATACATACTATGCGTTCACTAGTGCTACACATACGGATCAAGAACCAAATTCGAGGATGATGCTATTTCATATGGTAAATTCATCTAGTTTCCGTCTCAATTCATGTTGTGCATCATTCCAGTAGGTTCAATTGCAGAAAAAGCCTAGGATGGGTCATTTTTTTTTTATTCCCAAACATTGTCATAAAAGTAACAACAAAGAACCAGTTTGAGTTCTGAAAGCATAATTTCATGATTTTCTCCCTAGCATTCCTAATTTGAGACCATCAGTTCGTTCGATAAACAATTTATAATCTGTGTGACAAACCATCTCAATAAATTCATGTTAGTAGAAAGCCTGGGTGATTTTTGGATTAAAAAAAATACTCTTTTCAGATGAAGAGCAAATTTTTTTTTTTTTTTTTTTTTGAAATAAACCTACTTTGATGCAAGGAAGTATAATTTCTCTACTCTTTTTTCTAGTCGAACGTACAAAAAAAATACAGGAATACAAGAGTTTTGCTCCGCAAAAAAAAAAAAAAAAATTCTCAGGGATCATTATGTGATTCAAATGGGTTAGGGACCTATGGATTTGATTATTGTGACATAAAACTTAAATGATTGGTGGAAGAAAACAAGGATCAAACACCTATTTCATTGATCCAACTCCTGAAGCAATTTATACACGGCAATTCACATTACATGCGGGAACATTCCTAGGGTTTATAATCCCCGAAAGCAATAACAATTGAGAGAAACAAATCACAAGCGACAATGATAAAATGCATTCGTAAAAAAAAAAAGAAAAGAAAAGGGAGTTGAATCACAATATACAATTCGTCCCGGGTTTAGATACTGCATCATTAGAGTCCAAAAAACAAAAGACAACACAAAAGCATTGGATTTTGTATCCCTCAATCATCCAAATCTCCCTTTGTGATCAATTGCAATTAGGAAAACAATCAGAAAGGCAATCCAAACAAACCAATCCAAAAATACACATCAGAATTGAGGAATTGAGAATGTGAAGAAAAGCAGAGGCGGAGAAGTTGAGATTATACCTTCGTGGGAGGCATTATCGTCGGCGGAGATCAACCGGAAGAGAAGTATCAGATGCTTGCCGGCAGCGACTATTTCGCATGAAACTGGTTGCCGTTAACTTGTATCCGTTTCTCTCGTTCGCTCTCTCTCTCTCTCTCTCTAGTCTCTCTACCCTCTTTTTCACTTTTTCTGGTTCTCTTGTGGCTTCTGTTTATTTTAATTTTACCCTTGCGTTTTGATTGGTTTTTGTTTTTCTCTCCTTATGGCGGTACCGCTGTATAGGAAACGTGGCCCCTAGGAACTTATTTTTGGGGTAAAATTAGCCCTTTCCTCTCCAATTGTAAAATCTACCATATATATATATAAAAGCAATAAGGTTTGGAGTCACCACATTGCGCCACATCATCTTTTGTTACATGTCATTCATAAAATGTGCCACATTAGATTTTGACACATGTCATCTCCTCATTAATTCATATAAATTATATAAATAAATTGGTAGTTTTGAAAACAAATCTTATAATATCATTCAATATTTTAGAAAGAATCTAAATTGTAATTTTGGAAGTTTCTAGCATATCTACTATATATGTTAATTATTCTTTCCACTTCATATTCCACATGGCAAATTTTTTCCACTTAATTAAAATTTATTTTTATTTTTCAAATTTAGATAATATCTTAATTTTTGGTAGGAGATAATATCTTAACTAATGGTTGGATTTTTTCCTATATATATGCTCAATCTCATCTCTTCTATATTTTCAAAATATATCTTTTTTTGCTTTATTTTCTTCATATTTTATCTCATTCTTTTAAATTAAACCTATTTATCAAATATTGTCAAGAAAAATGAGCAAGGTAGATTATTTTATGTTAATAATATTTATTCTCAATTTTAAACTTAATAATCTATATTTATTTGATTTGATTTGATTTAAAAAATAATTTTTATACATATTACTGGCAATAAATTACTCACATTAAATTTTATATTATATTTTTAATTTTTATTTATAAATATATTTTTTATAGTATATCTAAAAAATATCGAGTCATAGTCGTGCAGGGCACGACGGGAACAACTAGTACATAAATAACTTCATAAATCGACGCCAGTTTACCTTAGTAGGATTTGTCGGCTTATTTCACAAACCCGGACTTACCATCAAAATTCGATTTCTTCTCAAAAAAAATATAAGATAAAAAATTTGGTTATTTTTTATTTTTTTATTTTTTTATTTAGGTAGATAGCTTCTTTACAGTTTACACTATCTCCCAAGTTAGAAAAATATGTTAAGAAACTAGTTATATCCGTCGTGTCATGCACGACTACATGAATTTAATAACTTAATTAATTTGATAAATGCTTTCAATTTAATATAAAAATAACTTATTGATCATAAATATTTGATACAAAATTTTAAATTTATTATAATGTGAGGCAAAATCAAAATTATTAAAGTGAGTCCAATACGATTTTGATGACTTAATGATAATTTATTTAAGAAAAAATATAAATTATTTTAATTACTAAAATAGATAAAAATGCAAAAATAATGTAAATTCGCATAATTTTTTTAATCAAATTCATTTTTTTTAAAAATATTTTAAATAAAATTTTTAAAAGATAATTAATAATAAAAAATAAAAAATATCATAAAGACTGAATTTTTTAAAGATAATTTTTTCTATATTTACATGAATAATCCAAAAAGGGAAATATAATATAATTTTCTTATCAAAATTGAATTTAGGTAAGTAATTATCTAAATATTGATTTTTTAATCAAAATTTGATTTAAATCTTTTACATAAATAGATAAAATGATAAAGATAGAATAATTTTCATTATTTTTAATTAAATTTCGAATTAAAAATCTATCTTTCACATAAATAGACATTAATACTTAAGATTTAACATTAGATAACATATTTATTTTAGATAGAATCTTTCCTAAATTAATTTATCTTATTTCTACATTATCTTAAAATAATATCAACATATATAAATTCCCAAAATAAAAAATCCTATGTGGCAAAATCCTAGGTGGCTTAATGTGGGAACGACACATAAGAAAATCCTAGGTGGCGCAACGTGGTGGTCTTATTCCTTGCGTCTTTTATATATATACATAGATTAGATTCTTAGTATGCATTATATTTACGAGGTTGATTCACATGAAATAAACCTTATTATGAAAACTAAAAATAAATAATGAGTCTTAGATTTGAAAAATGAATGGGTAAGATTAAAAAAGATAAGGGTAAAATAATAATTTTGAAAAAAAATAAAAAATAAAAAATAAAAATATTTTTTTTATTTTTTTTATTTTCGCTCGTTTTTGCTAAAAACATGATATTTGATTTGTTACGTTACGTTCACATAATTTATGCATATGTTCACACTATTATAAGATATTTTCACATATTATCACCTTTTCATTTCATATATTTTATAATACTTTCACATATATTACAAATGTGTTTACATATTAAGTATTATTTGTTCATGTTTTATGGTCATATCATATGTTCATGTTCGATTAAATCATCATACATGCGTTAAAAGGTTTTAAAAATAAAAAAAAAGTAAAAAACATGTTTTATTTTTTCGCTTGTTTTTACCAAAAACACGACGCTTGACATTTTACATCCAGTTCACATATTTTATACACATATTTACTTTATTACCAAGGTTGTTCATATATAACCACATTTTAACTTCAGAAAATTTAGTATACGGTTACATATAATATAGATACGTTCACATATTAGTGTTGCATATTCACGCTTTATGGCCTTATATTCATACTCGATTTATATCACACTTTATGGACTTAAAAATAAAGTAAAATTTTTTAAATTTTTGAATTTTTTAAATTTTTTAAATTTTTTAAATTTTTTAAAATTTTAAAATTTTTAATTTTTTAAAATTTTAAATTTTAAATGTTTTTAAAATTTTAAAATTTTAAAATTTTTTATTTTAAAATTTTTTAATCGAATGACCTAGATTCATTCCTAGTGTTTTAATCAGATGGTCTAGATTCATTTCTAGTTTTCATGATAAGGCCAATTTTCATTTGATTCAATCTCTTATATTTATAGAGTAAGTTTCTGATAAGAAGGAATCTTAACCTAAAAAAAGGAGTAACATGAGTCGTTGGATAGAGTAAATGAAGGGTTGAGATTAGAAGTTGGGCTGTAATGAAAAAAGGAAGAAATAAAGGACGGTGGCAAACTTGTAAATAACTCAAAATACATACCCCTCTTATAACTAAAAAATGCCTATCTCATATCTATGAAACTCGATGCAACTCGTACTCTCTCCGCCTCTCTTCTACGTCTCTTCTTCCATCTCCTTCCATCAACCTCAAATCTCACTCCCATTCGATCGATTGCTCATCCATCTTTTAATAATTGTTGAGGAAATCTACCAATTCAAGCTTCAAATGTCTCCCAAAACAAAAGAAAAGGATATCAAAGGTAAATTTAAAACCCTAAAAACAAGCATATGTTCTCCCACTTCTGTCATCTTTGAGATCTGCCTATGTTGACTGCAATTTTCAGAATTTGTTGGTTTACAATCTTGAGATTATTCAAAACCCTAAAAATTATGTGTTCTGGTCCTTGGTTGTGAGAATTTGAGATTATTCATACACCTCCATTTTATTCCTAAGTTGAAGTTTGATTTACAACATTAGATTTAGATCAAATTTATTAAATTTGATACTGGTGGGATAGCATTTGGGGAAAGAATTATCTTGTAGAGCATAATTCTAATTGGACTGAAAGATGAAAATTTTAATAGTATAGGCTATGAATACTAGAATTTGGTCTTAGAGAATCCAATGTAGGAATATATGTAACATTATCTAAGGTTTGTATTGCAAAAAGTATGCAAATACACTTGCTTTGCTAGGCTGACAAGAATTTGCAACCCTTAAATGTGTTGTGTTGTTTCTCTTTTCAATTTCAAGCCTTCAATTTCTCTAAGTAGAAAAGTGGAGTTCGAATGACATAAAGGGCAATCATGCAAAAACATTTAAAAAATAGTTGTTGTGTGTCCTTGGATTCTAAAGTGCATGTTTAAAGGCATAATTTAAGAAAAACTTATTAGCCCAAATGAAAAAGCAATGTGCTTACGTACAAAGATGTGTGTTCGACTCCCATATAAATTAATTTGATATGACCATCTTTGAAAATAGTGGTTGATTAGTTATTTTTCACATGTACCTAGCTTGTTTGGTTAAGAATAAATGCATTAAGAAATTAATTTTTGTAATATATCATATCAGCCTATGTAGGAGTCGAACCTACATCTTTGTGCACAAGCACACCGCTCTCCCATTTGAGCTAATAGACTACTTGTACTACATTTATAAAGGTAAATTATGAGAAAAAATGTTAGATAACTATCACATAGCCTTCCATATTCAAGTTAAAAGCATTATTCTAGATGCTGCAAGGATTATAAACAAATATGTATTACAAACATTTAAAAGTGCATTACAAACTAGGGTGTTATGTTCTATATTTTGGATCGACTTTGTACCTAATCTTCTACTTTGGTTCATTCAATTTATAAGATTTTTATAAATTCATTAAAATATTATAATTTTTAGGAAAAATAAAAATTTGGTCAACCTATAATTAAATGACGGGATTAATGTGACATTTTATAAATGACGGGTTTATTCCTCCTCCAAGAAATCCTATGACACCATAAAATAGTATAGACAATAATTAATGAGACATTTTGTTCCAAAGTAAAATACATAAGCCAAAATCAATATTTAGGAAAAATATGCTACCCCACAATTAATTTCATAGGAAGAAAAATGGTCAACCTATAATTAAATGACGGGATTAATGCTAGATTTATTTCTCCTACAAGGAATCCTATGATACCATAAAATAGTATAAGAAATTTAAGACAAATATTTTTGTAATAAATGCTCATGAAATTAATGAGATATTTTATTTTGAATAAAATGACACTTTATAATACATGCACACATACACTTCATATATAAGACAATAATTAATCTAACGTCTTATTCCAAACTAAATACATAAGCCAAAGTTGATAAATAAAATATATAAGAGAATATTTTATCTAACATTTTATTCCAAACTAAATACATTAGCCAAAGTCAATGAATAAAATGAGACATTTTATTTCAAATGGAATGACACCTCATAATACGTACGTATACTTCATATGTAAGACAATAATTAATGTGACATTTTATTACAAAGTAAATACATAAGACAAAATCAATATTTACGAAAAATATGCTACCCCACAATTAAGTTCATAGGAAAATAAAATAAAAAATTAGTCAACCTATAATTAAATAACGAGATTAATTCTAGGTTTATTCCTCCTACAAGGAATCCTATGACACCATAAAATAGTATAAGAAATTTAATGATAAAGCATAAAGCCATAATTAATTGTTTTGACTATTCAAATTTCTTGCAATGTAACATATAAGTGAATTTAAGATTATATTAATTAATTTAATTTTTATGATTAAATCCAAACAACCTTTTAAATTCTTGAAACCTTCAAGGACCTTATTATAAAAGTCATATCATCACTTCGACACCATTATAACTAGCCATATAGAATTGTTTCGCACACGTGTTGATAAGGGTGAACGAATCATTGATTGGAGGAGAGCTATAAAACAGTCTACAAGAAAACAAGTTGGAATCGATCTTTTTCAAAACAAGATCAAAGCAAAGTAAGTTCTCCCAATCTGATTTGTATCTCTTTAATTTCCTCTTTGATTCTCCTTATACCAAATCCTAAACCATCTTTAAGAAAATAAAAAATTAATTATCCCTCTCTTTCTTTGTTTATTTATGTAGGAATGATTCAACACAAATATCATGCCGAGCTTGCAAGAGTAGAAATCTTTGGAAGACACTCAATATTTGATAATGTGTAAGAAAGTAGATTTATAGTACTCCCGATTTTAGAAAATTGTAGAAATTAGTGCATCCATCTCGATCTTTAAAAAAACCTTTTGTATATTCTTGCGGTATTTTATTTTTCTTCTTTGTGTAATTTCTATTAAAACATATAATTCTTGCAATCTCCCTCATGTGCTAACCCTTGCAAGAGTAGAAATCCATTCCAAAGACTCAATAGTTGATAATGTGAAAGAAAAGCACATATGTAGATTGATTATAATTCATACAATATTCCATTTCTCTTTCTCATGTGATTTCTATTAAAAACATACAATTCTCTTTTAAGTGAAATAAAAACATAAGATTCCTTCAAATTTTATTAATTACTAATCCTATTTAAAATGTTGGAACTTTTTCAAATTTATTATAAATTTATACCATGTACATTGCACTAATTAATTATAGTCATATTTAGAGTTTAATAATTATCATCTATATATCTATCTATATATACTATAAAATAGAAAAATTTGGGCAACTAATGACCCATTCAATTGGCCTAAAACATATATCTAATTTTAATTTAATAATAATTCTATATAAACTTATGTACATATATCATCTATTTAATTCCATATAATTATCTAAATATTTTGTACATGTAAATTTGTATTTTTCTCAATCAATGTACATGTTTAAGTATTTAATAATTAATTAATAATTACATCATAAAAAAATGATTTTTTATATTCTATATGAAATGTTACATTTTTTGCAATAAATAGTGCAACTATAAGAAACAAATTATGAATAAGAATTTTATGTTATTTTTATTAATTAATGAATAATCATCATACTATAAATAAATAGATGACAATTTTTTCATTTCTAAAATAAAATTTTGTTCAATGAAATGATTATATTTATATTTTAACATTAAAATATTGTCTTATTCAAAATTACTATATTAAAAAATAATGACACACAAATATAAATCTAATAAATCATCTTAATTTAAAATATTAATTTTACAACATGTGATATTACACACAAATATAACATTAATCATTAATAGTACATCATTTATTTAGCAAGTTTTGTAGTAACCATTGATATTACATACAACCTTTGGTATTACAATATGAATTTAAAGCCATTAAACTATGACCATTTATATTACAAATAAGTAAAAATAAAAGAAGATAAGATCAATTTTTGGTATTCCAAACAAAAGACAAGATCAAATTTAAAATATATCTTTTCTTATTCCACTCTCTTTCTCACTATACAAGCCTTTCACTTTTGCATGATCACACCACTCTCTTATATTTGATGTATTTGGTGATTGTCACTTGAAGGAAAAAAGCAAATGATTTACAAACCAAATCTTATAATTGATATGTTTGGTGATTGTTACTTGAAGGGCAAAAGCAAATGATTTACACAATTCAATAGAGTTACTTTTTGTCTGTTGAATCCCTTTGTTTCATATGATTTCTAGCATTATATTTGAATATACTTTTGAGTATTATATTATTTTATTTATATGATAAGTGAAAAACATCATTTGTGTCAGAAAGCTTGGCAAAGTGGATGAGGATCACCATGAATCATTTGATGATCACGTGAAGAAGAGAAGGTTATGCGGTAGGGAAATCAATTCATGGTAGATTAATTTGATTAATGTATGTGAAGGGTTTTGCGCAATTAATTAAAAAAATTATTCTTTAAAATTAAACAAATAAAATAACAATTCAAACACAACTATCTCTCTATCTATTTTGTGAGTAGTTTACAAAATCTATTAAATAAGTATTATCTAATAGACTAATTTTGTATTTTACAACATTTGGTATTACACACAAAAATAACAAAATGAGAATTAGATTTGATATTACATCATTTATTTAGCAACTTTTGTAATAACCTTTGGTACTACAACACAACCTTTGATATTACAATATGAATTTAAAGCCATTAAATTATAACTATTGGTATGACAAATAAGTAAAAATAAAAGAAGATAAGATCAACCTTTGATATTCCAAACAAAAGATAAGATCAAAAATAAAATATAACCTTTGACATTATTTAGCAACTTTTGTAGTAACTTTTAGTATTAGACACAACATTTAGTATTACAATATGAATTTAAAGTCATTAAATTATAACTATTGATATTACAAATAAAAGTAAAAATAAAAGAAGATAAGATCAACATTTGGTATTCCAAACAAAAAATAAGATCAAATTTAAAATATAAACCTCATATTCCACTCTCTTTCTTACTATATAAGCTTTCCGCTTTTGTATTATCAAGTTACAATTTCATTCACTACAAAGAAAAAAAAACTCTCAAATTGTTGAAAAATAAGGATCAATCAAGAAACCCATGGAGATGTATAAAGTAAAAAATGTCAATAATCTCTAGATCAGTGAAGGGTATATACCATCCAAGCAATAAAATTATAAGATCAACCTTTGAATTACATTCACCAAGTGAAAAAAAAATCCTATAAAATATAAAACATTGAAAAAAAATCAAGAAACCCGTTCGAAACTCTTGAAGATCAATCAAGAAATCTATATATCTATATATATATTATAAAATACTATTTTTATATAAAATATAATCAATGAGAACCCGTGCGCTAGCACGGGCCATCCACCTAGTATATTATAACGCAAAAAACATGTCTGTTGAAAAAATTGTGCCACGTGGCATCCTTGAATAACATAATATCAAGTTTTTTTAATAATATAAATACTATAATATGTGTCTAGATCAAGTGAGAATGGGCGTGCAAGTGGGAAATAAGAAAGAACAAGAGCCGTTGGATGGAGAAAAATCAATGATGCTGGTCGTTTCACTTAAAATGGGTAAAAATGGCACGTGCGAATTATTTGTGTATTTTGAAAAAAAGGGATACAGGGGCGCGTCCAGATTGTTCATCACAACTGTGATTTTTTCATTAAAATTGTGATTTTGTTCATCAAAACTATGATTTTTTGCATCAAAAAACTGTTGTTTGTGCATCAAAAACCTATTTTTTGTGCATAAAAAATGGTCGAATGTGTATCGAAATTGTATGCATTAATATATGTGTACATCATAATTAGCCGTATGTTAGACAAAACTAATTGTTTTGATTTAAGCCTTAGTATTGCTTTGCTTGACTCATTTAGATTCGTCATTGTTGTTGTTGTGAAACGTGTGGCTGCTTCTTGGAATCTGAACATAGCTAAGGCACAAACAATACTCTTCGGTTTGCATCTGGCTCATTCTCTTAGCGTATAACAACTACAAAAACTAGATAAATATATATGTGCACTGAAACTAATTATATAAGTATGTGATTCAAAACTAATTATATGATTAAGGAAAAAAGATACCCTTAAATCACAAAATAATTGTAAAAATGCACAAAAAGATAGTCCTAAATGTACAAATAGATGGAACTAACACAAACAAAAATTTATTTCAATTCACAAACAAAAGGATATATGAATGAACACAATACTAGTAGCGATGAACAAAGTGTTGGTAGTAATGCACAAAGTGATGATAGTAATGCACAAACTTCATATTCATTGATACATAATAAAAAGTTAATTTTTTGATGCACAATGTGTTGGTGGTTATGCACAAAAATATTGTATTATTAAACAAACATTATATATCAATGAACAAATAAGGGTATATCAATGAACAAATAAGAGTTTCTTGAATCCAAAAGCAAATCCATCTTCTAGAGGTAATGAAGGAGGGCTTAAAATATGATAGAAACTTGTCAAACTCATGCCCTTGTAATTCTCTATACCGCACATGCTTTCCTCCAAGACAATCATCTAGTTCAACTGTCTAGTTGCAGTACCAACTTCATACTATGTCAAAATTTAAAATTAGAACCCACCATCATATGAGAAAATATTCAGCTAAAAACAAATGGAACAAATAGATACTTACTTAGCTAGCATCGTTTCCTAACTCATAGGAAGTTTATGATTACTTTATCACTCAACTCCCCAAACAAAGTAAACTACACTCAAATCGTTTTTAGTTTGTTAATTTGTTGACTATGCAGAGAGAAGGGGTTAAAGAAGAGACAAACTAGCAGTGTAATGACTTTGATCCATTTTCTTTACTTGCATTAAACAATAACAACCATTTTAGATAAGTATGAAACACATCTAACTATTATTCTCATCCGAAGGATCACAATGTTCCTCCACCATGATTCTTTCCTATTCCAGAAGCAACTCATTTTCTTATGTTTATTTTTGAAACTCAATTGTGCATAGTAGAGAACAAAATGACAGTATCGCATCGATAAATAACCTCAAAATTTCAAAACTAACATTCCCTAATCCCTTCATCCATTATACCAAACAACATCATTATCTAGCCCAAATGTATGCACAAAGCATGAAATTCTCCCTTTCACTGAAATCTAGCGTTTCCAGTCTCAATGTCAAACAACAAACTAAACACATCCTCTCAGAAATTAAGATATCATATCAAAGAGTTATTTTTGAAACAAACTAAAATTAATATTTTGAAAAAGCATAAAGATGAGAGGACCTTAGTTCTAATTAGAGGCTGAGCAATATCACAAGCCTTACAACTACCACCTACGGCGGTATCGACGACCAATGATACATAGACATTTTCAATACATTTTGACCACTTAGACAAAAATATAAAAGAATCAATAAGCCACACATTTAATTTAAATTGTATTTGGGATAGATTTGTGTTGTTTGTCGAGAAACATTTCCCAAAGATTTAATTTGAAATGATAATGAGAAACTCACCCTTGTTCGTTATTGATTCAATCCTCCATTGGTCAAAATCAACAAATAACAATCACGATATTTTAACATAAGCAACTAACATAAGCAACTATCATAGCAAATCCCAAAAACTATTAAAAAATAGTTAAAAATAAATGCTTTCACTTATGCAACATGAATTGCAATTTAAATGAAATAAGAACAATTTTTTTTTGCCCTTTCGATTATGTGATGAATTTCCAACCCTCATATCATTGACATAGGATAAGTTCCAAACTAATTTCTTTTAATCATAATCCCTAGTAGTTAGCCAAATTTGTAAGAATTTGAAACCATCACATTAGCAAATGAACATTCAAACCCTAGGCCAATCTCAAACCCATATAATTAAAGCCCGAACTTGGGAGGAATTAACCAATTTACTTCAAGTGATTAAGCACGAGCAGGAAATTGGATATACTAGTGATCTTGAGAGTAATGATTCCAATATTGGGGATGGAGGATACGACGACAATAGGGAATCGAAAATATGGAGAAGCGACCAGATCTAAAGAAGTGAAGCATAGAAAGAACAAAAGGAGCTCTCAAGCAAGCAGCGAAGATATGGCAACAAGGAGAAATTGACGACGATTTGATGAAGCATAAAAAGAACAAAAGGAGCTCTCAAGCAAACGGCGAATATATGGCAACAAAGAGTATCTTTAGAAAATTGGAGAATAATTTCATAGAGAGAGGTATGTAGAAGAGAGCGGACCTTTGATTTTGAGGGTATTAGGCGGTTAGTGAGTTATTTTCACGTTTGCCTTGAACTAAGGCTATGTTCACAACATATTATTCAAATTAAAATCCTATTTGACATTATAATATATTATATTTCAAAATCTGCATTTGGTTTATACCAACAATGAATATCCAGAAATAAGAGGGTGTTCGATGGCACCAATGAAATGAATTTGAACAATGCCAACAACATCAACGAATTTACCCGAAACCAGGTTAAAGAATGGAAATTGGCTACTGACCCTGATCCCCCTACCCTCGTACTCACCGTGCAAGTGCTAACGGAGTCAGAAGACCCAACAAATGGGCAAAACCCAAAAGGGACTTTATAAAATTGAATTTTGATGGTCAAGTTAGTATGGATGGCGTGGCTTCATTCGGATTCATCCTTAGGGACTCTTGAGGGCTGCCCCATTTTCTTCGTCGGAGGATTGATTGGTCAGCAGTCCGTTCTGACATTCGAGACCATAGCCTTATGCCAGGGACTTCTTGAGGCCATCTGATTATTGGTACAAATGTTGGCTTATTATGTTGCCAAGTGGCTCAATCTTTAACAAAGACTTTGCTGCTCAATTAATAGATCAGAGAGAGACGAATAATAATAATAGTTATTATTATTATTATTATTATTATTATTATTTTATTATTATTATTATTATTATAATAATAAAAACTTACAAAGTCAAACAAATTACATAAAATTAGTGGGAAGCCGAGATACAATCTGGGCCCCACTCCTCTAGCTATAGCAAAGCCTATCCTAGTGAAGATATGAGCAGCAGCACAAGCCCCAATGTCTTGAGTCTTTGAAAACTGTTGAACCCGCTTCAGCAATGCTACAACATCCTTATCCAATTCCCCCAGAGAAGAAAAGGAGAAAGGAAGAAAACCATAACCAAAAGTCCGACAGCTAGCTTCGTACTTGACCCTCTTTCGATATGCTGCATCAACCACAACTCGTCCCGGAACAAAGTCAGACAAACTGGATTGTGTCAAAGGAGAAGATCCTGTCAAGTCAACACATACATCACGGCCTCGATCCCAAGAATAGAGTAACACATCTACAGGTCGGAGAGCCCCGTCGTTCATGCCAGACAATCCAATATCAACCTCTTTCCTTGCCGAAATTCCAGACCGATAACAAATATCAACAAGGGTATCCCGAATAACATTATGTCAATGTATAATTCCTACAATACCAGCACACGACACCGCATGATCACCAAAGATGTCCCCATCAAAAACCCTAGAGCAAGCAGAGCATGGTGTCGAAATAGAGAACAAAAGAACACCCAATCGATAACACAACACACATCGGTAAGTCTTAGCATTCATTGTCTGTCCCAAACCCAAGATGGGGATGCATATAGGACATTGTACTACGTTGTGTATTTTCTGTTTGTTTCCGTCTTTTTCCGCCGGTTTTCGGCTGCCGTTTTCACGGCCTCTCGGTTTTACTGGCCCTGTCTGGTAAACCGAATCCTTTCCTACACAGAAAAAAGAAAAGAAAAAAAGAATGCATATAGGACATTTATTTTGACAATGGAGATAACTTTACATGTTGTAAAGAAGGTTATGAATAAACATCTTATTTTATCTTTTGTCATAAGATAAATGATAATTATTTTTTAAACAAGGTAGTATATAATATAATTAATGCTCTCAAGGAAAAATTAATTTGGCAAAACAAAATGCTCTTAAGGAGAAGCACTATTATCACTATGTTATAGATGACTTTTTGTTTTTTTCCACTTAAATTTATATTATATATAAATTTATAATAAATGCTATAACATTTATGTGGCATTTAGGATAACTTTACATGTTATATAGAAGATAGATAGATGATTTGGAGAGAACAAGTGAAGACATGTATGTAAGAGCATTTTTTTAACAAGGTGAAAATTAGGATGAAGGATCATCCTAGAGCACCCTACATCAACAACCGTGTTACAACAACGAAGCACATGTTTAATTTTAACAACCTTGAAATACTATAGACTTATCCTAGTGTCTATTATACTCATTTCGATTTGCCATGGGCATGATCTAGTTTCTTGAAGAACATTTATTATTGTAAATTTATCTCTTTCAATTCCAATTTTTCATATTTTTCTTTTCTTTGCTTCTTTTATCGCATAGTAGACACTCATTGATTATGCTTGCAATGTACTCCATTGATTACAAGAGTGGGCTTCTAAATGGATTAAATCTCCCAAATGGTTTCTCATAACATATCCAACTGTAGCTATTCCTAATTCTTTTTTTGATCCATCAAAGTTTATTTTGATAAATTCTTCTGATGGTTTTCCCATTTAGTATTTTGTTTATGTTTTTGTCCTCAAAATGTACTAATAATGGTGTTATTATCTTTTGTTAATTCCATTTTTTTTTGAAAATTTCCACTTTAGAATATAATTGTTAATGTATTTTTCTTGTTTACTAATAAAATTTCCTTGTTGCTTAAAGGTAGTGTGAATTTTTTTTCCACACACTCCACTAGGTTGTGAAAATTTCTATGCAATAATCTTATTTTAATTTCGTTTTGATTTGATGAAATATTTGGATAAGATTCCTATGGTTTGAATTAAGTCGCTCAAAGTGTTCTTGCTTTCTTTTGTTTTTATGATTTGTTTAGTGAAAGGGCTTTCTAAGAAAATAAGTACACTAGCCTCAATATAATGATTACAAAGGGGTACTTTGGTGTAACATCTACATGTTTTACCAATTGACGTTCTTTTGTACAGAGTCTATTAATGTATAATTTTCATAAGAACATTTTTATTTTTGGTGGTGCATCTATATCCCAAATCCATTAGAATTTACTATCATTTTGTTCTATCAATTCTATTCTTGAAGTTGTAGATAACCAACTATTTTACTAGGTATCTAATATAATCTCTTATGTGTTTTTGTGGTATTACAATTTCATTGATTTTTTGCTATCATATTGTTTGGTAGAATTTTTTCAAAATAGTCTGTTTCCATTATTTTTTCGTTGTTATAATTTGGGCCACTTTGCATTCTAAGTCTATCCCTTTTGGTGGCTTTGTTATAACTAGTAATGGTTTGGTTGTGACCCATGCATCATTCTAGAAACTAACTAGTCTTAGTTCCCATACATTGTACGGGGTTTTATGAAATTTTTGTATTATTTATTTGTACTTTTTTAAATTTTGATTAAGATGAAATGATAAAAAAATTATATGTATCTTATCTGCAAAAAAAGAAATATCATTTCAAAAATATAATTATAAAAAGTTGATATAGGCAAGGATATTTTAAAAAATTATATGTATCTTATCTAAAAAACTAGGATGATTTAAGTAAATAGCAAAAAAAAAAAAGAGGCTAATTAGGTGGATATTAAGGAGGGTGTAAAAATTAGGTAAATAGCAAAACCCCCATCACCCACCCCCCACCCCATCTCCCACCGAGTTGACTCGGTCATTGACCGGGTTGACTTGTCCGTTGACCGAGTTGACTCGGGCGTTGACCAGCGTTGACCGACGTTGACCAGCGTTGACCGGCGTTGACCGACGTTGACCATCATCACAATCATAACTATCAACAATTTTTTCACGGTCATCACAATTTATTTCATTGTCATCACAATTTTTTGATGACAAAAAGTGTAATGAAAGATAAAAAAGTGTCATCAAAATGTCTTGATGACATTTTCTAATGGAAAAAGTGTCATTAAAGGCATTCAACCACATAAAAAGACCGATATCCCCGTCATCACAATTTATTTCACCGTCATCACAATTTTTTGATGACAAAATGTGTAATAAAAGGTAAAAAGTGTAATCAAAATGTCTTAATGACACTTTTTGATGGCAAAAAGTATCATCAAAGACATTCAACCACATAAAAACAACCGTCATCACACGGTTCGAACCGTCATCAACTGTCATCACTTGTCATCGTTACTTGATGACGATTTGATTGTCATCAATTATCATCTCTACTTGATGACGGTTCGATTAATTTGTCATCAAAAGGGCCTTGATGACAAACAAGTGTCATCAAACTGTCATCACTAGTTGATGACGGTTTGATCATCATCAACTATTTGATGACAGTTTGATCATCATCAACTATTTGATGACGGTTCGATTGTCATCAATTATCATCTCTACTTGATGACGGTTCGATTAATTAGTCATCAAAAGGGCCTTGATGACAAACAAGTGTCATCAAGTGTCATGAAACTGTCATCACTACTTGATGACGATTTGATCATCATCAACTATTTGATGACGGTTCGATTGTCATCAATTATCATCACTACTTGATGACGGTTTGATTAATTTGTCATCAAAAGGGCCTTGATGACAATGGTCTTGAAGATAAACAACCGTCATCAAGTGTCATCACTCAAAGTTTGTTCGTTTTTATCATCATCACAAAAAAATGATTGTCATCAAATCTCATCACCACATAAAAATAGTTGTCATCACCGCATAAAAAACAATTGTCATTACTAAAAAAAATCAAATTGTAATAAAAAATCATCAATTGTCATCACTGAATATAAACCTGTCATTAAAAAAATGCAATCAAAAATCATTAGTAAGACATAAGAACCAACCATGTATCTTATGAATGTGAAACTTGTATGTTCATGATCATATTCAATGATTAAATATTATCCATTTAAGCACTATTTTTGAATGCATTAATCATTAAATGTCATTAACTTTACAAATCAAACTTGATCAAACAATAAAAAGAAAAGGCAACCTTACTGTATTAAATAATTATCCATTTAAGCATTCCACCATTAACAATTACAGTTCGAACACAATTTTTTTTTTGAGCAAAACAACCTTATTGTATTAAAACAAATCTTCCTCCAGCACTAAACAAAGTTCAACAAGGCAACTATCTAAAACAAAAGGCACAACAGGTAAAGCAAGGCATATAGCTGCCAAAAAATGGGCTGCCCAGTTAAAGTTACGTTTTGTGCAAGACTAGGAGCACTCCGCGAACTCAACCTTTATTTGCTAAATCTTCCGCAGCAGCAATCCCAGAGGACCTTTCCAGCTTTTTACTATTGGTTTTGCTACATATGAGGAGACCCTATGTTTGTACACCAAGCTGGAACTACACCAAACTTTGTGATAATTACAATATAATTGAGTTTAGAGTAAAGATTCATTCAATAAATGAATCTTTTTCTGGTTAAATGACTTCTATTTTGTTCATATTGAGTTTGAAATTGCAAACATTTACAAGTGAATTAGGACAATTTTAATTTATACCCTAATTCATGGATGATGTCATCCATTCATAAGTGCCAAATAAGTCTATCTTTGCTGGTGAGGTGTAATGTCAATGTTTAAAACAAAAAGCAATTTCATCATGACTCATGAGAAGTGTTCATTACAACAGAACTAGACATTCAAACAGAGATGGCTACAAATATTTCCAGTCTACAAAAAATGACACCCGAGACAAAAGCCAAACAGAATATTAAAAGCAGATCAAACTTGGGCTGCTCTGAATCCTCCTATACTTTGAGATATACAAACTATCTACACATTCCATACTAAGAAGCTTCAATTTATTCCTCACTATCATCTGAAAGCAACCAAGATAGGTAGTCAGCACTGTCGTTTATAACCGAGTCAGAATCGCTCACTGGTGTTACCCTTTTACGCATGAGACTCTCAATAGTTGGACAACTCCTCTTTCTTTCAAACCTCACCCTAAACTCCTCATCAAACTCTTCTAGATCACCCTGGAAACACACACAAGGAAATGAATTCCTTTTCTTCCAAGAAGCATACTAAAACAGATTAAAAATGTCATAGCATTTGCTTGCGAGTACGTATTTATGCCAAGATGACTTCTCATGGTTACCCCTCACATGTTTGAAAGAAAACCTCTTGTCACATCCAGAAAAACTACAAACATAGGGTCTCCTCATGGTTATCCCTCACATGCCTGCCAAGCACACAGTAGATAATTGAGTGTTTGTAAGGAATGATTCTTTTTGTCTCCTCATATGTATCATCACTTTCAAAATCAAGTCTAGCTAGTTGTCAAAGTTGCTGATTTCTTTTCTTCCTTCAATATTGCTTTCTTTTCAGCTGCTCATTTCTATATCTCTCCATTTCCATGTTGCCTTTCTAAAATCAGAATTCATCTCTGCAACTTCATTAATCTCCATCACTGCCAGTAAGTCATATTCAAATCAAAGTTTTCTACCAAAATCATTCAGAATTGTAAACACACAAGAGAGTCATGATAACCATATTCGAATCTGAATCATAACACAATAACAATAAAGTTCAAACCCTGGATTCATATTATTTTTACAACAACACGAAAGCAAACTGTTCACATTGTAATGACTTACGAATCTATCTATCATCACTTACAGTAATTTCAAGCTTGTGAAGATTAAAGGCGCCTGTGATGAGAAGAACAACAACCCATACCTGTTTTACATCATCAAACATCACCGAGCATAGATCAAATACCCTTAGTATCCTTGATCATGTCTGCAACGGTTTGGCAAGTCAGGTCTAGAAGCCCCTTGATATTCAGATAGTTTGCAGCATGCAGATTAAGTCCAAACACACTATTACAGGAATGATGTACACAGGTCGCCATGCCAGAAGAATTAATTCCATAGCCATCATCATACATTCAATCTGAAATATAATCCAAAGCAATAACGAAGCAATTTCCAAAATGAACCTTACAATTGAAGGTTAAAAGGACTCAAATAGAAATATATAACATCAAACAAATAAAGCAATCAAAGCGGGGAAATAGAGATTCTTACGATGATGAGTTCAAAGAGTTGTCCATCTCAACCTTGGCAAACTCAGTACCATTCAATTCGATGTCCACAGTAGGCCAAGATCAGAGTCCGCCTCGGGATCGGTGACGGCAGGAACGGAAGTGGATGCATCGCCGACGCAGAGGTGAGGGAAAGTTGCTCGCTCTTGACGGTGATCTTCGGCTTCTCCGGCGAAGAGGCCGTCAATTGAACCCTACCATTGTTGTCGCGATCGATGACTTGCAGGTGAGAACCTGCGTCCTCGTTGAGAATTAGGCCGTCAATTAAACCCTAGTTCCGGCAATGGTAGGATGAAGGAGCAGATCTATGGTGGCGTCGGTAGGACGAGGAGGAGGAGAAGGTCAGATGAAGAAGATAGAGATCGACAGCGGAGCGGAGGAACGGAGGAGAGAGTTGCGAAAAAAATAAAGGGGTTTTTATACATAACAAAAAGCTAAAAAAATGGGTTCAGATTACAAGTGTCTAATTAGGTAGTAAATTTTTGCCCTTTTATCCAATTTCTTCAAAAAAACTATCCTATCAAAAAATAAATTTAATATATTATTTTATAATTTTATTTAATATATAATATAACTAATTGGATTTAATTCAATCAAAATTCAACCAATCATATTGATTTAAAAAAGATGGATGACGTGGTTCAATGTAGGACCATTTTATATATTATTTTAACCTCCGCTTTAGTATGCAGTAATGATGATTATAATAGATTTTTTTTATAATTCCATAGTTATTTTAGAGAAAAAATTTCAAACAATAAAATATTTTTTAGAATTGGATAATTTTCTTTTTTTTTCTTTTATAACAATACTTTTGAGCAATGACATATATATGGAAGATTGTTAAATTTAAATATTATGAAATCTTTCATAGATTTTTTTATAATCTTGTAAAAAATTGCAGATTTCTAGAATTGGATATTTTTTAATTTAATGGTTATTTTGCCAAAAATTGCCAAATCCAAATCTTATAAACATTTTCACATGGATATAAATAATAATTTTATAATATGTTGGGTCTACAATTATTATTAACAAATAAAAAATATCGAATTAAATTTCAACCAATCATAGTTTAAAAAAAAAGGGTGATGTGATCCAATCTTAAAGTGACATGTGTTATTTAATATTTTTTTAACCTTCGCTTTAGTATATAGTAATGATTGTCTTTCTATCTCCCACTTGCCAAATGAGCCTTGTTTTAAGTTCCTCTTGTACTCTCATCAATTTTTTTTTTCCATTGGCATGATTTTTTCCTTTTATTTTATATTGTAATATATTATGGTCTTTTAGATATTTTTCGGTATAACTTGGACCCATATGTTATTTGGTTCTTCTAGTATTTTCCATAAAGTCTCATCTGTAGTGCTTGATTTACATTTCTTTCTTTTCATAATTTTATTCCTCCTTTTTGTTTTGCTTTACAAATTTTGTCCCAGCTAATAAGTGGAATATGGTCATTGCCCTTGTTCTAAAAAAATCTACAATTGATAATGTCCATATTGTTAAATTTTTTTTCAAGTAACATAAAACTTTGCATTATATAATTTGGTTTAGTTTCTAGTGCAATTTTGATTAAGGTTGTTCCTCTAGTTTGAGAGAGACAATTAGTTTTCCATTTTGATAGTTGTTGGTTACTATTTGTGATCATAGACTCGAAAGTTGATCTTGTTTTTCTTTCATTAATAATTGGACAGCCTAAGTATTTCTAGCGAGCTTGTACATGGAATGCTTTGTTCTAGTTGTAATTGTCGCCTTATGCTAGGATTTCAACACCAATTATGAATAGTAGCGGATATATCAGGTCACCTTGTCTAAGTTCTCTTTATGGAAAGACAATTTTCGACGGTTCATTGTTTACAAGTACTAAGAAAGATATTGTTTGTACACATTCCCATATCTAGGAAATGAAAGAATGGTGAAAATCAAATTTCTCTAATATTTTATCGAGAAATTCCCATTCGATTCTATGTATCATAAGTTTTTCCATATCAGGTTTAATTGCTATATAGCCACTTTTACCTTTTTTTGATCGGAAAGAGTGGAAGATTTCATGTGCTACAAGTATGTTATCTTGAATGGACCTATTCGTAACAAATCCTCCTTGAAGAGGGTGTATGAATGGGGAGTACCATCTTTAATCGTTCAACTAATATTTTGGCTATTATTTTATATTTTGTCGAGCATATGCTAATGGTTCAAAATTAACTTGTTGTTGTCAGGCTCTCACATTTAGGTATTAAAGTAATGAAAGTATGGTTGATTTGTTGGAGTATTTTTTCAAATATAATTAAGCTTTTAATAGCCTTTATAGTAGACGGGCCAACTATTGCAAGTTTTTTGGTAGAATTCGACAATCCTTCCATCTGGTCCTGGGGATTTATTCTTACCAAGTGAAAATGATACTTTTTTATTTCATTATTATCAATTGGTCTAGTAAAAAACGTTATTATCTTCATTTGTAACTTCTTTCTTTATTAGTTCTAGGTACCTGGTAAGTATTTGTTGATTGTTGGAACATTCGTTGTTCCATGGTTTCTCTTAAGTTTTGATGATAACAAACTTTGATGGTATAACTTGTTTCTGCATGTAAGTGTCTCAGGAAAATAGGTACATCGTCAAGAGTGAAGAAACATTGTGAGGAACAATGGAGGGAACGAATGACGAATTTAGGAAACACATCTCGAAGGGATGCGACTTTCTATTTATGGCAAGTTACTAGATCTTCTACAAGTGATCTTCCATGAAGATATGACAGCTTTGCTCGGTTGCTTGAGAAGATCAAGGAAGGATAAGATCAAGCTTGCACTATCTTATCTTGGAAATCCGATATCATTCGGTTTTAGAAAGAATCGAAATGGTTGAGGATACAAATCATCATAAAATATTTTCTCCTATTTTTATGGGATTTGTTAAGTGGAATATCAGCGCAATTAGGCCAGAATTGTGTATGAGATCAGAATTGACATTTCTTATATAAGGCTAGGTTATAGCTAGGGTTAAGTAAGGTGATTAACGACGAACTTGAGAAGAGAGCTTTTTTAAGTGTTCGAGTGTGTGTGGCTTTTTCTGTTGAAGAATCCACATTTGAGTAAGTACTTAGGTTGGTAGTTTACTTTCATTTAGGTTTACGATTAGGGTAGAAGGAGTCTAGTTGGTTGAACTTTGGTTGGCGCCTTAGTTAGCAGGGAACTTGACTTGCCTTGTAACCGTTGAAAATTAATACAAAATATTGTATTGAAATCCTCTGAGAAGGAGTTTCAGGGGTAGATGTTTTTCACTCAGCGACTTGTTGGTCGGTCAGAAAGTTTCCTCTCTAAATATTGTGTTCTTCTTATTGCATATTTTTGTTGCTTAGGGATCATTGCTAGTTCCATGCTTTATTACTAACGCTTCACGATCCAACATTGATCTATGTTTCCTTTTTTATATTTTGCCATGTAATCTTCAAGAAAGGTGTTTCTTATGTTTTCATTTCCATTAGTGGTTTCTCCTGAGTTGTATAGGATACATTTCAAATTCTCTCGATTCCATCTACCAGCCGTATATATGAAAATACGGCTGGTAGACGATGTTTCTTATGTTTTCATTACCATCCGTATAAATTTCAAATTCTTTTAAATTCTTTCGATTCCGTCTAGTAGTTTAATGTGCTTGTTTTTGCATGTTGTGCCCAATATGATTTGTGAAAATGGATTAATTTGTCGTGTTTCTCTAGGATTCAGTATTGTTTTTGGATTATCTTTCAGTTGTCTAAAGATATTACCAAATGTGATTTTTCTAGTTGTTTGAAGATATTACCAAAGGTGGGTCTATTCTATTTCTTTGTTAGTATTTTAAGAGTGTGTATTTTTCGAACAAGTTTATACATATGTGATCCAGATTTGTTACATTTCCATGCCTTGACTATCCTTTCGGCATTATTTCTACAAATGTACATTTTTTTCAAATTTATATGGTCTTTCTTTTACTATACCATTGGTTTTTAGGTCAATCGATATTGGGGAATGATCCGAGAACGTAACAATATAATTGTGAGTGCAAATTTCACATGTTTTGTTGATATCTATTTGTCTTTTCTGCCATGTGTATGTGTTTTATATAGTCGGGATATTTAGCAAATCTCAATGATAAAATTTTGTAATAAGAGAAATCTTAACCTATTTGCCATCCCATCTCCCTGCTTTTCATCATTTTATAGTATTTCATTAAAACCTGCCATGATTAGGTGTGGTTTATTTATACCTTTAATAAACTTGATCAACTCTTCTGAAAATTTTGTTTCTCATTTTCATTTGGAGGGAGATAAATAAATATTATAATCATGTCAACACATTTGTGATGGTTAGAAACAGTAAAAGCAATAAACCGATCCTCTTGAGCTTCTACCGTACAATTTTCATCAATTAGATGATTATCTTTCCAAATAACAAAATTCCTCGTGATTTTCCTTTAGAGGGTCACAAAGTAGTTTTATCAAAGCCAAGTCATTTCCCATTTATTTCATTTGGTATTGTTTCTTTTTTGGTTTCTATGAGTGCTAATATTTATGTATGGTGCATTTTAACAAACATTTCTATGTGTGTCCAAAAAAGATTTTCTCCCCATTCCTCCTATGTTCCAAGTTGTAATTTTCATGATATACCTTTTTTGTTTGGGGAAGAATCCCAAATTTTGAGTAATTCCCGCAGTGGGATGCCACTTTTTTTTGAAAGTGTTTTCAACCATATTTCGCTCCTTCTATGAAACATATTTAAGTGAATGCATGAAATACACCGCAAATAGACATACTAATAATAGTCTTCATCATATTTATACCTTAAATGTGATTTATAACATTGGATAAGCAGAAACTATTGCGCATAGAGGTTGACTTTAATACATACATTGCACCTTCATCAAATATAAGAGATTTCCATCTAGACTTAATTAAGCAAAAAACTTCTATATTGCACTGGTCTTTATCCAAACCACACCCATACCTTTATTTTTACTACTGATAGTAGACATAACAAAGAACTTATCGAATAGAGCATCCATAAGCCAAATTTTTTAGGACCAAGTTAACTTTTGTTTGTAGAAAGCCACTTCACCCTAAAACTCAGCTTGTGGTCGAGTTTCACGAGCGGCTTGAGAGGCGATATCGATTGACCGATTTATTGTTGCTACGAAATAAAATAAATTGTTAGTAAGTATAGGAATATAAATTTAAATAAGTACTTATATTATAAATTTTAATGTACATACTAACAAAGCCGAGTCTTGTGGTGGGACCTCAAATCACTGGTGTGGAAGGCGGAATTTACCTGTCGGTTTGCCATTTGATGCTCAAACTTCGCCTTCAACTCGGGCGTGTTCCAAGTAGACACCGAAAGGTCCTAGACAATCGTCTCTATCCAAAGCGGCTTCTGACACGAGTTACGATGCTTCTTGACCTTTTCATCGTACCGTACATGAGCCTGTTTCTCCAACAGCTAGCGGAAGTTCTCGAGGTCCATTCTAGGCTAAGTGTCGTCCCATCAGAAGTGTGATTGAAATGTAAAAAAAACGACAATAGTAGTAAATAAATTCATATTTTTTAAAAATGTGAAACCTTACCCTTTAAACCTCAAACCCACGAATCCGGGTTTCCAAACTTGCTAAGCAAAACTCGGAAGCTCGGTGGTCTGGTATGTTGGTGCATACGGATGTTGACCTTGCGAACCTATAAAATCTTGGAAAACGTGTTATAGTATATCTAACAAATGCAAAATTCTAAATGACAAAAGTTGTAAACAAGTTGTTTTTGTACGTCCCGTCCACAATGGTAAGACCCACGATCTTGTTGGGGTCGATTCTACATGATCGCATTCGGTTGGACGGGAGGAACCACGAACTGGGTATCGTCCAATCCCTCCTTAGGGTCCAAAACTGTCTTGTCCTGGCTGGGGATGTCAAGCCCGTCATCCCCGGATAACGGCACCGCCTTGGACGACGGTCCCGCCTCGTCAAGACGAGGCGGGCGTAACCCTCCTCATCAGGCCATACTAGATACAACCATAAAATTCCAAATTCCATTTTCATTAATCCAAATTCAAAATTAAACCCTAAAATTAATCAATTCGATCCTAAAATCAACCATAATAATAATTAATTATCCCTAAGTCAACAATTAACAATCTTAAATCAACAACAATCAACAATATAATTTCCCGTAAAATCCAATTAAGCCTAAATCAACAACAATTCACAACCCTAAACCAAAAACAACTAATTATATCATCAATAATCAACAACTCTAAATTAACAACAATTAAAATCAAATTCATCCAAATTCATAAAAAAATGTGAGGGTATAAAGGGTGTCTTACTTGGAGGAGAATGAGGTGCTGTGGTAGTGGTGGGGAGGCGGCAGGTCGACGACGCTGGTGTTGTTGGTCGAAGATGGTTGTGAGGGAAAGGCGAGGCAAAGAGGGCTAGAGGCCGGTGAGAGGTCGATGATGAGGGTGTGAGGTGGGTGAGAGGCCTCCAATGGGTGAGAGGTCGGCGAAGGGGGCGAGAGAGGGATAGATAGATAGAGAGGTTGGCGAAGAGAGGGCGGTCATAGAGAGGGTTCGGTGAGAGAGAGGAAGGAGATAGTGGAAATGAAGAAGAAAGCTTTCACGGAGTCGATATAAACGAGGGATTTAGCAACAACATGGTCGATAATTTTTTGTTAAGTTTTTTAATTTTTGCATTGTGTTTAGCGACCACTTGGTCGGTAATAAAGACCATGTGATCGCCAAATACAACTACTTAGAGTTAGCGACTACTTAGCGAGTCCGTGAAATAAAAAAAGTTAAGTTTCTTGCTTCAAGAGGAAATTCCCACCTTTTTTGGATTTAGTGACCATTTAGAGACCAAGTGGTCACTAATTATGAAAAATATGTGCATGACCCTGGCAGATAAGTAGGCATATCGGACGATCGTGGATCTATTGTGCACGTTCTCAGCTGATTTAGCGACCACTTGGTTGCAGAATAACGACCTATTAACCAAAAAAGATGTTTCCTAAAACTGAATTCACTCAACTCTTAGAAATCCTAAAAATAGTAGTTTATTAATAACATGAAAATATCATAGGAAAAACAGTAAATTCATCTATTGCTTTCAAAATTATACATACATGATCAAATTCATTACAACTCTTCTTCATCAATATCCGATTCACTCTCAAACTCCCCTTTGACGTTTCTCTAGACGTCCCGACACTTGCATCAACATCGACGACATGATCAAAACCACTTTGGTCATTTAGTGGATCGAGTGGATCAACATTGTGTGTGTCGTTAATAACTAGTGAAAGTGACGAATCTTGTTGAAATGCCTCCTCAACATCAACCCGACGTGAATTGCTCTCGTTGGGGTCTACACCGGTACCTTCATCAGGCCACTGACGTGAATTCACTTTACATACCGCTATACAATCGGCGTTTGTACACCTAATCTTTGTATATTCGAGAAAATTAGCTTGAATGGCTTGATGTGCTAAGACACAACGATCCTTCATTCTCAACATTTTATGTTTGTTCACATCAACAAACGTTAGTTGACGGTGAACGCGGGTCTCTCCATGACTTCTAGTGTCAAACCACGAGCAGTTGAAGACAATAGGGTGCTTGACAATTGGAGATATGTAATCGAGCTCAATTATTCTGTCTAGCAAACCATAGTAGTCCTCCTTATCAATGCCGAAGCTTTGTCCAAGAACACAAACTCTACTATTGTCAATTGCCCAAGTTGATGCATGCGTCTTCATGTGGAATCGATAACCGTTCACAAAATAACCATGATATGCTTGGAGGCTCTAGCTGGTCCATGAGCTAGTGTTGCAATGTTATGATCTAAAATGGCTAGACTATGAACCTGCATATGGAGGAACTAAATTTTTTTAATTACTTCATTATATATTTAAAATTTAAACGAATTACTTCATTATATAAATAAATTAATCCTTATATGGGAGTAGAACTAGAGGTGGAAGTATCATTCCAATATGAATTGATCTTCAACATTGCTTATTGTGTATATATTTTTGTGCACACTTACTCAATAAAGGGCTCCTCTTCTTCGAAGTTCATGAGTATGTAAGATTGAAACTAATCGTATTCAACATCTGTGAGCACACGACCCCTTGCTATATCCAACGTCCGACCAGTTGATGTGAAAATAGACAAATTGGCCGAATCAGGCTCAACAGGAAGTGCGCAACTTATGTTGTGGGTGACAACCACTTGATTACTCGTGGCGTGCATTAAAATAATATGAGCCAAATGTGGACGTCTCCTAAACGAGATAGGCATTGCAGATTGATACCTCAATAGGAGCTTCATAAATACTAGCTTGTTTTATAAAAGTGAGATCAATAATACGTGACCAAAAAAATGTATGTTCAATTTAACATACCGTCAAATGGATACCTCCATCTATATTGGACATGACTACAAATTGAAGCATTCCTTGGCAGATGAATAGGCAAGTGCTCCATTGAATCAAAGAAACCTAAGAGAAAGATTCGCTCCAACTTGCACAATACTATGGTTATTTCCTTGTGCAAAGTCACAACTACTTCAAACATAAACTCATAACACACGAGGTCCCTAAAAATACACTAAGTTGAGCAATGGGCTCCAAAACTCTATCCTCAATAAATGCTTGGAAAGCAACAAGCAACAACTTTTTGCATGAACACGTGACATTCATGGCTTTCCATCCCCAAAAGTCTAAGATTATGCAATTCAATGCATCAACTCAAGTTGGAAACATAACCATTGGGGAATTTTACGGTTTCCAACCAGTCAAGAAGCACTTACTTTTCATGACGATCCAACGCACATCAAGCCTTTGGGTATCTAGTCTTCTCCTGATATAATTCTAGTATTCTACCACATCATGAACAAGACCAAGAGGAGCAATACATGGGCCATGAGCAAGTGGAGCTTGCGCCAGCGTGAAGTATCCCCAAGTCCAATGTCGTGATGCATTGCCTTGATGCGTCGGGTGAAGCATTGGAGCCAAGTTCGTTGGGTACTTCTCAAGTTCCCTCGGATAATAATTTGGGAGGTCCCTACACTCCACAAATGAAGGAAAACGACGCCAAGAACGCCCAAAGGTGTCCTAAATCATCCAAGCGCCGAGAGCCCTTCGTTGATGCTTTCGGCACCATGAGCCTTCTTTGGTGCTTAAATTAAGTTTGGGCTCTTTACGTACTTTTCCTTGGATATTTTTGTAACTTTATCTATCCTTTTTGCTCTTTGTGTGAGTGTCTTGTGGCTTAGGATATGATGGTGTTAGACGCCACTAACTCATCTTTCCTATAAAACAATAAGTACTAAAACAAATATTGAGCCAAGTCTCTAATACCAATTGTAGGATCGTTCGTAATTCTATGTCGCTGATGCTTACAAACTAATCGACCTAAGTGTATATACAACAAAAATTAACTTAAAAAGAAAGAATTACTTGACACAAGAATTTTTATAGTGGAAAATATTAGTTAATAAGCTTAGTCAACTAAGTGAAAAACCACTCCCTTCCAAGTTCTCACTTGGTCGGATTAAAAGTCGTACCTTGCTTTATTGATATCTTAAGTATGCTTACAAGAAAAACCCGGAGTTAACCCTACTCTCTCTAGTATGATAGCACTCGTTAAAAACGAGAAAGACTAATGTAAAAGGTGAAGGTTCATGTGTAGGATCAAGGATCCAAGTCTCTCGGTGCAAGGTAAAGTGGAGAAAGTGGTAAGAAAGAGTTGAGTTGAATGATTGAGATAGATGGATAAGCAACTTTTCTTGGGATATGTAAATATGTCCTTTAAGAGGTTGAGGATTCAAATCCAATAAATGTATGACACATTTGAAAGAGGAGAACTGATGAGGTATTTTCAGTGGTCGTTAATACCTATCAAAGAAACCTAACTTAACCAACTCAGTAGAGCGGTAAGTAAGGGTCGATCCCATAGAGACTCGTGTAAATGTGTTATTGCTTAAGTGCCAAGCAACGAATATGGGGGGTTTGTAATTGTAAATTCTAAACTACTATGCAAAATAGAAAACTATCTAAGAATGAAAAAGATGGTTTTAATCAAATAAGAGACAAGCGTGTTCAACTAGTTAAATCCGTCATAGATATGCTTATTGATCATTGATTCTTTCGATTCTCAATTCCCTTGAATAATCTACCATGGATTATTATCCAAAAATTTATATTTAGTTGAAAGAGCTAACAGTCTGAACAACCCTAATCATCTAACAACCTAGAACAACGTCTAGGTTCAATTAAACGACAACTTTAAGTCCAAAGTATCGATAGAAACAAATACTCAACGCAAACAGCTAATCAAGTTATCTGTGGTTTATTCCCTCTACAACTGGATAGACCGAACGGTTCCAAACAATTATAGTTGCTACTTATCTAATCAATCCCGAACGGGACTTGATTAGATTAGTTGTAAATTAACCTAGAAATTCTATTAGGTAGCTAATCTAACAAAACCCTAGAATAATTCTGATTCAATTAAGCACAGGGAATAAAACCTATTCAAGTTGATGAGAATCAATCAAACCTCACAATATTATGCAATCTATGATTTCAATAACTAGTCAAACACAAGAGAAATTAGCAATGCATAATTAAAATAAAATCAAACTTACAAGAGGTTCAAAGATTGCTCCTTTGAGAAAACTCTCTCCAAAGAAACCCTAGCCTCCAAAGTTGATAAAAAGTTATGAAAATAAAACTAACATAAAGTATTTATATGTCTCTAAAAATATCCCTCAAATTCTATCTTAAACACATAATCTCGGATAATCATAAGCCCAAAAACCAAAATAACAAAGCCCAAAACCAAATCTCGGCCCAAATCACTCGTCCGTGAGAAGCCCCAGATTGCGCGGCTTCGGCCCACATTGCACGGCCGCGCAATCTCCTCCTCGCGCAATTGGCCACCAGTTGAGATTGCTCGGGCTGGTTACGCGGGATGCAAGCCGGGCAATTGGCTTGGCTTCTTAGCTTGTTCTTCCTTGTCTTGGCTCTTCTCCTAGCATATCCTAGCATTCCTTAGCTTGTTTGACTCGTCCACCACCGCCATGGTCAATCTGTACTCGCCCCGCTGCTGCTCCTGAACCTAAAACCTGTAAAACCGAGCATACCAGCGCATAATACCCGACAACACAAAAACCTAAAAACTACATAAAAACTAACCTAAACCTAACCAAAACATATATAAAACATGCAACTAAGCTACTCCTATATGCAAGCTATCAAGAACCCAAATAGAGGAGGCTTGATATTACACACAAGCACTCTAAGAAAACACTTCTTTCTTTCTTTGATTTCATTCAAGGTGTATTGTGTAGCTCTTGATGGTACATAGTCTCATCATCCTCCCTCTCTTGAGAGGTATTCGACCTCGAATCATAGTTGTCTATATCCTCCTCATCTTCAACTAGAAAGAGAGCTAGGTCAGCCACGTTGAACACATCATGGACACCAAAGTTAGTTGGCAACTCGAGTTTGTAGGCATTGTCATTGATTCACTCCAGGACATGAAAAGGACCCTCACCTCGTGGTTTGAGCTTAGAGTTACAAAGGGTAGGAAAGTGCTCCTTCCTCAAGTGAACCCAGACTAGATCCCCGAGCTCAAAGATCACTTCTCGATGTCCCTTGTTGGCTTGGCGTACATATTGCACAATTTCAATATTCAAACCAAAGAAAAACTTGATTATTACATACCTCTCATTGTATCTTATTCCTGATCTAAATATGAGGGTCTTAAGCTCTTTGTAGAACTCATGAGTAGATCTATGACCTTGCTTAAGACATTCCAATTTTTCTTGACGATACTCGACATAGTCCATGGGAACAAACGAGTTCCTAAGGGTTGTTTTGAGATCTTCCCAAGTGTTGAGAGGTGGACACCCTAGGTGTTGGAACGAGTGTGTTAGAAATACAAACATTATTCCTACGAGAACAGTGAACTGGGCAACGGAAATATGCAAGACGTAAACGCGATTACTTATAGTGGAAACCTTCAAACAACCAACTAGTTGATTAAAGGAAAAACCACTCCCTCCGTGGATGAGTTGTAATGCTTCTTTTAGTTTTATTGATTTCACACGAACTACAAGCAAGTAGAGTTATTTATGATAGTCTTATCCTATTCTCTAGAACCTAGACCTATCTAACTCAACTTCTCATCCCTAGAATGATTCAACAATAAAACTAAATCACAACACAACTTACTTCGATTGGCTTCGAGCTACACGATGACTTCTTTGTAATCAGTAATTCTAACCTAGTCTCTTTACCTTATTTATCGTGCAAGAAACTAACCCATTCATATCTTACTTACTTCCGTAATTCAGATATTTCTTGTGATTATTTTATTCACCATAAATCTGGTTACAACGATTCTATCTTATCTAACCCTAGAAAGATTAGAACCGATTTCCACAATATCTTGGAGATTTTGTTCGCAAATATCCACTCCATGATCTTCTCCAAGTAACAACTTCATCCAGCTGTCAAATCTTTCGAAATTTGATCTTCTTATAACAGAATGACGCGCTTACTAAATAAGGAAAGATGAAGCATTTTCGCACTATTGTTCCCTCACTCTGTTCCCTCACATTAGTGCTTCATTGATTGTGCCCTTTTTCTCTTTATTAACCTGTAATCAACATTGCAACTTACAGAGACATAACTATCATTAGTTCTCATAGAGTTTGTCATTATGAAAACTTAAGAGGGATACTTGACACCGGTCTCATGGTAAAAGTCATAGTTCCCATGATACCAGTATCCAACAATTTCCCCTTTTTTGATGATAACAAACTTATACAAAAATTGCACAAGTAAAGAACTGAATTAGACATCTATTTTTTCATTATCATTTTCAGACCTTTTTTTAAGTGATTATTGTCTCCCCTTAGAATATGGACCGTTCCCAAGGAAACAATGTTCTGTATCTTTAAGCTTAAGCGCATCTCTGCAAATTTCCAAACTTCCCTCTTTTGACATCATCAAACAAGTTCGTAAATCAGGAAGAAAAACATTGCACAATCTAATAATCAAAATATCTTCATTAATACTAAAGAAAAGCAGAGAGTACATCAAAAGTCCTTAACCACTAGGCATGAAGAGAAAGCAACAAAAGCACATAGCAAAAGTCCTTAAAACAGTAGAAAATATAATTTTTGTGGAAGGGAAATGAGCTAGAGAGATAAGGGTTGATTCATCTATGAGCGTTCGGAGAGCTGCTTCAATAATTTCTGAGTGAGATCCAATAAGTGGTCCATCTTCGAGCTGATCTCCTCAAGGACCCCTAGGGTCTGTGCAGTTGTAGAGTCACCCTTAGCAATCTCAACCTTAACCTTGTTCCCTTTCTGAGCTGGTTTCTTAGAGGACTCAGGTTTCGCATGCCCCTTGAAATGCATTTTTTCAATGTTGGCTTTGTTCAAAAAGAATCCGAACTGTTCTTCCAGGTCAAGCGAGTAGGCATCAAACTTTTCAAGAATCTTTTTGATGAGACCTGGGTAGGGCAAAGCATAGGCACCCTGGCCATCACTTTTCTACATATGAGAGAGGGAAAGACGAGGCAGATCAATTGGTTCATGAGCCGGAAACTTATCCCAGAGCACCTTATCATGAATGGTAAGACTGCAACACTTCTCATGGCGAGGCACAAGACCTTGATCAAGTATTGATGAGCAACACAGCCCACAAATGTCAAATCATTGGTGGAGTATCTGCCAGAATGAGTTTTGCCAAACAGAGCTTGAGAATACCCGTTTTGCAACTTGGCCAAGTACCAGATGGAGGAAGTGAACTAAAACCAGTGGAAAGAATGCCCCAAAAATTTGCAATTTGCAGACTAGAGAAAGACAAGTGTTCACCTTGTACTATTGTGGTACCTACAGGAACGTCCGATGTCCCCAAGGAGAAGTAAGCGTAGAATTCCTGAATTAGATCAGGGCTGACTTTGACAAGTTCATGATAGCTTGCATATAGGTGTAGTTTAGATGCATGTTTTATGTTGGTTTTGCTTAAGTTTTAGTTAGTTTTTGTTGGTTTTAGTTTAGTTCATATAATCTTGTGTTTTTGGGTGGTTTGCACTTTTTTGCTCGATTTTGCAGGTTTCTAGATTTATAAGTAAAAGCGGGATGGTTTATGGTTGATCATATTGGTGGTTAGAAGACTTGGAGTGAGCTAGGAGGTGGTGCATTGGGTCATTGAAGAGCTAAGGTGGAAAGAATGACAAAGAAGAAAACGTGGCTTGCAAGGAAGGATGCTAACCCGAGCAATTCAAGCAGAAGCTGATTGCACGGGTTGGGACGCAATTACGCAGCCGCACAATCTGATGGCAACCCACACAATTGGGATTTTACGCGGAGACATGGGTCGGCGACTTTGGGCTTTGTTCTTGGGCTTGTTCTTAATTTGTGTTCGAGTTTATGATTGTTTGTAAGCTTATGAGGATATGTTCTTTGAATAAGTTTAAGAGATATTTAAACTCTTTTTGTTTCTCTCTCTTTCATAATTTTGGATCATATTTTTGAGGCAAGGGTTTCTTCTCAAGAGGCAACTCTTTAATCTTTGTAAGTTTTTCTGTAATTCAATTATGAATTGCTAAATTTATTATGTTTGGCTAGTTATTGAAGTCATGATTTGCATGAGTTGTGAGGTTTGATTGATTCTCAACAAACTTGAATAGAATTTATTCCTTGTGCTTTTAATTGAATCTAAACTAGGGTTTTGTTAGATCAATCACCTAATTGAATTTCTAGTTATAACTGAATCTTATTAATTACCGGTCGGAGTTAATTTGATCAAGAGTAGAACTTTAATTAATTTAGTACCGATTGCACTATTTGGTTAAAGAAGGAAATAAATTCACAAGTCACTTAGATGTGTAGTTGCTCTAAGTGCTTGTTTCTATTGATAACTTAAATCGTTATGTTGTTGTCTAATTGATTCTAAAAGGTCTTTTAGGTTGTTAGATGATTAGGGTTGTTAGACTGGTAGCTCTGTCAACTAAATCTGAAGTTTGGGTCATAATCCTTAGTAGGGTCATAATCCACAATAGATTATTGAAGTGAGAAGAGAATTAATGATCAACAAAGCAATGTCATGATGGATTTAACTGGCTGAACACACTTGTTTCTCATATATTACAATCAATTTTGCATTCATATTTACTTTTTAGTTTTCATATTAGTTTATATGAATCATTCAAAACCCCCCTTTAGGTTACTTGGCATCTAAGGAACAACACACTAACACGAGTCTCTGAGGGATCGACCCTTACTTACCATTCTACTAAGTTTGGTTAAGTTAGGTTCTTTGATATGTATTAACGACCATTGAAAATACCTCATCAAATTTGGCGCCGTTGTCGGGGAACTCGTCGCTATTTGTGTTTTTACTTTGGTGCTATTTTGGGTGTGAACCTATTATATGGTTCATACCTGTTCTACTAACTCATCTCCATTACTTTTTGATCCAGATATCGATAGGACACTCTTCAAGCTAAGGAAGGAAACCCGGGATCACTTTCGGGATGTACCATTCGCTATTGAAGAATCTGAATCAGAGATTGAATCTGAATCTCCTGATATGGGTGACCAAACGTTGAGATAGTTGACTGCACCAAATCTGGCACAACAACCGTTGGCGGTGCAATTTCATGCTCTTGTTGAAGGAGTCAAGTTTGAGCAAAAATCTGGGTTGATTGACCTTTTGCCCTCATTCCATGGGCTTAGTGGTGATGATCCCAACCAACATCTCTATGAATTTCATGCTGTGTGCTCAAGCATGAAACTTGCTGATGTGACACATGATCAAATTACGCTGAGAGCCTTTCCTTTCTCTCTCAAGGATCAGGCTAAATATTGGTTTTACTACTTGGCTCCAAGAAGTATTGATACATGGGCGAAAATGAAGCAAGCTTTTCTAGAGAAGTACTTCCCTGCTACAAGGCTCAACGATATGAAGAAAAGGATTAACAACATTGAGCAAGAAGCTAATGAGACCTTGTACGATTATTATGAGAGATTCAAGAGGTTGATAGCCAGTTGCCCCTTTCATGGCTACACTGATCACGACTTGATTCTATACTTATTTAATGGCCTCTTGGATAATGAAAGAAGAATGGTCAATACAGCCTACCAAGGCAACATTCTCAACATAACTCCTACTGCTGCATTTGAACTATTTACCCAACTATCTGAGGACACAAGACAGTTCAGGAAGGAAACTGGTTCCAAAGCTGCAATTGATGTGGTGGCTAATTCATTATTGCGTGAAGAGGTTTCTGAGCTGAAAACCATGATGAGACAGTTTCTACAACAAGGCGGGCGACAACAAGTTAAAGCCTGCGGAATCTGCTCTGATAATATGCATCCCATTGATTCATGCCCCACACTCCAAGAGCCACAAGCTGATGTCAATATGGTGGGAAATTATGGTCAACGAAGGCCTATGTATGATCCCTATTCCAACACTTACAATCCTAGATGGAGGGATCATCCTAACCTGAGGTACGTGAATGCAAATAATCAACAGTTCAATCAACAAGGTGGTGAAGCCCCTTACAGGCCTCCTTTCCAACCTCAACCTCAGGGAGCAAATCCCAATTCTATTTCCACTGAAGAGATGATTAGAGATTTGACTCAAAGTGTTACTACAATGCATGTCTCTTTAACTCAGCTGCAAAAAGAGACCAAGTCCAATATTAAAAACTTGGAGAGCCAAGTTAGTCAAATCGCTAATTGGGTGAGCAAATTGGAGGCTCGAGAGTCCATCAAACTGCCATCACAAACAAAGCTCAATCCAAGACAGAATGTGAGCTTTATATCTATTTATGATGGCTCTAAGGCAAGACAAGTGTGCACAATGAACAAAGTTGATGAAATAGAGGAGCAATTCGAAGAGCAAAAGAGCGTGTTAGCTGTAAAAAGCGCGGCCGCGCAATTGGATGACATCCCGCGTAATCGAAGTGATAATGGAATTTTGACATCTGATCTTCTGAAAGGTTATGTGCCCATTCCACCTTTCCCCGAGGCCTTAAAAGAATCCCGAAAGTTGAAAAACGACAAGGAAATATTCGAGACCTTTAGTACATGCAAGGTGAACGCCCCGTTATTTAAATTGATCAAAAGTGTACCTCGATATGCCAAGTTTTTGAAGGAGTTGTGCACTCTAAAGAGAGGTCAAAAGGAGAAAAGCAAGAAGCAAGTCAAAGAAAAAGAACATGTGTCTTTTGTGTTTCAAAAGCGTTTGCATGAGAAATGTAGTGACCTTGGCATGATCACCATTCCTTGTATGATCGGAAGCACCAAGGTTAATGAGGCTCTAATTGATTTAGGTGCATCAGTTAATGTCTTGTCTTACTCCTTATATGAGAAACTCGACGTGGGACCTTTGAAAGAGACTCGAACCATTGTTGAGTTGGTTGATCATTGCACTGTCCGGCCCAAAGGAAAACTTGAAGATGTACGGGTTACGGTGGATTCATTGAGCTTTCCGGCTGACTTTCTGATATTAGACATGGGACCAGGAGATGGAAAAGCGTCTATATTGCTAGGACGATCATTTTTGAAGACCGCTAATACAAGGATTGACATTCCACAAGGCATATTGAAGATGGGATTCAATGGGAAGGAGATCGAATTCCATAGCTCAAATCCTTCTTAATATCCTTTTTAAGTCAAGCTAATGACGTTAAACAAGCGCTTCTTGGGAGGCAACCCAAGGTTTAGTTTAGTTTTGCTTTGAGTTTTTGTGTTTTTAAGTTTTTGCTTTCGTTCTTAGTATAGTTAGTGTTTTTTTGGAACAATCTTCGCAGTTACAGAAAGCTCGGGGAGGCACCGAAAAACACGCCTCAGTAATTTCAACAGTGTCTGAAAACCCGGGTTCGGACTAAAAAGCGCGGCCGCGCAATTTAGTCCCTTAACCGTGTAATTTCACCAGAATGTAAAAGTGCGGGTTAGCATGCCATTAAGCGTTCGCACAATATTTACCCAATCCGCGCGTTTAGCAAAATCGGCTGACATAAAAAGTGAACCCGAGTTCCTTTTATCTTAAACCCCTCATTCTTTCCGCCCCTCCCCTTTGGTTCTCTCCATTGAAGACCCCTCTTAAGCTACTCCACCATTGAAGCACCTCCAAATCTCGGATTTTTCACCCAAATCAAGCAAAGAACTCCATTCTCACAAGGATTTCAAGTAAGTTTCATCATTCTTTACTCAATTCTCTACAAATTTCGATTTTTATTTTGCTAAAACTAGATCTAGGTTTGCATATAAATCCGAGTTCCCATGCTCTAGGGTCAAAATTGTGCTTAACTCCTTCACAAAAGTTCATTTAATACATGATTCTAGGCTAGATTCGTGTTTTATTTGAGTTTTTGTTGAAATTTCGAGATTAACCTAGAATTATGGATTAATTTTGATTAATTTATTCTAGGTAGTGTGGGAAGAGAGTGTTTGAGTGTATTACTTACTTAATCCTATATATATTGATGTGGTTGTCCTTGCCGGGACAAATAAATTGTGATTGGTTTGTTTTTGTGGTGATTGTGTAGGGAATTGTTGAGTTTCTACAACCATGGGTCGTAAAAGAATTAGGCCTGATGGGGCATCTACGTCCCGAGTTTCTAGTCAGGTGTACATTTGGTTCCTCCTACTGTCAGGGGAGAGAACACTCCTGAGAGTTTTGGTTTCACCCTGAACATGCTTAACCACAAGGTTCGATTTCATCATTTGAAGGATAAAAATTGGAAAGCAACAAGGTTCATTGATTGGGATTTGATGGATGCTCTCGGATTGTCCCCTCTTCTAAGGGAAATTGCTGATTATGTGGGAATGGGACAATTATTGAGGTTGGTTGAGCCCACTTTCAAGGGTTTGACACTTGAGTTTTTGAGTTCATTGGAGGTTGATTTTAGAGGTGATGGAGAGAGTGAATTTCTTTTGGGAGGTATAAGGAGGAGAATGACTTTGAGACAAGTTAATGATGTCTTTTGTTTCTTCAACTTCTCGGTAATGATGTTATACTGAATGAAAATGGAGCTGGATGGGCTAATCATAAATTCTGGAAGTCCATCACTAGAAGAACAACCTATGAAGCTACAAAAGAGAAGGTGTCCCCTATCACTCATCCCACCATTAGAGTCTTCTAGAGATTCATTGCTAGCACTATTAATGGGAGGGGTGATGGTGGAAACAATTGCTCATAGAAGGATGTAGCTGTATTGGGTGCCTGTTTGAAGAAGAAAAAGCTACACATGGGTTCAATGCTTATGCACCATTTGGAACATGTTGGAAACAAAGGTGGTGGAGCCATTTGCATTGGCGGAATTATGACTCATTTGGCCAGGCACTTTAGAGTCGATCTTAATAGGCGAGTTGTTGACATCCCACCACTAGCCATGGACTTCACTATGTTCAGTAGGATGGGTACCTTGTTCAAGTACAGAAATGTTTTTTATTGGGTAATTGGGGACACTAAAATAGTGTTGAAGCTCCCTAATACAATAAGAGTTAAAATTGGAAATGATTCGGGTAATTGGTTGATTGAAGTTGAAGAAGGAGACTGAAGGTCCTGGTCGGGGAAAGAAGAAGGCTCAGGCTAGATCCCAAGAAGAGTTTGAAGAAGAAGAAGGAGATGATGAAGATTTTGTGATGGCTGAGGACGAGTATGAAGAAGATGAAGAATCTGAGGAGGAGGAAGAACAACAATTTGATCCATCTTTGCCTTCTAGAAGTGTTACTCAATACTCTAATGCTCAGTTTACTTAAATGATGGAGATGATGAAGCAGATGCAGGTGGATAGTGCACAGAGGTACAATGACATGTCATCTCACATTGATCAGAGTTACCAAAACATCAAAGGCTATGTGGATGAGCGCTTCACATCTTTCCAAGCACGCCAGGATGATCAATTCAGATTGCTCAATGATCGATTGGATGGATGGAGTTCGACTGACTATCCATCACACCCGTACTACCCTCACTGTAGTTTTCCAGCTCCTCCATATCCTTAGTTTCTAGCTTACATGCCGCCTCCTACTGAGTATCCACCACCGCCACCACCACAGGATTTCCCGCCGCACTACCCTGATAGTTAGATTTCATTGAGTTTTTCTCCATCCTTTCCTTTTTTACTATACTTTGGGGACAATGTAAGTTTTAAGCATGGGGGAAGGGAATTACTTGTTTGCATTGCATGTAGTTGCATTAGATTAGGCATATTTAAAATTTTTGCATGCATTGAATAAAATCTTGAAAAATGAAAAAAATCATTTTTTTTTGAAAAATACAAAAATATTGCATTTAGATTCTTATTTCCCCATTGTTTGATAGTTGACACCTCTTGTCTCTCTAAGCTAAGTATGAGTCATAACCCATGATTTGCATGATATGTTGAAGTTTATATGATATGAGCAAGATCATTGATTGATTACTTTGACTATAAGACTGAGCATGTATTTAGCTTGAGTTTTTGATTCATTCTGAAGTTCTAGAAAAATAAATTTGCCCTGTGAGATTTTTGGCCTTTCATGATTATATTTGTTCTCTACATTCTTGAGTGTATCATCATGATTATGTAGCTCTAGAACTTGTGTTTAGACTCTTTTCTAAGGCTGCTTTATTGTTAGACCCAAAAATTCCAAGTATGATTTCAAGACCGAAGAATCACGTCGTCATAAAGACCAAAGACCGATGACATCAATCGTCATCTGACTATCCCGCAACGCCAGCAAGATCCCGAGATCTCCGGGTCAGTTACAACCGCCTTTGACCATATTCTCCACAACTCCACTACCTATTTCTTAGGAGAACGTGTATCCTTGATTTTGTAACTATTTCTATGTAACTCTCCCTACTATAAAAAGGGATTTAAGAGCATAACCACGCCAGATCCAGATCTAGAGATATAGAGACACATACATTAATGTACAATAATCCCCTCTCTTGTAATCAGAAGGCTCTCATAGTTTACATTGCCCTCGGAGACTTCTGTCTTCTGAGCAAGATTGCTAGCATCTGAACTCTGTCATCCCAGCAGTTTTCGCATGATTACGGGTCCTAAACCCCGGATATATGCTTGTAATCGCTTGTTTATAACTAATAAAAGGAGATAAGCATTTCTTCTTCATTTGTATTGATTTACATTCAATTTCTTTACTTATTCATTGCTTTTGTTAATTGTTTTCATCCGTCCTCCCCTCAACCCGATCCAATCGCATCCCTTTGGCTATCAAACCCTATCAAGGACACTAAAGTGATTAATTGGTCATTTTTTGTCCAAAACAATTTGGCGTCCACCGTGGGGCTGATAGCTAAAATCCAACCAATCAACCTCCTATAAAACACCAACCGTTCACCATGGATGACCTTTTTGCTTGTCTCGATGCCCTCCAAAAAGACCTTGATGTATTCAAAGCCGAAATAGCTAGAACCAACGCCCAAGTGGCGCAACTGATAGTTGAAAATGAGTCTTTGAGATCTCAGGTACACATGAGCAAGAATGTAACCGTCGCAGGAGCTTTCCCTGAAGAGACTGTAATCGTGACAGGAGCTTTCCCTGAAGAGACTGTAACTGTCACAAGAGCTCTCCTTGAAGAGACTGTGATCATCCAAAATCCTCCAGCGGTTACCTTTCCCGAAATGATGATGATGACCTAAGATACTTCCTCTCTGGGGGTCCCAGTTCAGCAGCCGACATAAGAAGACGATATCACTCCCAACCTTCTCAACGCTGAGGAGGTCATCAAGCAAAAGATTTAAGAGAAACTAAAGCCTCTCTATGAGACGATTGTAAGGATCCCCAGAATCCCACGTCCCATCGAGAAGGAACCCGAAGATGGCTATGAAGCTTCTCCTTTTGTGGAATCCATTTTTGTTATTGATTTTCCTAAGGGGTTTCTTGTTCCAGAAATGTCAAGCTACAATGGCCCCGATGATCCTGGCGATCACCTTCTAATCTTCAAGCAAAAGATGATAATGACTTCCATCCCTCAAAAGGATCGTGAAGCCATCATGTGCAAAAGCTTTGGGGAAACTCTTCAGGGCCCAACCCTAAGATGGTTCATTAGTTTGCCACGAGGATCAATGGAATCATATGCGAATCTCGCCGACTTGTTTAAAATTCAATTTATGAGTAGTCGACGACTTGAAAAGTATTCTAATGACTTATTTCGAATTATGCATGGGTATGATGAAACTCTCCGAGATTACATGAACTGTTTCATTCATGAGAAAATCAAGATCCCCAATTGCGATGTCTCGACATCCATTGAAGCGTTCCGTCAAGGTCTTCAAACGACCAATGAACACTACAAAGAGTTGACCATGTACCCATGTGCAACCTTCTAAGATGTTCAAGCTAAGGCAATGGCACAAATTCGCCTAGAAGAAGATAAGGGATCTAACCTCCTGGAAGATGACCTTCCGGAATCTGATCCCAAGACTCCAGAAGATAACCGTCAAAATGCAACAAATAGTGAATCTGACCGTGAGACCTCAGATGATGATGAGAGCGGTCACGGTCATGGTCACAATCACAATCATAGTCTAGTCACCCAAAATCGCAAGGAACGCAGGTTTCATCCATATCATTATTTTAAAAAAATCATGTTAGTTCACTATTATGCTTTCCTTTATGATTTCTTTCGAATAAATACTGACTTGAGCATCGGAGTGTCGTTGGGGAAACCCACGACCAACCCTCCTAGTTCTTTGAATCTTGTCACGCAGAAGCACACGAGATGCTGATCGCCAGTCATGTTCACGATCAGTCAAAAGACAGAAATCATCAGTCACGATCATAAGGCACTTTTCGCCAGAACAAAAGGACGCTACTCGCCAACAACCGTAGCTTTTATCTCTAGCAAACAAGGCTTTATCCTCCAGGGAAATACTCGCCAGAATAGGGACTCCCCTGAGGACACCGCTCAAAACGCCGAAGACGCTAGTTATCGCCAAGGAAGACATTGGTCATCGCCTGGCTGAGCACTCCTGATCTTAAGTAGCTGCAAATCAAAAGGTTGAAAAACGACTTCTGCAGAGGTCTTTGTCCGTTGAAAGCCCTCAGCTCTTGAGGCACAACTCAAAAGTTTCTTTATAGTTGCATCATCACAAGACAACAAATCTATACTCTTGGTTAACGACCTTGACCGAGTCTAAGATATTGGCTAGCGACTTCGATCAAGTTAACACCTTACATCGACGGTTTTCATCAAGTTAAAATGCCCGAGGCTACACAACTTTGATTGAACCAGTGCTAGAGGCTAACAACTTCGGTCAGGTCCATGCCTTTAGCTGACTACATCGATCAAGTTCGTATCATGACGCCTGAAGCATCCGACGAAAGCCATTAAATTCCTCTCGCCCATCTCCTCGCCTCAACGACCAAGATGAATTTGGGGTATTGTTAGACCCAAAAAATTCCAAGTATGATTTCAAGACCAAAGAATGTCGTCATCATAAAGACCGAAGACTGATGACGTCAACCGTCATTTGACTATCTCGCAACGCTAACGAGATCCCGAGATCTCCGGGTTAGTTACAACCGCCTTTGACCATATCCTCCACAACGTCCACTACCTATTTTTTAGGAGAACTTGTATCCTTGATTTTGTAACTATTTCTATGTAACTCTCCCTTCTATATAAAGGGATTTAAGAGCATAACCACGCCAGATCCAGATCTAGAGATATAGAGACACAAAATCCTCTCTCTTGTAATCAGAAGGCTCTCATAGTTTACATTGCTCTCGAAGACTTCTGTCGTCTGAGCAATATTGCTAGCATCTGACGTCTGTCTTCCTAGCAGTTTTCGCATGATTACGGGTACTAAACCCCAGATTTATGCTTGTAATCGCTTGTTTATAACTAATAAAAGGAGATAAGCATTTCTTCTTCATTTGTATTGATTTACATTCAATTTCTTTACTTATTCATTGCTTTTGTTAATCGTTTTCATCTGTCCTCCCCTCAACCCGATCCAATCGCATCCCTTTGGCTATCAAACCCTATCAAGGACACTAAAGTGATTAATTGGTAATTTTTTGTCCACAAATTTTATATGATTGAATGCATGACATTAAAATGATTAAGGCATTGTTTCTTATTTAGCCTATTATTTCCCTTCCTACCTTTACAAGATCCATGTTTTTGAACCCCATTTCTTTAAGCTTTAAGCCTATTTTTATAGCTACACAAAATGATTTCTAGCCTAATAAGCTTGACCCATCCGGGATTTAGGACTTTTGGTTTGTTTTGTTTTGTGTGAGTTTTATATAAGTATGGGGGAGTTGAAGAAAAGGTGGAAAAGAGGAAATATAATTCTAGTGTGCAAATTGAAAAAATGAAGGTGAAAAGTATGTTGCAAAGAAAGAAAAAGTTGAGTTTAAATGTTAGTAATCTTCACGAGTAAAAAAAAAGAGTTGAAAAAGAGGCAAAAGTGGAAAAGAAGAAGTAAGAAACAAACAGATTTGATGTATAAATGGAGTTGGTGAAGGAAATTGGGAAGCATTATGAGAAGTGAAATGTAAAGGTTTGGGTTTAGGATTACTTCTTTATCCCGGATTTAGCACCACATGACTAAATATTATCCCTTCCAATTTCTCTTTACCTTGGCCCCATTACAACCCTTAAATGACCTCATGATTTTTGTTATGTATTTGATCCACAACGGTGGAGATTTAGGACGCTGATGCAAGCATATGGTAGTCTAGTTTTCATGGTAGATTTTTGAGTGAAACACGTCCTTTATACACTTGAGTGAGAGTGCAAATACATTTACCTTGGTGAGGTTTAGAATGAATGAATAATCTATGCTCTATGCTTGTTGTAATACATCCTATGAAGTCTTGGTCGGGTTTTAATTATATGTTGAATTGCTTGTTGACCCTATTCCATTCAAAACCACAACACTACTTATTCATCTAAGGAACTTGCAACAACTGCTCCTTCTTTCAAAGAGGTGCAAGGGCTCATGATTGCATTTCTGTGGTGTGACTTAACTTTATGTCTTGCTTGAGGACAAACAAGGGTTAAGCATGGGGGAATTTGATAGCTTGCATATAGGTGTAGTTTAGATGCATGTTTTATGTTGGTTTTGCGTAAGTTTTAGTTAATTTTAGTTGGTTTTAGTTTAGTTTATAGAATCTTGTTTTTTTGGGTAGTTTGCACTTGTTTGCTCGGTTTTGCAGGTTTCTAGGTTTATGAGCAAAAGCGGGATGGTTTATGGTTGATTATAGTGGTGGTTAGAAGACTTGAAGTGAGCTAGGAGGTAGTGCATTGGGTCATTGAAAAGCTAAGGTGGAAAGAATGACAAAGAAGAAAACGCAACTTGGAAGGAAGGATGTCAGCCTGAGCAATTCAAGAAGAAGCCGATTGCGCGGGTTGGGACGAAATTACGCAGCGGGGCAATCTGATGGCAACCCGCGGAATTGGGATTTTACACGGAGACATGGGCCGATGACTTTGAGCTTTGTTCTTGGGCTTGTTCTCAATTTGTGTCCGAGTTTATAATTGTTTGTAGGCTTATGAGGATATGTTCTTTGGATAAGGTTAAGAGATATTTAAACTCTTTTAGTTTCTCTCTCTTTCGTAATTTTGGATCATATTTTGGAGGCTAGGGTTTCTTCTCAAAAGGCAACTCTTGAACTTTTGTAAGTTTTTCTTTAATTCAATTATGAATTGCTAAATTTATTGTGCTTGGCTAGTTATTAAAGTCATGATTTGGATGAGTTGTGAGGTTTGATTGATTCTCAACAAACTTGAATAGAGTTTATTCCATGTGCTTTTAATTGAATCTAAACTAGGGTTTTGTTAGATTGATCACCTAATTGAATTTCTAGTTATAATTGAATCTTATTATTAATTACCGGTCGGGGTTAATTTGATCAAGAGTAGAACTTTAATAAATTTAGTACCGGTTGGACTAGTTGGTTAAAGAAGGGAATAAATTCACAAGTCACTTAGATGTCTGGTTGCTTTAAGTGCTTGTTTCTATTGATAACTTAAATCGTTATGTTGTTGTCTAATTGAGTCTAAAAGGCCTTTTAGGTTGTTAGATGATTAGGGTTGTTAGACTGGTAGCTCTATGAACTAAATCTGAAGTTCGGGTCATAATACTTAGTAGGGTCATAATCCACAATAGATTATTGAAGTGAGAAGAGAATCAATGATCAACAAAACAATGTAATGATGTATTTAACTAACTGAACACACTTGTTTCTCATATATTACAATCAACTTTGCATTCATATTTACTTTTTAGTTTGCATATTAGCTTAGATAAATCATTCAAAAACCCCCCTTTAGGTTACTTGGCATCTAAGTAACAACACACTTACACGAGTCTCGATCCTTACTTACCATTCTACTAAGTTTGGTTAAGTTAGGTTCTTTGATAGGTATTAACGACCACTGAATATATCTCATCAGTTCACAGCTGAGACTCATCCATCATTGAAAGCATATTAACTCCCAGAGTTCCTCCAGATCATTAGAGAACAAAATTTCCTTATTAACGATGAGAGGAGACACGATTGCCCGGTTATCAAAGCCGATGGGGGTGGAAGAACCTTCATCATTGGCAGCTTTCTTCTTGGAGTTAGAGCGAAGACCAGCCCATTTGGTTGCTGGGTTTGAACCATAGTTTTTAGGCGTTTGCCTTTCTTGAGAGGTTTAGGCGCCGAGTTGTGCTCCTCAACATCACATTCCAACAACTGATCATCGGATTCAGTGACAAACTTGTTCTCAGAGGATACAAGGTCGGTTTCCTCAAGGATGTCATCCTCATCCAGAAGCGATGATGAAGATCTCTTCCGTTTTGGGACAGAGGATTGCAGAGTAGAAAGTGATGTGGGAAGGTCTATTACAGGGAGAGAACCAGTGGGTTTTTTAGTTGGGAGGATGGGATCTTTGACCGGAGAATCGGCGGTAGGGGTGTCAAGAATGGGGGGGGGGGTTGAACTTTTGTGGGAGGTGGGTTTATGGTTTTCAACAGTGGGAAGGTTAGGGGACCCGATAACCATCGCCAAACTCATAGGGCGAAGTGGAGAGGAATCAGCATTCATGACCGGAGGAGGTAGCTTGAAACCAGAGGACTCGCTATCTTTTGCCGGAGACAGAGAGGGGTTCTCCGCAAGAGCCTCAGAGGAAGGCCGAGAAGGGTTTGCAACTGCGAACGCGTCAAATTTGGTCTGAATCTGGAGCAATTGGGCAGGGGTGAGTTTAGAGAGATCAAGTTTGATTGTGGGTGGTGTAGTTGACACCATTGAAGCTTTTCTTGGTAGGAATTTTGAGGAGTCTTTTGTTTTAGAGAGGTGAAAAGGCAAAGGTGTTTTAGGGTTTTGATGGAATAAGGGTGATGGTTGACAATGTTATTAAAATCGAGATTCTAGGATCGGATCATGGAAGGTCTTGTGGATCGGATCGTAAAATCGGATCGTAAGATCCTATAATATCACTAAAACTAATATAATATAGATATGATACAAAAAAAATATAGGCACTAAAACCATAAAAATATATAGTTTTATAAAAATTTAATGATCATAATGCCGAAAAATTGACATTGTAAACTTATATATGCACAAGAAGCACATTTAAAAATATATATGCTCACATAATAAGAATCGAGGAAAGATTATGGATCTTTATTAGGGGAAAAATATTGTAAATTCAACAATTGGGACTCGGAAAGATGAAAATTGGGAGGTAAATGAGGTTAAAAGAGACAATATGAGCATTTAAGGGATGTAATTTCACTAATAATTAAGTTAATTGGTGCTAAAATAAATTTTATAAGCTCAAAGTAAAAAACTGGGTAGGATCTTACGATTTTATACGGGATCTCATGAGATCCTATACGATTCTATACGATTCTATACGATTCTAACATGATTCTACACGATTCTATAACGATTTTAACAAATTTCGATTTTAATGTACGATCCGGATCAAAATCCCATATGGGATCGTAGGATCTCACGATTTTAAGATCCGGATCTCGATTTTAATAAAAATGATGGTTGAGGAGTTTTATAAGGCGAGGCGAGATATGAGAAGATTTGCCCAAATCAAAATTGCAACGGCCAAAGATTCGAAACTTTATCTCGAAGAGACGGTAATTATTGCTCTGATGAATTAATGTGCTCACTGTAGACACATTAATCACTGCATTGAAGCCAAAACGCGTGTTTGCTGACCCTTTAGTTTCTTTTGAACCAGATGAACCACCATAATGATTGAATGCATGTCTCTTCACACTCATAGATGAATTAAAAAGGCTATATTGAATATTTACGGGAAAGGGGAATAATATTCAAGAATTTTGTGTAGCAAGGATATAAGAAAAATCCAGATAATTGCAACCCATTTAAGGGAATTAAGAATGAAATGGATCATGGGAAACGTTTACTTGGACTTGCAAGTCTTTGGGAAGGTCTTACGACTAGCTATCATTTTAGCTTGTATAGATGGGATAGAATAAGATCAAGCTTTAGTCGTTTTGGGCTCAAAATAAAACCATTTCAAGGACATGCTAAATGTTTAAAGCTACTCGACAAATTAAGTGAATTTAGAGAAACCAATGATTACATGCTTTTATAGTAATTAACAGAAAATAAAATAAAAAAAGACACTGATGAAAACAAAGTTTCCTATGATCCAAACTGTTCCTAGTCAATCATTGAGAGAATAATGGATTGGAGCGGGACTTTCTTAGTTTAAGGTGATCATACCTAAAAGCAACCGGAGATGCTCGTAGGGTTTTCCGTCCAATCCCTTGGTAAAGATTTCAACCACTTGATCTTCGGTCCTACAATGATCCATTCTCACAAAACCTTTTTCAATGTTATCTCTCAAAAAGTGTTGTCTAATATCAATATGTTTAGTGCGTGAATGATGAACTGGATTTTTTTGAAATATTGATAGCACTAGTATTGTCACACATGATGGGAATTTGAGAGAGGGACATACCATAGTCATCCAATTTCTGTTTGAGCCACAATACCTGAGCACAACAAGAGGCGGCATCCACGTATTCTGCTTCGGCAGTTGATAAGGTTATGAAGTTTTGTTTCTTGGATGACCAGGAAACCAAGCATGGTCCAAGAAATTGAGCATTACCAAATTTACTCTTTCGATCCACAAGATGACCAGTGAAATCAGCATCTGTATACCCAAGCAAGTTGAATGTACTGTTCTTTGGGTACCAGAGACAGATATTATTGTTTCCTTTAAGATATCGAAATATCCTCTTTACCTCCTTTAGATGTGTTTCCTTTGGGTTAGCCTGAAATCTAGCACAAAAACAAACACTAAACATGATATTTGGCCGACTGGCCGTTAGGTAAAGCAAAGATCCGATCATGCCTCGATATGTCTTTTGATCAACACTAACTCCATCTAAATCAGCATCAAGTCTTGTATTAGGAGATATTGCAGTATGAATAGGTTTGGCAGAATCCATACCGTATTTTAACAACAATTCCTTTATGTACTTTTACTGATGTACCTTGGTACCTTCATCAGTTTGAGCAACCTGAAGATCGAGAAAAAAATGAGAATTCATCGATCATGCTCATTTCAAATTCACTGCTCTTTAAATTCTTGAAATTTTCTACCAAGGAAGACTTAGTTGAATCAAAGACAATATCATCTACATAGAATTGAATGACAAGAATCTCACCTTCTTGTTCCTTAAGGAACAGTTTGCGGTCGATCACTCCACGCTTGTAGCCATTTGACAACAGGAATTGAGCAAAGCGATCATACCATGCGCGAGGAGCCTGTTTGAGTCCATACAGCGCTTTGTCCAGGATGTAGACATGATTTGGGAAATTTTCATCTTCAAATCCTGAAGGTTGTTGAACATAAACTTCTTCTTGAAGATATCCATTGAGAAATGCCGTTTTCACGTCCATTTGGAACAATTTGAATCCTTTATGTGCTGCATAAGCAATAAGGAGTCGGATGGCCTCTATCCTAGCCACATGAGCATAGGTTTCATCATAATTAATTCCCTCCTGTTGATTGTATCCCTTTGCTACTAGTCGAGCCTTGTTCCTAGTAACAACTCCCGTGTCATCTAATTTGTTCCGAAAGACCCACCTTGTTCCAATGGCTGATTTGTGTTTTGGCTTAGGAACCAGACTCCATACTTTGTTTCTTTCAAATTGGTTCAATTCATCTTGCATTTCAATGATCCAATCCGGGTCTTTGAGAGCTTCTTGGAATGTTTTTAGTTCTACAAAAGATATGAAAACATTGAAAGCACAAAAATTTCTAATGGAGGATCGAGTTTGTAGCCATTTGTCATATGGAGTGATGGAGTTGTCCACTGGATGATCTTTCTTCTGATGGTTATTCCTTGTTGCTACTTGAGTTGCATCAATGCTTGTGCTAGAGGAATTTTTGGTCTTAGAAGGAACAATTTATGTGCCTGCAGGTGTAGAGCTTGTTTCTGGATCTTGTGGTTCTTCACCATGGGTCGACTCTTGCTCATTATGGGAACTATTCTCATTGACATCTTAGTTCTGATCTCCGCCATCTTCAGGTTGTGGATTATCTTCTTTATCTTGGTCATCATCTTCAAAGGAGCTTTCCACATTCTGTGTGGAACTCGAACTTTCCCTCCGGTGTGGCCCTAATAAAAAACCACATGAATACTCTCTTCGAATTTTCTAGTTCTTTTGTTAAAGACCCTATAGGCTTTGTTTTTTGTTCCATATCCTACAAAAACACCTTCATCACTCATGGGGTCAAATTTTCCTAGATCATCTTTTCCATTATTGTATATATAACATCTGCAGCAAAAAACTCTCAAATGAGAAATGTTAGGAGTTCTTTGTTAGAGCAATTCCTATAAAGTTTTTGAAAGTAAAGGTCTAAGCGTAGCGCAATTTAGGATATAGCAAGCCGAATTGATTGCCTCAGCCCACAATGACTCAGATAATTCAATTGCTAGTGGAATGGTTGCCATGTACTCTAAGGTCCTATTTTTCCTTTCCACTACACCATTTTGTTGTGGTGTTCGTGGAGCCGAGAAATTATGGGAGACACCATTTTCTTGACAGAAGGCAAGGAAAAAGAGTTGTCAAACTCTGTTACATGAGCGGACCTTATCACGCTCAGTTGTACTCCTAAACTTACCTCCATCTTCTTCACCAGATCCTGAAACTTAGAAAAGGTCTCATCTTTTGAGGTTAGAAAAATGACCCATGTGTATCTAGAGAAATCCTCAACAATTACCAGCATATATTTGTTACCTTCGGAGCATCTTACCCTCATGGGTCCACATAGGTCCATACGCAATTACAAACGAGATGTGCTTACTTCATTTTTGGACTTGAAGGACGTTCGGATCATTTTCCCTTTATACATGCATCACAAATTCCATCTTTCTCTGATTATACTTTAGGAAGACCTCTAACTAGTCCAAAGTTGTGAAGTTTATGTATGGCTCGTGGACTTGCATGACCAAGTCTTTTGTGTCATAGATCAGACTCATGTTCAATGGAAGCAAGACATAGAATTTCCTCGGGCTTGAAACCATTATCTACTAAATAGACATTGTTGACTTGCCTTCCTTTGAGAACAACCTTGTTAGTGCTGCTGTTTCTTACGGTGCATGACTTCGAGGTAAAAGTTACAACTAGATTTCCCTGATCACAGATCTGAGCAACACTATGAAGATTAATTCCAAGATTATTTACAAGACTTACCTGTTTTACCTTGATGTTGTCATTGATTTTAGTGTTTCCAATTCCAATGACTGTTCCCTATCGCTTATCACCGAAGGATATGTTTCCTCCAGTGTTCTTATGAATTGAGGTGAGGAGTTTTTCATTTCCTGTCATGTGGCACGAGCAAGCACTATCTATGTACCACTCATTATTCCCCCTCATCCTGTGAAACATAGAAAATCAAGGCTTAACGACCCAGGCAAGCATTGCCTTTTTGGGTAGGTTAGGATAAAACTTCTGATGCTCTGCTGGAGTAGCAATGAATTAATCTGCAATATTGACATTATTACGTCTACTCTGTTTTGTATGAGTTTTCTTAGAACTACTAGAAGCACTGTTTTTGTTGAGAACAAGACGAGAATATGAACTTTGTTGTTGTTGGTTACTATGCCCTTGCCAGCGGTGATGATTGTTCCTCCTACGGTTTTGACCGTTGTTACCATTTTGGTTGTTAAACATGTTCTTTTGATTTTTCTAGAAGTTTTGATATGTTTTTGCTTTATTCAGTGAGTGTGGTCATGACCTCCTTTACCACATTGTCTATAGAACTGATAGTACATTCCAAGGTAATACTTAGGATGAGGGTTTTGAAGCCTTCTTTCCTTAACACGATCAACATTCAAATCCTTTGGTTCATTACCTAAAGATTGTTTTATAAAGATCTTGTGAGTCTGACCGGTGTACCAATCCTTTTTCCCCGTATTACCACTTTCTAAAGTCTTTAACCTTAGTTCTAGATGAGTTTTTTTATCCCTAAGACTCTGAATTTCTCTATCTCTATTTTCAAGCATTTGAGATACAAAGATATCTGGTTTAGGCTCATCCTCATCATCTCCTGAGACATAACCTATTCCATGTCTAGAAGGATAGAACATAGTTTCATTTTTTTCCTTTTCTTTAATTAATACATCCCTCTCTATCTCTACTTCTAGTATATCAAATCGCAGAGAATTTTTAACCTCTTTAAGGGAGTCAATTTCTTCTTTTAGACTAGTACAAGTTTCACAAGGAGCAATATCATTTTCAACAAACACAATCATTTTTGCTTTTAGATTATAGCATTGTTCCTCAACATTATTAAAGTCATCTTGTAAACCTAAGTTTTCTTCATACATTCTCTTAAGAAGTTTCACAAGATCAATTTTACTGCTAGAATAGAGAGAACTAAGAAATAGTTCATGGTTTACCTCTTGATCTACAGTCTTGGCTTGAATGGCCATATCACAGATGTTTGAGGTTGCCCACGACTCAGGTTCTTCATCAGAGTCATTGTCCCACGCAGCTATGTGGGCTTTCTTCTTTTCTTCTCTAGCATCATTACCTTTAGGACAGTATTTTGCATAATGACCTTTGTCCTGACATTTGTAACAAGTGACATCCTTGAGATCCTTTCTTGTTCCATTGTTACCTTTTTCACGACTTCCTCTTGTCTTTCCATTGTTGTACATGTTTCTCATGGCTGTAGTGATGAGAGTAGTTTCCTCATCCTTGTCTTCTACTCCTACATCCTTTTCAGATTTGACATAGTCATATGCCTTTTCAATCTTTAGAGCATATGCCTTTTCAATCTTCTACTCCTACATCCTTTTAAGATTTGACATAGTCATATGCCTTTTCCCTTGCTTGAAGTATTGCCAGGTTCTCATGTTCTTTGATTTTCCCAAAGAGCTCATGTAAAGTTGAAGTCTTTGTTTTGGGATTCTCCTTGAGTAGACCTTTAGTATAAGGGTACTTGGAATGAAGGCCATTGACGATCTTGAGAACCTTCTCTTCCTGGTCAATGAGCTTCTCATCGACTCCTAGAGCATTCAGTCGACTAACCAGCATCTCGAACCTTGATTGATAGGTTGACACAATTTCATCTTCTTTCATTTAAAAGTTGAAGAAGTCACGTTTGGCATCATGAAGATGACTTTTGTGAAGGTCATCACTTCCAACATGCATCTTCTCGATTACAGCCCACATGCTTTTGGCATCTTTCACGTTCACAACCTTCAACATGTCTTCACTTCCAAGGGCGTTCATGACATACATCCTAGCTTTGAAGTTTTTCTCCGTCCCTTGGTATTCAGTGGGTCCTCAGTCCTTCTTGTTATCCTTCTTGGCAGTAGGGACCTCAAAATCACCATCCTCAATGGTGCACCAAGCCTGGTAGTCATTACTACGGATCTAGTGAGAAAATAGGATCTTCTAGTGTTGATATTCGCCAGCTTTCAACAGTGGTGGCTTGTTGTTGTTGATACCAATTTCGTAGTTTAGAACTCATTTTGTTGTCTTGTAAAGAGAAACACACTATCTAGAGCAACCTGCTCTAATACCAATTGTTAGAACGAGTGTGTTTGAAATACAGACACTGTTCCTAAGAGAACAATGAACTGGATAGCGGAAATATGCAAGACGTAAACACGATTACTTATAGGGGACACCTTCAAACAACCAACTAGTGGATTGAAGGAAAACCACTCCCTGCGTAGAGGAGTTGTAATGCTTCTTTTAGTTTTATTGATTTCACACGAACTACAAGCAAGTAGAGTTATCTATGATAGTCTTATCCTATTCTTCAGAACCTAGACCTATCTAACTCAACTTCTCAGCCTTAGAACGATTCAAAAATAAAACTAAATCACAACACAACTTACTTCGATTGGCTTCAAGCTACACGATGACTTCTCTGTAATCGGTAATTCTAACCTAGTCTCTTTACCTTATTTATAGTCCAAGAAACTAACCCAATCATATCTTACTTACTTCCGTAATTCAGATATTTCTTGTGATTATTTTATTCACCATAAATGTGGTTACAACGATTCTATCTTATATAACCCTAGAAAGACTAAAAATGATTTCCTCAATATCTTGGAGATGTTGTTCAGAAATATACACTCAATGATCTTCTCCAAGTAACAACTTCATCTAGCTGACAAATCTTCCGAAATCTGATCTTCTTATAACAGATTGACGTGCTTACTAAATGAGCAAAGATGAAGCATTTTCGCACTGTTGTTCGCTCACTTTGTTCGCTCATATCAGTGCTTTATTGATTGTGTCCTTATGCGCTATATTAACCCTTAATCTACATTGCGACTTACAGAGACATAAATATCATTAGTTCTCATAGAGTTTGTCATTATCAAAACTTAAGAGGGATACTTGACACCGGTCTCATGGTAACATTCATAGTTCCCATGATACTAGTATCCAACACTAGGGTTTGTGGGCCTATAAAATGGCAAGAAGAGTTTGTGATGTTCGTGTTTTTGGTCTAGTCTTAAGTGTCTTTCTTAGGTTGTTTAGTTTAGTTTTAGTATGTTTTAGAGTTAGTTTTGTGTGTTTTTGGATAAGTTTGCATATTTTGTGAAAAGTATGGAAGCTACTCTGTTTTGTGTCTTTTTATAGGTTTTTGAAGAGGAAAGGAGCATTTTTAAGCGGAACTGAAGACAAGTGGTGGAAGGTGGAATGCATAGAAGAGGAAAAAGAAGAATGCCTTTTGGAGATCAAGTCGAAGTGCGAGTTAAGTCAAGTGAAAGAGTTCAAAATAAGCCAAAACAGAGGCTCTTTAACGACCTGTGAGGGTCGTTACCGAGCTGTGCATCAGAGTTTTTGTTAAAGAGTTCAGCAAGTGTCTACCGATCCTGTGTAGGTCATTAACGAAATGATCTGTGTCGGTAGAATGACACCGACTTTCAAGGTTTTATATCTTTTTATCTTGTTATCCTTTAAGTTTGGTATGTTCTATCTTTTAGATCTTTTATTAGATAGTTTTCTTGTTATAAATACTCTTGTTCTAAGCCTAGACAGGGGGGATTTTTAAGTTAGTTTAGGAGAGAAGTCGAGAGAGAGATTGCGACCTAGTTCGTTCCATAGAGAGTTCGAGGTTGTGATCGGTGCTCTTGTTTGTTGTTCTAAGTTGTTTTTGGATTTGACAAAGTATTTTTAAGATGATATTTCTTTCAATTTCAAGTAAGTTTTGCTTTTCAATATTTTCTTTGAATAAAGTTGTTTGCTTTGATTCAATGAATAGTGAGTAGTTTAGTTTTCTAGGGTCAGGTTGAAACCCGACATAGTTGTGCATGATTGGATGAATGTGTTGAGTTTTTGATTGCCTTCTATCTTTTAAATTGCTTGTTGTCCTTCTATCTAAAGAGAAAGTTGTGAACTTGAATGTTGATATTGTTCGATAACGAAAGTTTCAAGCTTTGGATTCAAAACAATTAATAAAGTGAATTGATTTATGAAAGTTGATTGATTTGCTTGTTTAGTCAGCAAAAGTTGATAGATTTATCTATAGAGGCATGATCTTTATCTTCACATGAGTTTATATGCATAGCTATGTTGTGGTAACCCTTGTCCTAGAGCTTTTTATCCATTGAATTTCTTCAGTTTAGCATTCGATTTCACTCGTTACCAAGGCACTTTGGATCGATATCGAGCCTGCACTTGCATCGTTATTTGTTCTGTTTTAAGTAGAATTCCAGGATCGTTAACGACCCTGACAAGGTCGTTAACGAGGTCTATCGTAGCTGTTTTTTGTAACGCCCCGACTTTATACCGGGGCACTACTCGGTAGTAGACCACACATGGGTCCACATGAGCTAACTTGACAACGAGTTCACGCGGATCTTACAACTCGGGCACGATGATAAAATACAAAGAAAATATCCAACTTCTATTTATAAAATCAATGTATCGAAAACATGCATGAATTCCCCAATCGACATAAACAACACCACCACTTGTGAGAACTTTATTGACATCGTAGCACTAGTACAAAAAGGCGTTTTTGGGACGGTTGGTTTTACCACATCCACTTTTACCACGGTTATGAACCGTGGTATTCTTTGTAAAATAACCGTGGTAAAACAAGTATTTTGTACTAGTGTAGTATCCTTTCCTTAACAAAATCAAACATTATGCAAAATAAGTAACCACCATTTCACTCATGTGAACCCAATCCTAATGACACAGTCTTCAACGACTCATACCATTATTTTGCCGAGGTTCCATCATGGGTCTCTTGTTCCTAATGCTTACCTGGAACTGAATAGTAAACACAATATGCAATAGCAAAATCAATTTATCAAATTACATAATAAGAATAGTATTAGAATAGTTCACCTATAGTATTCTTAATAGCAGACAAACGCACAACATTACTTATAATCATAAGATGCACATAATAATACTTATAGCCATACGATGCATACTAATAATAGCACATCATTTCACTTAAGTATCACCTCAATCACTTTTCATCACAATTATAGTTCAATCGCAACTCATCAATTCTCAATCTACATAATTTATCTAACAAGCATGTGCATCCTCAAGCCTTACACATAGTGGACAACAGTCTCCACCGTTGTTCCGAACCACTCACACCCACATCATTCATCTTCTTACCCCTGGTCAAGCCTCCACTGGACCGCTCGCCAAAATATTTATTATTATTTTGAAGGGGCCCTCCTTGACATACAACTAAGTTAGGGATGTCTCCGCCTTCCCGACTATCCCTAATCATAGTCGTATCGGTTAGGTGCCAATGCTTAGAAATCTGAATAAAATACATAATAGTATTCATCTAGTATATTTTCCAAAATAACGAATTACTTTCAAATTGACATATAAAATATATAGGAATGAATACCAAAATACAGCTTTACACATCATATCTACACATCTAGCACACTTCAAAACTGATAACTAAGTAAGTCTAGGCGACTTACCTCTTGACTGGGAATTCCAACTCTTGAATGGAACATGGACATGTAAGAATGATTTCCTAAACAATAATATAAGGTCTTGTAAACAACATGAAGTCTGAGACTCAAAAGAATATGATAAAGGTTTAAAACTAGAAATCTCCCTAACTCGTTGATAATTTAACCCGACAACTCACATGGACATAAACTTTGAACCCACAATCAACCTCTTACACAAAGTTACTACAAAACAACCCATCTAAAGACATTAAAACTAAGAAGAATGTTCACCAAAATTCAACCCCTTTATTGAGTCTATAAGTCACGCCTTTAAGCTTAAAATACACTTTACCAATCCATTTTTCTACACCATCTTCCAAAATCAAAAGTCACCATTAATCCAGCCATAAAAACTTCCTTACTATACCCACAACTCACACCATCCAACAAGAAAGAACAACTCACCAAAGAGGAGGAAAAGGGCGTGCCTTGTCTTTCGATGAAAAGGGTGACCAACAACAAGCAAGAAGGTTGTGAAGGAGCATGACAACGAGAGGAAGAGAGGGAGGCGAAAAATGGAAGGGAAGACATGGCTTTTTATAGGAGAAATGGAAGAAGACAAATTCAATTGAGCTTGTATAAGAGATAAAGATTATGGTACACAAATCTAGAAGATATAACACGAATATTGAGGAAGAAAGATAAGCTTGGAGCACAAATCTAGAAGATAAGATAACATGACACGTATATCTATGAAAACGGATAGGGTCAAATTTTTTACAAGTCTATCTTTATTCCACTAAGAAACGGGATTACTTAAAAACTAAGAAACAAACTTATTCGAGCTTACTTACAAGCGAAGTAACCCAGACACGTTTTTCAAGACACATCAAAATTACCCATTTACATCCAAATATCACTTAATTCGAGGACGCTTTTCCAAGCATATATTGTTTAAAGGTCTCCTCGAGATGACTTAATAGCTAAGCAATCCCAACACGAATCTCGAGAAACATTAAATCATCAAAATTCTCCTGAGTATTACATTTTTGCTTTGTTTTGCTTGTTTCTTTGCTTTTAGTTTGGTAAACAGACAACATTGCTTCCCGTGGACGATCCTGACTTCGTTATACTCAACGGGGTCTTGACTACAAATTTTATTTCTTGTCGAGTTAAATCTTCCCTCACAACAAATTGGCGTCGTTGCCGGGGAAGCAAGAATGTTTGTTTGTTTGTTTACTTGTGGGTCTGGGAATAGCCCAACCCCGTTTTTGTTTTTAATTATGTTTTCTTTGTTTGTTTTCTCAGCGTATGTCAACACGACGTCGCAGGCTCGAATTTGACAACACCGGTTATTATTCTGAACCTGAATGCACCTTGCATCGCAGACGGAGAGAAAACCAAGCCATGACTACACCTGAAGCAATGGCACAAGAGATGGCAGCCCTCCGGAGACAGATTGAGGCGTTACAAGATGATCGAGACACTATTGCTGAAACAGCGGAACGAGAGCGAGTGAATGCTGCACGTCAACGAGAGGACAATGCCCGTCTACAGGAGCAGCTGAATGCCTATCCGAGGAATGCCAAGCAATATATGCATCCAGAACTGAGGGTGCCGGAGTCTGCAATCGTGCTCCTAAAGATAGAGAAGACATTTGAGATTAAGTCTCAATTTATATCCTTAATAAAAAGGGCCCAGTTTGAAGGGAAACCTACTGAGTGCCCTATGGAACATATTAAAAATTTCCTCTATTTATGTGATACTATTGCTGCTGAAGGCTTCTCACTTGAATATGTTCTATTAAAAGCTTTCATGTGGTCTCTTACTGGAAAGACCCTTACCTGGTGGAGAGCTTACCTCCTAAATCTATCAAGACTTGGAAGGCTTTGCATGATCAATTTCTTACCAAGTTCTTCCCTCTTGCCAAGACAACGGAGTTGAGAAAACACATCACCTCCTATCACCAGCTACCTAACGAGACCTTCATAGAGACATGCGAGAGGTTTAAGGAGATGTTCAGACAATGCCCCATTCATGGGCAACCCCTATATGTGCTCCAAGAAATCTTCTTCCAAGGTATCAATGTAGAACGAAGAACCGCATCAATACACACACACTACGTGCGGTTTTATAGAGATGGATCCCACTGCTGCATGGGAATTGCTGGACAAGCTTTCTAACTATGATGCCATGTATGGTACCCAACAACCACCCCAATCACAAAAGCGTCTCTACATGCCTATCAAGGACGAAGTTGATCCCGATGTCAAAAATCAATTTCTACAGGATGAGATCAACCGCCTTAAGAAACAAGTATGTTTTCTGTAAACCTCTCAACCTTGTCAAGAATGTGGCTCTTCTGCCCATAGTACTTCTTCTTGCACTAACATCGAGCAGGTTAGAGCCGCTGAGACTTATGTTGAGATGAATTACATGAGAGGTCAATACAAGAACTACAGGATGAGATCAACCGCCTTATGCAGCACCCCCACGGGATAGACGGCCCGCGCCGTATCGACCTCCAGGCTACCAAGAGCCACCATCTTGGGTACAAGGTTTACAAGAGGGCATTAATGGAGTCCATAGAAAATTCAATGACGTCCATAGCAAGATTGATGGAGTCCAAGCCAACCTTAACAACCAAATGAAAAGATGGGGAGTGTTTGATGTGTGGAAGAAGAGTGTTGACTCACAACTAGGAAACTTGGCCGCACAGATTTCGAGGCTGCAAGGGCAACTCCCGGGCCGTCCCCAGGAGAACCCTAGAGGACAAATAGCAGCCATGCACCTTAGGAGCGGAAAGGCACTACCGGAGCGTGCCAAAGCTAAGGAGAAGAGCCCTGATTCTAAAGAGGACATCATGGCCCAGATCAACAACGAGCCAAAGAGGGTCGTGTTGGGACGTTGTTGGGACCTCTGGTTCTAAGCAACGGATCAACGATTCACTTCTCTTTAAGTTTTGATAATGACAAATACCATAGGGAACTAATGTGGTTTGTTCAAGTATTTCTATGGAACACAGGTACAACCAAGAACTCCTATGAATGACAAAGCCACTACTGGCCACAATGAAGAGTTTCCATCAAGGGAACTCTGAAGAGGAAAGTTCCCATGAAGTGGGAACTCCCAGAAACAAACAAGAAAACACAAGCTTACAACGATGAAGAGTTTCCATCAAGGGAACTCTGAAGAAGTCAGTTCCCATGAAATGGGAACTCACATGTGAAGACAACGACCGTTCAGCGCAGATCGCGGGATTCTGTCTCAGACAGCCAGAGGGAACAGTCTGAGGATCAGACTGTCACGCTTCATCCAACGGTCCGATTGATTCAAGAAGTTGACCTAGTTCAAACCAAAGTAACATGTGAAGAAAGTACAACTTGGGCATCAAGCAAAGGGCATTTTGGACACAAACGAAAGATGCGACTGCCCAAGACAAATGGACTATAAAGCCAAATGAATAGTACTCGGTCTGAGTACTTCTCCCAGAACTTACAAACACCCACATCAGAGAAAAGAAAGAAAAGGAAGAGAAGTCCCCGCCGGCGAGTGTGTGATCTCGACGACGGTGAAGCTGAAGTTCCCTGGAGCAAGGGAACTGAGAAGTCAGCGTAAGGTTTGAGTTACTTGTGTTTTGCTGTTGTGAGCTTAGGAACTCAGTTGAGAGGATTTACTAGTGTTGCTAGAGTTAGGAAGAACTTGTAGGAACAGAGAAGTGTAAATCCGGTTGTGTAACTAAGGAACAAAGCAATCAATATAAGTAAGTCATTCAAAATCCTCCAAGCGGAGGTAGAGGTTTACCCATACAACTAGTTGGTTGTAGTGGGTTTCCTCTATAAAGGAACTGTGCCTTTCACTGTTTTTATTACTTGCGATTATTTACTTCCGCTGCCTTGGGAACAGCTTAATTGCCAGTTCCCAAGCTCACTGCTAACCGATTACGATCCAACAATTGGTATCAGAGCAAGCGCTCTAGATTTGTGTTAGCATCGCAGGTGCCAAAATGGCTCAAGAACTTACTCAGGTGGGGAACAATACCAGCAAGCCGCCAAGGCTTATAACAGGAAGATTTGAAAGCTGGCAACGCGACATGAAAGATTGGATGCGTGGCCAAGACTACCAAGCCTGGTGCGTCATCGAAAGGGGGAACTTCGAAATCGATCCAGCTATTGTCAACGATCTCTCAAAGTGGGGTCCCAACAAGTACAAGTGCATGGAGGCAAACTACAAAGCAAAACAGTATCTAAAAAGGTCCATGTGCGTACAAGATTGTGACAGGGTTGCCAACCTTGACACAGCCAAGGAAATGTGGGAAGCCATCCAACAAATGCACGTTGGGAACTCAGATCTCAGAGAAGATCTTCAAATGAACGCAAAGAGGGAGTTCTACAACTTCCAAATGGAAATGGGAGAGTCTGTCGATAGCTACCAATCCCGGTTTGAAGGACTTTGCACTAAGATGGAAGGATTGGGGATCACAAAAGAAGAAATCACCCACAAAATGAAGGTCCAACAGCTCTTCAATGGATTGACTGGAGAATGGGCAAATGAAAGAATGATGTTCAAGGAAAACCCAGAAAATCGAACGCTTATGCTCCATCAAGTATTTGGAAAGTTAGTGGGACATGAGAAGAGGAAGATCGATGATAAGGAACAAAGTCGAGCTCATCGAGGGATCGCACTCAAGATCGAAAAAATGCTCAAATCAACCTAAGAACAACATGAAGACTCCGAAGAAGAAGAGGATGAAGAGCTAGTCCTTGTGACAAGAGCTCTTCGAAATTTCTACAAAGGAAAGTCTCAACGGAACAGTGGGAACTGGGGAAAGGGACAGAGTTCCCAAAGAAAGCCCACAGAGAAGGATCTCTCAGAAGTGACTTGCTACAAATGCAACAGGAAAGGACATTTTGCGAAGGAATGTCCACAAGGAACTGAAGGCAGAAAGCAAGGAAAGAAGGCCTACATCGCTACTTGGAGCGATGATGAAGACGAAGATCCTGAAGCATGGGCACTCACAGACATGTGTGGCATGGCCATAGGAGAAACCACTGGGGAACAACCCAGTGAGGTAACCACTGAAACTGTTCTTGATTCCTTGAGTAATTATGAAAAACCTGAATTGTTGAAAATTCTTTCAAGTCTTGTTAAAGATAACATAAAACTGCAAAACAAGTTGGAAAAACAGGAACACATAAATTCTCAATTAGTTGGTCTTGAGCCCTGTCCCAACTGCATATCCCTTCTAGAAAAACTCAAGTCCCATGTGTCTCACATCGTAGATCTAGAAAGAGAAATCAAAACATTAGAGAAAGATGAGAACACCCTCCTGCAAAACCTGAGTAAGACTCCCGAACATCCTGAAGCCTCTAGTTCCCAAATTAAGTTTGTCCCAGCCAGACATGGCATAGGATACAAAGGTGAGTGCTCCAAGAACAGAAAGTCACCCCTGAGCGAACATGAGATCCATGAGTGTAGGGCCTTAGAACTCCAGTGCGAGAAACAGAAAAATGCTCATCTCGAGGAGAAAATCAGGGTCCTAGGGAGTGGAAACAATGGTGAGAAAGACTACTATACTGGGAACTTTGGACATAGAATCTATGTCAAAATTGCTAAGGGAAATGGGTCTCGAGTGTACAACAAAGAAACCATGGATAGGAACCGTATCCAGAGACCACACCCAAAATACTACCTGGGAGAATACTACAAGACATGTTGGCACTGTGGTGCTCATGGGCACTACAAGGATGCATGTCCCAAGAAGAGAGCCCAAACCCCTAGAAGCCATGAGTTCCCAAATAGACAAAAACGTCATGCTCATCACCAAAGGAACTCCAACTCTCAAAATTCCAAAGACATCAACATTTCTGACTATATCTTGAATGAAAATGTTTTCCCTTGCAAGGGACCTGGCAAGAGTCATCTTGCTTGGGTCTCAAAACACTAACTTTTCCTTGTAGGTGGCTGTGAGAGGGAACAGTACATGGTTCATAGATAGTGGATGCTCGAACCATATGACAGGAAACAAGGATATCCTCATCTCACTCCACACTCATGCCGAAGGAGGCCACGTCTCATTTGGCAACAAGAACAAAGGAGAAGTTATTGGAAAAGGAGAAGTGTTGCTCAACAAATCCATCAAAGTCAGCAACGTAAATCTGGTAAAGGATCTGGGATATAATCTGCTGAGTGTCTCCCAGATGTGTGATCAAGGGAACAACATCGTTACTTTCGACTCAGATGAATGTCTCGTCATCAACAAAAAGACCAACAAAGTAATTCTGAGAGGAAAAAGATACAACAATGTGTATGTGGTGGACACCAACTTTGAACCACCAATGAAGCTGTGCCTTGCGAGTTCCCAAGATGAAACGGAACTCTGGCACCGAAGACTGGGACATGCTGGTGTGAATCAAATCCTAAAGCTTTATCTACAAGATCTGGTCATTGGTCTTCCACGAATCAATCTCGAAGGAGTCAAAATGTGTGAAGCATGTGTTCGAAGGAAACAGACCAGGATCTCCTTCAAACCCAAGAAGGTGGTGAGCACAACCAGGCCCTTGGAGTTAATTCACATGGATCTCTGTGGTCCCATGAGAACAACTAGCTACGGTGGAAAAAGGTACATGTATGTTTTAATTGATGATTTTTCAAGATTCACCTGGGTTATTTTCTTGAAGGCAAAGTCACAAGCGCTTGAAGAATTTGAGCCCTTCATCAAAAGAACAGAAGTAAGCTTGGCGCTGAAACTGAAAGCAATCAGATCTAATCACGGAACTGAGTTTCAAAACTCGGAGTTCCTAAACTTCTGTGAACAGAATGGGATCTCTCACAACTTTTCAGCTCCTCGTACTCCTCAGCAAAATGGAGTGGTCGAGAGAAAGAACAGAACTCTGGAGGACATGGCTAGAACCATGATGATCGAAAGTGGAGTTCCTGAGTACTTCTGGACTGAAGCAATCTCCACAGCTACATACATCCTAAATCGAGCCATGACAAGGCCCCTGATCAACAAGACCTCCTATGAGCTCATCAAAGGGAGAAAACCAAACATCTCACACTTGAGAACATTTGGTTGCACGTGTTTTGTTCATAACAACGACAAGGACAATCTTGGAAAATTCGACCCCAGAAGCGACGAAGGGATCTTCCTGGGATACTCATCACAAAGCAAAGCTTACAGGGTCTACAATAAAAGAACCAAGAAGATAGAGGAAAGCATTCATGTCGTCTTCAATGAAAAGTTTGTAAAGATGGGAACCAAGATCCAAGGGAAGGGAACTCTGTTCAAGCTAGTCAGACATGAAGACGATGATGATGACGAGGATGAGCCAAGAAAAAGGGATGAAGACTATCCAAGTGCAAGCAATATCCCGCAACCAGGGAACAACGACGAAGGTCCAATCCTCACTGATCAAACCTTCCTCGAGGCTCCTTCCTCAGAAGAACCACAAGACACCTCCAACTCACTCGAGGTCCCCTCTTCAGGGAACAACTCTGCTGTCCCCCAAGACAATACCTTGCCAGAATCAAGTATTCAAGGGGAACAAAGAGGAAACCTGCCAGAAATCTCTGAAGAAACATCAAATGAAGAAGCTGGAGATGAGAGTTCCCATGACAAAGAAACATCGATTGAGGATGATACACATGCAAAGGAACTCACTCATATAAGAACCTTTCAACAAAGGAAGGACCACCCTCTTGAGAACATCATCTCCCCTCTTGTTAAAGGTGTGCAGACTCGTTCCTCTCTCAATAATTTTTGTGCTTTTAACGCGTTTGTTTCAATGGTGGAACCCAAAAATATCAAAGAAGCATTAAAGGACCCAGATTGGATTCAAGCCATGCAAGAGGAACTCCACCAATTCGAGAGAAACAAAGTTTGGAAGCTAGTTCCTAGGCCCAAAAACAAGAACATCATAGGAACCCGATGGGTTTTTAGGAACAAGCTCGATGATACTGGAGCTGTAGCAAGGACCAAGGCTAGGTTAGTAGCACAAGGATACAGGCAAGAGGAAGGGATTGACTACGATGAGACCTTCGCACCAGTTGCCAGGATCGAGGCAATCAGACTCCTCATCGCCTATGCTGCTCACAAGGGATTCAAACTTTATCAAATGGATGTGAAAACAGCCTTCCTAAATGGACATCTCAAGGAATAAGTGTATATGGCCCAACCTCCAGGATTCGAAGATGAGAAAATGCCCAACCATGTCTATTTCCTGGAAAGGGCCCTTTACGGACTCAAACAAGCTCCCCGAGCTTGGTATGACAGGTTTGCTCAATTCCTCTTGTCCCATGGATACATTCGTGGTTCCATAGACAAGACTTTGTTTTTAAAGAAAGAATCTAAAGACATTTTGATTGTGCAAGTATATGTTGATGACATTGTGTTTGGAGCAACTAACGAAACTCTTGTAGAAAAGTTCAAGGACCTCATGAGCAATGAGTTTGAGATGAGTCTCATTGGGGAACTCACGTTCTTCTTGGGACTTCAAATATCCCAAACAAAGGAGGGAACAAAGATCCATCAACAGAAATACATCAAGGAAATGCTCGTAAAGTATGGGATGGAACATTCAAAGCCCATTGACACTCCCATCTCACCAAATTCAAGGCTAAATGCAGATGAAACAGGTATCAGTGTGGACCAAAGGAACTATCGAGGTATGATCGGGTCCCTTCTCTACTTAACAGCTAGTAGACCTGATATCATGTTCTCCGTATGTCTTTGTGCTCGTTTTCAAGCTAACCCTAAGGAATCACACCTGAAAGAGGTGAAGAGAATTTTCAGGTATCTCAAAGGGAACAATAACTTGTGCCTTTGGTATCCAAGGAACAGTTCCCTTGAGCTCATTGCATACACAGATGCTGACTTTGCAGGGCACTTGGTTGACAGAAAGAGCACTTCAGGAATGGCCCAGTTCCTAGGGTCTTGCTTAGTTTCGTGGGGATCTAAAAAGCAAAACTCAGTGGCACTCTCCACAGCTGAAGCTGAATATGTGGCTGCCGCATCATGCTGTTCCCAGGTTCTATGGCTTAAGTCACAACTCCAGGATTACGGTATTTCTTTTGGCCCAGTTCCCATACTCTGTGATAACACTAGTGCCATAAACATTTCCAAAAATCCTGTGCATCATTCTAGAACTAAGCATATTGATATAAGGCATCACTTTCTACGTGACAATGTTGAGAATGGGAACATTTCGATGGAACACTGTAGAACTGAAGAGCAAATTGCGGATATTCTTACCAAAGCTTTAGACAGACGTCCCTACTAGAGTTTTTCGAATGCTTCTAGGGATGATAACTCTAAACTAAACAAGTCCCTGTTTATCTCTCTCTCAATGCCTGACTAGTTTATCTAAAATTGCATGATAAGGAACTTGGATTCATTGCTTTCACTATGCCATGATTACTAATCTAGAGAAAAATGTGTACAAAGGAACTCTATTTCTTTTGGCCCAAAATGATCAACCAGAGTTCCCTTTATCCCTCATTACAAGCCACCATGACGGTTGATCATATGACCCACCTTGAGCTAGGGACCAGACAAATGCTTCTCATGAGCCAAAACATTTCCTTTATCGAGTTGCAAATTGTCTGGTTCCCTTTGAATTCCCTAGCCTCACAAAAAGATGAGTGTGAAGTTCCCTCAACCACTTCACTCTCCCTGACCTTGAAAAGATCATGGGAACTGCTGCATCTACAAAGGGAACACTGACTAATCTTCAAAGAAAAACCGTCACTTGGGAAGCGGACTTTCGTGTCAGAAGCTCTGAAGCGTTACAGGCCAAGTATTCAAAATTTGAAAAGGACTTCCCAAGAGATTGTGACGCGTGTCCAGAAGCGTGCTTGAGAAGTTGAAACGGCGCCCCACGTTCATTGGGCAACGGTTATCGAGGTTATTCCACTTCCCTTTCTACCCTTCACCTCCTCTCTCCTTTAAAACCCCTCTTTGCCAATTTTAGGCCCTTTACTCCATCTTACATCCCTGTCATTCGTCTTCCCCAAATCCTTTTCACTCTCTTTTCAAGAAACCTCCAAAGCCTCCCAAATTCTTACAAAAATGGCCCCTCAACACACATTCGCACAAATCAAAGAGTGGGTACTTGCCAATCCTCGCACTCTCTTCATCACTCAACTGAACGAGATCGAGCAAGAACAAGACCCAAACATGAAGGATGTCCTCATTCAAGGGCTATACAATCAAGTAAGCCCCTTCTTGCCCCCTCCTCCTCCTCAGGTCGACGAAACCGTCTCCTGGACCTCTTCCTCCTCCGAATCTCTTCCTCTTCCACCTCCAACCACCAACACCTCCTCCGGAGTTGTCATCGTTGACAACTTCGGAGATGCTCGCCCCTCCATCAATGAAAAACCCCATAAATCCAAACATCGCCACTCATCCAAACATCGCCACTCATCAAAAGATCCCTCAAAATCCAAAAAATCCAAACACTCCCACGACCCCTCCAAATCCAAAAAGCGTAAACACTCTGAGGCCTCTGAATTCTCGGAGCCCAGAAAGAAGGCTTTCTTCCGATTTGAGGACTACCTGAACTGCTCCAAGGAGAGTTCTTGTGCTCCCAAACCTCCCTACCCTTTTCCTTCCGACGATGGGAACTCTGAACCCCAGAGTCTACTTCCCTCTTCCTCCTCCATCCCTCCTCTTCAAATCGAGGGACCTCCTCCGCCACCTCCTCCAGTTCCCGCCACGATGGGAACTCCAACATCCCAACCTCCTTCACTTCCTCTCGTTCCCATCATTACGGGATCTCCAACTCCACCTTCACCTCACAAAACGCCTTCTCCTTCCTCACCAAAACACATTTCCACCACTCCCATCTCCGCTTCGGGGATCTCTCCTCCACAGGACCGCAGATCCTTTCCTCCTCCTTCCACTCAACTCACAACACCTATTCCTTCTTCTCCTCTCCCCTCTTCCATTACGTCTCCCACCACCACCAAACTCCCCTCTCCCTCACCATCCAAAAGTACCGTCGCCCTCTCCTCAGACGACGACGATCTTCCTCTTTCTGTGGTCATCGGCAAAATGACCAAGGACCCTCCTCCGATCATCATGGGAACTTTGGAGGAGGAAGCCCAACTCAAGGCCATCGAGGAAGAACTCAACAGCGGTCCCTCTGAGCACACAATCTCCCAAGGGACAAAGTCCCCAGAAAAGGTTGCCCCTCAAGAGCCCACACAGACAAGGGACCTCGCACCAGCTGGAGGTGCTGAGGCAACAACAAGTCATCCTGGAGATGACGCGGAGGGCTCCGGTTCGAGCTCCTCCGAGGAAGAAGGGACCTCCCATGATGAGGTCGAAGAAGAAGAAGAAGCTCCAGCTACAAAGGAGCCAGCACGTATCCCTACACCTGGACACCAAATGTTGGTGTCCGCGAGTTCCCCAGCACCAAGGGACCGCGTGCTTATGATCGAAGCGGCTGCACCCCCTCAGCAGAAAGGACCTCGCACGGTCTCTAGGGGGAACAAATCCAAAAGCAAGTCAAGGAAGGGGAAGGGGACCACCAAGCATCATGTCAATGAGCGCCGAAAGCTTCTCCCTCACCTCATTGTTTCCAAAGAGGTGCTAACTGAAAATGGTCTGGAGGAACTGTGGGACCTGATCAAGGCCCAGGGCTGGGAGAGACTCTGCCAAGAAACTGTGAGAGTAGATCCCTCACAAGTGCGTCAATTCTACAACAACTTCATTATCACCAACGACGGCACTCAGGGAACTCTCTCCCACGAAGGCGACGAGTTCATCTTTACAACGTCTACGATCCGCCTTCAACTCCAGGTCCCTGGTCAAGGGCTTAGCGAGGTGCCCAGCAAGCTCTGGGGCGACTTCAACAACGCCGAGGTGTACAACACAATTTTTGAGGGTCGGGTTCCCTCTAAGGTCCTCTCGACGCATCATCTGTCCTTGGTCGCCAAGCTCGCTCACCAATTCATCATCAACGTGGTGATCCCACGCCAAGAAAAGCGCCTGGTCGTCAACATCCCCGATGCCATCATCCTCTACCACTTCCTCCTCAAGAAGCCCATAAATCTTCCCCGAATTATCCTTGGGCACATGGAAAAGTGCATGGCCTCCAAGTCCCACTCCCTTCCCTACTCCGGGCTGATCAAGAAGCTCCTACAAAAAGAGGGTCTCTACAATGCCTCTAAAGACTAAATCGAGCTTGGAAGGGAACTGGACATTACAGTTGCCCAGAAGATGAGGCACTCGGAGCCTGTAGAGGAGGCGGCTCCCCTAGAGTCTGGTACACAAGAGGGGAACTCTCCATTGTTGCTCCGCATCGCCAACACCCTCGATCAGATTGCTAGGGACCAGGCAGTGTTGGCCAGAGGACAAGAAAAGCTTACACAAGTCCTTACGCGCCTTTGTGACGCCTTGTTCCCTCAGAGCCCATGATCTCTCCCTTCTTGTTCCCTTAATCCAAAAATGACCACAAATTGTACTTGGGTTCCCATTGTACATATTCTCTTAAGTAATGAAATGGTCTTTATTTTGATTGCGTGTTCCATTCTTTCCTAATATTGCTTTGCTTAATTTTCGATGATGTCAAAAGGGGGAAAGATAAAAAATGTGAGATGAGTTAAAAGTTTAAGTTATCACAGACCACGCATAAGCTAAGGGGGAACAATTGCATAAAAAGCCTAATAGGAACTATGTGTCTCACCAGAAGTGGCTCCCTAAATCTAAATGTCTCACTAAGAGTGACTTCCCAAAATCATACTTAGGAACTCATCAGCATATCATTCATTGAAATACTTGCATTTTTGTGATAGGTTTGTCATCATCAAAAAGGGGGAAATTGTTGGGACGTTGTTGGGACCTCTGGTTCTAAGCAACGGATCAACGATTCACTTCTCTTTAAGTTTTGATAATGACAAATACCATAGGGAACTAATGTGGTTTGTTCAAGTATTTCTAAGGAACACAGGTACAACCAAGAACTCCTATGAATGACAAAGCCACTACTGGCCACAATGAAGAGTTTCCATCAAGGGAACTCTGAAGAGGAAAGTTCCCATGAAGTGGGAACTCCCAGAAACAAACAAGAAAACACAAGCTTACAACGATGAAGAGTTTCCATCAAGGGAACTCTGAAGAAGTCAGTTCCCATGAAATGGGAACTCACATGTGAAGACAACGACTGTTCAGCGCAGATCGCGGGATTCTGTCTCAGACAGCCAGAGGGAACAGTCTGAGGATCAGACTGTCACGCTTCATCCAACGGTCCGATTGATTCAAGAAGTTGACCTAGTTCAAACCAAAGTCACATGTGAAGAAAGTACAACTTGGGCATCAAGCAAAGGGCATTTTGGACACAAACGAAAGATGCGACTGCCCAAGACAAATGGACTATAAAGCCAAATGAATAGTACTCGGTCTGAGTACTTCTCCCAGAACTTACAAACACCCACATCAGAGAAAAGAAAGAAAAGGAAGAGAAGTCCCCGCCGGCGAGTGTGTGATCTCGACGACGGTGAAGCTGAAGTTCCCTGGAGCAAGGGAACTGAGAAGTCAGCGTAAGGTTTGAGTTACTTGTGTTTTGCTGTTGTGAGCTTAGGAACTCAGTTGAGAGGATTTACTAGTGTTGCTAGAGTTAGGAAGAACTTGTAGGAACAGAGAAGTGTAAATCCGGCTGTGTAACTAAGGAACAAAGCAATCAATATAAGTAAGTCATTCAAAATCCTCCAAGCGGAGGTAGAGGTTTACCCATACAACTAGTTGGTTGTAGTGGGGTTCCTCTATAAAGGAACTGTTCCTTTCACTGTTTTTATTACTTGCGATTATTTACTTCCGCTGCCTTGGGAACAGCTTAATTGCCAGTTCCCAAGCTCACTGCTAACCGATTACGATCCAACAGGTCGTTACCGAGCCTGAACAACTCGGTACTAATACTCCTAGGGTCGTTACCGACCCCAACCCAGACATTCTTAGCAGGAAACGATCCATAATAGAGCTTATAAATGAGGTCCGATCTATTACGCGTCTAGAGAAGCTAGGCGACCAAGGAGATTTGCTATCACGATTGGCATAGGTAACCATCAATTCATGGCTTTATGTGATTTGGGAGCCAGTGCCAGTTTACTTCCTTTGTCAATCTGGTCGAAAGCCAACATGGAACCATTAGAGCCAATCAATATGCAGCTATACATGGTAGATGGCTCACGTCAGGCCAACAGGGGTTGTAGAAGATTTTCTGGTTCAAATGGGCAAATTCTTTGTTCCCAATGATTTTATAGTTATGGAGATGCCCGAAGATCCGGTGGTTCCTATTATCTTAGGGAGACCGTTCCTCGCCACAGCCGGAGCCATAAATGATGTTAGGAAGGGACTCCTAACTTTCGAAATTGGGGATGAGGTGGTGCAATTTCGGTTCAACCCGACAATGAAGGAGACAAAAAGAGCCAAAGTTAAGATCCTCTACACCCACAATGAATTCATCGAATGTGGGAACCCCGTTAGAAGACTGTTGGCAAGTGATGTATTCTCAAGTCGAAGATGGGCCGAGATAGTTCCTATAGACTCGGTATCGAGTCCACCTACTTCGGTACTAAGTCTCCTGGCAAATGAAGATTGCTTGGTACCGACCCCTACTGTATCGGTACCGAGCCTGGCCGAGGATAACGAAATTTCGACGTTTGAATACCTTGAAGAAGTTTTGAAGATGGAGCTACAAGAGCCTATTCTTATTCTAGCTGAGCCTCCTCCAACACTTAAGCCCCTTCGAGACTCTCTCAGGTATGGCTTTCTTGGTCCTAATTCTACTTTCCCTGTCATCATCAATGCTAAATTAAAAGATGAGGAAGTAGAAAAGCTTCTTACTGTTCTTAGGACACATACAAAAGCTATAGGCTACTCCCTAGATGATATAACCGGCATATCCCCTTCACTTTTCATGCATAGGATATACATGGAGGATAATCACAAACCCACCATAGAGCATCAACGTAGATTAAATCCTAACATGAAAGAAGTGGTTAAAAAGAAAATTATTAAACTACTTGATGCAAGGATCATATTTCCTATATCGGACAACAAATGGGTTAGTCCGGTCCATGTAGTTCCAAAAAAAGGGGGAATGACCGTAATTGAAAATGAAAAGGGAGAGCTAATCCCCACTAGGACCACAACTAGTTGGAGGATGTGCATTGATTATAGGAAGCTCAATAGTGCTACTAAAAAAGATCATTTTCCGCTTCCTTTCATTGATCAAGTGTTAGAAAGCTTAGCCCAACATGATTATTTCTATTATTTAGATGGCTATAGCGGATTCTGACAGATTCCCATTCATCTCGATGATCAGGAAAAGACTACCTTTACATGTCCCTATGGGACTTTTGCCTATAAAAGAATGCCATTCGGGCTTTGCAATGCCCCAAACACCTTCCAAATGTGTATGATGGCCATTTTTTCTAATATGATAGAGGATAATGTAGAGGTCTTTATGGGTGATTTCTTTGTGTATGGTTCTTCTTTTGATGCTTGTCTTGCTAACCTTGCATGTGTTCTTAAAAGATGTGAAGAAACCAACCTTGTGCTTAATTGGGAAAAATGTCATTTCATAGTTCAAGAGGGGATAGTACTAGGACACCTTGTCTCTAAAAGAGGGATAGAAGTAGACAAAGCAAAAATTGAGCTTATTGAGAAACTACCTCCTCCCTCTTCTGTAAAAGACATTAGGAGCTTTTTAGGGCATGATGGCTTTTATAGACGCTTTATCAAAGATTTTTCTAAGATTGCTAAACCACTGACTAACCTACTAATGAAGGATGTAGTGTTTGAGTTCTCTCTAGATTGTCTTAAGCATTTTACGGGTTAAGAGCGGCCCTCGTCTCCGCTGCTATTATGCAATCCCCGGATTGGACCTTGCCATTTGAGATTATGTGTGATGCCAGTGATTATGCTATTGGCGCGGTTTTGGGACAACGGAAGGACAAAAAGCTCCACGCCATCTACTATGCAAGTAAGACGCTTGATGAGGCGCAGAGTAAGTATAGTACAACGGAGAAGGAATTCCTCGTTGTAGTATTTGCTTTAGAAGAATTCCGTTCCTATCTTGTTGGTTCAAAAGTGATTGTTTATACTGACCATGAGGTTGTTATATATTTAATGGCCAAAAAGGATGCCAAGCCTAGGCTGCTTCGTTGGATGCTCCTATTGCAGGAATTTGATCATGATATCAGAGATAAAAAGGGAGCAAAAAACTTGGTGGCGGATCACTTATCCAGGTTGCCAGTTGAGCACATCACCGAATCCAAAAACGAAGTGCCCATAAACGACTCCAGATCGGACGAACACCTCATGCTGAACGAGGTTGGACACGGTAAGACCCTCTTTATTGACTCTGAAGGGGTCGGTACCGAGCCATCACCGAGGCTAGAGGGCGCCGATCACATCAAAACCATGTCATATCAATACCAAAATCGGGAGGCTCGATACCGAGCCACACGAGTTCGTTACCGATGGAAATACAACAACTCCAGGGTCGATACCGACCCAATTAGATTCGGTAATGTCGTAACGACCCAGTACATATTCTCACCCAAACTCATTCCTTTCAATTCAAATCCTTCCTCATATCTTGCTTCTACTTCTTTTCAATCAATTCATGCTATTAGAGGGTCAAAAGCCCCTTGGTTTGCGGATTTTGCTAACTACCTTGTAGGTGGCGTAATTCCCGAGGGACTAACCCCACAAAAGAAAAAGAAGTTTCTTCATGATGTCAAACAGTACTATTGGGATAATCCTTGTTCAAGCAAGGAAGTGATCACCTCTTTAGGCTTAGTATTCCAGAAGAGGAGATAGAGAGTGTGATCTGTCAATGTCACACGCTTCCTACCGGTGGCCATGAAAAAGGAATCAAAACCACAACGAAGATTCTTCTAAGTGGTCTCTATTCGCCTACAGTTTTTAAGGAAGAATTGGCTTATGTGACAGCATGTGATGAATGCCAACGCTCTGATAACATCACTTGGAGACATGAAAACCCGCTGACCGGAATACTAGAGGTCAAACTATTCGACGTACGGGGCATAGACTTCATGGGACCTTTTCCTGCCTTGGGCCCCTACAAGTAAATCCTGGTTGCGGTTGATTATGTATCTAAGTCGGTGGAGGTCGTTGCTACAAGGACCAATGATGCTAAAACCGTGGCTAAATTTATTAAAACTAACATTTTTCCCAGGTTTGGCGTTCCAAGGGTCCTCATTAGTGATGTTGGATCTCACTTCATAGAGCGGAGTTTTGAAGCACTTTTGGCTAAATATGGGGTATCACATCGGGTGGCAACACCATATCATCCCCAAACTAGTGGCCAAGTTGAAGTTTCAAACAGGCAAATAAAGAGCATATTAGAAAAGACGGTGTCCCGCTCAAGGAAGGATTGGTCATGTAAATTGGATGACATTTTATGGGCTTACGGGATGGAATACAAGACGCCCCTACGCACCACTCCTTACAATTTAGTGTATGGCAAGGAATGCCATTTGTCAGTCGAGATGGAGCATAAGGCATTATGGGCTCTCAAAGAGCTCAACATGAACCTCGACGCAGCTGGAGCAAAAAGATTCATGGACTTGCAAGCACTAGAGGAGTTGAGGCTAAAGGCGTAAGAGAACGCCGAGATCTACAAAAAGCGCACCAAATGGTGGCATGATCAGAAATTGGTGCCCAAAACTTATGAAGTTGGTGACAAGGTACTTCTCTTCAACTCTAGACTCCGTTTATTTCAAGGGTAGTTAAGGACAAGATGGAGTGGACCATTCGTGGTTCACCACATCTATCCTCACGGAGCGGTAGAGTTGACCGATAACCATGGCACCATGTTTAAAGTCAACGGCCACCGATTGAAGAAGTTCTATAAGCAACCCGACCCGTAAGAAGAGATTAGAGTCACCATGGCTCTCACAACGTCAGATTAGCCAGGGTAAGTTCGTCGGGCTAACGACGTTAAATATAGCAATTACGGGAGGCAACCCGGTTTTAGTTTTAGTTAAGTTTTCTTTTCTTTTTAGATCTTTTTCATAGTTTTCTTTTGATTTTTTAATAATCTAGAAGTTAGCAAGATAGAATTGTTCGAAACTAACATGGCATAGGGAGTTGGGCTCGGAAAACCGCTAAAATACGAGTCGCCCAGGCTCGTTAACGACCTGAGAGGCTCGTTAACGACCTGTGACGGCACGTGAAATCGGTAGATGCGAGCGAGGTAAGTAACCCTATCTCTTCTATCTTCTATCTTTTTACCTCCCTCACGTCGCCTCTCCCTTCTCCCTCTTCCTATTAAAACCCTCTGAAATCTCCAAGTCCACACCTAAATCTCAAACCAAATCTTCAAGTTGTCAATCAAATCCCACCGAGTTTTCCAAACACCACCGATTGGAGCACGAACGCGCCCTAACCCCAACCATATCCCACGATAACGAGCCCCCACTCTTTTAAGTTCGTTACCGGCGCACCAAAAACCCTCGTTAACCCTTTTGAATTCAATCTTTGTTCTTCAATTCTTCAATCTACGGTATGATTTCTAAACCCTAACTCTCTTATTGCAAGTTTCTTGGTAATTTAGGGTTAAATTCATATCTAGATCTTGATTGAGTGATTGGTTTGCATGTCTATGTTGCACTGTGCTTCTATTACTTCTATTATTGGTGATTGATCTTGATCTATACTTTATTATTCTTGATTATTTTACGTTGAAATTTTGATAAGAAAAGCATGGCGTAACTTGTTCTTGAATTGATTGATCTTCAGCATGAGTTTTGGCACTTATCGACATGATTAGATAGGGTTTCGAGCAAGTATGGGGTTGCATGTGCTAGATTGTGTGTTTTTTATGTGGAATTGTGGTTGAATAGTGCTAAAATTGTTGGAATTTTTGAAGTTTGGTACTCGGATCAACCTGCAAATTGCTCTCGCCCAGGATCGTTAACGACCTGAGAGGGTCGATAATGACCTGTAAAATGCTCAATTATGAAAGCAGACCCAGGTACCTCGTTACCGACCCAATTGGCTCGGTACCGAGGCATGTCGAGAGCATTTTCGAGAGTAAGTATGGGGTTTTATTTTGATTGGTTTGTGTGGATCTTATCTTGGGCTTTCATGGTATTTGCATGTACAAATGGCAAGCACTAGCCAAGCTAACACTAGAGCCGGAAAGAAGAAAAGGACTCAAAGGTCCCCGTCTCCTCCACACATGGATAATGTCATATTGGCTACTCAAGAGCAAACTAGGATCTTTGACGCCGTCCTTGAAAAGGACCACTTCACCATGTGGTTCTCGAGGTCAAGTGCTAAGCCGTTGGGGATCTTGGACGACGTCAATCACGCCTTTTCCATTCTTGGAATACCACTACTAGAAAACGCACGTATAGCCAAGAAAATATAGCCAGGAAATTTGGGTGTGGTTAAGTTTGTGGGTAACGACCACAACATCCCCCACAAATCTCAAAATTTCTAGCTGTTTACCCATGAAATTCATGGTTGGGGCTACATTTGGGGGAATATTGTCACGCAATAAACACACAACTAAGTTTGATTCTAATTTTGTGGCCATATAGCCATGAAAATATGGGTTGAGGCTATAGTTTTGGCCATATTGTCGCGAATATATTACGAAGCTAAAATCGGTTCTAAATTTATGGGAAATTTGTCACGAAATAACCAAGCAGCTAAGTTCGATTCTAAGTTTGTGGCCATATAGCCATGAAGATATATGTTGTGGCTAAATTTGAAGCCATATTGACGCGAATTTATGACGAAGCTAAAATCGGCTCTAAATTTATGGGCAATTTGTCGCGAAATAATCTTGCAGCTAAGTTCGATTCTAAGTTTGTAGCAATATAGACATGAAAATAAGTGTTGTGGCTATACTAGCTTGGAGCTATATTGACGCGAATATATAACGAAGCTAAATTCGGTTCTAAATTCTGGGCAATTTGTCGCGAAATAATCTTGCAGCTAAGTTCGATTCTAAGTTTGTGGCAATATAGCCATGAAAATGTTGATTGTGGATATACTTGCAGCTATAGTGGCGTGAATATATTACGAAGCTAAAATCGGTTCTAAATTTATGAGAAATTTGTCGCGAAATAATGATGCAGCTAAGTTCGATTTTATGTGTGTGGCCACATAGCCATGAAAACATGAGTTGTGGCTATAATTGGAGCTATATTGACGCGAATATATTACGAAGCTAAATTTGGTTCTAAATTTATGGGGAAATTGTCACGAAAATAAGCATGCCGCTAAGTTGGATTCTAAGTTTGTGGCCATAACTATGATAAAAAAATCTATTAATTAAGCAAAAAAAGAAAAAAGAAATCTTGAAACCTATTATTCAAAAACCACATAAAGACCCCAAATTACACAACAACTGCACAAGGACCTAATAGCATGGATCCTCAATTTCTATCAGAAGTCGTAAGACAATAAACAACAAGAATTTTAAAAATCCCAATTGTTTATTATATAATCATAAAGGACGTCACCTAAGGGAATGGAATGACGTGATAGGTCACAAGAATGCACATAAAAAATTTGCCAATACGTAGCCTAAAAATGCACATACAAAACTCAAACAATGCACATACAAAACTTAGCCTAAAAATGCACATACAAAACTGCCGATATAAATGCATAAAATGTCCAACACAATCTTAACAAATGTCTTCAACACAATCTCAACACAATTTCAATGTTTTCAACACAATCCTAACAAATGACTTCAACACAATAAGATTCAAACAAAATTTCAATGGGTAACACAATCCTCTAATGTCACTACAACCAAGTAAAGGCATACAAACAAACTATAAGTCTAAAATCACTAAAACCAACACAATCCTCTAAATGTCTTCCTCTTCCTCTTCCTCTTCCTCTTCCTCTTCCTCTTGTTTTCTACAGCCTATGTCCTCATCATCGTCACTAGACAGGTAAAGCTCCACATCTTCATCTTCTAAAGTTCGACAGTAAAAGATTTTGTTCAAAAGAGTACTCATATAGGGATCCATGCCATTTTTCCTGAAAAACTTGTACTAGCTTTGCACTCCTACCATACAATATATTTACAAGTTAAAAATGATAATAGAACACCATAGAACACAAGATAAATTAAACCTACTAAGAGTCTAAAAAAAGAAAAAAAAACAGCATGGAACACAAGTCTAAGTAAACCTTAAAAAATGAAAGAAAATGTCCAATACTAAAATATCTTCTATTACTTTTGACAAAGTAAACCCTAGATGATAAGTAAGGTAAAATTAGGACCTTGAAAACAAATATCATTCATTAGATTCAATAGACTTGAAGTCATCAATGACTGGTTGATCCTATAAATTTGTTTAGGATACGTTCTAGCAGAATACTCATTACTTGGCAGTAAGATGTCACAAGCCCACAACTTCTCTAACTCTACAAGTCAAGTCTTAAATAAACACAAATACCAACCATAATCAATCAAGAAATAGGAATACAAGTAACTAGATGATATAGTCACGTACCCTTAAAAAATGAAAGCATGTTATTATTTTGCTAAATATGACCTTGTATACTTTTGCTAAATGAGATGAAAGTTTGTACCAAAATGAGAAGTGTAAACTTGGTATTATTTTGGAGGGGGTAGAGTACAAGTTTTTATTAAGTTAAAAGGTGAATTTTCACTTACTTTGTATTTCCCCACCCACCACTCGTCGTGACCAATAATTTGCCAGGTAATTGAATCCCACATGACACCCCCCTTCGTTTGTTGGAAAAGACTCCATATCTTCCAAAGCCTATAATAGTGGTTATACCTTTATTGCACAATGATTCTTGTGGACAAACACCCAGTCTCAGCCTTGAATCACTGGTTGACATCAACCCAGTTAGGGGGGGTGGGATCATCAAGGGGAGGACTAAGCTCTAAAACAATTTTGAGGAATATCATCTCTTGGTCATGATTCCAGTTCATTGGCATTGCAATAATTTGTGAAGAAAAGAAATGGAAAATATCAGTCGTAATTGACAAAAATATGTGGGGAAAATAGTCATGATATCAATCTCATTTTAGTGGCAGAGCAGCATCCAACAATACATAAATATTTTCTTTCATTGATTTTCTATTTGCACATTAGTGTGTTTATACCATTACATTAGAAAAGCCCGTGATCTTCACTCCATGTCTTTAAATTTGTGATATCTGGTTGATTTGCTTTTTGGATCTCATGCATCATATAATTCTTAGGATTTTGCTGAATGCTTTGATTGCTTCTAATCAGATATTAGAGATGATGACAGTGGGATCGACTAATGACATTGTGGCCACAGACAGAATATAATCAATGACAAATTTTCGTTACAGAACCAAATTATCCTCAATTTCTATGTTTCATAATCTCTAATCATGTTGCAAAATTTCTGATCGGTTCCCAGTAACAAACCAACGGCAGATCAAAACACAAATAAGTGGGACATCCTTGGACAAAAAAAAAGAGTGTTTACACCGAAATTGATCAATCAAGGTGGTTTCCATTGATCAATCAAGGATCAATGAATTTGCATTTTCAAGGTGGTTTCCGAAATTGATCACATACCAACTCAAAAAAGTAACATAATGTTGCATTTTCAACTAAGTGTCAACAAAAAATCTAGATTCATACCTGTATAGAGAAGGAGAGCAAGAAAGATGTGTCGCCGATCTGGTGGGAGGCGTTGCCGATGTGGTGGATGATGTTTCCGATCTCGTCTATGGTGTAGCTGGTGGAGAGTGAGAGAGAGGCGAGAAGAAGTGGCTCGAGAGTGGGAGAGGGAGATGGAGATGGAGATGGCACTCGAGAGAGAGAGGGAGAGGGAGAGGAAGATGGAGATGGCGATAGAGATGGCGGCGAAGGAGGGGCTCGAGAGAGATCGAATGAGAGGCAAATTGGTGATAATGAGATGGCATTGTCTCTGAAACTCTAACCTCATTCAATTGGATCTGGCCTTTTTATGGGCCAGTAATAAAACTAATCTGATTCAAATATTAGGGCCGAAGAATGGTGTTTGATGCAGCTGGTCCAAGTTTTCTTCCACCCCCGTGGTTTGACACTGGAACTTCTTATAATGAGCCAAGTAGTAGTCCTTTAGAGGTGGGTGAAAACCATGACCTTGAAGAAGGAAGTTACTTAGAACAATCGGCAACGGTGTTTGGTCTTGGAGATGAGGACATGTCCTTCTTATCTGAGCGCTTTTCTGATGTATTGAGAGCAACATATCGACCATTATATGAAGGTTCTCACATGTCACAATTAGCTGTTATTGGATCTTTTATGGAGTTGAAGACCAAATACAACATGTCACAAGCTGGATATGGTGCACTACTTTAAAAAGTCAATGAGATTTTGCCAAGGGACAACAACTTCCCAAAACGTTTCTATGAGCAGAAGGAGATGACTAGAGAGCTAGGATTGCCCCAGCAAAAGATACACCTATGCCCCCAAGGTTGTATGTTGTTTTGGAAGGATGATGCTAATGCAGTTGAGTGCAAATTTTGCCATAGTCCAAGGTATCAATCTTGTTTGTCCTAAAAAGGAAAACCAATACCCAATCAAGTGTTACGATATTTGCCATTGATCCCACGGCTGCAACGATTGTACGCTATGGAAGAAACGACTTCAAAGATGCGTTGGCATGCCGAGCACCAAGCAGATGAAGGATATATGAGTCACTTGTATTATGTCGAGGCTTGGAAGCATTTTGATCTAACGTACCCGAATTTTGCCAAGGAGATTCGTAATGTGAGATTATGCTTGTGTTCAGATGGATTCTCCACCTTTGGTAAGTTTGGCAAGACATACTCGACATGACCAGTGATTGTCACCCCTTACAACCTGATGCGACTCTGTCCTAGCTCGGATCCAGCTCCTATGGACCCGAGACGTCCTAGACCTTGGAGACCCCCTTGGATTAGGACTTAGTCTATATATGTATTATTTATTATTATTTCTATTTCCGTCATTAACTTTCCGTCTTTACTATTTTAGGCATGTGCTATCTTATGCTTAGAAGGCCGACCCATTATGGTAGAATAAGGCCCATTAGGGTTTGTTGCACCTTTCCATTTTATAGCTTTACTATTATTAGATTTTTGGGATTTTTGGATGTGGGCCTTGATTGCATGCTAGGCTCAATCCGATCCACTTCTTTGTACCTAGGGTTTTGAGCTTGCTCTTTATATAAGAGGCACTCGGGACTCTTTTCAATCTATGTCCAAAATGAATGAAGCCAGAGCATTGAGTCGAGTTTCTCCTCCCCTTTGGCTCGGGCGTCACCCTATTCTTTTCCCGACCCCATATTCTCCTGGCCTACATCAAACTAGGCCCCCTTCTCAATCCTTTCACTTCACCTCTCATCTCAAAGTCTAGGCTTCGGCCTCAAATCCATCCGGTTACTAATTGTTGGAGAAGATCCGAACGTTTCGAGCCTAGATCCGCCCCTTGTGACCCTAGGGTCGCATCAATTGGTATCAGAGCCTCGGATTGCGTAAGTCTCTCTCACTCTTTTACTCGTTTTTTGCACGAATTTTTTTCTTTCCCATCATTGTTCCATTAGCTTCCGCCATCTCTACCAACATCCATTAGATCCATTGTTTTTGCTTCGAAAAAAACAACAACTAATAGCCTTAACCCGCCGACATGCACTTTTTTCGGTTCATTGCATTGAGTTTTTCGAGCATTGCTTGCATTCGACTTGCCTTGTTTGAATCGATTGATTGTGTGTGTCGTGCCTATTGTGTGTTTGGTGCGAGATTTGGTCCGATTTGGCCTTATCTCAATCTTTCATTTTGAGCAAGTATCTTGGGAAATCATATCTACCATATCTTGTTAGTTACCGAAAATTTTAAAAAAATAAAAATATTGTGGATAAGCAAAGCTAAAATAAGGCAATCTTATCCATTAATTAATTAAAAAAACAAAAAAATGAAGGGCCGAGCTATGCCTTGTCCGACCCACGTCGAATCGAGGACGCTTCGAAGCTAAGCGGGGGAGAATGATGCGACTCTGTCCTAGCTCGGATCCAGCTCCTACGGACCCGAGACGTCCTATACCTTGGAGACCCCCTTGGATTAGGACTTAGTCTATTTATGTATTATTTATTATTATTTCTATTTCCATCATTAACTTTTCGTCTTTACTATTTTAGGCGTGTGCTATCTTATGCTTAAAAGGTCGGCCCATTATGGTAGAATAAGGCCCATTAGGGTTTGTTGCACCTTTCCGTTTTATAGCTTTACTATTATTAGATTTTTGGGATTTTGGTATGTGGGCCTTGATTGCATGCTAGGCCCAATCCGATCCCCTTCTTTGTACCTAGGGTTTCGAGCTTGCTCTTTATATAAGAGGCACACGGGAATCTTTTCAATCTACGTCCAAAATGAATTAAGCCAGAACTTTGAGTTGAGTTTCTCCTCCCTTTGGCCCGGGCATCACCCTATTCTTTTCCCGACCCCATATTCGCCTGGCCTACGTCAAACTAGGCCCCCTTCTCAATCCTTTCACTTCACCTGTCATCTCAAAGTCTAGGCTTCGGCCTCAAATCTATCCGGTTACTAATTGTCGGAGAAGATCCGAACGTTTCGAGCCTAGATCCGCCCCTTGTGACCCTAGGGTCGCATCACAACCTACCACCAAATATGTGCATGAAGGCTCCTTATTTGTTCTTAAGCACTATTGTTCCAGGCCCAAAAAATCCGAAGAAGTTAATAGATATTTGTATGCTACCGTTGATTGATGAGTTGTTATTATTGTGGAAAAGGGGTGTGCCAACATTTGATGTCTCTACATGAAAGCACTTTAGGAAGAGAGTGGGACTTGGATGCCATGCACTTCTCCATGTGCCCAAGAATGATTCTTGGAAGATTGATGGGCCTTCTCAGGAGGAAGTGGTAGAGGAGTATAGCATAGGGGATATTGATGGCAAGGCACTTTTCCTAGCGAGGGATCACCATATTGATGATGAATTGATGGGTCAGCTTGGCGATCAAGGACAGATGATGGGTCGAGGTCCCCTGTGTGGGAACTCGACCCTCGAAAATGGTGTCGTAGACCTCTGCGCTGTTATAATCACCCCAGATCTTGTTGGGCAAATTGCTGAGTCCGTGAACAGGGACTTGGAGCTGAAGGCGGATGGTAGACGTTGTGAAAATAAACTCGTCACCTTCGAGGGAGAGAGTTCCCTGAGTGCCGTCTTTGCGGACTACAAAGTTGTTGTAGAACCGACGCACTTGTGAGGGATCTACACTCACGGGTTCCTTGCAGAGGTGCTCCCAGCCTTGGGCCTTGATCAGGTCCCACATTTCCCCTAGTCCATTGTCGTTGAGCATCTATTCAGAAATTATTAGAGGGGGGAGAAGCTTGCGACGTTCGTCCACAGAGAACCTTTTTGTAGTAGCTCCCTTCCCTCGTCTTGTGGTGCTTTTTGAAGTGTTCCCCCTAGAGACCTTTGGTGGTCCATTCTGCCGAGGGGGTTCAGCATGGGTTCCCTTGTGGCACGGGAACCATCGGACACCACCAGTTCGTGCCCAGGGGTTGGGATCTTAGCGGGCTCCTTAGCAGCTGGAGCCTTTTCTTGTTCTTCGACCTCATCACCGGAGGTCCCTTCATCCTCGGAGGAGCTTGAGCTTGAGCCCTCCTCGTCATCTTCAGGATGACTTAAGCTCGTCCTAGCACCAACAGCCGGTGCTGGGTTCCTTTGTTCCACGGGCTCTTCAGTAGCCACCTTTTTTGGGGACTTGGTCCCTTTGTCAGTTGTTGCCTCAGTTGGGACCTTGTTGAGCTCGTCCTCTACAGCCTTGAGCTGGGCCTCCTCCTCTACAGTTCCCATGATGGGAGGAAGAGGATCCTTTGTCATTTTGCCGATGACAACGGAGAGAGGAAGGTCATCATCGTCCGAAGTGAGGACGACAACAGTTTTGGAGGGAGAGGGAGAAGGAAGTTTTGTGGTAGTGGGGGATGTGGTGGAAGACGGGATAGGAGAGGAGAGAGGAGTGGAAATTTGTGTAGAAGGGGGAAGAGGGGTGGATACAGGAACCTGGGGAGTAGGGGTGCCCGAAGCAGGAGTTTGAGGGATAGAAGTGTGTATGGGTGAGGAAGGAGGGGAAGGAGTTTTTTGGGGTGGAGGTGGAGTTCCCTTCACGGTGGGAACAGAGGGAGGTGGTGGAGGTGGAGTTCCCTTTGTTGTGGGAACAGAGGGAGGTGGTGGATGAGTCTTTTGTTTTAGGGGAAGAGATTTGGGAGGTCCCTCAATCGTAGGAAGAGAGAGGGAAGAAGAAGTGAGTTGGCTCTAGGATTGGGAGGTCCCAGAGTCCGAATGGAAGACGAAGGGTGGTTTGGCCATACAGGAACTGTCCTTGGAGCAGTTCAAGTAATCGTCAATTTTGAAGAAGGATTTCTTTCTGGGCTCCGAGTATTCAGAGGCCTCAGAGTGTTTGCGTTTTTTGGATTGTGAGGGGTCTTTGGAGTTTTGGATTTTTTGGAATGTTTGGATTTCGAAGGGTCTTAGGAAGAACGGTGTTTTTTGGATTTTCGGGGCTTCTCATTTTGAGAAGGACGAGCATCTCCGAAACTGTCAAGAATGACAGTGCCGGAGGATATGTTGGTGGTTGGAGGAGGAAGAGATTCGGAGGAGGTGGCGGAAGAAGAGGTCAGGGCAAGAGTTTGCTCCGCCGAAGTAGGAGGGGGTAAGAGAGGTCTGACAGAGTTGTAAAGCCCGTTGATGAGGATGTCTTTCATGATGGGATCAGGTTCTTGTTCAATCTCGTTTAACTGCGAGGTGAAGAATACCCGAGGGTTGGCAAGCACCCAAGCTTTAACTTGAGCGAAGGTGTGTGTGGAGGCCATTTGAGGAGAATTTTGGGAAGAGAGGAAGTTTGGAGGTTTCTCGAAAGAGAGAGTGAATGGGATGTGGGGAAGAAGAATGGCAGAGGTTGAAGATGGAATAAGATCCCAAAAATGGCAAACTAGGGTTTTAAGGAGAGAAGGGGCGAAGGGTAGGAAGGGAATAAAGAAATCCTCGATAACCGTTTCCCAATGAACGTGGGGCATCGTTTCAACTTCCATAGCACGCCTCTTGACATGCGTCACGATCTCTAGGGAAGCCCTTTAGAAATTTGAATACTTGGCCCTTAACGCTTCAGAGTTTCTGACACAAAATCCCGCTTCCCAAGTGACGGTTTCATCTTCTCAGAGGAGTCAGCGTTCCCTTGCTTGTGTGTCCCAGTTCCCATGATCGTATCAATGTCAGGGAGAGTGAAGTGGTTAAGGAAACTTCACACTCATCCTTTTGTAGGGCTAGGGAATTCAAAGGGAACCAGACAATTTATGACTCGATAAAGGAGTAAACATTTTGGCTGATGAGAAGCATTTGTCTGGTCCTTGGCTTAGGGTAGGTTATATGATCAACCGTCATAGTGGATTGTAAAGAGGGATAAAGGGAACTCTGGTTGATCATGTGAGTCCAAAAGAAAAAACGTTCCCTTATACACATTTAACTTTAGACTAGTAATCATGGCAAAGTGAAAGCAATAAATCCAAGTTCCCTATCATGCATTCTTAGAAAAACTAGTCAGGCATTGAGGGAGAGACAAACAGGGACTTGTTTAGTTTAGAGTAATCATCCCTAGAAGCATTCGAAAACGCTGGTAGGGACCTCTGTCTAAAGCTTTGATGTCCGCAATTTGCTCTTCAGTTCTACAATGATCCATCAAGATGTTCCCACTTTCAACATTGTCACGTAGAAAGTGATGCCTTATATCTATATGCTTGGTTCTAGAATGATGCACAGGATTTTTGGAAATGTTTATGGCACTAGTATTATCACAGAATATGGGAACTGGGCCAAAAGACATACCGTAATCCTGGAGTTGAGACTTAAGCCATAGAACTTGGGAACAACAAGATGCGGCAGCCACATATTCTACTTCAGCTGTGGAGAGTGCCACTGAGTTTTGCTTTTTAGATCCCCGTGAAACTAAGCATGACCCTAGGAACTGGGCCATTCCTGATGTGCTCTTTCTATGAACCAGGTGCCCTGCAAAATCAGCATCTGTGTATGCAATGAGCTCAAGGGAACTGTTCCTTGGATACCAGAGGCACAAGTTATCCTTCCCTTTGAGGTACCTGAAAATCCTCTTCACCTCTTTCAGGTGTGATTCCATAGGGTTAGCTTGAAAACGAGCACAAAGACATACAGAGAACATAATATCGGGTCTACTAGCCGTTAAGTAGAGAAGGGACCCAATCATACCTCGATAGTTTCTTTGGTCCACACTTATACCTATTTCATCCGCATTGAGCCTTGAATTTGGTGAGATGGGAGTGCCAATAGGCTTGGAGTGTTCCATCCTATACTTTACGAGCATTTCCTTGATGTATTTCTGTTGATGAATCTTTGTTCCCTCCTTAGTTTGAGATATTTGAAGTCCCAAGAAGAACGTGAGTTCCCCAATGATACTCATTTCAAACTCACTGCTCATGAGGTCCTTAAATTTCTCTACAAGAGTTTCGTTAGTTGCTCCAAAAACAATGTCATCAACGTATACTTGCACAATCAAGATGTCATTAGACTCTTTCTTTAGAAACAAAGTCTTGTCTATGGAACCTCGAAGGTATCCATGGGACAAGAGGAATTGAGCAAACCTGTCATACCAAGCTCGGGGAGCTTGTTTGAGTCCGTAGAGGGCCCTCTCCAGGAAGTAGACGTGGTTGCGTAGCTTCTCATCTTCGAATCCTGGGGGTTGGGCCACATATACTTCTTCCTTGAGATGTCCATCGAGGAAGGCTGTTTTCACATCCATTTGATAGAGCTTGAATCCCTTGTGAGCAGCGTAGGCAATTAGGAGTCTAATGGCTTCGATCCTGGCAACCGGTGCGAAGGTCTCATCGTAATCAATTCCTTCCTCTTGCCTATAGCCTTGTGCCACCAGTCTAGCCTTGTTCCTTGCTACAACCCCTGTATCATCGAGCTTGTTTCTAAAGACCCATCGAGTTCCTATGATGTTCTTGTTCTTGGGCCTTGGAACTAGCTTCCAAACTTTGTTTCTCTCAAATTGGTGGAGCTCCTCTTGCATAGCTTGAATCCAGTCTGGGTCCTTCAAGGCTTCTTTGATGTTTTTAGGTTCCACCAATGAAACAAACGCGTTAAAAGCACAAAAGTTATTGAGAGAGGAACGAGTTTGTACACCTTTATCATAAGGGGAGATGATGTTCTCAATGGGGTGGTCCTTCCTTTGTTGAAAGTTTCTTGTACGAGTGGGTTCCCTTGCACCTGTGTCATCTTCAGTAGAGACTTCCTTTTCATGGGAACACTCGTCTTTAGCTTCTTCATTGAGTGTTTCTTCAGAAGTTTCTGGCAAGATCCCTCTTTGTTCCCCCTGAACACTTGATTCTGGCAGGGTATTGTCTTGGGGAACAAGAGAGTTGGAGGTGTCTTGTAGTTCTTCTGAGGAGGGAACTTCGAGGGAGATTTGATCAGTGAGAGTTGGATCTCCTTCGTTGTTCCCTGGTTGTGGACTGTTACTTGCACTTGGATAGTCTTCATCTCTCTTCCTTGGCTCATCATCGTCTTCTTGTCTGACCAGTTTGAACAGTTCCCGTTCCTTGGGTCTCTGTTCCCATCTTTACAGATTTCTCGTTGAAAACGACATGGATGCTTTCTTCTATCTTCTTGGTCCTCTTGTTATAGACCCTGTAAGCCTTGCTTTGTCATGAGTATCCCAGGAAGATCCCTTCATCGCTTCTAGGATCAAATTTTCCAAGGTTGTCTTTGCCATTGTTGTGGACAAAGCATGTGCATCCAAAGGTCCTTAGGTGGGAGATGTTTGGTTTTCTCCCTTTGATGAGCTCGTAGGATGTCTTCTTGATCATAGGCCTTGTCATGGCTCAGTTCAGGATGTACGTAGCTGTGGCGATGGCTTCAGCCCAGAAATACTCAAGAACTCCGCTTTCAAGCATCATGGTCCTGGCCATGTCCTCCAAGGGCCCTGTTCTTTCTCTCGACCACTCCGTTTTGCTGAGGAGTGCGAGGGGCTGAGAAGTTGTGAGAGATCCCATGTTTGTCACAGAAGTTAAGGAACTCTGAGTTTTGAAACTCAGTTCCATGGTCGGACCTGATGGCTTTCAGCTTTAGCCCCATGCTTACTTCTGTTCTTTTGATGAAGGGCTCGAACTCTTCAAAAGCTTGTGATTTTGCCTTCAAGAAAATAACCCAGGTGAATCTAGAAAAATCGTCAATTAAGACATACATGTACCTTTTTCCACCATAGTTGACTGTTCGCATGGGACCACAGAGATCCATGTGAATTAGTTCTAAAGGCCTGGTTGTGCTCACCACCTTTTTGGGATTGAAGGAGTTCCTAGTTTGTTTCCCTCGAACGCATGCTTCACTCATTTTGACTCCTTCGAGATTGATCCGTGGAAGACTAATGACCAGATCCTGTAGATAGAGCTTCAGGATTTGATTGACACTTGCATGTCCCAGTCTTCGGTGCCAGAGTTCCGTGTCATCGTGGGAACTCGCAAGGCACAACTTCGTTGGTGGTTCAAATTCTGTATCTACTACATACACATTGTTGTATCTTCTTCCTCTTAGAATTACTTTGTTGGTCTTCTTGTTGATGACGAGACATTCTTCTGAGTCGAAGGTGACAACGTTGTTCCCTTGATCACACATCTAAGAGACACTCAGAAGGTTGTATCCCAGATCCTTTACACGATTTACATTGCTAACTTTGATTGATCTATTTAGCAATACTTCTCCTTTTCCAATGACTTCTCCCTTGTTTTTATTGCCAAATGAGACGTGGCCTCCTTCGGCATGAGTGTGGAGTGAGATGAGGATATCTTTGTTTCCGATCATATGGTTCGAGCATCTAATATCTATGAACCATGTGTTGTTCACTCTCACTGCCACCTACAAGGTAAAGTTAGTGTTTTGAGACCCAGGTAAGATGACTCTTGCCAGGTCCCTTGCAAGGGAAAATATTCTCATTTAAAACATAGTCAGCGATGTTGATATCATGAGTGATTTGAGAGTTGGAGTTCCTTTGGTGATTAGCATGATGTTTTTGTTTGTTCAGGAACTCACGGTTTTTGAGGGTTTGGGCTCTCTTCTTGGGACATGCTTCCTTGTAGTGCCCATGAGCACCACAGTTCCAGCACGTCTTATAGTATTCTCCCAGGTAGTATTTTGGGTGTGGTCTCTGGATTCTGTTCCTATCCATAGTTTCCTTATTGTACACCCATGACCCGTTTCCCTTAGCAATTTGGACATAAAGTTTATGTCCAGTGTTCCCAGTGTAATAATCTTTCTCACCACCTTTCCCACTCTCTAGGACCCTGATTTTCTCCTCGAGATGAGCATTTTTCTGTTTCTCGCATTGGAGTTCTAAGGCCCTACACTCAGGGATTTCATGTTCACTCAGGGGTGACTTCCCGTTCTTTGGGCTCTCAGTTTTGTATCCTATACCGTGTTTGGCTGGGACAAACTAGATTTGGGAACTAGAGGCTTCAAGAGTTTCGGGAGTCTTACTTAGGTTTTGTAAGAGGGTGTTCTCATCTCTCTCTAGAGTTTTGATTTCATTTTCTAGATCTACGATGTGAGACACATGGGACTTGAGTTTTTCGAGAAGGGACATACAGTTGGGACAGGGTTCAAGACCAACTAATTGAGCATTTATGTGTTCCTGTTTTTCCAACTTGTTTTGCAGTTGTATATTATCTTTGACAAGACTTGAAAGAATTTTCAGCTGCTCAGGTTTTTCATAGTTGTTCAAAGAAGCAAGAACAGTTTCAGTGGTTACCTCACTGGGTTGTTCCCCAGTGGTTTCTCCTATGGCCATTCCGCACATGTTTGGGAGTGCTGATGTCTCTCTATTTGGTGGTGTTTTCATATGTGATTTCCTTTGTAAATATGTTTCTTTTTCCCCTTTTCTTGTGCGTTTTGTTCCTTTTTAGCCTAGTTCCCGTATTTCTATGAGATTCGGAGACTACGCACCTTTTATGTGTTTTGTATGTAATTTGGCATGAATCAAGGATCGATTTGAAGGAGGGTCGAGACATGGAGCAAAGGTCGAGCTAAAGCGGGAAAGAGAGAAGCAAGCCATGAAGAAGAACAAGAGAAGCCAACTAAGAAGAAGGTGGAACGAGGTCAGGACCGAGTTGCAACCACATCGGGCCCGACTTTGAAGTCTCCAACCTCGGACCGAGTTGCACAGTAACTCGGGCCCGAGGTTCCTCCGTGTCGGTCCGAGTCGGTCACCGAACTACTTGGGCTCCAAGGCACGAATTTGTGGACTTCCACTTTTGCCCTTCATCTAATCTATAAAAGGCCCTCTTGTCTTCTAAGAAAGGGTTCCCTCACACACACACAAAAAGGGGGGTTCCAAGGGAGCCAAGAGGATACTTGGAGAGCAAGGAGGAAGGAGAAGAGGAGGAAGAGAGAGAGAATCGGCCAAGAGAAAGGAAGGCTTGATAGGTTTTGTTGATTGTTTAGCTTTGATTTGCTTTGATCTTGTGGATTTGAAAACCCTTGATTTGAATTTGTGGATTGCTTTGGATTTGAATAAAACCTTGCTTTGTTTTGAGATTGATTATGATGATTGCTTTCTCTTTTGATTTGATTGCTTTCTTTGCTTGTCACATGGAGTAGATCTCCTTGATCTTGGGTTATGGGGGAAAACCCTAGCTAGGTTTGGGCTAGAAACCCCAATTCCATAGCCTTGAGTGTTTGATCTAAGGAAACCACTCTACATAGAGCTACAATTCCTTGCGAAAGTTGGGAATCAAGGCTTGAGATTGGCAAAGTAGCGAAAGTGAACATGTGTCAATCTCAAGACCTTGCTTCGAAGGGGATTTCCCCATGGATCGAGGTGTAGATGTGGTTGGAACGAGGGCGAAATCACTCGATCCTAGTCCGATCATCACTCATTGCCTGAATTGGGGTGGAAAAGCCTTAATCTACTAGGGAAGGAACCCAAAAGCCCAAGATCTACTTTTAAAATCTTTGAGTTCGACATCCCCAACTACCTCGGGCCCGACTTACCCAGTGTCGGTCCCGACTTCCTCTTGTCGCCAAACTCGGGCCCGACGTGACCTCAGTGTCGGTCCCGACTGTTTTCTTTGTTTTCCTTTGTTTTATGCTCTACTTTTTAGCTTCCTAGTATCTAGGCACATCGATCGAGTGGACTTCCCGAGTGTTCGACACCCACCACGTACTACAACGGGGTCGGGTTATAAATTGTATCTCTTGACCCTCGCATCCGAGAGCGATCAAAAGATTGGCGCCGTTGCCGGGGAATTCTAAGTGCATTGAGTGCCAATTTGGTGAGTTTCTTGTGTTTTTGTAGTGATTTGGGTGAGGGAATAGCCCAAACCCTTTGTTTGTTTTTGATTTGTTTTGGTTTGTGATTTTGTTTCATAGGTGTATGCTAGCTCGTTCCTCCCGAGGAACACTTGAGCTTGAGTTTGTGAGTGATCCGGAAAGTATTCTCAAGGAAGCCCGTAGAAGGAAAAGGATGGCGAATCAAGCTCTCCATGTTGATGAGGAGTTGGCTCAACTTAGGGCCGAAATGGCTAGATTGCAACTTGAGAGGGACAATCAAGAAGAGGTGGCAAGAAGAGAACGGGAACAACGGATGAGAGCCGAGGCTCAACTCAACGCTCTACCCCGGAATGCACGCCAATACATGCATCCGGAGTTGAGGGTCCCCGAGCCGGCTATTGTGCTTCCCGAGGTTGCCAAGAATTTTGAGATCAAAACGCAATTCATCTCCCTCATCAAGCGAGATCAATTCGAGGGTTGTCCACATGAGTGTCCCATAGAGCACGTCAAACGCTTTGTGGACATGTGTGAGACGATCTCTACCGACGAGGAGACATTGGAGTATGTGCTTCTAAAGGCGTTCAAATGGTCACTTGGGGGCAAGGCCACACATTGGCTCGAGAGACAAGCTCCTAGGTCAATCACAACTTGGAAGACACTCTATGATGCTTTCTTGATGAAGTTCTTCCCTCCCTCAAAGACAACCGAGCTAAGAAGGAAGATTGCAAGCTTTCAACAAGGTCCGAATGAGCCTCTCTTCGAAGCATGGGACCGTTTCAAGGAGATGTTGCGCCAATGTCCTACTCATGGCCAACAACCATATGTGCTTCAAGACATCTTTTTCCAAGGCATCAATCCGGTAACGAAGGACAAGCTTAATCTCCACACCGATTGTGGGTTCATAGACTTGACACCGGATCAAGCTTGGGAGCTACTTGACAAGCTATCCGATTATGAGGCCATGTATGGGGTGAGTCAAGCTAGCAAGGAGGTGAAGGTTCAAGGTGAAGGTGCAAGGAAGTTATATGATCCAAAGGGAGAAGACATTAATAGGGATGTGAAGCTCCAATTCCTTGAAGGTGAAGTGAGCAAGCTTAAGAGGCAAGTCCACTACTACAAGCAAAATGCTAGAGCTTGTGAGGAGTGTGGATCCTTTGCACATGCTACACAAGTTTGTCCGAATGAGAGCCAGGTGCGCTTGGCCGAGCGAATTGAGGAGGCAAACTATGTTCGAGGAAATTTCGGTGGAAGAGGCAATTTTAACAATGGTGGCAATGGCCGGTGGAACAACGGTCAAGCTCAAGGCTACAACAACAACTTCAACCAAAACGAGCTGAGGGTGCCACCACCACCATATAGACCACCGGGATTCAATGAGTTACAAACATTTGCTCAAGAGATGAGAGATGGGTTCAAGGAGATGAGGACCCAATTCAATGAGTTTGGTGCATGGAGGAGGCAAGTCGACAATCAATTTGCCCAAATTGCGACTCAAGCCCCGAGAGAGAATGGGAGACTTCCGGGCCGACCCGAGGAGAACCCTCGAGCTCAAAACAATCAAAATGAAGTCCGGGCAATTGGATTGAGAAGTGGCCGAAACCTACCCGAGCCACACTTGCCTAAGAAGAGTGAAGAGAGTCGGACCAACTTACCCAGCAAGTCGGGTCCGACGTTCCCCGAAGTCGACCCAGCAAAAAGATCGACTCCTTCACCACGGACCGAGGTTGAGAGCAACTCGGGACCGACGTACACAGACCTCGATCCGACCCCTCTGCCCAGGACCGAGATTCACAACATCGGGCCCGACATGGTGCCCAAGTCGGTCCAACCAAGAAGTGTTGCAAATGAAGCGGGGAAGTCCAAAGAAGTTGATCCAAGCAAGATTCAAGGTGCAACAATTCTTCCATATCCCTCGAAGAAGCCGAAAGATGTTGTTGAGAACAAGTTCAAGAGGTTTCTCAAACTCTTGCAAGGCTTGAACATCTCCATCCCGTTCACCGACGCATTGAGTGAGATGCCATCTTATGCCAAGTTTTTAAGGGAGATTTTGAGCAAGAAGAGGTCCATAGTGGAAATGCAAGATGAAGTCAAGACCTTGGAGTTACCACAAAAGCTAGGAGATCTCGGTCGTTTTGCTATAACCATTGGTGTGGGGTCTCAAAATTTCCAAGCCTTGTGTGATCTTGGACCAAGCACGAGCATCATTCCTTACACCATATGGAAATCCACATCTATGGGTCTCATAGCTCCGGTCAACATGAGGTTAACGATAGCGGATGGGTCGTCCATCGAACCAATTGGTATCGTCGAGGATTATCCCGTTTGCATTGAAGGCCACTATGTCCCAATCGACTTTGTTGTAGTAGACATGATAGAAGTGCCGGGTGAACCGATCATACTAGGGAGACCTTTCCTTGCTACGGTTGGGGCAATCATTGATGTAAAGAAGGGCCACTTGTCTCTTGACATTGGAGGAAGAGAAATTGAGTTTTTCTTTAGACCAACTTCAAAAGGGACCATACATAAGGAAGCTAAGATGATCCAAGTTCCTCTTGGATTGCAATGGGAAGCCATTTCTAAGAAGTCAAGGCCAAGGGAGCTTAGGTTGAAAGCCACCCCACCACCTAGAGAAATTGAGATAGAGCGCCAAGGTCTAGCCCTCAATATGATTGAGCATGAGCAATTGGAGGAAAGGATGTCTTACTTGGAGGTGTTCAAGGCCGAGAAAGAAGAAGTTCAAGCACCACCGGAACCATCTCAAGAACTCAAGGAGCTTCCAAAAGATTTGAGGTACGCATTTCTTGGTCCCAAATCTTCTTTACCCGTAATCATAAATGCCAACTTGAATGATGAGGAGGAGTCTAAGTTGTTGAAGGTTCTAAGAAAACATAGAGGAGCTTTAGGGTATTCACTAGAGGAACTAAAGGGAATCTCTCCCTCAATTTGCATGCATAGGATTTATATGGAGGATAACCATAAACCCACTATTGAACCCCAAAGAAGATTAAATCCTAACATGAAAGAAGTGGTAAAGAGTGCAATACTTAGGATGTTGGATGCGGGAATTATCTTCCCAATTTCCGATAGCAAGTATGTGAGTCCCGTGCATGTAGTTCCTAAGAAAGGAGGTCTCACCGTTGTGCAAAATGAAAAGGGAGAAATGATACCTATGAGAACCACAACAAAATGGCGTATGTGTATTGATTACCGTAAGCTTAATATCGGCACTCGCAAAGACCATTTTCCTCTTCCTTTCATAGACCAAGTCCTAGAGAGATTCGCACAACATGAATATTTTTGCTACCTTGACGGGTATAGCGGGTTTTGGCAAATCCCTATTCATCCCGATGGTCAAGAGAAGACGACATTCACATGTCCTTATGGGACTTTTGCCTATAGACGCATGCCTTTTGGTTTATGTAATGCGCCGGCAACATTTCAAAGATGCATGATGTCCATCTTCTCCGATATGGTTGAGGATATAGTAGAAGTGTTTATGGATGATTTCTCCGTCTACGGTTCCTCATTTGATGTTTGCTTAGCTAACTTAGACAAGGTTTTGACTAGATGTGAGGAGACTAGCTTGGTGCTTAATTGGGAAAAATGCCACTTTATGGTGAAGGAGGGCATAGTACTAGGACACCTAGTTTCTAGTAGGGGGATAGAGGTAGATAGAGCTAAAGTTGAAATAATTGAAAAACTACCTCCCCCCTCTTGCGTTCGTGATGTTAGGAGTTTCTTAGGTCATGCAGGATTTTATAGACGGTTCATCAAGGATTTTTCTAAAATTGCAAAACCATTGTCTAACCTCTTGATGAAGGATGTGCCCTTTGTATTTTCCGAGGATTGCATGAGTTCTTTTTGTAGGTTGAGAGATGCCTTGATCTCGGCTCCAATAATGGCGGCACCCGATTGGAATCTTCCATTCGAGGTGATGTGTGATGCTAGTGATTTCGCCGTAGGGGCCGTCCTTGGGCAAAGGAAGGATGGAAAGTTGCATGCCATCTACTACGCAAGCAAAACTTTGGATGAAACTCAGTGCAATTACACAACAACGGAGAAAGAGTTTCTTGCGATAGTGTTTGCATTTGAGAAATTTCGTACATATCTTGTGGGATCAAAGGTGGTAGTCTTCACAGACCATGCGGCAATCAAATACCTCATAAAGAAGAAAGATGCAAAGCCGAGGCTTCTAAGGTGGATGCTCCTTCTCCAAGAGTTTGACCATGAGATCAAGGACAAAACCGGTGCGGAAAATGTGGTAGCGGATCATCTATCCCGTTTGCCCATCGAGTACATGTTGGAGATGGAGGATGGTATGACTATAGATGATTCAAGAGCAGATGAAGTTCTCATGAGCGGAAAGGAGGAAAGGAAGGGTGGATCGACGAACCAAGTAAGTCGGGCCCGAGGTTCAGAACATCGGACCGAAGGCAAGGCAAGTGCGAGTGAGTCGGGACCGAGGACTTCAACATCGGGCCCGAGTGACCTGTGTGTCTGCGAAGCTGGACCGGCGTCCAACCATGTCGGGCCCGGTATACTTCAATGTCGGTCCGTGGAAGAAAGTAAGTTTCCTAGCTCGATTTCCATTCCTTCTCGTTCTCAATTGATTGATTCTTTCTCTCCCACTGGCCTTCTTTCGATTAGTGCCGTAAGACGAGGGGTCTCCCCTTGGTTTGCGGATTTTGCTAACTTTGCCGTAGGGGGAGTGATCCCACCAAATTTGTCTTATCAAGCTAGGAAGAAATTCTTACATGATGCTAGACAATACTTTTGGGATGATCCATATCTCTACAAGGAAGGGCGTGATCAAATCTATAGACGGTGTGTGTCAAGTGAAGAGGTTGAGAGCATAATTCACCATTGCCACTCCTTGCCTACGGGAGGTCACGCTAAGAGTTCCAAAACCACCTCAAAAATTCTTCAATGTGGTTATTATTGGCCAACCATGTTCAAGGATGTGCATGATTATGTGAGGAAGTGTGAGGAGTGCCAAAGAGAGGGGAACCTATCAAGGAGGAATGAGACTCCTCAAACTGGCATTCTAGAAGTTGAGTTATTTGATGTATGGGGTATTGACTTCATGGGACCATTTCCCACATCATGGGCCTTACAAGTACATCTTGGTAGCCGTGGACTATGTTTCAAAATGGGTGGAGGCCATACCAACAAGAACCAATGATGCTAAGGTGGTGATGAAGTTTTTGAAAAGCAACATTTTTGCAAGGTTTGGTGTGCCTAGGGTTCTCATAAGTGATGGCGGACCTCATTTCATTGAGAGGTGCTTCGAAAATGTGTTGATTAAGTATGGGGTGTCTCATCGAGTTGCTACTCCTTATCTTCCTCAAACAAGCGGGCAAATCGAGGTGTCAAACCGTCAAATCAAGGCTATCTTGGAGAAGACCGAATCTCGATCAAGGAAAGATTGGGCCTCTAAGCTCGATGATGCACTATGGGCTTATAGAACCGCCTTCAAGACACCTTTGGGAACTACACCCTTCAATCTAGTTTATGGCAAGGCATGTCATCTTCCGGTAGAGCTTGAGCACAAGGCGAAATGGGCTATCAACTTGGCCGGTGAGAAAAGGTTTCTAGAATTTCATGAGTTGGGGGAATTGATGTTGAAGGCCTATGAGAACTCCAAGCTATACAAAGAGAAGACCAAGAAGTGGCATGATAGGAAGTTAATTCCAAAGACCTATCAAACCGGTGACAAGGTTCTCCTTTTCAATTCAAGGCTTAAACTTTTCCCCGGGAAGTTAAGGACTAGATGGAGCGGACCATTTGTGGTCCACCGTATCTATGCTCATGGTGCGGTGGACTTGGTTGATGAACAAGGACATATTTTCAAAGTGAATGGTCATCGAGTGAAGAAGTTCTATGACAAGGACGGTCCAAACGAAGAAGTTAGAACCTCATGGGCTCTCATCCTCGCCGATTGATCCTATACATGCCATTGAAGAATAAGAAATTGTGAGCTTTTCATACTCTTCTCTCTTGCTTTTAAGTTTTGATTTCCTTGTTTGATGGGGACATCAAAATTTTAAGTATGGGGTGGGGGTAGGTGTGTTCATGATTTCACTTGTTTATGTTTGTTTGTTATTTTGAGGATATTTAGTTTGTGTTCCTAGTTTGTATTTGGGATGTTTGCTTATTGGTTAGTGGTTTGAGGAAAGACGTGGATGATTAATTTGGTCTTGAATGGATTAGCTTTTGGTTTTAGAGAAATTTTTGCAAAAAAAATCAAAAAAAAATTGAAAAATTGTGTTAAAAACAACAAAAAGATTTTGTGTTTTGTAGGTTTTGGACTAGAAATTCCCATCTTAGATTGCCAAAATAAAAGCTAATGATGATGTGAGCATGTAAATTCCTTTGCATATTTTTGGATAGTTTAGCCTCTAAAAATGATGTTGCTTTTGATGTGATCATGATACCTTGCTTGTTTTATTGAGCATGTGAGTTCTAGGATGAGTTCTTATGCAACAAAGTATGAGTGACCCTTTTGAGATTGATTTTTGGCCATTTTAGGGATGCTTGATCATATTTGCATATCCCTCATGTTTCTTGTGTAATTAGCTCATTCATGCTTAGTAAAACTTGCTATTGCGGTGTTTATCTATTTTCCAAGACCGTCATGAGAATTGTCCTAGCATGGTCACATTGATTTTGAACTTTATTCTTCTAGTCACATAAATGTTCCATATCCTACCATGAAGTTAATCCTTTGATTGTAGCCCCGTTCTAGCCTAAACCTTTGTTTGAAACTCCTCAAAAATATTATTCCTAGCCTTATATGACTTGACCCTTATGGGATTGGACTTTAGAAGAGAGGTTTGGATTGTATTTGAAGAGTTGAGATTCTCTTGGATTTAAGGGCAAAGAATGGTGTTATGAATCATGTGGGTAGTGCATCTTTGTTGTAAAAAAAAAAAAAGAAAAAAAAGAAAGAAAAGAAAGAAAGAAAATGTTGGAAATGTAAAGTGGAATAAAGCAAAGAGCTTAAGTGAAGAAAATGGTCCGACCGAGTTACAAGCAACATCGGGCCCGATGTCATAAGAAAGTCGGTCCAAATGTAGAAAGTGTTGAAAATCCAACAAAAAGCATAAGAGCAAAGATGAAGTGGAATGTTAAGTGAAATTTTGGGTTGAAAGGAAAATGCTAAGTCTTTTGGATGAGTGTGAAAGTAATTGTGGAATTTGGTGAAGTTGGTGAGAGTTTAGGTTGTTCAATCCCCATTGTAAGCACCACAAGACCAAATAATTCCCACCTTGAGAAATACCAAAAGCCCCATTACAACCCGGCCGAATGGAACCTCTTTGAGGACCTCCATTGAGCCAAGTTCGAAATTCTTTGTGTACTTTGTATTAGGCATCTCTAGGTGGAGGAATTGGTGATATTAGCTTCAATAGTAAAGTCCTTACTTGCATGATTTTTGAGCTTGAGTGTTCATTGCTAAACCCAAACACATGATGAGTGATACACATTCACATATCCCTAAAGGGAGGCTTAGTTGCATTGACTTTATTCCTTGGAACACTTAATCACGTGTGATGATGTAATCTTGCTTGAATGTCTATCACTTGTGCTTAAAATGTGTTTTCATACGAGGCTTTACTTGAAGATTATGTTTCGGTCTTGCTTACATTGTTATTGCTTGAGGACAAGCAAGTTTAAGTATGGGGTATTTTGATCTCTCTCTATTTGGTGGTGTTTTCATATGTGATTTCCTTTGTAAATATGTGTTTCTTTTTCCCCTTCTCTATTTGGTGGTCTTGCTTACATTGTTATTGCTTGAGGACAAGCAAGTTTAGTTCCCGTATTTCTATGAGATTCGGAGACTACGCACCTTTTATGTGTTTTGTAGGTAATTTGGCATGAATCAAGGATCGATTTGAAGGAGGGTCGAGACATGGAGCAAAGGCCGAGCTAAAGCGGGAAAGAGAGAAGCAAGCCATGAAGAAGAATAAGAGAAGCCAACTAAGAAGAAGGTGGAACGAGGTCAGGACCGAGTTGCAACCACATCGGGCCCGACTTTGAAGTCTCCAACCTCGGACCGAGTTGCACAGTAACTCGGGCCCGAGGTTCCTCCGTGTCGGTCCGAGTCGGTCACCAAACTACTTGGGCTCCAAGGCACGAATTTGTGGACTTCCACTTTTGCCCTTCATCTAATCTATAAAAGGCCCTCTTGTCTTCTAAGAAAGGGTTCCCTCACACACACAAAAAAAGGGGGGTTCCAAGGGAGCCAAGAGGATACTTGGAGAGCAAGGAGGAAGGAGAAGAGGAGGAAGAGAGAGAGAATCGGCCAAGAGAAAGGAAGGCTTGATAGGTTTTGTTGATTGTTTAGCTTTGATTTGCTTTGATCTTGTGGATTTGAAAACCCTTGATTTGAATTTGTGGATTGCTTTGGATTTGAATGAAACCTTGCTTTGTTTTGAGATTGATTATGATGATTGCTTTCTCTTTTGATTTGATTGCTTTCTTTGCTTGTCACATGGAGTAGATCTCCTTGATCTTGGGTTATGGGGGAAAACCCTAGCTAGGTTTAGGCTGGAAACCCCAATTCCATAGCCTTGAGTGTTTGATCTAAGGAACCCACTCTACATAGAGCTACAATTCCTTGCGAAAGTTGGGAATCAAGGCTTGAGATTGGCAAAGTAGCGAAAGTGAACATGTGTCAATCTCAAGACCTTGCTTCGAAGGGGATTTCCCCATGGATCGAGGTGTAGATGTGGTTGGAACGAGGGCGAAATCACTCGATCCTAGTCCGATCATCACTCATTGCCTGAATTGGGGTGGAAAAGCCTTAATCTACTAGGGAAGGAACCCAAAAGCCCAAGATCTACTTTTAAAATCTTTGAGTTCGACATCCCCAACTACCTCAGGCCCGACTTACCCAGTGTCGGTCCCGACTTCCTCTTGTCGCCAAACTCGGGCCCGACGTGACCTCAGTGTCGGTCCCGACTGTTTTCTTTGTTTTCCTTTGTTTTATGCTCTACTTTTTTTCTTCCTAGTATCTAGGCACATCGATCGAGTAGACTTCCCGAGTGTTCGACACCCACCACGTACTACAACGGGGTCGGGTTATAAATTGTATCTCTTGACCCTCGCATCCGAGAGCGATCAAGTGCCCATGACTCGGGATCTTCGTCCTCATCATCGCTCCAGGTGGCGATGTAGGCCTTTTTCCCTTGCTTTCGGTCGTCCGTTCCCTGTGGGCATTCCTTAGTGAAGTGTCCTTTTATTGTTGCACTTGTAACATGTGACATCCGAGAGGTCCTTCTCTGCAGGTTTTCTTTGGGAACTCTGTCCTTTTCCCTAGTTCCCACTGTTCTTTTTGAGCTTCCCTTTGTAGATGTTCCGAAGAGCCGTTGTTACTAGAACTAGCTCCTCATCCTCTTTTGCTTCGGAGTCTTCGTGTTGCTCTTGAGTTGATTTGAGCATCTTCTGAATTTTGAGTGCGATCCCTTGATGTGCTCGCTTCTGTTCCTTATTATCGATTTTTCTCTTCTCGTGTCCCACTAGCTTTCCAAACACTTGATGGAGCATGAGGGTTCTGTTTTCCGGATTCTCCTTGAACATTGTTCTCTCGTTTGCCCATTCTCCAGTCAGTCCGTTGAAGAGTTGTTGGACCTTCATCTTATGGGTGATTTCTTCTTTGGTGATCCCCAAGCCTTCCATTTTGGTGCAAAGTCCTTCAAATCGGGACTGATAGCTATCCACAGACTCTCCCATCTCCATTTGGAAGTTGAAGAACTCCCTTCTTGCATTAATCTGAAGATCTTCTCAGAGATCTGAGTTCCCAACGTGCATTTGTTGGATGGCTTCCCACATTCCTTAGCTGTGTCAAGATTTGCTACCCTGTCACAGTCTTGCACGCACATGGACCTTTTCAGGTACTGTTTGGCCTTGTAGTTGGCCTCCATACATTTGTATTCGTTGGGTCCCCATTTGGTGAGGTCGTTGACTATAGCTGGATCAATTTCAAAGTTTCCTCTCTCGATAACACACCAGGCTTGGTAGTCCTGGCCACGCATCCAATCCTTCATGTCGCGTTGCCAGCTTTCGAATCTTCCTGTAATAAGCCTTGGCGGCTTACTAGTGTTGTTCCCTACCTGAGTAAGTTCCTGAGCCATTTGATACCTACGATGCTAACCCAAATCTAGAGCAAACCCGCTCTGATACCAATTGTTGGATCGTAAACCGTTAGCAAAGAGCTTGGGAACTGGCTGTTAAGCTGTTCCCAAGGCAGCGAAAGAAAAGTAAACGCAAGTATTAAAAATTGTAAAGAACACAGTTCCCTTATAGAGGAACCCCACTACCACCAACTAGTTGTATGGGTAAACCTCTACCTCTGCTTGGAGGATTTTGAATGACTTACTTTTATTAATTGCTTTGTTCCTTAGCTACAACAGCCGGATTCAAACTTCTCTGTTCCTACGAGTTCTACCTAACTGTAGCAACACTAATGAATCCTCTCAATTGAGTTCCTAAGCTAACAACAACAAAACACAAGTAACTCAAACCTTACACCGACTTCTCAGTTCCCTTTCTCCTGGGAACTTCGGCTTCACCGTCGTCGAGATCACACACTCGCCGTCGGGGACATCTCTTCTTCATCTTTCTCTTTTCTCTGGTATGGGTATTTGTGAGTTCTGGAAGAAGTACTCAATTCAAGTACTATTCATTTGGCTTTATAGACCAGGTGTGCTTGGGCAATCACGTCTTTCATTTGTGTCCAAAATGCCCTTTGCTTGATGCCCAAGTTGTACTTTCTTCACATATGACTTTGGTTTGAATTGGGTCAACTTCTTGAATCAATCGGACCGTTGGATCATTCGTGACAGTCTGATCCTCGGACTGTTCCTTCGGACTGTCCAAGATAGAATCCCGCGATCTGCGCTGAACGGTCGTTGTCTTCACACGTGAGTTCCCATATTATGGGAACTATCTTCTTCAGAGTTCCCTTGATGGAAACTCTTCATCGTGTAAACCTGTGTTCTCTTGATCATTCCTGGGAGTTCCCATTTTATGGGAACCTCTTCAGAGTTCGCTTGATGGAAACTCTGCATTGTGAGCTTCTGTGGCTTTTGGTCATTCATGAGAGTTCTTGGCTATACCTGCGTTCCTTAGAAATACTTGAACAAACCACATTAGTTCCTCATGGTGTTTGTCATTATCAAAACTCGGAGAATGGCATCGTTGATCCGTTGTTTAGAACCAGAGGTCCCAACAACGTCCCAACAGACCTATCCCTAATGGGACAAAAGTCCATCCAGATTACCATTCCCAAGAGGTTAATGTGAAGAGACGTTACAACAACCATGATCCTTTCGTCTTTGCTCAACAATTCATCCAAGTTTACTATCTTGAGTACCCTGGTGCACCCCGAAGTCGTGCAGATTGGAGATATGTGTGTAAGACAAAGCCAAGAGCCAATGTTAAGCAACGATGGGCAGAGAGCAATGTTGAACAACCAACATTTGAACCATTACAACCAGATGACTTTGAGATTGATGGCTTCGTAGGGTCGACAATTTAATCTGTACCTACAAATCTTAATGATCCAGTTTCTTATCTTGAGGAAGCATACGATGTCGAAAGTAGCGATGATAGCTTCGATATTGCAAATGACAACGAAGAAGATGATTTCCCATCACATTCAAGTTCCGAAAAATATGATTGGTAAATTCTTTTTTCACCTCATTCTATCATCTATGTAATACTATTTGTTACTTTTACCATCTAGATTTTTGGTTTAGGAGGGAAGAATTGATGTACGATGGAATTATTCATTTAGGAGGGAAATTTGTGTTTGAGAGTGAATTGGACAAATTTTGAGTTTTGAATGGGAGGGAAATTCCGAAATTTTGGGCTTGGAAGTATTTTTGGGATCGAATTTAGGCCCGATAGTGGAAGTGAGGATTGAGGGTTTAGGGTTGAGAGACTTCACTCGCACCACACACTTTCTTTCACATTGAGAGCTTCTTTCAAATTGTTAGGGTTTAGGTGGAAGCCGCGGCACCCTCTCCCGGCGATTCGGTTCGATCTCTCCGGTAAGGTTCTCGCTCCTTTCTTTTCTTGATGTTGTTCTTTCATGGATAGAAATCTAATCGAGATTGTGTTTTTCATGGCAAGCTCTTTGGTGTTCTTTGGAGTTCGATTCTGGAACAAGGTAGTCGTCGATTTGGTATGTCTCTCTCCCTCTCTCCCTTGCTCTCGCTCAATCCTCTCATTTTCCTTTGAAATGGTGTTCTTTCATGGCTCTATCTAATCAAGATTGTGTTCTTTCATGGCAAGCTCTTTGGTGTTCTTTGGAGTTCGATTTTAGAACAAGGATTTGTCGTAGATTTGGTATGTCTCTCCCTCGGTCTCGCTCAATCATCTCAGTTCATGGGTACATTTCTTTTTTTGTTGGTTAATTGATCTCTAATCCCTCTCTCCCTTGTTCTTTGGTGTTCATGGCAACCTTTTTTTGCTGGGGTTTTGGGTTATTCATTCAGTAAAAGGTGCATGACCCTAATCTCTCCCTTTTTGTTTTATTGTTTTCCATTTCTTGGATCAATTGCATGCTCAATTGCTCAGCTTGAGTTCTATTGATGTTTCCCTCTATTTCTCTCATTCAGTTCATCATGCGACACCTTTGAAGCATAGCTCGTGGACGTGCTGGGGTCACTAGCTGCAACTTTGCACGTGGTCCACCTCTTTCTGCTCCATCTGAGGGTGTTTTAAGCCCTAGAAGACCTCCTATAAAACGATCCCTCCATCTCCCCGTTCATAGTAGCCCAAGGTTTAAAAAATCTGCACCACTTGCAGCCCCTCCATTACGAGCTGTTGCACGTTCAAAGGCTCCTTCAAAACCTTCCCCGCCAGCTCCACCACAAAGAGTTCCTTCGAAAGCTTCCCCACCAGCTCCACCATAAAGAGTTCTCCCTACTTCAAGAACATCTAGCCCTAACCTTACTCCTACCCCTCCTGTCCGACGTGCATTCAACTCTTCAAAGGCTCCTTTAAATGCTCATGTAAAACTCCTAGCCCGGTTCCAAGACCACGAACAAAGCAAGTTGTTGCACCAGCCCTACTACAAGCTGAGGAAGAAAGTTATGACCAACATAGTGAGGATGAGTTCAATGTGGATAATGAGCCTAGGGCTGATTTGGGAGGAGATGAAGAAGTTGAGGAAGAAGAAGATGTTTACAAAGAAGGGGAGGACCAAGATGATGAAGTTGTTGAGGAACAAGAAGAACGTTACAAAGAAGGTGAGGACCAAGATGATGAAGTCGTTGAGGAAGACGGTGAGGATGAAGGCGAGGAAGAGGAAGACGGTGAGGAAGAAGAGGAGCAAAGTGAAAGAGAACAACATGTAGGTGATAAAGAATAAGGAGGTACAGAAGAAGGAGAAGAAGATCAAGAAGAGGAAGAAGGTACACAACAGAAGCTTATATGGATCGCTAGGGAAGGCAGCCGGTCAGTGCTAAAACTCTTCTCTATTAATCCTTAACTTTCATTTTATAAATTACTAATAATTGTATCCAATTCTTTCTAGCGACTATGAACCAAATAAGTTAGCGTTTGCAAAGGCTAAGGAAACCGTCCAAGGCCATTATAGAGGTCCTTGGACCAGTATCTCTAGAGTGCCAAAACATGTGCAGACCATGTGGTTTCAAGAGTTTCAGGTTATTTTCTACTTCTTAAACTGCAAAATTGTTTACCCGTTGTTGTCTTGGTTGTTGGCTTCATAAATTGGATGATTTGAATAGAATGTAGTTTATTTGTTGTGTGATTTGAGCATAATGGAGTTAATTTGCCCAGAATGAGTTAAATTGGGTGATATATTGATCTAATTTGATATGATTAGTTGTGTGATATGTATTATAGTCTAGTAAGGAAATAATGATTAAGATCTTCTTGGTAATCTTTTGTTTAAATTAAGAAATTAATTAGGTTGCTAAAAAAAGAAGAGATTAATTAGGAATGCAATTGAATTTAGTGCTATAACAATGCTCACATGAGCCTAGTCGTCAGTCAATTGGGTTTATTAGTAGGTTGCATCTTATACGTCGAGTATCTATTTATGAGAGTCATTTTGAGCTATGATTTTCATGTAACAACAACTAGGTTAGGTCACATGAGCCTTGTCGTCGGTCAATTGGTTAAAATGATTTGATATGTGCAAATTAATAATGTGCAAAGTAATCACTCTATTGCTGAAATTCTGCCTTTCTTTCTCTTTAAAAATGAAAGAACAATAAGTTTTAGTTTAAATCAACTTTTTGATGTAACATGCCTTCTATTTCTTTAAATTAATGAACATAAGGTTGTCTTATTTCTTGTTTCTCAATGTAGAGGTATTTCTGTTGGAGGGAGACGGATGAGCTGATGAAGGATGCCTTTCTACACCGAATTGGAAGGCACCTTAGCAATGTCTTCATGAATGCGCGTGGAGAACTGATCCCAACTTGGTGCGCCAAGCTCAGGTGAATAAGGAGAACAAGAGATCAAAGAAATCACTCGAGTCTGGACCATACCGAGGGGGTTCTCGGAAGTTCACAAAGTGGATTGAAACGATGGTAATTGCAATCAGATTTCACATAATTACTTATGATTGATTTGATGTTATTGAACTAAATATTACTCTTTGTTTTTCAAGGGTGGTGAGTCTGGTACCATGCCTATGATTTCTGAGGTTGTAAAGAAGTTGTGGTCAACCAAAGATGGACAAGGCCTTGGTGAACGACCAGCTGCTATCATTGTAAGTATTAGGCTGAATATTACTTCTCATTTACAAATCTGATTGGGTTGCAATTTATTGTGAAAATATGGCTTTTATGGTTGCCTATTATGATGGGATGTACTGTTGACTTACTTTTCTAGTCCTCTCTAGTTGAGCCTTTATGGTTGCCTTTTATGATGGGTTGCTCAATTTTACTCTCTGTTTGACTGAGAATTTTATGCTAAGATTTTGATGCTATTATGAATTTGTTGGGTTGTTTGGATTATGGAAGAAGTCATGTTTATATTTTGAAGCTAATGCTCCCTTAGTTAGCAAGTAATGATTGAATGAAGCTTAGATGATGTGTAAATGAGAAGCAAGTCAGGTTTATTATTATTTTTCATGTGTAATGCTCCCTTAGTTAGCAAGTCATGTTTATGAATGCAATTTTCTATAAGTTATGTGCTCTGTACTCATGCTATATGTGATCTGTCTTGTTCCAAAGATAGAGATGTTTGTGAATCCAATCTGATGTTATCTGTGTCAAAGTGATGTTTGTGAATCTTTTAACCATAATGAATTTTGTGAATGAAATCTTTTTGTGAATGCAATGTGCTCTATCTTGCATACTTGTTTATTTTACATTTGTTTTTACAACTTGTTCTTAATGTCATATATTGCTTTCATATCTTCATTGTAATGCATTTTCATTCTATTCAAGGCTGAGTTTGAACGGCTGGTTGTTGAGGAACAAGTGAACAATGCATCGGGTCAACCATTGTCAAACACAAAGATGATAAAGTTGTGGATCAAAGCTGCTAAGGGGCATAAAGATCGGAAGATATTTGCATTTTTTGAGCATGGGATAGCCCTCCTCTGCAGCGGCAAGGTTGATGCATACTTTTCTTCTCCTTCCTCCAGCCTTGTCCACCCACAACCATCTACCAAGCCTCTCAAGGAAGAGATGAAGGAAATGTGGGACCAGATGAAGGCTCGTCAAGCTCAGAATCAAGAAATTCAAAGCCAAAACAAGGATTTTTAAGGCATGCTTGAAAAGTTGATGGAACTCATTGGTAACAATTAGCTCTCTCTCTCTCTCTCCATGGTAATTTAAGGTCTTTTGGGAAACTTGTTGGCAGTTGGTGATGCCATTTTCTCTCTTTATGGATTTGATGTAAGGTTTTTGGATTGTTGGATTGTTGTTGGTTTTTTTTTTCAGCAGAGTTTGGTACTTACAAACAGTTTATATCTAGCTAAAATGGTGTGGGTTTAGCTAGATGGTTTTAGGTGTAGGTTTTGCTTTAAACAATTGTGGATTTGGCCATTTGCCACATGGTTTGATGATCAAACCATTTTTGTATGAATGCATGTGGTATATATAGTTAATATTGCATTTAATTGCATCGTGTAGGTTGATATTGCAATTAAATAGGTGGATTATACTGATTTTTATGACAACGTAATTTGACACAAAATGCTTTCGAGGCTAATTTTGTAACAAAAGGCCACAACTTTGGCTATTAAATTCACTCAATCAATTTGTACCCAATTTTCATCCTAAATGGCCAAGACACGACATGTGGATGATGAACACGACTTATTTCTACCGAATTTAGCCAGAAAAATACTTCGGCGCTAAGTTTCTGGAAAAATAGACTCAAACTTAGCCACGAAGTGTTTCTGGCTATACCATGTATTTAGCAGAACATGATTTTCGTACCCAAGATTGTGGTTACATAGGCACGAATCTATGGTTTGTGGTCAGTTTTCACGGTATGCTATACCCACAACCGTTTTAACCAAAAACGTTTCGTCCTAGAAAAACTGGTTGCTAACTTTGTGGCGAAGCGTTATTCCTGGCTAACTTTGTGGCTTATCGTGTGCCAAAGCTCTTGGCTTTAGACGCGTTTTTCAGTAGTGTACCTCAATTGTTGAAGAAGGAGGAAACGCCACATTACTCGGCCCTTACATCCGAGTTCTTAGCCACTCTCCAAACAAGCTTTAAGACTAAGACTTCGGTTGACAGGATCAGGTTCCGGCTAGGCAATATCAATCGCAAGTGCATAATGGTTGAATTAAATGCACTTCTCGAGCTTCCGCACCACTCTAGGGATTACAAGATCAAGAACTTCAAGGTCACTAACACTTCGAGTTACATTTCTGAGGAAGTAGAACCTTCCATAGCAGCACTTCCATGCACAAGCATCATCAACCCCATCTTCCGGATCATTCTCCGAGTCTTGGGTGCCACTTTTTGGCCCAAGAAAGAGCTTTCAAGACCAACACGGTTGGAGGTTGCATGCCTCCGTACCATTCTTTTCGAGGATCCCGCCCCCTTGAATTTGGGGTATGAATGGTTGCAATACATCGAGAAGTACGGGATCAAGTCAAAAGAAGTATGGTGTGGGAATCTGGTGAGTCTTCTAGCGGTGAAACTCAGTGTCAATCTTGAGCGTTATATGCCAAACCGTCCCCAGAAGCTCGACAAAATGTATTGGTTCTTCTCCAACATTTTTGTGAGGACCGAAAGAGGGTACGCCACCAAGGTACTTGGCCAAGATGTGCTGCTTACCCGAGACAAATTCGAGTTGCTTTATGTGCCAAATTGGTATGAGACTTGGACGGGACACACATTCCCATTGGAGAAGAAGCCATAGAAAGAGCCGTCGTTGAGAGCGTGTGAATCAAGGTTCGAAAGGGAAGGTGCTGCTATGGATGAAGATGACGCAGCCACGGAGGAGCTCGATAACGAGGATGTTGACCACGATACCGAGGTACTGGGCAATGATGACAATCTCGGTAACGACCCGCCAGGGATCATTAACGATTATTTCGAGGCTAGTAACGAGGCATACTACTTTGATAACGACCCACCGCCACCTCCTACTGTGCCTCAGTCATATGCAATGATTCCTTATAACCCGGTGATCTACCAAGACCACTTCTTGTCCCAGGATCACTACACACCGCCTGTCAGCCCACTTATTTTGGACCGAGTGTTCCACCTCCATGGGCCGATGATTTATATTTTCAGATGCAACAGCTCAACCCGCAGCAAACTCAGCTCACCCAGAGGATGGAGCGTTGGGAGGGTATCTATGCATCTCGCATGGCTTTAGATGATGCGAGGCATCAACAGGCAGATGCTCGTTGGAGGACTATGGAGCAAAGGGTGACGGTTGATGAGGAGCGCTGGAAGACCATGTATCAGTTCATGGACAGCTTTGAGTGTCAGTTTCCACCACCACAACGTTGATTCAATTTCAGAGGATGTTCTTTTTCGCTTTTGTTTATCTTGTGAGTTTCTTTCTTTTTCTTATTCTTCTCTTCTACTTAGTTTTATTAAAGTGGGGACACTGTAATTTTAAGTATGGGGTAGGGGAGGGAAGAAAACTTACTTACTTACTTATTTGTTTGTTTAGTTGTCTTTGTTTGTTTTCCTTGTTTGCTTTGCTTAAGTCGTTTTTGTTGAAAAAGGAAAAATCACAAAAACTGAAAATTTTGAAAAAAGAGTTTTTAGAATGGATAAATACCCTGTCTTTTGGTTCTATGATAGTTAATTGCTCGCATGATCATGTAATTTCCTTTCAATCATGTTTTTGATGGTATAGCCCAATTCTTGGTATGAAATTGTTTTTATAGAGGAATAACATTTTGATGAAATTGAGCATGTATAATTTTTAGCATTAGTAGTGGAATTCAACAAGAGTTGCTACCTTGTGAGTTATTTTTGGCCTTATAGGGAAAACATCAAAAATCACTCTTCTTTTCTTGTGTGATTCACTCTCTTAATGTATATTATCTCTTGGAATTGTGATGGTTTTTTATTTCTTCAAACCTATATAAGATTTTTAGTTCATTACTTGTGAAAGTCATATGATAGAGAACTTATTTTTATGAGCCTTATTTCTTCGTATCCACCCTTTACATGATTCCTCTTTTTGACAACCAATTTGAGCCTTAAGCCTTCTATTTTCAGCTCCACAAAAATTATTTCCCTAGCCAAGATAAGCTTGACCCTATCCGAGGATTATGATGCGACCCCCGTTTTTGATGCTAGCAAGGAAGCCGAGTCGTTCACACTACGCTCGGATGGCCCCGTCACCCGTGCCAGGGCTCGGGCCCTCGAGACCGCGACACCATCCCTTGTGTCAAAACTTTCTGTAGGCCACGACGCGCCCCTCTTTGCGCCGACGCCCACAGCCTTGTGCGTCCTCGGCATCGAGGAACCTCAAGTCAAGCCCTCAGTTCCAACCTCCACCACCTTGGCACCATCGGACTCAACCCTTGCACCGGATCCCAGATTGCAACTTGAGGTTCAAGTGCCCCTCATCGTGCATCGCGTGCCAGTGTCCTCGCCAGCGCCGTGCCAGCGTCCGTGTCATGCCCTCGTCGCGCCGCGCTAGACCTGCGATGGCCTTATCGCGACACCTCGGTGCTGGCCACAGACGACCTATCTATTTTTCACTATTTTTAGCATGTTTTCTATTTCTGAACATTACTATTGGTGGTTTTACATATTTAGGAAGCGTTTTTTGGGTCTTGCGCCGATGGGCTTAGACTTGCGCTGTTGGGCCTAGCTTGCATGCTAGCCCTAGGCGCACCACTAGGGTTTCATCTCTTTTATTTGTGCCGCACCTATTTATAAGGTGCTATGCTTGTTATTTCTATTAAGCGCACATTTAGGGTTTAATATAGTTAAGGATTGCTCCTTATTTCTCCCTTGTGCTTGCGCCGCCCCTTTACATTCATCAAAACTCTCGTGTTTTCGCAATTGTTCTCGTGTATTCAATCAAGACTCGATCATTCCAACGGTGATCCGAGTTCTTTCAAGTCTTCCGCCGCGTACGTCGAGACCCACTACTCAAACAACGCACCGATCCGTCGCATCCCGTAACGAGGGTCGCGTCAACTGGCATCTGAGCCACGATTTGAGTAAGTCTCGCTACACCCTTCATTGTTCCTTCTCACATGTTCAATTCCGCTGCATCAACCCTAGATTCATCCTCCACTTCATAAACCGTCATCTAGGGCTCCAATTTTTTTCTTACGTACGTTAATTGTTCAAAAAAAAATCAGTCGTGACCTTTACTCGACTAGATCTATTGATTTTGGTGAAGATTTCTATTTGTCTTGCTAGTTGCATGAACATAGGGTTTTGTTTTTCCGATTTCTCTCTTGCATCTACGAGTATTATTGTGTGTTGATTGCTTTGTTATCTTGTCTCCTCGACTCTAGAAGAGAAAGCCTAGTGTCGTAGTTAAAAACAACAACAACAACAAAGAGATTCGACTATCAAAAACCAAAATAAGGTAAGATAGTCCGATTTTTAATAAAAAAAATTTCTCTTTGGAAGATCGCAAGCCAAATCAAGTCAAGATCTATCCAAATCCAATTTGTTATTTTCGGCAACAATATTCCAAGAATACTCTTGCTTGTTTGATTTTGGTTTCTACAATTCTCTTGTCTTGCTTTGCTTGCTTTGTGTTATTCAGATCCAAATGTTTGATCAAGTTGAGTGACCTTAAGCCTTGCCAATCCCTTGTTCGTGTGGTTTGAACATTTAGGGTCGGCTGACTTAAGTGAACCTTCAACTCGTTGCTTTTTGTTTGTGAACATCTTACTGCGATGATTGGTGTTACTATAGGTACGGTCTCAAAGTCGGGCAATGAGGAGAACCGAGACAACATCAACAACCCGGCGTCACATCAGGCCAATTAGAACTTTTCTCCCGAGGCCTTGGCTCGAATCCAAGAGCTCGAGCGCCTATTAGCCGAGAGCCAGGCACAATTGAAGCACACCGTGCCAGCGGCTCAAGTGCTAGCCTCGGAAATCCACTCCAATCCAGGGGTCTCCGCGGATGACGTTGCACAAGCTCGTGCCAAAGGAAAAACACATGCGCAACCTTCATCCCAATTCGGCACAATCAATCGAATGGAGTCCATAAAAGAAAGTCGCCACAATGATAAGCACGATGGTGGTCTGCTGACCGCGGATGATGTCTCTTTATTTGGTGGTGTTTTTATATATGATTTCCTTTGTAAATATGTTTCTTTTTCCCCTTTTCATGTGTGTTCTGTTCCTTTTTAGCTTAGTTCCCGTATTTCTATGAGATTCGGAGACTATGCGCATTTTATGTGTTTTGTAGGTGTTTTGGCATGGATCAAGGGTCGTTTTGAAGGAGAATCGGAACGTGGAGCAAGGCCCGAGCTTAAGAGGGAAAGAGAGGAGCAAGCCATGAAGAAGAACAAGAGAAAAGCCAACAAGAAGAAGGTGGAACGACGTCCGGATCGAGCTGGAACCAACGCCGGACCCGAGATGAAGTTTTCGACCTCGGACCAACTTGCCCAGTAAGTCGGGCCCGAGGTTGCTCCGTGTCGGTCCGAGTCGGTCGCTGACTGCTTGGGCTCCAAGGAATGAAATTGTAAACTACCACTTTTGCCCCTCATCTATAAAGGCTCTCTTATCTTCTAATTGGAGGGGGGTTCCCACACTTAGCAAGGAACCAACCCTCAAAAACTCTCAAAAGGATACTTGGAGAGCAAGGAGGAAGGAGAGGAGAAGGAGAAGAGAAGGAATCGGCCTAGGAGAGGAGATTGCTAGGAGATTTGATAGGTTTGGTTGATAGATTAGCTTTGCTTTGTTTTGATTTTGTGGATTTGGAAACCTTTGATTGGAGTTTGTGGATTGCTTTTGATTTGTGAATGAAACTTTGCTTTGGTTTGAGATTGATGATGTTGATTGCTTTGCTTTGTGATTTGTTTGCTTTCTTTGTTTGCCATATGGAGTAGATCTCCTTGATCTTGGGTTATGGGGGAAAACTCTATCTAGGTTGGGCTAGAAACCGCAATTCCATAGCCTTGAGTGCTTGATCTAGGAACCCACTCTACATAGAGCTACAATTCCTTACGAAAGTAAGGAATCAAGGCTTGTGATTGGCAAAGTAGCGAAAGTGAACATTTGTCCATCTTAAGACCTTGCTTCGAAGGGGATTTCCCCAAGGATCGATGTGTAGAAGTGGTTGGAACGAGGGTGAAAGCACTCGATCCTATTCCGATCATCACTTATTGCTTGAATTGGGGTGGAAAAGCCTTAATCTACTAGAGAAGGAACCCAAAAGCCCAAGATCTGCTTTCAATCTTTGAGTTCGACAAAACCCAGCTACATTGGGCCCGACTTGCTCTACGTCGGTCCCGACTTCCCTCTTGTCGCCAACATCGGGCCCGACTTGACACTTGTGTCGGTCCCGACTGTTCCCTTTGTTTTCCTTTGTTTTAAGTTCTCCTTTCCAGCTTTCTAGTGTCTAGGCACCTCAATCGAGTAGATTTCCCGAGCGTTCGACACCCACCACGTGCTACAACGGGGTCGGGTTATAAATTATATCTCTAGACCCTCGCATTCCCGAGCGATCAAAAGATTGGCGCCGTTGCCGGGGAAGTCTAAGTGCATTGAGTGTTTGGTGAGTTTCTTGTGTTTTGGTAGTGATTTGGGTGAGAAAATAGCCCAAACCCTTTGTTTGTTTTTGATTTGTTTTGGTTTGTGTCTTTGTTTCGTAGGTGTATGCTAGCTCGTTCCTCCCGAGGAACACTTGAGCTTGAGTTTGTGAGTGATCTGGAAAGTATTCTCAAAGAAGACCCGAAGAAGGAAAAGGATGGAGAATTAAGCTCTCCATGGTGATGAGGAGTTGGCTCGACTTAGGACCGAAATGGCTAGATTGCAACTTGAGAAGGACAATCAAGAGGCGGTGGCAAGAAGAGAACAGGAGCAACGGATGAGGGCCGAGGCTCAACTCAACGCTCTACCCCGGAATGCACGCCAATACATGCATCCGGAGTTGAGGGTACCCGAACCGGTTATTGTGCTTCCCGAGGTTGCCAAGAATTTTGAGATCAAGACGCAATTCATTTCCCTCATCAAGCGTGATCAATTCGAGGGCCGTCCACATGAGTGTCCCATAAAGCACGTCAAACGCTTTGTGGACATGTGTGAGACGATCTCTACCGACGAGGAGACGATGGAGTATGTGCTTCTAAAGGTGTTCAAGTGGTCACATGGGGGCAAGGCCACACATTGGCTCGATTGCCAAGCCCCTAGGTCAATCACAACTTGGAAGGCACTCCATGATGCTTTCTTGATGAAGTTCTTCCCGCCCTCAAAGACAACCGAGCTAAGAAGGAAAATTACAAGCTTTCAACAAGGTCCGAATGAGCCTCTCTTCGAAGCATGGGACCGTTTCAAGGAGATGTTGCGCCAATGTCCTACTCATGGCCAACAACCATATGTGCTCCAAGACATCTTTTTCCAAGGACTCAATCCGGCAACGAAGGACAAGCTCAATCTCCACACCGATTGTGGGTTCATAGACTTGACACCGGATCAAGCTTGGGAGCTACTTGACAAGCTATCCGATTATGAGGCCATGTATGGGGTGAGTCAAGCTAGCAAAGAGGTGAAAGTTCAAGGTGAAGGTGCAAGGAAGTTATATGATCCAAGGGGAGAAGACATCGACAAGGATGTGAAGCTCCAATTCCTTGAAGGTGAAGTGATCAAGCTTAAGAGGCAAGTCCACTACTAAAAGCAAAATGCTAGAGCTTGTGAGGAGTGTGGATCCTTTGCACATGCTACACAAGTTTGTCCGAATCAGAGCCAAGTGCGCTTGGCCGAGCAAATTGAGGAGGCAAACTATGTTCGAGGAAATTTCGGTGGAAGAGGCAACTTCAACAATGGTGGTAATGGCCGGTGGAACAACGGTCAAGCTCAAGGATACAGCAACAACTTCAACCAAAGCGAGCCAAGGGCGCCGCAACCACCACCATATAGGCCACCGGGATTCAATGAGCTACAATCATTGGCTCAAGAGGTGAGGGATGGGTTCAAGGAGATGAGGCCCCAATTCAATGAGTTTGGTGCATGGAGGAGGCAAGTCGAAAATCAATTTGCCCAAATTGCAACTCAAGCCCCGAGAGAGAATGGGAGACTTCCGGGCCGACCCGAGGAGAACCCCCGAGCTCAAAACAATCAAAATGAAGTCCGGGCAATTGGATTGAGAAGTGGCCGAAACCTACCCGAGCCACACATACCGAAGAAGAATGAAGAGAGCCGGACCGACTTACCCAGCAAGTCGGGTCCGACGTTCCATGAAGTCGATCCAACAGGAAGATCGACTCCTCTGCCCCGGACCGAGGTTGAGAGTAAGTCGGGCCCGACGTACCCAGATGTCGATCCGACTACTCTGCCTCAGCTCTACCCCAGGACCGAGATACACGACATCGGGCCCGACGTGGTGCCTAAGTCGGTCCAACCAGGAAATGTTGCAAGTGAAGTGGGGAAGTCCAAGGAGGTTGATCCAAGCAAGATTCAAGGTGCAACAACTCTTCCATATCCCTCAAAGAAGCCGAAAGATGTTGTTGAGAACAAGTTCAAGAGGTTTCTCAAGCTCTTGCAAGGTTTGAACATCTCTATACCGTTCACCGATGCATTGAGCGAGATGCCATCCTATGCCAAGTTATTAAAGGAGATTTTGAGCAAGAAGAGGTCCATAGTTGAAATGCAAGATGAGGTCAAGACCTTGGAGTTACCGCAAAAGCTAGGAGATCCCGGTCGCTTTGCTATAACCATTGGTGTGGGGTCTCAAAACATCCAAGCCTTATGTGACTTTGGGGCAAGTGTTTCGTTGATGCCCGCTAGTACTTGGAGGAGGAAAAATTTAGGTGAAATTGAGCCGGCCGATATGTCCTTAACTATGGCCGACGGTTCCATCATAAAGGCTAAGGGAATATTGGATGACGTGTCGGTGCGAGTTGGAAAGTACTTTGTTCCCGATGATTTCGTGATCTTGGACATGCACGAGGACCCCTTGGTCCCAATAATCTTAGGAAGACCATTCTTAGCTACGGCGGTGGCAAGGTTTGATGTCAAAAAGGGCAAGGTTTCCTTTGAGATTGGTGAAGAAAGGGTCGATTTTCACTTCAATAAGGCTTTGAATGAGCCGGACGCCTTGGCTATCCTCAAACTTGAAGAGAGTGCCAAGAGAAAAAGAGAAGAAGTGGAAGTTGCTAGAGAGGTCATTGTGTTGAGAAGTGATGAAGGGTTCAATAAACAAATACAAGCAAGGGAGTTGTTGGAGCAAGTTGAGGAACAAGATGAGTCAAGGATCAATGCTATCCCAAGGAGAAATGAAGAGTATTCTTACTTATATCCTTTTGATGTTGGTGATGACCACAATTCTTTCCAAACTTTTGCTTCCTACATTTGTTTAAGTGATTGGAAAGATGACTTAGGAGACTCCTACATTTGCCTTAGTGACTTGAAAGATGAATTGGTAGAATCTCCTAAGAATTCTTTGGATAACTTTGGTGTAGGAAAAGAGGAACATGATGGAGCAAGTAAGGAGGAGAAATCTCATTCGTTGGAGGAGTATGATGAGAGAGGCCCGAGATCGGAGAGCCATGCCTATATAGACCATCGTTGGTGGTTCTATGGGTATGAGGGCAATGGGAATGGACACAACAATCGCGAGAAATTCAACGTGTTTCATCCGCCATGAGATTGAGATTAAGAAGTCAAGCTAGTGACTCTAAACGAGCGCTTCTCGGGAGGCAACCCGAGCTAGTAGTTTTCTTTTCGTAATTTTAGTTTGATTTTTCTTAGTTTATCCTAGCTTTTCTCTAACCAAACTCTATCTAGTGTTTTGTGGATTTTTGGTGTTGTGTATTCTTCAAGGTTGTGTAGGATTTGAGGTGAAAAATATATAAATGGAAATATGGAGAAAGAAGTTGCAAGAGGATGGAGTAAAATTGGTGACCCGAACACCCCACATCGAGCCCAGGTAAGTCGGGCCCGACACAGGAACGTCGGTCCACGACGTCGGTCCGATCCGATCGGACCGGGTGGAATGCCATTTTTGCCCTTTGACCTAATTTGTCCCTTTTCCCCCATTAAATACCATCCCCCACCTACCTACCATCTTCATATTAACCACCATTCCCAAAATACAACCCATCTCCCTCACACTCTCAAAATCGGTCCCTCCTCTCACCATACTCGATCCCCCATCCTTCCTTTTTTCATCTTGATCCAATCACGAAAAAGCCTCCCTAACCCGATTCCAAAGAGAAATTTCGAGTTCAATCTCGTTCTTCATCCCCCATCTCGATCTAGGTTGAGAAAGTTTGAATTCTAAGTAGATTGTTTGTTTAAAAGTTCAATACTCTTCAAATCCGGTATGTGTTACTCGATCTCTACCTATTTCCTTGGAGATTTTGTGCTTTCATTGCATAGATTGAGTAATGCCATGTTTGATTGAGAGTTTGAGCTTGAGCATCAATGGTGGATTTGCATGATTTGTGAAATTGAGCTTCAAAGTTGTTTATGCATGCTTGGATCCATTTAGAACTTCGATTAGGGATGTTTGATGGTTGAATTTGAAATTTAAGTGCATGATAGAGTGATTTGGGTTGATTTGAGGTTAGATTCGAAGCATGAACTAGGTCGAGATCGACGTGCCCAGGTAAGTCGGGCCCGAGTTGTGGAAGTCGGTCCATCAAGTCGGACCGAGGTTGAGGATGTGTCGGGCCCGACATAGGTTGGAAGTCGATCCATGTTGTTTTTGCTCTCTTCTTGTGATATCATGTGGATTCATGTGTTTCATTGTTGGCTATAGCTTAATCATGATGTAGTATGATCATTTGCTTAGCCATTGTTAGAAGATATCCATGATGATTCATGTTGGATTATGATGCATGTGTGTTTAGAGACTAAGTATGGCGTTCCCTTGTGTTGATGTGTTGATGTGTGTTGATGAGTGCTTTTGTTTAGTTGTATGGAGTTTATCTTGGACCCCATTTGTTTGGTTGGATGTGTGTAGGTACCATGGAGACTAGAGCTTCATCATCTCATGCGGAAAGGCCGAAGAAGAAGTCCAAGAAGTCAAGAAAAGAGCCAAAGTTGGAGGATGTTTACTTGGAGGATGATGAGCAAGTTGAGAGTTATGCAAGGTATAGGGCGCTTGAGCATCACACAAGGTGGCTTGATTGGGAAACCATGAGAAAGATGGACATGGATCAAGCTCTTCCAAGGTGCTACTCCCACATCGGTCTCAATGGGATGCTAAGGTGGGACAACACCCACTATCCCGCCCTCACCTCGGAATTCATGGCCACTTTTGAATGCACTTATGATAATATGGAGGATGAGGAAGGGGCGATCACCTTCCAATTGGGCAATGAGGACCACAATCTCTCTCTTAGGGACTTGGCTACCTACTTCGGGTTTCTATGTCCAAGAGAAGAGACCAACGTCGACAACGAGAAGGTGAACCAAGTATGGAGGCATGTGGCCGGGAAGATCGAGATGAGAAAGGGCGCCACCACAACCGAGATTGCTAGCCCTCTTTTTCGGGTCATGGTGCGAGTTTTGGGATGTGCAATCTATGCTCGTCATGAGTTGAACAAGCCGATGAAGGAAGAGATTATGTTGCTACATGAGATGCTCTTCCACAGCGAGAAGCCCATGAACCTTGCATGGGAGTGGGTCAAGATGGTGCGAGACTTCCAAAGCTCCTCTTGGATCTACTTCGGCGGGATGATAGCAAGGCTAGCCGTGCGTCTAGGAGTCGATCTTAACAAGTATTCTCCGGCTCCGAATGGTGTTGAGTATATGAACATGAAGTATTTCAAGAAGGCCAACATCATCAAGGAGAAGCTTTACATGATTTCTTTGGCCCCTCACTCGAACTATGATGGTGTGTTGATCCGGTTGGTGCCCAACCTCTATGATCTTTCTCGGTATCACAATTGGTACCAAGTGTGGGCTGGCAAGCCACACTCATTTGGTGACCCCGAAGGTGCAAGAGAGGGGCGGCGACAACAACCTCAACACATTCGGTTTACCTCCCCTCCATCTTCACCGGATTTCGACCAAAATAACTTTGTGTTTGCACCTCGTGGGGAAGACATGGACGTCGATCAAGAGCAAAATGAAGAAGATGAGCGCTTCCAAGGCTTGATGGCCAACCTCCGAGCCACGCACCAAGCTCCAACATTGGCGGACCGAGGTACACATGGCGTCGGGCCCGACTTCCCTCAAAGTCGGTCCGGTGCCTTCTATGGTGATGAGGTCCCGAGGCACTATGAGCATGAAGAGGGGAGTGGTGCAAGGCGAGAACAAGCTCAAGGTGGAGGATATGAAGGCTACGCTCAATGGTATGGTCCGAGAATGGTGTTTCCCGAGCGACAACAAACGGTGGACATGTCCTTCTTGGCCAACCAAATGGCCCACCTTCAACTTCAACAAGAGAATGTTCTTCAAGAGGTCCATCAAGTGAATCTTCAACAACAATACATGTACCAACAACAACAACAATTGCTTCAACAACAAGGTGCTTTCCAAGCTAGCCAAGAAGAGATGAGCCGAGCCCTCGGCTACACTAGGCGAGAGGTGGAGGAGCTTAGAGAGGTGGAGGACCAAAGGTGGCGGGTCCAAGATAGCTTCAACACATGGATGAGCGGGAACTTCCCTTCCCGTGAGGACCAATGGACGCGCCCGGATCCTCAACTCCAACCACCACCACAAGACTTCTACTAAGAGCAAGTGTACGAGAGGGAGCGGCAAGCGAGACTCCAAAGAGGACGTAGGCGTGACAACCCCTTTGAGTGATCCTAGACATGCCATTGAAGAATAAAGAAATTGTGAGCTCTTTGAACTCTTCTCTCTTGCTTTTAAGTTTTGGTTTCCTTGTTTGATGGGGACATCAAAATTTTAAGTATGGGGTGGGGGTAAGTATGCTCATGATTTCACTTGCTTGTGTGTGTTTGTTATTTTGAGGATATTTGGTTTTTGGTTTCTAGTTTGTGTTTGGGATGTTTGTTTCTTGGTCTGTGGAATGACATGGATGATTGATTTGGTTTTGAATGGATGAGTCTTTGTTTTTGGTTTTAGAGAAATTTTTGCAAAAATCCATAAAAATTTGAAAAATTGTGTTGAAAACAACAAAAAGATTTTGTGTTTTGTAGTTTTTGGACTAGAAATTCCCATCTTAGATGTCCAAATGAAAGCTAATGATGATGTGAGCATGTAAATTCCTTTGCATATTTTTGGATGGTTTAGCCTCTAAAAAGATGTTGCTTTTGATGTGATCATGATATCTTGCTTGTTTTATTGAACATGTGAGTTCTAGGATGAGTTCTTATGCAACTAAGTATGAGTGACCCTTGTGAGATTGATTTTTGGCCATTTTAGGGATGCTTGTTCATATTTGCATATCCCTCATGTTTCTTGTGTGATTAGCTCATGCATTCTTAGTAAAACTTGCTATTGCGGTATTTATCTATTTTCCAAGACCGTCATGAGATTTTTCCTAGCATTTTCACATTGATTTTGAATTTTATTCTTTTAGTCACATAAATGTTCCATATCCTACCATGAAGTGAATCCTTTGTTTGTAGCCCCGTTTTAGCCTAAGCCTATGTTTGAAACTCCTCAAAAATATTATTCCTAGCCTTATATGACTTGACCCTTATCGGATTGGACTTTAGAAGAGAGGTTGGGATTGTATTTGAAGAGTTGAGATTCTCTTTGGTTTAAGGGCAAAGAATGGTGTTATGAATCATGTGGGTAGTGCATCTTTGTTGTGCAAAAAGAAAATGAAGAAGAAGGAAGAAAGAAAGAAAGAAAATGTTGGAAATGGAAAGTGGAATGAAGGTAAAGAGCTTAAGTGAAGAAAAAGGGTCCGACCGAGTTACAAGTCACATCGGGCCCGATTTCATAAGAAAGTCGGTCCAGTGTAGAAAGTGTGGAAAATCCAACAAAAAGCCTAAGAGCAAAGATGAAGTGGAATGTTAAGTGAAATTTTGGGTTGAAATGAAAAATGTTAAGTCTTTTGGATGAGTGTGAAATTGATTGTGGAATTTTGGTGAAGTTGGTGAGAGTTTAGGTTGTTCAATCCCCATTGTAAGCACCACAAGACCAAATAATTCCCACCTTGAGAAATACCAAAAGCCCCATTACAACCCGGCCGAATGGAACCTCTTTGAGGACCTCCATTGAGCCAAGTTCGAATTCTTTGTGTACTTTGTATTAGGCATCTCTAGGTGGAGGATTTGGTGATATTAGATTCAATAGTAAAGTCCTTACTTGCATGATTTTTGAGTTTGAGTGTTCATTGCTATACCCATACACACGATGAGTGATACACATTCACATATCCCTAAAGTGAGGCTTAGTTGCATTGACTCTATTCCTTGGAACACTTAATCATGTGTGATGATGTAATCTTGCTTGAATATCAATCACTTTTGCTTAAATGTGTTTTCATACGAGGCTTTACTTGAAGATTATGTTTCGGTCTTGCTTACATTGTTATTGCTTGAGGACAAGCAAGTTTAAGTATGGGGTATTTTGATGTCTCTTTATTTGGTGGTGTTTTTATATATGATTTCCTTTGTAAATATGTTTCTTTTTCCCCTTTTATTGTGTGTTTTGTTCCTTTTTAGCTTAGTTCCCGTATTTCTATGAGATTCGGAGACTATGCGCGTTTTATGTGTTTTGTAGGTGTTTTGGCATGGATCAAGGGCCGTTTTGAAGGAGAATCGGAACTTGGAGCAAGTCCCGAGCTTAAGAGGGAAAGAGAGGAGCAAGCCATGAAGAAGAACAAGAGAAAAGCCAACAAGAAGAAGGTGGAACGAGGTCCGGATCGAGCTGGAACCAACGCCGGACCCGAGATGAAGTTTTCGACCTCGGGCCGACTTGCCCAGTAAGTCGGGCCCGAGGTTGCTCCGTGTCGGTCCGAGTCGGTCGCTAACTGCTTGGGCTCCAAGGCACGAAATTGTAAACTACCACTTTTGCCCCTCATCTATAAAGGCTCTCTTATCTTCTAATTGGAGGGGGGTTCCCACACTTAGCAAGGAACCAACCCTCAAAAACTCTCAAAAGGATACTTGGAGAGCAAGGAGGAAGGAGAGGAGAAGGAGAAAAGAGGGAATCGGCCTAGGAGAGGAGATTGCTAGGAGATTTGATAGGTTTGGTTGATAGATTAGCTTTGCTTTGTTTTGATTTTGTGGATTTGGAAACCTTTGATTGGAGTTTGTGGATTGCTTTTGATTTGTAAATGAAACTTTGCTTTGGTTTGAGATTGATGATGTTGATTGCTTTGCTTTGCGATTTGTTTGCTTTCTTTGTTTTCCATATGGAGTAGATCTCCTTGATCTTGGGTTTTGGGGGAAAACTCTAGCTAGGTTGGGCTAGAAACCCCAATTCCATAGCCTTGAGTGCTTGATCTAGGAACCCACTCTACATAGAGCTACAATTCCTTACGAAAGTAAGGAATCAAGGCTTGTGATTGGCAAAGTAGCGAAAGTGAACATTTGTCCATCTCAAGACCTTGCTTCGAAGGGGATTTCCCCAAGGATCGATGTGTAGAAGTGGTTGAAACGAGGGTGAAAGCACTCGATCCTATTCCGATCATCACTTATTGCTTGAATTGGGGTGGAAAAGCCTTAATCTACTAGAGAAGGAACCCAAAAGCCCAAGATCTACTTTCAATCTTTGAGTTCGACAAAACCCAGCTACATCGGGCCCGACTTGCTCTACGTCGGTCCCGACTTCCCTCTTGTCGCCAACATCGGGCCCGACGTGACACTTGTGTCGGTCCCGACTGTTCCCTTTGTTTTCCTTTGTTTTAAGTTCTCCTTTCCAGCTTTCTAGTGTCTAGGCACCTCAATCGAGTAGATTTCCCGAGCGTTCGACACCCACCACGTGCTACAACGGGGTCGGGTTATAAATTGTATCTCTAGACCCTCGCATTCCCGATCGATCAGCGGATCGCTACCAAATAGCGCGAGATTATAAGGACACACAAGTGTACAACGTATATTCCGATGAGGAGTATAACTCCGAGGAGTATAGACGTCAACACACTAGTGGTGACATTAAGAAGAAAAAGAAGAAACATAAGTTGTGACCTTACACTTCCAAGGTGCCGCTCGAACATGGTGGAACCGATTCGAGTCCGAAAGGATTCGGAACGGCAAGCCCCTCATTCGAGAATGGCATCAACTTGTGTACATTTTAAAAAGAGGTATATTCCGGCTGATTATAAGGATAAGATGCACATCAGATAATACGCATCAAACTAGGTTCGATGACCCCGAAGGAATTCTTTGCAAAGCTCGAGGATATGTTTTTCAAGGCCGGAATGAGCGTTTCTCCATCGGTTATGAGGACTCGTTTCATTTTGGGATTGAGGCAATCGATCCAAGATCATTTGGAGATATTGCCCATTAAAGATCTCAACAACTTGGTTCATACGGCGATTTAAATCCACAAGCAAGAAATGAGAGCCAAATCCAATTGGCCAAATTCGAGGTATGCATCGACTCCTAGTCAATTAAATTTTTCTACTAATTGTGTGCCTTCTTCCGTGCCAAATCCTAAGGCAGGGTCGCAAGCCAAATCGGAAGCCACGATTTCGAAGGCGCCAACCACGCCGCGCACCGCCGAGGCTAGTGCCGATCGTGCCCATGATTTGGCATGCTACAAATGCGAGGGTCGTGGCCACATCTTGTGGAACTGCCCGAACAAAAAGAAGGTATTATTTACAATGATCGCCTCGGATCGCGAGGGTCTAGAGATACAATTTATAACCCGACCCCGTTGTAGTACGTGGTGGGTGTCGAACACTCGGGAAGTCTACTCGATCGATGTGCCTAGATACTAGGATGCTAGAAAGGAGAGCATAAAACAAAGGAAAACAAAGAAAACAGTCGGGACCGACACTAAGGTCACGTCGGGCCCGAGGTTGGCGACAAGAGGAAGTCAGGACCGACACTGGGTAAGTCGGGCCCGAGGTAGCTGGGGATGTCGAACTCAAGGATTTAAAAGTAGATCTTGGGCTTTTGGGTTCCTTCCCTAGTAGATTAAGGCTTTTCCACCCCAATTCAAGCAATGAGTGATGATCGGACTAGGATCGAGTGCTTTCGCCCTCGTTCCATCCACTTCTACACCTCGATCATTGGGGAAATCCCCTTCGAAGCAAGGTCTTGAGATTGACACATGTTCACTTTCGCTACTTTGCCAATCTCAAGCCTTGATTCCCAACTTTCGCAAGGAATTGTAGCTCTATGTAGAGTGGGTTCCTTAGATCAAACACTCAAGGCTATGGAATTGGGGTTTCTAGCCTAAACCTAGCTAGGGTTTTCCCCCATAACCCAAGATCAAGGAGATCTACTCCATGTGACAAGCAAAGAAAGCAATCAAATCAAAAGGGAAAGCAATCATCATAATCAATCTCAAAACAAAGCAAAGTTTCATTCAAATCCAAAGCAATCCACAAATTCCAATCAAGGGTTTTCAAATCCACAAGAACAAAGCAAATCAAAGCAAATCTACCAACAAAACCTATCAAGTCTTCCTCTCTTGGCCGATTCTCTCTCTCTTCCTTCTCCTCTCCTTCCTCCTTGCTCTCCAAGTATCCTCTTGGTTCCTTCTCTAGGTGAGAGCCCTTTCCCCCCCTTTTGTGTGTATGAGAGGGAACCCTTTCTTAGAAGACAAGAGGGCCTTTTATAGATTAGATGAGGGGCAAAAGTGGAAGTCCACAAATTCGTGCCTTGGAGCCCAAGTAGTTCGGTGACCGACACGGAGGACCTCGGGCCCGAGTTACTGTGCATCTCGGTCCGAGGTTGGAGACTTCAAAGTCGGTCCCGACGTGGTTGCAACTCGGTCCTGACCTCGTTCCACCTTCTTCTTTGTTGGCTTCTCTTGTTCTTCTTCATGGCTTGCTTCTCCCTTTCCCGCTTTAGCTCGGCCTTTGCTCCATGTCTCGACCCTCCTTCAAATCGATCCTCGATTCATGCCAAATTACCTACAAAACACATAAAATGCACGTTGTCTCCGAATCTGATAGAAATACGGGAACTAAGCTAAAAAGGAACAAAACGCACAAGAAAAGGGGAAAAAGAAACATATTTACAAAGGAAATCACATATGAAAACACCACCAATAGAGAGACATCAAAATACCCCATACTTAAACTTGCTTGTCCTCAAGCAATAACAATGTAAGCAAGACCGAAACATAATATTCAAGTAAAGCCTCGTATGAAAACACATTTTAAGCACAAGTGATTGATATTCAAGCGAGATTACATCATCACACATGATTAAGTGTTCCAAGGAATAAAGTCAATGCAACTAAGCCTCACTTTAGGGATATGTGAATGTGTATCACTCATCATGTGTTTGGGTTTAGCAATGAACACTCAAGCTCAAAAATCATGCAAGTAAGGACTTTACTATTGAAGCTAATATCACTAATTCCTCCACCTAGAGATGCCTAATACAATGTACACAAAGAATTTCGCACTTGGCTCAATGGAGGTCCTTAAAGAGGTTCCATTCGGCCGGATTGTAATGGGGCTTTTGGTATTTCTCAAGGTGGGAATTATTTGGTCTTGTGGTGCTTACAATGGGGATTGAACAACCTAAACTCTCACCAACTTCACCAAAATTCCACAATTACTTTCACACTCACCCAAAAGACTTAAGATTTTCATTTCAACCCAAAATTTCACTTAACATTCCACTTCATCTTTGCTCTTATGCTTTTTGTTGGATTTTCAACACTTTCTACATTTGAACCGACTTTCTTATGACATCGGGCCCGATGTTGCTTGTAACTCGGTCGGACCATTTTCTTCACTTAAGCTCTTTGCTTTATTCCACTTTACATTTCCAACATTTTCTTTCTTTCTTTTCTTTCTTTTTTTTCATTTTTGTACAACAAAGATGCACTACCCACATGATTCATAAAACCATTCTTTGCCCTTAAACCCAAGAGAATCTCAACTCTTCAAATACAATCCCAACCTCTCTTCTAATGTCCAATCCCATAAGGGTCAAGTCATATAAGGCTAGGAATAATATTTTTGAGGAGTTTCAAACAAAGGCTTAGGCTAAAACGGGGCTACAAACAAAGGATTATCTTCATGGTAGGATATGGAACATTTATATGACTAGAAGAATAAAGTTCAAAATCAATGTGACCATGCTAGGACAATTCTCATGACGGTCTTGAAAAATTGATAAACACCGCAATAGCAAGTTTTACTAAGCATGAATGAGCTAATCACACAAGAAAAATGAGGGATATGCAAATATGAACAAGCATCCCTAAAATGGCCAAAAATCAATCTCACAAGGGCTACTCATACCTAGTTGCATAAGAACTCATCCTAGAACTCACATGTTCAAGAAAACAAGCAAGATATCATGATCACATCAAAAGCAACATCATTTTAGAGGCTAAACTATCCAAAAATATGCAAAGAAATTTACATGCTCACATCATCATTAGCTTTTATTTTGGCAATCTAAGATGGGAATTTCTAGTCCAAAGCCTACAAAACACAAAATATTTTTGTTGTTTTTAACACAATTTTTCAATTTTTTTTTTATTATGGATTTTTGCAAAAATTTTTCTAAAACCAAAAACAAATACTCATCCATTCAAGACCAAATCAATCATCCATGTCTTTCATCAAGCTACAAACCAATAAGCAAACATCCCAAATACAAACTAGAAACACAAACTAAATATTCTCAAAATAACAAACAAACATAAGTAAGTGAAATCATGAACACACTTACCCCCACCCCATACTTAAAATTTTGATGTCCCCATCAAACAAGGAAATCAAAACTTAAAAGCAAGAGAGAAGAGTATGAAAAGCTCACAATTTCTTATTCTTCAATGGCATGTATAGGATCAATCGAAGGGGTTGTCACGTCTACGTCCTCTTTGGAGCCTTGCTTGCCGCTCCCTCTCGTACACTTGCTCTTGGTAGAAGTCTTGTGGTGGTGGTTGGAGTTGAGGCTCCGGGCGTGTCCATTGGTCCTCACGTGAAGGTAAGTTCCCGCTCATCCACGTGTTGAAGCTATCTTGGACCCGCCACCTTTGGTCTTCCACCTCCCTAAGCTCCTCCACCTCTCGTCTAGTGTAGCCGAGGGCTCGGTTCATCTCTTGTTGGCTAGCTTGGAAAGAACTTTGTTGTTGAAGCATTTGTTGTTGTTGTTGTAACATTTGTTATTGATGTTGGTACATTTGTTGTTGTTGGAGATTCGCTTGATGGACCTCTTGGAGAACATTTTCTTGTTGAAGTTGAAGATGGGCCATTTGGTTGGCTAGGAAGGACATGTCCACCGGTTGTTGTTGCTCGCGAAACACCATTCCCGGACCGTACCATTGGGCATAGCCTTCATAACCGCCACCTTGAGCTTGCTCTCGCCTTGCACCGCTCCCTTCTCCACGTTAATAATGCTTCGGGACCTCACCACCATGGAATGAACTGGACCGACGTTGAGGGAAGTCGGGCCCGACTTGGTGCGTACCTCGGTCCGCCAGTGCTGGAGCTTGGTGCGTGGCTCGAAGGTTGGCCATCAAACCTTGGAAGCGCTCATCTTCTTCATTTAGCTCTTGATCGACTTCCATGTCTTCCCCACGAGGTGCAAACACAAAGTTGTCTTGGTCGGAATCCGGTGTAGATGGAGGGGAGATAAACCGAATGTGTTGAGATTGTTGTCGCCGCCCCTCTCTTGCACCTTCGGGATCACCAAATGAGTGTGGCTTGCCGGTCCACACTTGGTACCAATTTTGATACCGAGAAAGGTCATAGAGGTTGTGCACTAACCGGATCGACACACCATCATAGTTTGAGTGAGGGGCCAAGGAAATCATGTAGAGCTTCTCCTTGATGATGTTGGCTTTCTTGAAATACTTCATGTTCATGAACTCAACACCATTCGGAGCCGGAGAATACTTGTCAAGATCAACTCCTAGACGCATGGCGAGCCTTGCTATCATCCCGCCGAAGTAGATCCAAGAGGAGCTTTGGAAGTCTCGCACCATCTTGACCCACTCCCATGCAAGGTTCATGGGCTTCTTGGTGTTGAAGAGCATCTCATGGAGCAACATGATCTCCTCCTTCATCGGCTTGCTCAACTCGTGACAAGCATAGATTGCACACCCCAAAACTCGCACCATGACCCGAAAAAGAGGGCTAGCAATCTCGGTTGTGGAGGCGCCCTTTCTCATCTCACTCTTCCCGGCCACATGACGCCATACTTTGTTCACCTTCTCATTGTTGACGCCGGCCTCTTCTCTTGGGCATGGATACCCGAAGTAGGTAGCCAAATCCCTAAGAGTGAGATTGTGGTCCTCATTGCCCAATCGGAAAGTGATCGCCCCTTCCTCATCCTCCACATTATCATAAGTGCACTCGAATGTGGCCATGAATTCCGAGGTGAGGGCGGGGTAGTGAGTGTTGTCCCACCGTAGCATCCCATTGAGATCGATGTGGGAGTAGCACCTTGGAAGGGCTTGATCCATATCCAGCTTCCTCACGGCTTCCCAATCAAGCCACCTTGTGTGATGCTCAAGCGCCATATATCTCTCATAACTCTCCACTTGCTCATCATCCTCCAAATAGACATCATCCAACTTCGGCTCTCTCCTTGACTTCTTGGACTTCTTCCTTGGCCTTTCCGCATGAGAGGATGAAGCTCTTGTCTCCATGGTACCTACACACATCCAACCAAACAAAAGGGTCCAAGATAAACTCCATACAACTCAACAAAAGCACTCATCAACACACAACAACACTTCAACACAAAGGGAACCCCATACCTAGTCTCTAGACACACATGCATCTCAATCCAACATAAATCATCATGGACATCTTCTAACAATGGCTAAGCAAATGATCATTCTACATCATGATTAGGCTATAGCCAACAATGAAACACATGAATCCACGTGATATCACAAGAAGAGAGCAAAACAACAAGGATCGACTTCCGACCTATGTCGGGCCCGACTTACTCAACCTCGGTCCGACTTGTTGGACCGACTTCCACAACTCGGGCCCGACTCTCCTGGGCACGTCGATCTCGACCTAGTTCATGCTTCGACTTCTAGCCTCAAATCAACCCAAAACACTCTATCATGCACTTAAATTTCAAATTCAACCATCAAACATCCCTAATCGAAGTTCTAAATGGATCTAAGCATGCATAAACAACTTTAAAGCTCAATTTCACAAATCATGCAAATCCACCATTGATGCTCAAGCTCAAGCTCTCAATCAAACATGGCATTACTCAATCTACGCAATGAAAGCACAAAATTTTCAAAGAAATAAGTAGAGATCGAGTAACACATACCGGATTCGAAGAGTATTGAACTTTTGAACAAATAAGCAACTTAGAGCTCAAATTTCCTAGATCTAAATCTAGATGGGGGATGAAGGACTATATTGTACTCGAAATTTCTACTCGGAATCGGGTTAGGGAGGCCTTTTTGTGGTTGGAATGAGATGAAGTAAGGAGGGTGTGGATCGAGTATGGTGAGGGTAGGGGCGGCCGACTTTGAGAGTTTTTGAGGGAGAGGGGTTGTGTTTTGGGAATTGTAGTTAATAATGAAGATGATAGGTAGGTGGGGGATAGTATTTAATGGGGGAAAGGGACAAATTAGGTCAAGGGCAAAATTGGCATTCCAACTAGTCAAATCGGGTTGGACCGACTTCATGGACCGACGTCCCTATGTCGGGCCCGACTTACCTGGGCTCGATGTGGGAGTGTTCGGGTCACCAATTTTACTCCATCCTCATGCAACTTCTTTCCCATATTTCCATTTAAATATTTCACCTCAAATCCTACACAACTTTGAAGGATGCACAACACCATAAATCCACAAAACACTAGATAGAGATCGGTTAGAGAAAAGCTAAGCTAAACAAAAAAAATCAAACTAAAATTACCAAAAGAAAGCTACTAGCTCGGGTTGCCTCCCGAGAAGCGCTCGTTTAGAGTCACTAGCTTGACTTCCTAACCTCAACCTTATGGCGGGTGAAACACGGTGAATTGCTCGCCATTGTTATGCCCATTCCCATTGCCTTCATACCCATAAAACCACCAACGATGGTCTATATAGGCATGGCTCTCCGATCTCGGGCCTATCTCATCATACTCCTCCAACGGATGAGATTTCTCCTCCTTACTTGCTCCATCATGTTTTTCTTTTCCTACACCAAAGTTATCCAAAGAATTCCTAGGAGATTCTACCAATTCATCTTTCAAATCACTAAGGCAAATGTAGGAGTCTCCTAAGTCATCGTTCAAATCACTTAAACAAATGTAGGAATCAAAATTTTGGGAAGAATTGTGGTCATCACCAACATTAAAAGGATATAAGTAAGGATACTCTTCATCTCTTCTTGGGCTAGCATTGATCGTTGACTCAATTGGATCCTTGAATTGCTCCAACAACTCCCTTACTTGTATTTGTTCATTGAACCCTTCATCACTCCTTAACACAATGACCTCTCTAGCAACTTCCACTTCTTCACTTTCTCTCTTGGCACTCTCTTCAAGTTTAAGGATGGCCAAGGCGTCCGGCTCATTCAAAGCTTTCTTGAAGTGAAAATCAACCTTCTCTTCACCAATCTCAAAGGAAACCTTGCCGTTCTTGACATCAAACCTTGCCCCCGCCGTAGATAAGAATGGTATTCCTAAGATTATTGGGACCAAGGGATCCTCATGCATGTCTAAGATCCCGAAATCATCGGGGATAAAGTACTTTCCAACTCGCACCGGAACATCATCCAATATTCCCTTCGCCTTGATGATGGAACCGTCGGCCATAGTTAGGGACATATCGGCCGATTCCATTTCACCCAAATTTGCTCTTCTCCAAATGCTAGCGGGCATCACCGAAACACTTGCCCCAAGGTCACATAAGGCTTGGAAATTTTGAGACCCCACACCAATGGTTATAGCAAAGCGACCGGGATCTCCTAGCTTTTGTGGTAGCTCCAAGGTCTTGACCTCATCTTGCATTTCAACTATGGACCTCTTCTTGCTCAAAATCTCCTTTAAGAACTTGGCATAAGATGGCATCTCGCTCAATGCATCGGTGAACGGAATGGAGTTGTTCAAGCCTTGCAAGAGTTTGAGAAACCTCTTGAACTTGTTCACAACAACATCTTTCGGCTTCTTCGAGGGATATGGAAGAATTGTTGCACCTTGAATCTTGCTTGGATCAACTTCTTTGGACTTCCCCACTTCACTTGCATCATTTCCTGGTTGGACCGACTTGGGCACCATGTCGGGCCCGATGTTGTGAATCTCGGTCCTGGGCAGAGGAGTCGGATCGAGGTCTGTCTACGTCGGTCCCGAGTTGCTCTCAACCTCAGTCCATGGTAAAGGAGTCGATCTTCTTGCTGGGTCGACTTCGGGGGACGTCGGACCCGACTTGCTGGGTAAGTTGGTCCGACTCTCTTCATTCTTCTTAGGCACGTGTGGCTCGGGTAGGTTTCGGCCACTTCTCAATCAAATTGCCCGGACTTCATTTTGATTGTTTTGAGCTCGAGGATTCTCCTCGGGTCGGCCCGGAAGTCTCCCATTCTCTCTCGGGGCTTGAGTTGCGATTTGGGCAAATTGATTGTCGACTTGCCTCCTCCATGCACCAAACTCATTGAATTGGGTCCTCAGCTCCTTGAACCCGTCTCTCATCTCTTGAGCAAATGTTTGTAACTCATTGAATCCCGGTGGTCCATATGGTGGTGGTGGCGCCCTTGGCTCGTTTTTGTTGAAGTTGTTGTTGTAACCTTGAGCTTGACCGTTGTTCCACCGGCCATTTCCACCATTGTTGAAATTGCCTCTTCCACCGAAATTTCCTCGAACATAGATTGCCTCCTCAATTCGCTCGGCCAAGCGCACTTGGCTCTCATTCGGACAAACTTGTGTAGCATGTGCAAAGGATCCACACTCTTCACAAGCTCTAGCATTTTGCTTGTAGTAGTGGACTTGCCTTTTAAGCTTGCTCACTTCACCTTCTAGGAATTGGAGCTTCACATCCCTATCAATGTCTTATCCCTTTGGATCATATAACTTCCTTGCACCTTCACCTTGAACTTTCACCTCTTTGCTAGCTTGACTCACCCCATACATGGCCTCATAATCGGATAGTTTGTCAAGTAGCTCCCAAGCTTGATCCGGTGTCAAGTCTATGAACCCACAATCGGTGTGGAGATTGAGCTTGTCCTTCGTTACCGGATTGATGCCTTGGAAAAAGATATCTTGAAGCACATATGGTTGTTGGCCATGAGTAGGACATTGGCGCAACATCTCCTTGAAACGGTCCCATGCTTCGAAGAGAGGCTCATTCGGACCTTGTTGAAAGCTTGCAATCTTCCTTCTTAGCTCGGTTGTCTTTGAGGGCGGGAAGAACTTCATCAAGAAAGCATCATAGAGTGTCGTCCAAGTTGTGATTGACCTAGGAGCTTGGCTCTCGAGCCAATGTGTGGCTTTGCCCCCAAGTGACCACTTGAACACCTTTAGAAGCACATACTCCAATGTCTCCTCGTCGGTAGAGATCGTCTCACACATATCCACAAAGCGTTTGACGTGCTCTATGGGACACTCATGTGGACGACCCTCGAATTGATCACGCTTGATGAGGGTAATGAATTGCGTCTTGATCTCAAAATTCTTGGCAACCTCGGGAAGCACAATAGCCGGCTCGGGTACCCTCAAATCCGGATAGAGCGTTGAGTTGAGCCTCGGCTCTCATCCGTTGCTCACGTTCTCTTCTTGCTACCTCCTCTTGATTGTCCTTCTCAAGTTGCAATCTAGCCATTTCGGCCCTAAGTTGAGCCAACTCCTCATCAACATGGAGAGCTTGATTCGCCATCCTTTTCCTTCTTTGGGCTTCCTTGAGAATACTTTCCGGATCATTCACAAACTCAAGCTCAAGTGTTCCTCGGGAGGAACGAGATAGCATACACCTATGAAACAAAAACACAAACCAAAACAAATCAAAAACAAACAAAGGGTTTGGGCTATTACCTCACCCAAATCACTACCAAAACACAAGAAACTCACCAAATTGGCACTCAATGCACTTAGACTTCCCCGGCAACGGCGCCAATCTTTTGATCGCCTCAGATCGCGAGGGTCTAGAGATACAATTTATAACCCGACCCCGTTGTAGTACGTGGTGGGTGTCGAACACTCGGGAAGTCTACTAGGATGCTAGAAAGGAGAGAATAAAACAAAGGAAAAAAAAGAAAACAGTCGGGACCGACACTGAGGTCACGTCAGGCCCGAGGTTGGCGACAAGAGGAAGTCGGGACCGACACTGGGTAAGTCGGGCCCGAGGTAGCCGGGGATGTCAAACTCAAGGATTTAAAAGTAGATCTTGGGCTTTTGGGTTCCTTCCCTAGTAGATTAAGGCTTTTCCACTCCAATTCAAGCAATGAGTGATGATCGGACTAGGATCGAGTGCTTTCGCCCTCGTTCCATCCACTTCTACACCTCGATCATTGGGGAAATCCCCTTCGAAGCAAGGTTTTGAGATTGACACATGTTCACTTTCGCTACTTTGCCAATCTCAAGCCTTGATTCCCAACTTTCGTAAGGAATTGTAGCTCTATGTAGAGTGGGTTCCTTAGATCAAACACTCAAGGCTATGGAATTGGGGTTTCTAGCCTAAACCTAGCTAGGGTTTTCCCCCATAACCCAAGATCAAGGAGATCTACTCCATGTGACAAGCAAAGAAAGCAATCAAATCAAAAGGGAAAGCAATCATCATAATCAATCTCAAAACAAAGCAAAGTTTCATTCAAATCCAAAGCAATCCACAAATTCCAATCAAGGGTTTTCAAATCCACAAGAACAAAGCAAATCTACCAACAAAACCTATCAAGTCTTCCTCTCTTGGCCGATTCTCTCTCTCTTGCTTCTCCTCTCCTTCCTCCTTGCTCTCCAAGTATCCTCTTGGTTCCTTCTCTAGGTGATAGCCCTTCCCCCCCCCCCCCCCTTTTGTGTGTATGAGAGGGAACCCTTTCTTAGAAGACAAGAGGGCCTTTTATAGATTAGATGAGGGGCAAAAGTGGAAGTCCACAAATTCGTGCCTTGGAGCCCAAGTAGTTCGGTGACCGACTCGGACCGACACGGAGGACCTCGAGCCCGAGTTACTGTGCATCTTGGTCCGAGCTTGGAGACTTCAAAGTCGGGCCCGACGTGGTTGCAACTCGGTCCTGACCTCGTTCCACCTTCTTCTTTGTTGGCTTCTCTTGTTCTTCTTCATGACTTGCTTCTCCCTTTCCCGCTTTAGCTCGACCTTTTCTCCATGTCTCGACCCTCCTTCAAATCGATCCTCGATTCATGCCAAATTACCTACAAAACACATAAAATGCTCGTAGTCTCCGAATCTCATAGAAATACGGGAACTAAGCTAAAAAGGAACAAAACGCACAAGAAAAGGGGAAAAAGAAACATATTTACAAAGGAAATCACATATGAAAACACCACCAAATAGAGAGACATCATACAGCTCAAGGGGATCCATATGAGAGCCAAGAGGACGACGATATTGATGCGCCAAGTGTCGACACAACCGAGTTGGAGTGCGATCCATCGGATGCCATTGGCGTCTCCAAGCTTCAATTAGTGACTCGCCGAGCATTAAGCATGCAATAGGCGCCTAAAACTGATCAACGGGAGCCTTTGTTTCGCACCCGTTGCTTGGTTAATAACGTGTCCTTAAGTGTGATTATTGACTCGGGGAGTTGTGCAAATTTCCTCTCCAAGAACGTTGTCGATCACTTCAAGCTACCAATGACGCCACATCCGCAACCATTCAAGCTTCAATGGATATCTAACGACGGCGGCGATTGGGTTGACAAGCAAGTGATCTTTTCATTTTCAATTGGTGCCTATTTGGATTCTATATTGTGTGACGTAACGCCAATGGACGCCACACACCTCTTGATGGGGCGCCCATGGCAATACGATCGTGCGTGCTTCACGACGGATTTTTGAACACTTACATGTTCAATTTCCACGGGAAGCACTTGACTCTCTTACCTTTGTTGCCTAGTGAAGCCTTGCAGGATGAAGCCGAAAGGCAACGCCAAAAGACTAGCGACACGAGTGCTGCTGCGCCAAGCACATCGCCTTCGGCGTCGGCTTCCACACCTCCGAAATCCAGCGGCTTTCCTGGTGCCAACTACTCTAATTCTGGCACAAATGATGCTGAGGAAGGAAAATGCCGAGAGAAGTTGGTGTTGGGCTGACAGTTTCATTCGCGTGGCGCCGGTAACGCACCGAATGCCGCAGATTTCTCCAAACAAGGGCTCCAACAAATTTTGACACTTCCAACGACGTTTCTGGTGGAAAAACCATTCATTTGGAGTTTCCAACAGAATTGAAGAAGAAACGCCCAGGGGAGATGCATTTGAGCAAGGGACCGTCGCCAACAACGCCTACCGTTGCACACCACGCTGTCGCAACCCGAAAATTTGGATTCCAGGAGCTTCGAAACGAATTTACACGCGTTTCAAAGGGCATTCCTCCTCAAATTCCAGGAGCAACCACATATCCAAAAATAACCCCAGAAGCTTCCCGATCATGTGAAGACGCCGAGCCACCTCTCCTCGGGACGTGCCAAGATCGTTTTCTTTTGGCAAGGCATCATGACATCGATAAATCTATCTAGGGGAGTATTTCTTGTTTCATTTTATATCCTTTTCTTTCCATTACTAAATCCTTGGATTCTTTATTGCCGCCTTCTATTGTTTCGCTTTTGAAGGAATATGAAGACGTGATACCAGACAAGCTTCCGAAGGGATTGCCGCCTATCAAAGGATTCGACCTCATGCCAGGCGCTTCATTACCAAAATAGGGCAGCGTATCGAGCTTCACCAAAGGAAACACAGGAGCTCCATCGACAGGTTCAAGAGCTTTTGGACAAGGGTTTCGTACGAGAGTCATTGATTTCGCGCGTCGTGCCAGTGATCCTCATGCCAAAGAAAGATGGCTCATGGCGCATGTGCATCGACTGCAGGGCCATTAATCAAATCACGGTGAAGTACCGACACCCAATTTCGCGGCTGGATGACAAGCTTGACGAGCTACATGGTGTCTCCTTGTTTTCAAAGATTGATTTCCAGAGCGGATACCACGATCCACATGCATGACGGCAACGAGTGGAAGACCGCATTTAGAACCAAGCAGGGTTTGTACGAATGGCTTGTCATGCCTTTTGGTTTGACAAACACCCCTAGTAATTTTATGCGGCTTACGAACTTTGTCTTTTGTAAATTTATAGGACGTTTTGTCGTCGTGTATTTTGAGGACATTCTTGTTTTTTCTAAGGATTTGTACTCTCACGAGAGGCACCTTAGGTTGGTGTTAGAATGCCTTCGCGAGCACAGTTTGTATGTAAACTTAGACAAGTGTTCGTTTTGCATAGACACGACGAATTTTCTTGGTTTCGTCGTGTCCAAGGATAGCCTTCGAGTGGATGACGACAAAATCCGTGCCATCCGAGAGTGGCCCACCCCTACGACACCGACGATGGTTCTCTCTTTCCTATGGCTCGCAGGGTTCTACATGCGATTCGTCAAGGACATTAGTTCCATTGTCGGGCCACTCCACAACCTTACCAAGAAGGAAACCACAATCAAGTCCATGAGACAACCTTTCAGGCCTTAAAAGGTGCATTATGCAGCGCTCTGGTCTTGCAATTTCCAGAATTTACTAAGCACTTCGAGGTCGAGTGCGACGCCTCTGACTATGGCATAGGCGGGGTACTCCTCAAAGAAAAATGTCCCATTGATTATTTCAGCGAAAAATTAACGGGGGCTACTTTGAATTACCCAACGTATGATAAAGAGTTATATGCAATAATTCGGGTTTTAATACATGGCAGCACTACCTTTGGCCTAGCGAGTTTGTCATTCATACGGACCATGCCTCCTTAGCATATCTCAAGAGTCAAACGACTCTAAATCGTCGCCATGCACGATGGGTGGAATTTATGGAAAAATTTCCATATATTATAACCCACAAGAAGGGAAAAGAGAACGTCGTGGCCGACGCTCTCTCGCGCAGGTATGTTCTTCTTACTCAACTATAGGCCAATTTTCTCGGGTTCTCCTTGATTAAGGAGTTATATATGCATGATCAATTTTTTAAACCGATCATGGAGAACCTCGAGCATAATCGAATCCATGAGTCCTATTTTTTGGATAATGGATACCTCTACCGAGCCGGAAAGCTTTGCATTCCGAACTCGTCCGTGAGGCATCTATTGCTCAAGGAAGCTCATGATGGCCGAGGCCACTTTGGCATAGCAAAAACCCTATCAGCACTTCGTGAACACTTTTTTTGGTCCCACATGGCGTCGGATGTTCACAAGTATTGTCGCGGTTGTGTGTCGTGCCAAACCGCTAAATCGAGGTCACAACCTCACGGCCTATACTCGCCCTTGCCCATTCTGGATACCCCGTGGGAAGATCTCTCCATGGATTTTATCACGGGACATCCGATGACTTGGCGCGGTAAACATTCGATTTTTGTGATTGTCGACCGCTTCTCCTAGATGGCTCACTTCGTTCGATGCAAAGGGAACAACAATGCGACCGAAATCGCAAACTTGTTTTTTGAGCATGTCATGAAGCTCCATGGGGTGCCTAGAACTATTGTTAGCTATAGGGACACCAAATTTTGTAGTCATTTTTAGAAAACGCTATGGGGAAAGCTAGGTACGCAATTACTCTTTTCTACATCTTATCATCCCCAAACCGATGGTCAAATTGAGGTGACAAATTGGACATTGGGCACCCTTCGTCGGACGGTACTCAAGCATAACCAATGCCAGTGGGAGGATCTAATTCCTTTTGTTGCATTTTCCTATAACAGGTCGAAACACTCGGCGACAAAAAAGACACCCTTCGAGATTGTCTACGGCCTCAACCCAAATTCTCTGATGGATTTAGACCCTCGTCCTTTGCAGAACGGTGAGCACATCGACGCGGCCAACTGCGCCGATGCTATATGTCGCTTGCATGAGTAGACTCGAATTCAATTGGAGCACCGAGCTGCACAATTTGAGGCACAACACAACAAGGGCCGCAAGCGTCTCGTGTTCAACCAGGGGGATCTCGTTTGGTTGCATCTCCGCAAGGACCGCTTTTCGGACGCTCGGAAAACAAAGCTTCATCAACGAGGAGACGGTCCTTTTAAGGTCTTAGAGCGCATCGGAGATAACGCATACAAGATCGACCTCCCAGGCAAGTATTCGGTTCATTCCACTGTCAACGTTGCAGACCTCTCCCCCTACATCAAGCCTGCTTATGAGGAAACGGGGACGTTTCCCAACCAAGTGGGGGAGGGTGATGCAACCCCCATTTTGGATGCTAGCCAGGAAGCCGAGTCGTTCACACTACGCTCGGATGGCCCCGTCACCCGTGCCAAGGCTCGGGCAATCGTGACCGCGACACAATCCCTTGTGTCACGACTTTCCGCAGGCCACGGTGCGCCCCTCTCCGCGCCAACACACACAGCCTTATGTGTCCTCGGCGTCAAGGAACCTCAAGTCAAGCCCTCGGTGCCAACCTCCATCACCTTGGCACCATCGAACTCAACCCTTTCATAGGACCCCAGATCGCAACTTGAGGTTCAAGTGCCCCTCATCGTGCATCGCGCTCCAACGTCCTCGCCAACGCTGTAGTCCCTCGCCAGCGTCCTTTTCATGCCCTCGCCGCGCCACGCCAGACCTGCGATGGCCTTGCGCGACACCTCGGTGCCGGCCACGGCCAACCTATCTATTTTTCACTATTTTTAGCATGTTTTCTATTTCCAAACATTACTATTGTTGGTTTTGCATATTTAGGAAGACTTTTATGGGCCTTGCACTGATGGGCTTAGACTTGTGCCGTTGGGCCTAGCTTGCATGCTAGCCCTAGGCGCGCCACTAGGGTTTCATCTCTTTTATTTGTGTCGCACCTATTTATAGGGTGCTATGCTTGTTATTTCTATTCAGCGCACATTTAGGGTTTAATATAGTTGAGGATTGCTCCTTATTTTTCCCTTGTGCTTGCGCCGCCCCTTTACATTCATCAAAACTCTCATGTTTTCGCAATTGTTCTCGTGTATTCAATCAAGACTCGATCATTCCAACGGTGATCCGAGTTCTTTCAAGTCTTCCGCCACGTAAGTCGAGACCCACTACTCAAATAACGCACCGATCTGTCGCGTCCCGTAACGAGGGTCGCATCAGATTAGGACTTAGTTGGAGAGGTATGTTTTGTAGAGTGAAAATGCTATGTTTTGGTTCAAAATATGGGTTTTGGGAAGGATAGACTGGAAGTCTCTTGTTTTATTTTGTAAAAAGATCTCTTGGTAAAAAAAAGATGCACTATTTAAAGAGAAAAAGAAGAGAATGTTTGGATTGATACCGACCTATGTGGGTTCTTGTCACGATAGAAAGAAAAAGAAATTGAGGAGAAAGGGTCACATCAGATTAGGACTTAGTTAACGAGGCTGTTTAAGGCTAGTCGAAAAAAATGTTGAAACAATAATAATGAGGAAGATGTGCATTGTGTTTAAAGTTAAACCAGAGATTCTTTTATGTTTATATGAGGCTTTCAAGGATAAAAGGTGAGTGAGTTTGAGCATAATGTTTTAGTGAGTTTGGTTTATGTTTTCAGAGTTTTGGTGAGATGTGAGTTTTTAGGAGTCTTTGATTCCCGGATATTATTAGCACCACATAGCCAAATATTTTCCACGCCTTATTGTCTTTACCAAGCCGGCCGACTGGAAGCTTCTATGAAGTTTTTCATTGAGCCTAAGTTCTCTTGATGATTTTTGCTTGTTTTGACAAATCTTAGGTGGAGAGTTTGGTGATATAAGTTCCAATTTCTATGAGTTCTTGCATATAAGATTGAGTTGAGAGATTGAATTTATAAGCCCAAACACTTGAGAGTTGAGTGAAACACATATACTTGGTGAGGTTGGATTGTATTTGCTTATGTCTATTAGTACTTATATATGTGTGATGACGTTAATATTCATTTGCGTTTTTTTGCTATGTTTTGAAGTTGCTTTTTAAATGATGGATATTGCATGATGAGCATGATTGTTTGGTTTTGGTTATTGTATAGTGATTGCTTGAGGACAAGAAAACTTAAGTATGTGGTATTTTGATGTTCGTGTTTATCGTCTAGTTTTAAGTGTCTTTCTTAGGTTGTTTAGTTTAGTTTTAGTAAGTTTTAGAGTTAGTTTTGTGTGTTTTTGGATAAGTTTGCATATTTTGTGAAAAGTATGTAAGCTACTCCGTTTTGTTTCTTTTTATAGGTTTTTGAAGAGGAAAGGAGCATTTTTAAGCGGAACTGAAGACAAGTGGTGGATGGTGGAATGCATAGAAGAGGAAAAAGAAGAATGCCTTTTGGAGAGAAAGTTGAAGTGCGAAATAAGTCAAGGGAAAGAGTTTGAAATCAGCCAAAACAAAGGCTCGTTAACGACCTGCGAGGGTCGATACCGAGTTGTGCATCGGAGTTTTCATTAAAGAGTTCAGCAAGTGTCTACCGACCATGTGCAGGTCGTTAACGAAGTGATCTGTGTCGGTAGAATGGCGTCGACTTTCGGGGTTTTATATCTTTTATCTTGTTATCTTTTAAGTTTGGTAAGTTTTATCTTTTAGATCTTTTATTAGATAGTTTTCTTAGTATAAATATCCTTGTTCTAGGCCTAGACAGGGGGGATTTTCGAGTTAGTTTAGGAGAGAAGTCGAGAGAGAGATTGCGATCTGGTTCGTTCGATAGAGAGTTCGAGGTTGTGATCGGTACTCTTATTCGTTGTTCTTAGTTGTTATGGAATTTCACAAAGTATTTGTAAGATGATATTTCTTTCAATTTCAAGTATGTTTTGCTTTTCAATGTTTTCTTTGAATAAAGTTGTTTGCTTTGATTCAATGAATAGTGACTAGTTTACTTTTCTAGGGTCAGGGTTTAAACCCGACATAGTTGTGCATGATTGGTTGAATGTGTTGAGTTCTTGATTGCCTTCTATCTTTTGAATTGCTTGTTATGATTATGCTTAGATGAGAGTCGAAGTAATTTGAGTTTTTAGCTTGATCAAAAGAGAAAGTTGTGAACTTGAATGTTGATATTGTTCGATACGAAAGTAATAAAGTGAATTGATTTATGAAAGTTGATTGATTTGCTTGTTTAGTCAGCGAAAGTTGATAGATTTATCTTTAAAGGCATGATCTTTATCTTCACATGAGTTTATATGCATAGCTATGTTGTGGTAGCCCTTATCCTATAGCTTTTTATCCATTAAATTTCTTCAGTTTAGCATTCGATTTCACTCGTTACCAAGGCACTTTGGATTGGTATCGAGCATGCACTTGCATCGTTATTTGTTCTACTTTAATTAGAATTCCAGGATAGTTAACGACCTTGTCTGTCGTAGCTGTGTTTGCTTTGTTTTTCTTGTTTCTTTGCTTTTAGTTCGTTAAACAGATAACCTTCACTGTTGGAAAACACGTCTGTAGCCAGGAAAATAGACACGACTTCTGCCACAAAAATAACCACGAAATCACGTTAGCCACGACATCCCCAACGGATTGGCCTACAAAAACATGCGAGGCTAAATATCACTTTGGAAAAGAACCACCGAATTCTAGTTTTGTGCTATTTAGCTGCAAATAATAGCCGCAAATTAGTTCATTGCTAAATGTGTGGCTATTGGCCACAAAAGTCACCGTATTAGCCAGAATTGAAATTCGGGGTTGTTTGTGAGTGCATCACTGTCAAATATTAGCCACAAATGTATTTTGCATCTAAGTTCGAGTTGAATTTGAAGACATAATCGCCCTTGATTCGTGGCCATTAGCCTTGAAATTTGCAATGAATTTATTTTGTTTCAAATTTTGTGGTTAAATTATTATGCATTTAAAAAAATAAACAAAATATTATACCATAATATATCTGCTAATTCTCTCTAATATTCTATAGTTTAGTCAAAACAATTGTAAAGTATAAAGAAAGTTGGACATCAAAAGCAACAAAAAAAAATGCAAACAATACAAGAAGCAATTGAAATGACATAACACATCATTATATGTCATAACACATTTCGTATGTTTGATACACTTATACAAACATTTTTTGAAACTAAAGCTAAGAATTGTTTTAACGACCATATTATAACGATGAACTAAAAAGTTCGTCGTTAATGATATTTATATACATCATATAACGACGAACCCAAAAATTTGCCGTAATAGGTACAAGACTATTTGTAAACGGTCATCGTTAATGATACTAATTAAAAAATAGAAAAAAATTAAAAAACAAATCGTCGTTAAAGGTTTAAGATATAGGCGCGTGCTCGGATTAATTTATTCCACTAGTTAATTCGATATTTCGATCTATACAGAAAGCTTTTCGATTTGGCTCTAAAACCCTCGAAAGCTTCATCTTCTGCCACTTTTCCGCAAGAGGAAACCAGTTCGTATACCTGCAATTCCATTCGATCTATCTAGAAAGCTTCAATATTCGATATTTCGCTCTGAAACCCTCGAAAGCTTCATCTTCCACCACTTCCTTTTTGGCCAATTCCATTCGGATCTCCGTTCTCCTTCGGAAGAAAGCTTCAATTTACGATAGTTCGTATACCTGCAATTCGATCGCTGATCTCTGTTTTCGGTCAGAGCAACCAAAGCTTGCGGCCCTATCCTGTCATAAAGGCTCGCCCTTCTTGCTTCATCGGAGATTAAAGCCCGTTCCTTGCGTTTTTCGCCAAAGCAACCTGCAGTTCCTTCCGTTTTTTGTCCCCATCTTCCAGTAAGTTTTTGAATTCGTTTTTGGTCCCCTCTTCCGAAGGGACAAACCTCTTTTAAAGCCTCAATTGCAATTGATTGCTCATGTTCTAGATTCGAATTTTGTGCTCAATCTGATTTAGGTATTCATCCATGTGTATATGTATGATTTTTTGCTGTCCAATTGATTGCTCATGTTCTAGGGTTTATGTCCAATTTATTGCTCATGTTCTAGGGTTTATGTCCAATTGCAATTGATTGCTCATGTTTTGTATTCTCATTTCCTTCAACTGTATTTAGCAAGTAGGGTATTAGACATTTCTATAAAGCTAAATATCTGCACATCATATTCAAATACCGAAGAAACCATAGATCTCTCTTCTAATGAACTCTACTTTGAGTATTCCATAGGAGGAATTTTAGAAAAAGTCGGGTTGTCTTATAATTCTTCTTATTCTGAAGTTTAGGGTGCATCTGGGTATACCCATTTAATGCATTAGATCCATGATTTAATGCCAACTTAATGTATTTAATGACAACCTTAGTTTGGAGCCATGAGGTTAAGAAAAACGGTGCTCACACAATGCTTAAAAAAGACTGATTAGTAAGACTAATAACCTTGGCGCATCCTCAGAATTCATATTACTCAGGAATAAGTTTAATTGGACTTTCACAAGATTGATAGTTTTTCCTGAATGGGAATTGTAATATAATTTTTCCACTTACAGATACCGACAAATGTTGTTGGTATTATTGAGCACAAAGCTCATCCTTTCTAGGACCAGAAATATTGCCCTACTCATGAGATTGATGGAACTCCTAGATGCTGCAGTTGTGAGCGAATGGAGGTAAGTGTAGCTTTTGTCCACCTGATTAATCTCTTCCTTTCTTTTAGTGCAGCTTTTGTAAATAGTTGCAAACTCTATGCAAAGCCTTTGGTGGATTGGTAAGGTTTGAATTTTTAATGTATTAAATTTATGTTGACATTTTTTACATTCTAACATATCAGTTAATACTTAAGAAATCTCTCTTCAACAGAAGTTTAATGCTGGATTCTTACTGGAGAGCGGCTGACTCGGATAAAATCGTTGTTGCCAAGATCAAAAATTAATAACCCTAAACTACTAACTAGTATAGCAAGCAAGCAAGGGGTCGAACCCTAGAGAAACGGTTTTCTGATTAATCAGCAAAGAGTAAAGACAAGGGTTTTTGGAAGTTCAAGCAAACAAACAAACAAGCAAATAATATTGGGATTAAATCAATTGAAGAAAATCAGAGTTTATTCAATCAATTCTACCTTTTTAATCATTCGATCATCAATTCATCCACTTTTCTATTAATTCCCAAGTTAATTCCAATCATTATAAAAGATTTCCGCTTGTCCACAGTCCAAGCGAAAGGATGATATGAACAAGAATGCTTAATTTAAATCATGCAAAATATTAAGGATAGAAGGATATCATATCATGCAATCAAGCTACGAGTCTCATGCATAAAATAATAATCAAATACTCTTTTGAATTCTAGTCCGCGGTCCTAGAAAAGAGTTGTTTCAAGGATAAATAAGATTGCACAGACAACAATCAAACCTAATCCAAACAGTAGATCTAAGTCAATCAAACAAGTTGATCAGGCTTATCAAATCAAACATAGATCATATAAATAAAAACAAGAGTTTTGATATTAACCAAGGGATAGAAAAGTTACCAGAATCTCACGAATTACATAAAAAGATTTCCTTGATCAAACAAACTCCAAAGGAAAATTAGTTCTCCATAAGAGAGAAAATACTAAAATCTGGAATAATTGAAAACTAGATCTCAGAGAGAATTAATAAAACAAGGCTGAAAAACTAGGTTAAGTAGTCTCGAACAACTCGTACGAAATAAAATAATATCGAAAATAAATAAAGATAGTGACTCGGCTAAAATCGTTGTTGACAAGATCAAAGATAAATAACCCTAAACTACTAACTAGTATAGCAAGTAAGCAAGGGGTCGAACCCAAGAGAATCGGGATTCTGATCAATCAGCATAAGCAAAGACAGAGGTTTTTAGAAGTTCAGGCAAATAAAAAAACAAGCAAATATTATTGGAATTAAATCAATTGGAAGAAAGTAGAGTTCATTCAATCAATTCCACCTTTTTAATCATTCGATCATCAATTCATCCACTTTTCTATTAATTCCATAGTTAATTCCAATCCTTATAAAAGATATTCGCTTGTCCATGGTCCAAGCGAAAGAATGATATGAACAAGAACGTTTAATTCAAATCATACAAAATATTAAGGATAGAAGGATATTAATTCATGCAATCAAGCTACGAGTCTCATGCATAAAATAACAATCAAACACTCTTTCTCAATTCTAGTCCACGGTCCTAGAAAAGAGTTGTTTCAAGGATAAATAAGATTGCATAGACAACAATCAAACCTAATCCAAACAATAGATCCAAGTCAATCAAACAAGTTGATCAGCCTTATCAAATCAAACATAGATCATATAAATAAAACCAAGAGTTTTGATATTAACCAAGGGATAGAAAAGTTACCAGAATCTCACGAAATACATAAAAAGGCTTCCTTGATCAAACAAGCTCCAAAGGGAAATTAGTTCTCCATAATACTGAAATAAAAACCTAAAAGTAAAAGTATGCTAGAAATTGTGTCTAAGTTGTGTCACCCTAAAGTGAAACTAGAAACTAACTTAAATAGTAGAAATAAGTCCAAAAATATAAAAGATAAAATAAAAACGAAACAAAGTGGCGGCGCTGAAACCCTCGATCCGCGAGTGCGGAAATAATCAGAGGTCGCGGATCTTCACTCTGCCCTCGGCCGCGGAATCCCATCGATCCACGAGCGCGGAAATAATCCGCGGTCGCGGATCCAGCCTTCCTCGCCCTCGAATGCTTCGCTTCAATCTCGGCACCGCGGGCGCGGATCTAATCCGAGGGCGCGAATCTTGACTCCTTAAGCACTTCAATTTCGAATTAGGACTTCTGTCTTCCAAATCTTCCACTGTAGGCTTCTGCTGATATTACAGATAATCATCCTAATCTAGCCTAAAACAATCAGAAAATCCTAATAAAAATACAGAATTACGTTGTACTAAAACCATCGTATCAAATTCCCCCATACTTAAATCTTGCTTGTCCTCGAGTAAGCTCAAAATAAATCTAACAATAAATCCTATCAAAGATCCACAGGAAGTAAAGAAAAATATGAAAAATCTAACTCTAAACTCACAACCCACACCCATGTAAAGAAATAGTGAGCAAAAACATGAAAGTTCAAATCACACACCTCACAGATACAAAATATAGCATTCAAGCTCCAAAAAGTGTAGAGCAACCTAAGATCTACCCAACATCTAAAGTGTAATCCCCAGACCAAAAGTAGAACATAATCCTAAACACTCTGATTTTACCACTCATTCTACTTATGCGCCCTTTCGGGTTTTCACCTAATCACTCTTTTCATTTTTCTTAGGTGTGCTAACAAATACTCACATCTCTCATAAACCTCTTATTACCCGAGCCTAATGCTGGTCCGGGTTACCTGCTTATTACCTGAGCCGCCCTTTCGGGTTTTCAGCTCATCCTAGGATTTTTATGCCTTTTTCTAAATTTTTTATGGATTTTTTTTGTTATTATTTTTTTTAATTCAACTGAATCAAAGGACAGAAATAGAATGCAACTGTACATATAATACAAATATAGCAGTGAATCCCTTCCCCCATACTTAAACCCTTCATTGTCCCCAATGAAGCTAAGAAATAAAAACCAAAGTACAGAAGAAGGAATTAGAAGACTCACTACTGATCTGGTGGAGGAAATGATGGATAACCTGGCCACTGTGTCTGCTAGAAAACAGTTGTCCGCCTCTGATGCTCATAAAATGCCTCCAATGAACGATCCATAGCATCTTGAGGTGCAGACATGGCATCCTGACGAAGAGATAAGTGTTGCATCCCACTCAACATACGATCCTCAAAACTCATACCATCTGTCCATGGCAAACTAGAGGAAGCAGAAGTAGAAGCAGAAACGGATGCACAAGTAGATGGGGGAGGTGCACCCCAACCAACTGTAGTCTGTGGAGCAGGAGCCCATCCAAAAGGCTCAGAAGAAAATCTAGAACGAAATGCCACAGCCTGCTCATCCCAACCAACACCATCCTCCTGAAAATCATCACCAACATCCTCTACTGGAACGTCTATATCTGGCTGTAAATGAAAAGAATACACAGTATCGCCATACTGTAAATGTGCAGGTAGACGTAGATAAGCTGTAGCAGGATGTCCATGCAACCAAGTCCACCCGTCATCAACTGACCCTCTCAAACAATTGGCCCTAACTAAAGCCTGATGTGTGTATCTGCACCCATCAGTCAAATGCCGGCCAAACTGTGCCTCAATCTGCTCTCTAGAAACAAATCTGGTGGCTAAAAGAGTAACCATACAACCCAATCCAATCGACCCCCTATTATCCGGATTCTTCTCAACAAACTGAATAAATAATCCGAACCAATCCGAGCAGTGAGACGGAAAAGGAAACAAGAATCTAATAATCCTCAAATCCGGGCACTGAGATCCGCGGCCTCGGACAGCAAAGAAGACGCGGACTGGTGGAAAGAAATCTGCGAGCTCGGATCGGATCCGCGAGCGCGGACAGGTTTGGCGGATCCGCGGAAGCGGAAATCTTTCTCGGTCGCGGATCTGGATTTTTCCAGATCTGAAGCACTTCGACAATGGCGAACTCCGACTCCCTCAACTTCTCAAATTCTCCTCAAACAACATTAGATTGACGTCAATACAGCGGGAATCAAACTCCAAAGATAGGAATAAGGACTAACCGTTCGGATCTAGCCCGATATTGCTCCAAACATCCACTCCAAGCAAAACTCGTCCTCCCACTGTGGCGAACAACGGCTGGTTGAAGACAAGATTCCGCGGGCGCGAAACGATTCTGGGGGCGCGGATCTACTGGCTCGCGGAAGTGATGATGGTCTGCGGGTGGTGGTGTGGTGGTTGAAGGTTGGTGGTGGTTGATAATGGAGTTTTTGTAAGGGAGTGTTTGGTGAGAAGTGAAGAATGGATGTGGGGAAAGGGATAGGTAAGTGGGGTAGGTGGGAATTTTTTTTTTAATTTTTGGGTTCAGTTTGGCACTGGTTCGGGTTTTTTCGGGGGTTTCACCCGAAAACCTTTTTATTTCAGGGATTCCACCTGAAAGCCTTTTATTTCGGGGGTTTCACCCGAAAGCCTTTTATTTTTATATATATATAATTGTTTTTTTCTTTTTTATTTAATTTTAATTTTTTTATTGATTTTATCAGAAAGATCTGCGGACGCGGATCACATCCGTGGGCGTGGATCTTCCCGCGGACTCGGATCAAATCCGGGGTCGCGGATCGAGCCGCGGGCTCGGACTTCTCTTGGACTGGCTTATTTAGATGGGATGTTGGGACGTTGTTGGGACCTCTGGTTCTAAACAACGGATCGACGATGTCATTCTCTGAGTTTTGATAATGAAAAACACCATAAGGAACTAATGTGGTTTGTTCAAGTATTTCTAAGGAACGCAAGTACAGCCAAGAACTCCCATGAATGACCAAAAGCCACAGAAGCTCACAATGCAGAGTTTCCATCAAGGGAACTCTGAAGAGGAAAGTTCCCATGAAATGGGAACTCCCAGAAATGATCAAGAGAACACAAGCTTACAACGATGAAGAGCTTCCATCAAGGGAACTCTGAATAAGACAGTTCACATGACATGGGAACTCACATGTGAGGACAACGACCGTTCAACGCAGATCGCGGGATTCTGTCTTGGACAGCCCAAAGGAACAGTCTGAGGATCAGACTGTCACGCTCGATCCAACAGTCCGATTGATCCAAGAAGTTGACCTAGTTCAAACCAAAGTCACATGTGAAGAAAGTACAACTTGGGCATCAAGCAAAGGGCATTTTGGACACAAACGAAAGATGCGACTGCCCAAGCTCACCTGGACTATAAAGCCAAATGAATAGTACTAGGATTGAGTACTTCTTCCAGAACTCACAAACACCCACACCAGAGAAAAGAAAGAAAAAGAAGAGAAGTCCCCGCGGGCGAGTGTGTGATCTCGACGACGGTGAAGCCGAAGTTCCAAGAGGCAAGGGAACTGAGAAGTCGGTGTAAGGTTTGAGTTATTTGTATTTTGCTGTTATGAGCTTAACAACTCAGTTGAGAGGATTTACTAGTGTTGCTAGAGTTAGGAAGAACTCGTAGGAACAGAGAAGTGTGAATCCGGATGTTGTAACTAAGGAACAAAGCAATCAATATAAGTAAGTCATTCAAAATCCTCCAAGCGGAGGTAGAGGTTTACCCATACAACTAGTTGGTTGTAGTGGGGTTCCTCTATAAAGGAACTGTGTTCTTCACTGTCTTTAATACTTGCGAACTGTTTATTTCCACTGCCTTGGGAACAGCTTAATTGCCAGTTCCCAAGCTCTTTGCTAACGGTTTACGATCCAACAATTGGTATCAGAGCAGGTTTGCTCTAGATTTGTGTTAGCATCGCAGGTATCAAATGGCTCAGGAACTTACTCAGGTGGGGAAGAACACTAGTAAGCCGCCTAGGCTTATTACAGGAAGATTCGAAAGCTGGCAACGCGACATGAAGGATTGGATGCGTGGCCAAGACTACCAAGCCTGGTGAGTTATCGAGAGAGGCAACTTTGAAATTGACCCAGCTATAGTCAACGACCTCACCAAATGGGGACCCAACGAATACAAGTGTATGGAGGCAAACTACAAGGCCAAACAGTACTTGAAGAGGTCCATGTGCGTAGAGGACTGTGACAGGGTAGCAAATCTTGACACAGCTAAGGAAATGTGGGAAGCCATCCAACAAATGCACGTTGGGAACTCAGATCTCCGAGAAGATCTTCAGATGAATGCAAAACGGGAGTTCTACAACTTCCAAATGGAGATGGGAGAGTCTGTTGATAGCTACCAATCCCGATTTGAAGGACTTTGCACCAAAATGGAAGGCTTGGGGATCACCAAAGAAGAAATCACCCATAAGATGAAGGTCCAACAGCTCTTCAATGGATTGACTAGAGAATGGGCAAACGAGAGAACAATGTTCAAGGAGAATTCGGAAAATAGAACACTCATGCTCCATCAAGTGTTTGGAAAGCTAGTGGGACACGAGAAGAGAAAGATCGATGATAAGGAACAGACTCGATCTCATCGAGGGATCGCACTCAAGATTGAGAAGATGCTCAAATCAACTCAAGAACAACACGAAGACTCCGAAGAAGAAGAGGATGAGGAGCTAGTTCTCGTAACAAAGGCTCTTCGGAACTTCTACAAAGGGAAGCTCCAAAGGAACAGTGGGAACTGGGGAAAAGGACAGAGTTCCCAAAGAAAACCCGCAGAGAAGGACCTCTCGGATGTCACATTTTACAAGTGCAACAAGAAAGGACACTTCACTAAGGAATGCCCACAGGGAACTGACGGCCGGAAGCAAGGGAAAAAGGCCTACATCGCCACCTGGAGTGATGATGAAGACGAAGATCCCGAGTCATGGGCACTCCCAGACATGTGTGGAATGGCCATAGGAGAAACCACTGGGGAACAACCCAGTGAGGTGGCAGTGAGAGGGAACAATGCATGGTTCATAGATAGTGGATGCTTGAACCATATGACCGGAAACAAAGATATCCTCATCTCACTCCACACTCATGCCGAAGGAGGCCACGTCTCATTTGGCAATAAAAACAAGGGAGAAGTAATTGGAAAGGGAGAAGTGTTGCTAAATAGATCAATAAAAATCAGCAATGTCAATCTGGTGAAAGATCTGGGATACAACCTCTTAAGTGTTGCCCAGATGTGTGATCAAGGGAACAACGTTGTCACCTTCGACTTAGACGAATACCTAGTCATCAACAAAAAGACCAACAAAGTGATTCTGAGAGGAAGAAGGCACAACAACGTTTATGTAGTAGATACAGAGTTTGAACCACCAATGAAGTTGTGTCTTGCGAGTTCCCACGATGATACGGAACTCTGGCACCGAAGACTGGGACATGCAGGTGTCAATCAAATCCTGAAGCTCTATCTACAGGATCTGGTCATTGGTCTTCCTTGAATCAATCTCGAAGGACTCCAAATGTGTGAGGCATGCGTTCGAGGGAAACAGACTAGGAACTCTTTCAAACCCAAAAAGGTGGTGAGCACAACCAGGCCTTTAGAGCTAATTCACATGGATCTCTATGGTCTCATGTGAACAGCCAGCTATGGTGAAAAAAGGTACATGTACGTCTTAATTGATGATTTTTCTAGATTCACATGGGTTATTTTCTTGAAGGCAAAATCACAAGCTTTTGAAGAGTTCGAGCCTTTCATCAAAAGAACAGAAGTAAGCATGGGGCTAAAGCTGAAAGCCATCAGGTCTGATCATGGAACTGAGTTTCAAAACTCAGAGTTCCTCAACTTCTGTGACAAACATGGGATCTCTCACAACTTCTCAGCCCCTCGCACTCCTCAGCAAAACGGAGTGGTCGAGAGAAAGAATAGGACCTTGGAGGATGATGTCTCTTTATTTGGTGGTGTTTTTATATATGATTCCTTTGTAAATATGTTTCTTTTTCCCCTTTCCTTGTGTGTTTTGTTCCTTTTTAGCTTAGTTCCCGTATTTCTACGAGATTCGGAGACTATGCGCGTTTTATGTGTTTTGTAGGTGTTTTGGCATGAATCAAGGATTGTTTTGAAGGAGAGTCGGAACATGGAGCAAGGCCCGAGCTTAAGAGGGAAAGAGAGGAGAAAGCCATGAAGAAGAACAAGAGAAAAGCCAACAAGAAGAGGGTGGAACGAGGTCCGGACCGAGTTGCAACCAACGTCGGGCCCGACTTGAGTTTTCAACCTCGGACCGACTTGCACAGTAAGTCGGGCCCGAGGTCCTCCGTGTCGGTCCGAGTCGGTCACTGGACTGCTTGGGCTCCAAGGCACGAAATGGTGAACTTCCACTTTTGCCCCTCATCTATAAAGGCTCTCTTGTCTTCTAATTTAAGGAGGATCCCACACAATTGGGGGTTCCCAAGGAGGTTACCACACTTAGCAAGGAACCAACCCTCAAAAACTCTCAAGAGGATACTTGGAGAGCAAGGAGAAAGGAGAGGAGAAGGAGAACAGAGAGTATCGGCCTAGAGGAGGAGATTTGATAGGTTTGGTTGATAGATTAGCTTTTCCTTGTTTTGGTTTTGTGGATTTGGAAACCTTTGATTGGAGTTTGTGGATTGCTTTGATTTGTGAATGAAACTTGACCTTGGTTTGAGATTGATGATGTTGATTGCTTTCCTTTTTGATTTGTTTGCTTTCTTTGTTTGCCATATGGAGTAGATCTCCTTGATCTTGGGTTATGGTGGAAAACTCTAGCTAGGTTTGGGCTAGAAACCCCAATTCCATAGCCTTGAGTGCTTGATCTAGGAACCCACTCTACATAGAGCTACAATTCCTAGCGAAAGTAAGGAATCAAAGCTTGTGATTGGCAAAGTAGCGAAAGTGAACATGTGTCAATCTCAAGACCTTTCTTCGAAGGGGATTTCCCCAATGATCGATGTGTAGAAGTGGCTGGAACGAGGGCGAAAGCACTCGATCCTATTCCGATCATCACTTATTGCTTGAATTGGGGTGGAAAAGCCTTAATCTACTAGAGAAGGAACCCAAAAGCCCAAGATATACTTTTAATCTTTGAAGTTCGACAAACCCAGCTACCTCGGGCCCGACTTGCTCTACGTCGGTCCCGACTTCCCTCTTGTCGCCAACATCGGGCCCGACGTGACACTTTTGTCGGTCCCAACTGTTCTCTTTGTTTTCCTTTGTTTTAAGTTCTCCTTTCCAGCTTTCTAGTGTCTAGGCACCTCAATCGAGTAGATTTCCCCAGCGTTCGACACCCACCACGTGCTACAACAGGGTCGGGTTATAAATTGTATCTCTAGACCCTCGCACAAACGAGCGATCAAAAGATTGGCGCCGTTGCCGGGGAAGTCTAAGTGCATTAGTGACAATTTGGTGAGTTTCTTGTGTTTTGGTAGTGATTTGGGTGAGGGAATAGCCCAAACCCTTTGTTTGTTTTTGATTTGTTTTGGTTTGTGTTTTTGTTTCGTAGGTGTATGCGAGCTCGTTCCTCCCGAGGAACACTTGAGCTTGAGTTTGTGAGTGTTCCGGAAAGTATTCTCAAAGAAGCCCGAAGAAGGAAAAGGATGGAGAATCAAGCTCTCCATGTTGATGAGGAGTTGGCTCAACTTAGGGCCGAAATGGCTAGATTGCAACTTGAGAAAGACAATCAAGAGGCGGTGGCAAGAAGAGAACGGGAGCAACGGATGAGGGCAGAGGCTCAACTCAACGCTCTACCCCGGAATGCACGCCAATACATGCATCCGGAGTTGAGGGTACCCGAATCGGTTATTGTGCTTCCCGAGGTTGCCAAGAATTTTGAGATCAAGACGCAATTCATTTCCCTCATCAAGCGTGATCAATTCGAGGGCCGTCCACATGAGTGTCCCATAGAGCACATCAAACGCTTTGTGGACATGTGTGAGACGATCTCTACCGACGAGGAGACGTTGGAGTATGTGCTTCTAAAGGCGTTCAAGTGGTCACTTGAGGGCAAGGCCACACATTGGCTCGAGAGCCAAGCCCCTAGGTCAATCACAACTTGGAAGGCACTCTATGATGCTTTCTTGATGAAGTTCTTCCCGCCCTCAAAGACAACCGAGCTAAGAAGGAAAATTGCAAGCTTTCAACAAGGTCCGAATGAGCCTCTCTTCGAAGCATGGGACCGTTTCAAGGAGATGTTGCGCCAATGTCCTACTCATGGCCAACAACCTTATGTGCTCCAAGACATCTTTTTCCAAGGCATCAATCCGACAACGAAGGACAAGCTCAATCTCCACACCGATTGTGGGTTCATAGACTTGACACCGGATCAAGCTTGGGAGCTACTTGACAAGCTATCCGATTATGAGGCCATGTATGGAGTGAGTCAAGCTAGGAAAGAGGTGAAAGTTCAAGGTGAAGGTGCAAGGAAGTTATATGATCCAAGGGGAGAAGACATTGACAAGGATGTGAAGCTCCAATTCCTTGAAGGTGAAGGACAAGCTCAAGGAGATGTTGCGCCAATGTCCTACTCATGGCCAACAACCTTATGTGCTCCAAGACATCTTTTTCCAAGGCATCAATCCGGCAACGAAGGACAAGCTCAATCTCCACACCGATTGTGGGTTCATAGACTTGACACCGGATCAAGCTTGGGAGCTACTTGACAAGCTATCCGATTATGAGGCCATGTATGGGGTGAGTCAAGCTAGCAAAGAGGTGAAAGTTCAAGGTGAAGGTGCAAGGAAGTTATATGATCCAAGGGGAGAAGACATTGACAAGGATGTGAAGCTCCAATTCCTTGAAGGTGAAGTGAGCAACCTTAAGAGGCAAGTCTACTACTACAAGCAAAATGATAGAGCTTGTGAGGAGTGTGGATCCTTTGCACATGCTACACAAGTTTGTCCGAATGCGAGCCAAGTGCGCTTGACCGAGCAAATTGAGGAGGCAAACTATGTTCGAGGAAATTTCGGTGGAAGAGGCAACTTCAACAATGGTGGTAATGGACGGTGGAACAACGGTCAAGCTCAAGGCTACAACAACAACTTCAACCAAAACGAGCCAAGGGCGCCGCAACCACCACCATATAGGCCACCGGGATTCAATGAACTACAATCATTTGCTCAAGAGATGAGGGATGGGTTCAAGGAGATGAGGACCCAATTCAATGAGTTTGGTGCATGGAGGAGGCAAGTCGACAATCAATTTGCCCAAATTGCAACTCAAGCCCCGAGAGAGAATGGGAGACTTCCGGGCCGACCCGAGGAGAACCCCCGAGCTCAAAACAATCAAAATGAAGTCCGGGCAATTGGATTGAGAAGTGGCCGAAACCTACCCGAGCCACACATGCCTAAGAAGAATGAAGAGAGCCGGACCGAGGTTGAGAGTAAGTCGGGCCCGACGTACCCAGACGTCGATCCGACTACTCTGCCTCAGCTTTGCCCCAGGACCAAGATTCACAACATCGGGCCCGACGTGGTGCCTAAGTCGGTCCAACCAGGAAATGTTGCAAGTGAAGTGGGGAAGTCCAAGGAGGTTAATCCAAGCAAGATTCAAGGTGCAACAACTCTTCCATATCCCTCAAAGAAGCCGAAAGATGTTGTTGAGAACAAGTTCAAGAGGTTTCTCAAACTCTTGCAAGGTTTGAACATCTCTATCCCGTTCACCGATGCATTAAGCGAGATGCCATCCTATGCCAAGTTTTTAAAGGAGATTTTGAGCAAGAAGAGGTCGATAGTTGAAATGCAAGATGAGGTCAAGACCTTGGAGTTACCGCAAAAGCTAGGAGATCCCGGTCGGTTTGCTATCACTATTGGTGTGGGGTCTCAAAACTTCCAAGCCTTGTGTGACCTTGGAGCAAGCACGAGCATCATTCCTTACACCATATGGAAATCCACATCCATGGGTCTCATAGCTCCGGTCAACATGAGGATAACGATAGCGGATGGGTCGTCCATCGAGCCAATTGGTATCGTCGAGGATTACCACGTTTGCATTGAAGGCCACTACGTCCCAATCGACTTTGTTGTGGTGGACATGATAGAAGTGCCGGGTGAACCGATTATACTAGGGAGACCTTTCCTTTCTACGGTTGGGGCAATCATTGATGTAAAAAAGGGCCACTTGTCTCTTGACATTGGAGGAAGAGAGATTGAGTTTTTCTTTAGGCCAACTTCAAAAGGGGCCGTACATAAGGAAGCCAAGATGATCCAAGTTCCTCTTGGATTGCAATGGGAAGCCGTTTTTAAGAAGCCAAGGCCAAGGGAGCTTAGGTTGAAAGCCACCCCACCACCTAGAGAAATTGAGATAGAGCGCCAAGGTCTAGGCCTCAATATCATTGAGCATGAGCAATTGGAGGAAGGGATGTCTTATTTGGAGGTGTTCAAGGCCGAGAAGGAAGAAGTTCAAGCACCACCGGAACCATCTCAAGAACTCAAGGAGCTTCCAAAATATTTGAGGTACGCATTTCTTGGTCCCAACTCTTCTTTACCCGTAATCATAAATGCCAACTTGAATGATGAGGAGGAGTCTAAGTTGTTAGAGGTTCTAAGAAAACATAGAGGAGCTTTAGGGTATTCACTAGAGGAACTAAAGGGAATCTCTCCCTCAATTTGCATGCATAGGATTATATGGAGGATAACCATAAACCCACTATTGAACCACAAAGAAGATTAAATCCTAACATGAAAGAAGTGGTAAAGAGTGAAATACTTAGGATGTTGGATGCGGGAATCATCTTCCCAATTTCCGATAGCAAGTATGTGAGTCCCGTGCATGTAGTCCCTAAGAAAGGAGGTCTCACCGTTGTGCAAAATGAAAAGGGAGAAATGATACCTACGAGAACCACAACAAAATGGCGTATGTGTATTGATTACCGTAAGCTTAATAGTGGCACTCGCAAAGACCATTTTCCTCTTCCCTTCATAGACCAAGTCCTAGAAAGATTAGCACAACATGAATATTTTTGCTACCTTGACGGGTATAGCGGGTTTTGGCAAATTCGTATTCATCCCGATGATCAAGAGAAGACGACATTCACATGTCCTTATGGGACTTTTGCCTATAGACGCATGCCTTTTGGTTTATGTAATGCGCCGTCAACATTTCAAAGATGCATGAAGTCCATCTTCTCCGATATGGTTGAGGATATAGTAGAAGTGTTTATGGATGATTTCTCCGTCTATGGTTCCTCATTTGATGTTTGCTTAGCTAACTTAGACAAGGTTTTGACTAGATGTGAGGAGACTAGCTTGGTGCTTAAATGGGAAAAATGCCACATCATGGTGAAGGAGGGCATAGTACTAGGACACCTCGTTTCTAGTAGGGGGATAGAAGTAGATAAAGCTAAAGTTGAAATAATTGAAAAACTACCTCCTCCCTCTTGTGTTCGTGATGTTAGGAGTTTCTTAGGTCATGCGGGATTTTATAGACGGTTCATCAAGGATTTTTCTAAGATTGCAAAACCATTGTCTAACCTCTTGATGAAGGATGTTCCCTTTGAATTTTTCGAGGATTGCATGAGTTCTTTTTGTAGGTTGAGAGATGCCTTGATTTCGGCTCCAATAATGGCGGCACCCGATTGGAATCTTCCATTCGAGGTAATGTGTGATGCTAGTGATTTCGCCGTAGGGGCCGTCCTTGGGCAAAGGAAGGATGGAAAGTTGCATGCCATCTACTACGCAAGCAAAACTTTGGATGAAACTCAGTGCAATTACACAACGACGGAGAAAGAATTTCTTGCGATAGTGTTTGCATTTGAGAAATTCCGTTCATATCTTGTGGGATCAAAGGTGGTAGTCTTCACGAACCATGCGGCAATCAAATACCTCATGAAGAAGAAAGATGCAAAGCCGAGGCTTCTAAGGTGGATACTCCTTCTCCAAGAGTTTTACCATGAGATCAAGGACAAAACCGGTGCGGAAAATATGGTAGCTGATCATCTATCCCGTTTGCCCATTGAGTACATGTTGGAGATGGAGAATGGTTTGACTATAGATGATTCAAGGGAAGATGAAGTTCTCATGAGTGGAAAGGAGGAAAGGAAAGGTGGATCGACGAACCAAGTAAGTCGGGCCCGAGGTCTTCAGAGTCGGGCCCGAGTTACCTGTGTGTCTGCGAAGCTGGACCGGCGTCCAACCATGTCGGGCTCGGTACACTTCAATGTCGGTCCACGGAAGAAAGTAAGTTCCCTCACTCGATTTCCATTCCTTCTCGTTCTCAATTGATTAATTCTTTCTCTCCCACTTGCCTTCTTTCTATTAGTGTCGTAAGACGAGGGGTTTCCCCTTGGTTTGCGGATTTTGCTAACTTTGCCGTAGGGGGAGTGATCCCACCAAATTTGTCTTATCAAGCTAGGAAGAAATTCTTACATGATGCTAGAAAATATTTTTGGGATGATCCATATCTATACAAGGAAGGGAGTGATCAAATCTATAGACGGTGTGTGTCAAGTGAAGAGGTTGAGAGCATAATTCACCATTGCCATTCCTTTCCTACGGGGGGTCACGCTAAGAGTTCCAAAACCACTTCAAAAATTCTTCAATGTGGTTATTATTGGCCAACCATGTTCAAGGATGTGCATGATTATGTGAGGAAGTGTGAGGAGTGCCAAAGAGAGGGGAACTTATCAAGGAGGAATGAGACTCCTCAAATTGGCATTCTAGAAGTTGAGTTATTTGATGTATGGGGTATCGATTTCATGGGACCATTTCCCACATCGGGGCCTTACAAGTACATCTTGGTAGCCGTGGACTATGTCTCAAAATGGGTGGAGGCCATACCAACAAGAACCAATGATGCTAGGGTGGTGATGAAGTTCTTGAAAAGCAACATTTTTGCAAGGTTTGGTGTGCCTAGGGTTCTCATAAGTGATGGCAGACCTCATTTCATTAAGAGGTGCTTCGAGAATGTGTTGATCAAGTATGGGGTGTCTCATAGAGTTGCTACTCCTTATCATCCTCAAACAAGCGGGCAAGTCGAGGTGTCAAACCGTCAAATCAAGGCTATCTTGAAGAAGACCGTATCTCGATCAAGGAAAGATTGGGCCTCTAAGCTCGATGATGCACTTTGGGCTTATAGAACCGCCTTCAAGGAACCTTTGGGAACTACACCCTTCAATCTAGTTTATGGCAAGGCATGCCATCTTCCGGTAGAGCTTGAGCACAAGGCAAAATGGGCTCTCAAGGAGATGAATTGGGATATCAACTTGGCCGGTGAGAAAAGGTTTCTAGAGCTTCATGAGTTGAGAGAATTGAGGTTGAAAGCCTATGAGAACTCCAAGTTGTACAAGGAGAAGACCAAGAAGTGGCACGATAGGAAGTTAATTCCAAAGACTTATCAAACCGGTGACAAGGTTCTCCTTTTCAATTCAAGGCTTAAACTTTTCCCAGGGAAGTTAAGGACCAGGTGGAGTGGACCATTTGTGGTCCACCATATCTATGCTCATGGTGCCGTGGACTTGGTTGATGAACGAGGACATATTTTCAAAGTGAATGGTCATCGAGTGAAGAAGTTCTATGACAAGGCCGGTCCAAGCGAAGAAGTTAGAGCCTCATGGGCTCTCGTCCTTGCCAATTGACCTAGACATGCCATTGAAGAATAAAGAAATTGTGAGCTCTTCGTACTCTTCTCTCTTGCTTTTAAGTTTTGGTTTCCTTGTTTGATGGGGACATCAAAATTTTAAGTATGGGGTGGGGGTAAGTGTGCTCAGGATTTCACTTGCTTGTGTGTTTGTTATTTTGAGGATATTTGGTTTTCGGTTTCTAGTTTGTGTTTGGGATGTTTGTTTCTTGGTTTGTGGTTTGATGAACGACATGGTTGATTGATTTGGTTTTGAATGGATGAGTCTTTGTTTTTGGTTTTAGAGAAATTTTTGCAAAAATCCATAAAAATTTGAAAAATTGTGTTAAAAACAACAAAAAGATTTTGTGTTTTGTAGTTTTTGGACTAGAAATTCCCATCTTAGATGCCCAAATGAAAGCTAATGATGATGTGATCATGTAAAGTCCTTTGCATATTTTCGGATGGTTTAGCCTCTAAAAAGATGTTGCTTTTGATGTGATCATAATATCTTGCTTGTTTTATTGAACATGTGAGTTCTAGGATGAGTTCTTATGCAACTAAGTATGATTGACCTTTGTGAGATTGATTTTTGGCCATTTTTGGGATGCTTGTTCATATTTGCATATCCCTCATGTTTCTTGTGCGATTAGCTCATGCATGCTTAGTAAAACTTGCTATTGCGGTGTTTATCTATTTTCCAAGACCGTCATGAGATTTGTCCTAGCATTGTCACATTGATTTTGAACTTTATTCTTCTAGTCACATAAATGTTCCATATCCTACCATGAAGTGAATCCTTTGTTTGTAGCCCCGTTTTAGCCTAAGCCTTTGTTTGAAACTCCTCAAAAATATTATTCCTAGCCTTATATGACTTGACCCTTATGGGATTGGACTTTAGAAGAGAGGTTTGGATTGTATTTGAAGAGTTGAGATTCTCTTTGGTTTAAGGGCAAAGAATGGTGTTATGAATCATGTGGGTAGTGCATCTTTGTTGTGCAAAAATGAAAAGAAAGAAAGAAAGAAAGAAAGAAAATGTTGGAAATGGAAAGTGGAATTAAGGCAAAGAGCTTAAATGAAGAAAAAGGGTCCGACCGATTTACAAGCCACATCGGGCCCGATGTCATAAGAAAGTCGGTCCAAGTGTAGAAAGTGTGGAAAATCCAACAAAAAGCCTAAGAGCAAAGATGAAGTGGAATGTTAAGTGAAATTTTGGGTTGAAAGGAAAAATGTTAAATCTTTTGGGATGAGTGTGAAATTGATTGTGGAATTTTGGTGGAGTTGGTGAGAGTTTAGGTTGTTCAATCGCCATTGTAAGCACCACAAGACCAAATAATTCCCACCTTTAGAAATACCAAAAGCCCCATTACAACCCGGCCGAATGGAACCTCTTTGAGGACCTCCATTGAGCCAAGTTCAAATTCTTTGTGTACTTTGTATTAGGCATCTCTAGGTGGAGGAATTGGTGATATTAGCTTCAATAGTAAAGTCCTTACTTGCATGATTTTTGAGCTTGAGTGTTCATTGCTAAACCCATACACATGATGAGTGATACACATTCACATATCCCTAAAGTGAGGCTTAGTTGCATTGACTCTATTCCTTGGAACACTTAATCATGTGTGATGACGTAATCTTGCTTGAATATCAATCACTTGTGCTTAAATGTGTTTTCATACGAGGCTTTACCTGAAGATTATGTTTCGGTCTTGCTTACATTGTTATTGCTTGAGGACAAGCAAGTTTAAGTATGGGGTATTTTGATGTCTCTTTATTTGGTGGTGTTTTTATATATGATTTCCTTTGTAAATATGTTTCTTTTTCCCCTTTTCTTGTGTGTTTTGTTCCTTTTTAGCTTAGTTCCCGTATTTCTACGAGATTCGGAGACTATGCGCGTTTTATGTGTTTTGTAGGTGTTTTGGCATGAATCAAGGATCGTTTTGAAGGAGAGTCGGAACATGGAGCAAGGCCCGAGCTTAAGAGGGAAAGAGAGGAGAAATCCATGAAGAAGAACAAGAGAAAAGCCAACAAGAAGAGGGTGGAACGAGGTCCGGACCGAGTTGCAACCAACACCGGGCCCGACTTGAGTTTTCAACCTCGGACCGACTTGCACAGTAAGTCGGGCCCGAGGTCCTCCGTGTCGGTCCGAGTCGGTCACTGGACTGCTTGGGCTCCAAGGCAAGAAATGGTGAACTTCCACTTTTGCCCCTCATCTATAAAGGCTCTCTTGTCTTCTAATTTAAGGAGGATCCCACACAATTGGGGGTTCCCAAGGAGGTTACCACACTTAGCAAGGAACCAACCCTCAAAAACTCTCAAGAGGATACTTGGAGAGCAAGGAGAAAGGAGAGGAGAAGGAGAAGAGAGAGTATCGGCCTAGAGGAGGAGATTTGATAGGTTTGGTTGATAGATTAGCTTTTCCTTGTTTTGGTTTTGTGGATTTGAAAACCTTTGATTGGAGTTTGTGGACTGCTTTGATTTGTGAATGAAACTTGACCTTGGTTTGAGATTGATGATGTTGATTGCTTTCCTTTTTGATTTGTTTGCTTTCTTTGTTTGCCATATGGAATAGATCTCCTTGATCTTGGGTTATGGGGGAAAACTCTAGCTAGGTTTGGGCTAGAAACCCCAATTCCATAGCCTTGAGTGCTTGATCTAGGAACCCACTCTACATAGAGCTACAATTCCTTGCGAAAGTAAGGAATCAAGGCTTGTGATTGGAAAAGTAGCGAAAGTGAACATGTGTCAATCTCAAGACCTTACTTCGAAGGGGATTACCCCAACGATCGATGTGTAGAAGTGGTTGGAACGAGGGCGAAAGCACTCGATCCTATTCCGATCATCACTTATTGCTTGAATTGGGGTGGAAAAACCTTAATCTACTAGAGAAGGAACCCAAAAGCCCAAGATCTACTTTCAATCTTTGAAGTTTGACAAACCCAGCTACCTCGGGCCCGACTTGCTCTACGTCGGTCCCGACTTCCCTCTTGTCGCCAACATCGGGCCCGACGTGACACTTGTGTCGGTCTCGACTGTTCTCTTTGTTTTCCTTTAGTTTAAGTTCTCCTTTCCAGCTTTCTAGTGTCTAGGCACCTCAATCGAGTAGATTTCCCGAGCGTTCGACACCCACCACGTGCTACAACGGGGTCGGGTTATAAATTGTATCTCTAGACCCTCGCACAAACGAGCGATCAGAGGACATGGCCAGAACCATGATGATTGAAAGCAGAGTTCCTGAGTATTTCTGGGATGAAGCCATCGCTACAGCTACATACATCTTGAACCGAGCCATGACAAGGCCTTTGATCAAGAAGACATCCTACGAGCTCATCAAGGGGAGAAAACCAAACATCTCCCATCTAAGGACCTTCGGATGCACATGCTTTGTACACAACAATGGCAAAGACAACCTTGGAAAATTCGATCCTAGAAGCGATGAAGGGATCTTCCTGGGATACTCGTCACAAAGCAAGGCTTATAGGGTCTATAATAAGAGGACCAAGAAGATAGAAGAAAGCATCCATGTCATGTCCAATGAGAAATCTGTAAAGATGGGAACAAAGACCCAAAGGAAGGGAACTCTGTTCAAACTAGTCAGACAAGAAGACGATGATGATGACGATGATGAGCCAAGGAAGAGGGATAAAGACTATCCAAGTGCAAGTAACATCCCACAACCAGGGAACAACGACGGAGATCCAACTCTCACTGATCAAATCTCCCTCGAGGTTCCCTCTTCAGAAGAACTACAAGATACCTCCAACTCTCTTGTTCCCCAAGACAATACCCGGCCAGAATCAAGTGTTCAGGGGGAACAAAGAGGGAACCTGCCACGAATCTCTGAAGAAACACTCAATGAAGAAGTTGAAGATGAGTGTTCCCATGAAAAGGAAGCCTCCACGGAAGATGACACAAGTGCAAGGGAACCCACTCATACAAGAAACTTTCAACAAAGGAAGGACCATCCCATTGAGAACATCATCTCCCCTTATGATAAAGGTGTACAAACTCGTTCCTCTCTCAATAACTTTTGTGCTTTTAACGCGTTTGTTTCAATGGTGGAACCCAAAAGTATCAAAGAAGCTTTGAAGGACCCAGATTGGATCCAGGCCATGCAAGAGGAGCTTCACCAATTCGAGAGGAACAAAGTTTGGAAGCCAGTTCCTAGGCCCAAGAACAAGAACATCATAGGAACTCGATGGGTTTTTAGAAACAAGCTCGATGATACTGGGGTTGTAGCAAGGAACAAGGCTAAACTGGTGGCACAAGGCTACAGGCAAGAGGAAGGAATCGATTACGTCGAGACCTTTGCACCAGTTGCTAGGATCGAAGCCATCAGACTTCTCATTGCCTATGTTGCTCACAAGGGATTCAAGCTTTATCAAATGGATGTGAAAACAGCCTTCCTCAATGGACATCTCAAGGAAGAAGTATATGTGGCCCAACCCCCAGGATTCGAAAATGAGAAGCTACCCAACCATGTCTACTTCCTAGAGAGGGCCCTCTACGGACTCAAACAAGCTCCCCGAGCTTGGTATGACAGGTTTGATCAATTCCTCTTGTCCCATGGATACCTTCGAGGTTCCATAGACAAGACTTTGTTTTTAAAGAAAGAGTCTAAAGACATCTTGATTGTGCAAGTATATGTTGATGACATTGTTTTTGGAGCAACTAACGAAACTCTTGTAGAGAACTTTAACGACCTCATGAGCAGTGAGTTTGAGATGAGTCTCATTGGGGAACTCACGTTCTTCCTGGGACTTCAAATATCTCAAACCAAGGAGGGAACAAAAATTCATCAACAGAAATACATCAAGGAAATGCTCGTAAAGTATGGGATGGAACACTCCAAGCCCATTGACACTCCCATCTCACCAAATTCAAGGCTCAATGCGGATGAAACAAGTATTAGTGTGGACCAAAGGAACTATCGAGGTATGATTGGGTCCCTTCTCTACTTAGCAGCTAGTAGACCTGATATCATGTTCTCCGTATGTCTTTGTGCTCGTTTTCAAGCTAACTCTATGGAATCACACCTGAAAGAGGTGAAGAGGATTTTCAGGTATCTCAAAGGGAACGATAACTTGTGCCTCTGGTATCCAAGGAACAATTCCCTTGAGCTCAATGCATACACAGATGCGAATTTTGCAGGGCACCTGGTTAATAGAAAGAGAACATCAGGAATGGCCCAGTTCCTAGGGTCATGCTTAGTCTCATGGGGATCTAAAAAGCAAAACTCAGTGGCACTCTCCACAGCTGAAGCAGCATATGTGGCTGCCGCATCTTGCTGTTCCCAAGTTCTATGGCTTAAGTCCCAACTCCAGGATTACGGTATGTCTTTTGGCCCAGTTCCCATACTTTGTGATAATACTAGTGCCATAAACATTTCCAAAAACCCTGTGCATCACTCTAGAACTAAGCATATAGATATAAGGCATCACTTTCTATGTGACAATGTTGAAAGTGGGAACATCTCGATGGAACACTGTAGAACTGAAGAGCAAATTGCGGACATACTCACCAAAGCTTTAGACAGACGTCCCTACCAGCGTTTTCAAATGCTTCTAGGGATGATAACTCTAAACTAAACAAGTCCCTGTTTGTCTCTCTCTCAATGCCTGACTAGTTTATCTAAGATTGCATGATAGGGAACTTGGACTTAATGATTTCACTATGCCATGATTACTAGTCTAAAGATAAATGTGTACAAGGGAACTTTATTTCTTTTGGCCCAACATGATCAACCAGAGTTCCCTTTATCCCTCATTACAAGCCACCATGACGGTTGATCATATAACCTACCCTAATCCAGGGACCAGACAAACGCTTCTCATGAGCCACAGTGTTTACTCCTTTATCGAGTCGCAAATTGTCTGGTTTCCTTTGAGTTCCCTAGCCCCACAAAAGGATGAGTGTGAAGTTCCCTTAACCACTTCACTCTCCTTGACCTTGATAAGATCATGGGAACCGATACATACTAGCAAGGGAACGCTGACACATCTACGATGAAGAACCGTCACTTGGGAAGCGAATTTTTGTGTCAGAAGCTCTGAAGCGTTAAGGGCCAAGTATTCAAATTTTGAAAGGACTTCCCTAGAGATCATGACGCGTGTCCAGAGGCGTGCTATGGAAGTTGAAACGATGCCCCACGTTCATTGGGCAACGGTTATCGAGGTTTTCCCACTTCCCTTTCTACCCTTCGCCCCTTCTCACCTTAAGACCCTCATTTGCCATTTTGGGCTCTTATTCCATCTTCCACCTCTGTCATTCATCTTCTCTTCATCCCTTTCACTCTCTTTTTTCAAGAAACCTCCAAAATCTTCTCTTCCTTAAATCCTTACAAAAATGACCCCTCAACACACCTTCGCCCAGATCAAAGATTGGGTGCATGCAAACCCCAGAATTCTCTTCATTTCTCAATTGCGAGAGATTGAAAAGGAGCAAGACCCAGTCATGAAAGACGTACTCATCCAAGGGCTCTACAACCAAGTAAGCCCTTTCTTGCCACCTCCTCCTCCGGCCGACGACACTCTGGCCTGGACATCTTCCGCCACCTCCTCTGAATCCCTTCCTCCTCCCTCAACCACCAACACCTGCTCCGGAATTGTCATTGTTGACAGTTTCGGAGATGCTCGTCCCTCCATTAATAAGAAACCCAGAAAACCAAAACACCACCATTCATCCAAACGACGCCACTCATACAAAGACCCCTCAAAATCCAAAAAATCCAAACATTCCAAAGATCCCTCAAAATCCAAAAAACGCAAACATACTGAGGTCTCTGAATTTTCGGAGCCCAGGAAGAAGCCCCACTTCAAATTTGAGGAGTACTTGAACTGCTCCAAGGAGAGTTCTTGTATGACCAAACCACCCTTCGTCTTCCACTAAGACTCTGGGACCTCCCAATCCCAGAGTCAACTACCTTCTTCTTCTTCCCTCCCTCTTCCCATAACTGATGGACCTCCCAAACCTCTTCCCTCGAAACAAAAGACTCCTCCACCACCTCCTTCTGTTCCCACATCAAAGGGAACTCCACCTTCATCACTTCCTTCCGTTCCCACAACTACGGGAACTCCAACTCCACCTCCACCCCACAAAACTCCTTCCCCTCCTTCCTCACCAAAACACACCTCTACCGCTCCCACTCCTACCTCGGGGATCTCTACTCCCCAGGTTAACAAATCCACTCCTCCTCCCCCTTCTACACAACTCTCTACTCCTCTTTCTTCTTCTCTTCCTTCTTCCACCACATCCCCCACCACCACAAAACTCCCCTCTCCCTCTCCATCCAAAACTGTCGTCACCCTTACTTCGGACGACGATGACCTCCCTCTCTCCGTGGTCATCGAGAAAATAACCCAGGACCCTCCTCCCCTCATCATGGGAACTGTCGAGCAGGAGGCCCAGCTCAAGGCCATAGAAGAAGAACTCAACAGGGACCCCTCTGAACACACAACTGACCAAGGGACCAAGTCCCCAGAGAAGGTGGCTCCTGAAGAGCCCACGGAGAAAAGGGACCCAGCACCAGCTGGTGGTGCTGGGGCAACTACAAGTCATCCTTAAGATGACGTGGAGGGATCACACTCGAGCTCCTCCGAGGACGAAGGGACCTCAAATGATGAGGTCGAAGACGAAGAAGAAGCTCCAACTGCCAAGGAGCGAGCACAGATCCCGACCCCTGGACACCAAATGGTGGTGTCCACGGGTTCCCAACAGTCAAGGGAACGCGTGCTAATGATCGAAGCGGCTGCACCCCCTCAGCAGAAAGGACCTCGCACGGCTGCACCCCCTCAACAAGGCACCCTGTGGACGAACGTCGGAAGCTCCTTCCTCCACTTATCATTTCTGAAGATGTGCTCAACGACATTGGCCTAGGGGAACTATGGGACCTGATCAAGGCCCAGGGCTGGGAGAACCTCTGCAAGGAAACTGTGAGTGTAGATCCCTCACAAGTGCGTCAGTTCTACAATAACTTTACCATCTCCAATGACTTCACTCAGGGAACTCTCTCCCACGAAGGCGACGAGTTTATATTTACTACGTCCACAATCCGCCTTCAGCTCCAGGTCCCAGTTCAAGGACTCAACGAGCTGCCCAACAAGCTCTGGGGCGACTTCAACAGTGCCGAGGTGTACAACACTATCTTTGAGGGTCGAGTTCCCTCTAAAGTGACCTCGACTCACCATTTGTCCCTGGTCGCCAAGCTTGCTCACCAATTTATCATAAATGTGGTGATCCCTCGCCAGGAGAAGCGTTTGGTCGTCAATATCCCCGATGCCATCATCCTCTATCACTTCCTCCTCAAGAAGCCCATCAACCTTCCCAGAATCATACTTGGGCATATGGAGAAGTGCATGGCTTCCAAGTCCCATTCCCTTCCCTACTCTGGGCTGATAAAGAAGCTACTACAAAAAGAGGGTCTCTACGACGCCTCTAAGGAAGAAATAGTGCTTGGAAGGGAACTGGACATCTCAGTTGTCCAGAAGATGAGGCACTCTGAGCCGGTAGAGGAAGCGGCTCAACTGGAATCTGGTGAAGATGGGAACTCTCCGGTTTTGCTCCGCATCGCAAACACCCTCGACCAGATTGCCAAGGACCAAGCAACGTTGGCCAGAGGATAAGAAAAGCTTACACAAGTCCTGACGCGCCTCTGTGATGCACTGTTCCCCGCAGCCCCATGATCTCTCATTTCTTTTTCCCTTAATCCAAACATGACCACAAAATTGTACTTGAGTTCCCCTTGTACATATTTTCTTAAGTAATGCATTGGTTTTTAATTTGATTGCGTGTTCCCTTCTTCCCTATTATTGCTTTGCTTGTTTTCGATGATGTCAAAAGGGGGAAAGACAAAAAATGCGAGATGAGTTAAAAGTTTAACTTATCACAGAACATGCATAAGCTAAGGGGGAACAATTGCATAAAAAGCTAAGTAAGAACTAGGTGTCTCACCAGAAGTGGCTCCCTAAATCTAAGTGTTTCACTAGAAATGACTTCCCAAAATCATACTTAGGAACTCATCAACATATCATTCATTGAAATACTTGCATATTTTGTGATGGGTTTGTCATCATCAAAAAGGGGGAAATTGTTGGGACGTTGTTGGGACCTCTGGTTCTAAACAACGGATAAACGTTGTCATTCTCCAAGTTTTGATAATGACAAACACTATAAGGAACTAATGTGGTTTGTTCAAGTATTTCTAAGGAACGCAGGTACAACCAAGAACTCCCATGAATGACCAAAAGCCACAGAAGCTCACAATGCAGAGTTTCCATCAAGGGAACTCTGAAGAGGAAAGTTCCCATGAAATGGGAACTCCCAGAAATGATCAAGAGAACACAAGCTTACAACGATGAAGAGCTTCCATCAAGGGAACTCTGAATAAGACAGTTCCCATGACATGGGAACTCACATGTCAGGACAACGACCGTTCAGCGCAGATCGCGGGATTCTGTCTGGGACAACCCAAAGGAACAGTCTGAGGATCAGACTGTCACGCTTGATCCAACGGTCAGATTGATCCAAGAAGTTGACCTAGTTCAAACCAAAGTCACATGTGAAGAAAGTACAACTTGGGCATCAAGCAAAGGGCATTTTGGACACAAACGAAAGATGCGACTGCCCTAGCTCACCTAGACTATAAAGCCAAATGAATAGTACTCGGATTGAGTACTTCTCCCAGAACTCACAAACACCCACACCAGAGAAAAGAAAGAAAAGGAAGAGAAGTCCCCGACGGCGAGTGTGTGATCTCGACGACGGTGAAGCCGAAGTTCCTAGAGGCAAGGGAACTGAGAAGTCGGTGTAAGGTTTGAGTTATTTGTATTTTGTTGTTGTGAGCTTAGGAACTCAGTTGAGAGGATTTACTAGTGTTGCTAGAGTTAGGAAGAACTCGTAGGAACAGAGAAGTGTGAATCCGGCTGTTGTAACTAAGGAACAAAGCAATCAACATAAGTAAGTCATTCAAAATCCTCCAAGCGGAGGTAGAGGTTTACCCATACAACTAGTTGGTTGTAGTGGGGTTCCTCTATAAAGGAATTGTGTTCTTTACTGTCTTTAATACTTGCGAACTGTTTATTTCCGCTGCCTTGGGAACAGCTTAATTGCTAGTTCCCAAGCTCTTTGCTAACGGTTTACGATCCAACGTGGGACAAATTGTACCTGAAAGTTAGCCCGACAAAACCAAAACGAACACTAAAAATAAAACTACTAAAAATAAAAAAACTAAAAGAAATAAAAGAAAAGAAAAACTTACCTCGGGTTACCTCCCCAGCAGCGCCTTTGTTTAACGTATTTTGGCCCGATGTCCTTTATGCTCAGAATAGATCATCATCAATTTGAAACTGGACCTTTTTCCCTTCATGTGCCATAGATAATAGGCCCTTTGATACATCAATTACGGCGATCGCCGTCTTCATAAATGGACGTCCCAACAGCAAAATTGGGTCGTATCTCCCCTTACCGCTCTCTAGGACATAAAAGTCCGTCGGAAAAATTAAGCCATCCACCTGCACTAAGACATCTTCCAAAAATCCTTTCAGATGCGCTTTAGAGTGGTCAGCCAGTTCAATAGTAATATTAGAATCGTGTAATGGCCCTAGACCTAACCTCTCATAGATGCTAAGTGGCATAACATTAATGGATGCACCTAAATCTGATGAAACCCGAAATAACAGCTACGCTACGAGGTTGACGAACAACTTTGAGAATTACACCTAGACCTCCTACGAGGTTCCGACGTCAAACCTAATGTTGCGAGGTTGACTCTAGGGTGAGGTAGATTTGGGTACGTGGTGTAGAGAGCTTTGTGAGGTTTTGTAGCGAGGTCTTTGGTGTGGGCGAGGTCCCTATATGACTTGGAGTCTTTTTTGTGGACTTCTCCTGTCTGTAGCGAGGTCTTTTGACGATGTCTCTATCACGTCGATCTTCAACAAGCAAGAGAGTTCTTGAGTTCAAGTGGTTTTTCGACCCCTTCTTCCTACGAGGTTCTCCTCTATTTATAGAGAATTGGGGAGCCGAATTTAGGCCAAGGTCCGATGTGGGACGCTCGGAATAGGGGTTTTTGATTGGTCCGGGGACGAGGCCGCTTGTGATTGGTTTGGGAATAAGGTCTCTTGTGATTGGTTCGGGAATGAGGTCGCTTGTGATTGGTCTGAGTGGGTGGGTGCGTTAGTAGAGTCGGTGACGAGCTCGATATCTCGTCCCGGGTAGTTGGGAGACCTCGCGAGGGTATGAGTTTTGTTTTAAATAAACGAAGGGTATGGGTGTGGGTCCCTAAATTGCCTTTGGGAATCTCTCCGGGCCCACTTGCTCTTGGTACCTCGGGCCCACTTCTTGTTTTACTGTTTTGGACATCATCACAACCCCATGGCCCGGGGACCTCGCTCTGAGGTTCGCAGGCCATAAGTTCCTTGGGGCCACGGGGTACGGGGAGGGGATCCTGCGAGGTTTCCTCCTTTGCGAGGTTTCTTCCTTTGCGAGGTTTCACACTTAGGATTTTCTTCCGCTCACACGGGCAGATCTTCCCGGGCCTGTTCTTCGTGCTTTAGACTAATGGGCCGTTTTGGTAGGGTAGGCCCAATAAGCCTTTTGCGGGTGAGGTGAGGCCCCAACCTGCTCTTTATAAGGGCGTATCTCACACGCTTCCCCTTCATCTTCTCCTTCATCGTTTCGCTTTCTTTCTCTTTGTCTTCTCAGTTTTCTGCGAATGGTTCCCGAGACTGTTTTCGACGAACCTCCACCGCTTCCCAACCGTGTCAACGCTCCTTCCACGCTGATTCTAAACAAGTAAGTCCCCGACTCTCTTTCTCTCGTTTTCTGGCGTTTTTTGCCTCAAATTCTTCTTTGCCTGTTTTTTGTTTCGCGCTTTGGTTGGGCGACGGTGTGTCGCCTGGCGTTTCGCGCCGATGTCACGGTGGCGGAGCGGCGGTGGTGAGGGGGCGGGTGCGTCTGTGTGTCGTCTGGCGTTTTTTCCGTTTTGGTCTTCGCTTGTTCTATGTGTTTTGTCTTTCTTTTCTTTCCTTTTTTGGGTGACGGTGTTTTGATGGGTGTCCCTCGCCGGCGCTGTGGCGGTGTGACAGTGGTGAGGGGCAGTCACCGTCGTGAAGTTACCGCTGTGTTTTTTGGGTTTATTGCTCGTTTGGGGTGGCGGTTAAACTTCTGCTTCTCCGCCCACCACTTTTTGAATTTCGAAACCCTCGGGAGCCCAAACGTCATGATGTCTGATTGACGGGACGTTTGGGCTTCCATCGCTGGCTTCCACCGTTGGTTGGCCTTCTTTCTCTTTCCTTTCTTTTGGCGCTTCAAATTCTTCTTTGCCGTCCTATCTTGTCTGAGTAACTTCTAGGATGCCACGTGGCTTTCCCCCTTATGACTTCGCGCTTCTTTCTTTCCGAGGTTATGATCTCGTGCTTTTTTCTTTCCGAGGTTACGATCTCGCGCTTCTTTCCTCCTGGGGTTATGACCTCGTGCTTTTTTCTTTCCGAGGTTATGACCTCGTGCTTTTTTCTTTGGTGACCTTGCCCCTAGTGCCTTACTGACCGTTTCTTTTCCAGATGCTAGCTTTTCGCGGCCTAGACGTTGCCCTTTCATGCCTAGGAGAGTTTCTGCGAGCCCACCACCTGGTTTTGTTTTCAACGTTCAAGAGAATTTCTACCAGGAGGTCTCCGAATCTGTAGGGATTGTAGAGCCTAGTGATTCTCAGAACCCAAGTTCCCCTTCGTTGGTCTTCAGGGAGCCTTCGTCTAGCGACTCCGCTGCTTCGATCAATTCACTCTTTCCCCGCCTTCGCGTTTATTCTGGTGTCGAAATGGCCTCCTCTTCTTCTCCTGATGTGATCGCCGTCGAGGTTGAGGCGAGGTTGGATGCGGCAATTGCTTCAGCCTCGGCTGCGTACGTGCCCCCGAGCTTTCCTGAGGCTTATATTACTGACGCCATGTCTGGTGTTCCTACTATCCTCGAAGAACGGATTCCCATGAGCTCGAGCATTCCCGAGGCCTATCTGTCCGAGGGGATGCCCACCGATCTTAAGATGGACGACCTCGCGAAGATAGTTGTGGACTTCCCCTGGCCCGAGGGAGTCGAGCTGGCACTCCCAGAGGAGGAGGGACGGCCCTTGGCGTCCTATGAGGGGTGCGCGGTCGTGCACCTCTTCAGTCTTCAAGCGGGTTTCATGCTGCCTTTGGCCCAGCACATCGTGGATTTCCTGTCGGCTATGGGTGTCTGTCCTGCCCAACTGTTTCCGAATGCTTGGTGGCTGTTGTGTGCCTACACGATTCGAAGTCGCGAGCTCATGGACGAACCGAACCTCGATGATTTGTCGGCGTTAGTTTTAGCGAGGAGGGAACCTCGGTGTTCCCTTGTCAATCTCAGCACGCCAAACGTCAAGATCACCACGACCCAGTCGAACATCGAGACGTGGAAACCTAAGTGGTTTTGGATTCGAGATCTCAGCGGGAGATATCTCAATTTCCCTGTGGCGCCGGGTACCTTCGACAGGTGCGTGTGCCCGTACAAGGTCGCCGAGTTCCAGGCACTCAAGGCTCGATCTACAGCGTACCAGGCGCCCTATGAGATATACCTTTCTCAAGACCAGCTTGAGCGGGCCGGCTGAGCCTCTGTTTCCCTCCCCGCGAGGGTGGAGAGGGTATTTTATTCTTTTTCTGATTGCTCTTCTTTTCTTTGTAATGTTACGATGTTATAAACCTCGTTATATTTGTTTCTGACTTCTTCTTAACTTGCTTTTTTCTTTTTTTATGCTTTTTCTCTTGACAGTGGATCTTCTGCACGCTCTTACCATGAAGTCGAAGGGAAACAACCCCTGACTTCTAGTTCCAAAGTCCTGGCTCCCCGGGCTCCCAAGGGGATAATCATCAACGAGCCAAGCTCGCAGGCGACGACGGGTACAGCGCAGCCTAAACCTGTTCCGCCGACGATCGCGGCCGGGGGGTCCCGCTCAAGGGAATGTCGCGAGGGCGTCTCAGTGGGACGTCGCGGGGCCGCCCCAAGGGGACAAAAGGTCTGAGGCGGTCCCGCCCAAGAGGTATGTGAGCGACAGGCCAAGGAACTCGCCGAGGTTGCGGAGAGGTCCAAAGTCGCGGAGGCTGCGGCTAAGAAGCGGGCCGAGGCCGCGGAGACCTCGGCGAGGGAGGAGGCAAAGGCGGCGCTGGCGGCGAAAGAGGGGTAGAAAAATGCGAGGGATGAGGTTGAGGTTTTGAGTAGTGAGAACGATGAGCTTCGGGGTAAGCTCTCCGCTGAACACAAGTTTTTTGAGGAGAAGGAGGCGGAGGTTTTGAGGCCCGAGGAGGAAATCAGGCGTCTTGAAGGGCGTATTGTTGAGTTCAACAAGGAGGTCGAGGCCACGGGTCCTAAGTACGTGGACTCGGAAGAGTACAAGGCGGAGCTGGTGGAGAGCGTGAGGAAGATGTTCCACCAGGTCGTCCGCATGGGCGTCAAACAGGCGGTGGCCAAGTACGGGCACCTCGATCCCCAGATTGTCTTCTTCAACCCCAACTGCAATGAAACTATGGGGGAGTTGGGGTCGGAGGACCCCGAGGGGGAATGCGAGTTCTTCCTCAACGAGGATGGGACTGTGTCCAGCACCGCGCCCCAGAGGTAGATCTCATTGGAGGGAACCCGGAGTTTATCTCCACGGGACCTCAGCCCGCGACCGATGCGCTTGCGCCTCTTCCCTCCGCTACCCCCGCTGAAGCTTCCAAGAGTGAAACTGCCGACCTCACCGGTCCCGACGCCGAAACCCTTAAGAAGTGAAAACCATTTTTTTTCCTGGGGGCCCTACGGGGTCTGTAATTAAAACATCTCTTTTTTTTGTTTGGGTGGCCCTACGAGGTCTGTAATCGAACATCGCGGTCCTCGTGGCCTTTCTATCTTTATGCCTTATGTCACTTTCTTTTCCTATGCTTGTTTGTTTGTTTGCCTTAGTCTTTCTTGCATACGTCTATCTTTATCCATCCAACCCCATGGTTCGAGTACCACATCTTTTGTGGAACTCGGGCCACATCGGGCGTTTTAGTTCCGCATCGAGGTCATGAGCTTCTGTCGGACCTCGCCTTTCACTAAATTCGGCTTCGATGCTCCGGAAGTTCCTTCCAACTTAAAACAATTGTTAGCGAATCCTGCCTTCTTAGGGGGTCCACGAACCTCGTCCGTACCCCAAGCGGGAAGCGAGGGGTGGACTTAACGAGATTCTCCAACCCCAAGCGTGAAGCGAGGGGTGGATTTAATTAAAAACGAGATTGTTCATACCCTTGGAACGGGTATGGATTTTGTTGAACGTTGTACGTCTAACCCGGCGGAACCACGAAAGGGTACCCCCGGGGACCTGCCGTCATCCACGGAGGGGTCTCAGCCATGTTGTCGGGATGTTGGGGGAAGAAATTGTTTGGGCAAGCCATTTTGAGGGGTGTTAAGGAGTCAAGGTTCGCACTAAACGGGAGGCTGCTTAGGATGAAGAAGTTTCCCACAGACAACGCCAGTGATGAAACCCGAAATAACAGCTACGCTACGAGGTTGACGAACAACTTTGAGAATTACACCTAGACCTCCTAAGAGGTTCCGAGGTCAAACCTAAATGTTGCGAGGTTGACTCTAGGGCGAGGTAGATTTGGGTACGTGGTGTAGAGAGCTTTGTGACGTTTTGTAGCGAGGTCTTTGGTGTGGGCGAGGTCCATGTATGACTTGGAGTCTTTTTTGTGGACTTCTCCTGTCTGTAGCGAGGTCTTTTGACGATGTCTCTATCACGTCGATCTTCAACAAGCAAGAGAATTCTTGAGTTCAAGTGGTTTTTCGACCCCTTATTCCTACGAGGTTCTCCTCTATTTATAGAGAATTGGGGAGCCGAGTTTAGGCCAAGGTCCGATGTGGGACGCTCGGAATAGGGGTTTTTGATTGGTCCGGGGACGAGGCCGCTTGCGATTGGTTCGGGAATGAGGTCGCTTGTGATTGGTTCGGGAATGAGGTCGCTTGTGATTGGTTCGGGAATGAGGTCGCTTGTGATTGGTATGAGTGGCCAGGTGCGTTAGTAGAGTCAGTGACGAGGTCGAGACCTCGTCCCGGGTAGTTGGGAGACCTCGCGAGGGTATGAGTTTTGTTTTAAATAAACGAAGGGTATGGGTGTGGGTCCCTAAATTGCCTTTGGGAATCTCTCCGGGCCCACTTGCTCTTGGTACCCCGGGCCCACTTCTTGTTTTACTGTTTTGGACATCATCAAAATCAAGCATAGAATGCTCAATTTTAGCCTCACCAATTGTAACGGGAACAGTAAACCTCCCTGGATCTCCATACTTCTTAGGCAATTGCCTTTGAAGCATGGAAGATACATTTTCAGTGTTTTCTACAAGATTAATTTTCTTAACTTGTCCTTTTTCTTTTTGCTTCCTCTTTATAGTACATAATTCTTTCAGAAATTTAGCAAAACGAGGAATACTTTGAACAAGTTTAAGCAAAGGGACATTTACCTCACACTTGGAGAAGGTTTTCGAAAATTTCCTTGTCATTGGTTGGTCTCCTGGTGTCCTTCAGTGCCTCAGGAAACAGTGGAGCGGGCTTTTGTGAAGCCATGGGGGGAAACGAAGGTCTGATATAGCCGTCAGATTCTGTCAGAGGGGCGATCCGCGAGCGCGGAATGGGATCTGCGGGCGCGGAAATTTTCAGCGGGCGCGAATTCTGTGTTTTCCTCGATTTCTGCGCCGCGAACAGAACTGTCCTCTGGTGAACTCGGCTGTTTTCCGTTGGCCGAAATTTCAATATCTAGCTCTTTCACACTCCTTAATGTCATTGCACTCACATTCTCTCTCGGGTTAATGGGCTGAGATGGCAGTTTTCCCGAGTCCTTAGCTTCTAGACGATTCAGAGTGGTTGCAATCTGACTTAACTGAATCCGCCAGCACCTCGGTTCAGAACTCATGTCCCACTTCGGGGGCTATTTTGACTCACTTCGAGTTGGAATTTGGACTCGGAGTAAAAACATGAATTGTAGCTCTTTGGATTAACTTTCCAATGATGCCAAACTCAACTTTATCACATCACTATAGCTTCCGAACGAGCTCTCACAAGACAGAGGTGTCGAACCAGCAACTGCAATGGATTGCCCGAATTCAAGCATTCTTCTCCCGATTTCCATTCCTTTCACACTTGTTCACTTTAAGACCTGTAAAACAACATAGAACAAGTGCAAAAACCCAAAACTCCTAGACACTCTAATAACTTAAAGAAACTAACTAAAACAACCTAAAACAAAGCAAAGGGAACGTAAACATGCATCCTAAATACTACCTATATGCAAGCTATCAGTCTTGTAGAGGATAGAGGAGATGGGGAGGGAGTCATCATCGTCGTTGTCATCGATGTCGATGGGTTCTAGATTTTAGTGTTATGGAGTAAGAGAGATGGAGGGTGTGGGAATGAATTCTTTTGAGGGGAGAGGGAGTATTGGGGATTTCGGTAGTGGTGGTGTGGGAGACTTGGGTGGAAGTGGTTTTTGAGCTCTGGGTAAAGGTGGTGTAGGTAATTTTACTGGAGGTGGTGGAAGGTTCCTTGGATACCATAATTTTACTGGAGCTCTGGGTAAAGGTGAGTTTCGAAGCCTTGGATTGTGGCTCAGAACTCTGAGATTGTTGAGTTTTGGAGGTGGATGTTGTGGATTTGGAGCTTCATGGATTGAAGCTATCGAAAATGGTGGTGTAGTGAAAGTTAGCAAATTTGGAGGGGGGGAGGAAGATTATCGGTTTGGGTAGTGGAAGATGTTGGTAGGGCTTTAGTGGGAACTATGTAGAGACTAGGGTAATTTAGTTAACTTTTGAAAGTCTAAGATGCATTATGTAATTTCCCCTAAATGTCTGGTATTCTGATGTAAACCTCTTTGGGTATTTAAACCTTCTATCAATGGAATAGTGACCTAGCTTGCTTTTACCAGAAAACAAAGCGGCGCTCTCTTTTATGGAAACCAACAAATTCATAGCAAATTGAAAACTTTCATGGTATCAGAGACATGAGCACTCTATCCGATGATGATCTTCGGCTTCTTCGAGAGCAAGAGCTGGAAGAAGCACGAACAAGAAGAAATAGAGAAAGGCGAGAGTTAGATGCTGGCGACGAGTAGTACCTGCACCACTCCAATCACCCTAGTTACAAGCTATCAACAAACCTTCTCAATGACCAAAACTTCAATCACTGGAAGAGGTCAATAGAGGTATCCCTTATGGCCAAAAACAAATAAGGGTTTGTGCTAGGAACTTGCTTGAGACCTAATGAAAATCAATATATGTCTGCTCAATGGGATAGATGTAACAACATGGTTATATCTTGGATTTACATTCTGTAGAAAAGGATATTGCAGAATCTGTCATTTATTGTAAAATTATTGCACAAATCTGGAAAGAACTTTCATCTCGTAATGCCATGTCGAATAGGACCAGAATCTATTAGATTCAGAGGGAAATTTCTCACACTATTCATGGGACTTCATCCATTACAACTTACATCACAAAGATGAAACGGTTGTGGGATGAATATTCTCTGTTACTTGAAGATATTGCTTGTGTTTGTGGGTCGAGTGTTGCTGTTATAGGAATTATTGAAGATCAGAAAATTGTCCAGTTTTTGATGGGATTGAATGAGTCTTACAATGCAGTCAGAGCTAATGTTCTTATGATGAGTCCATCGATTACACTCAATGATGTGTATAGAATAGTTTTAGAAGAAGAGCAACAAAGAGAGATGGGAAATGAACACAAAACCATCGCTGAACCAAGAGCAATGGCAGTGTAGAAGGACAAGGAAAAGAATTCAGAATCTCTAGCTCTGACAGCTCATAGTAGGAACCAGACTTATGGTTAGTCAAGAGATGAGTCCTCGAGTCAAAGAGGAGGAAGGGGCTCATCTAAAAGAGGCAGAGGCCGTTCAAACAATTTGTATTGTGACCACTATCGTATTGGTGGCCACTCAACTAAGTCTTGTTGGAAGTTACATGGTTATCCTCCCAATTTCAAACCAAGATATTGTGAGCATTGCAAGAAGGATAATCACATCACTGAAACATGTTGGAAAGTGCATGGTTATCCTCCCAACAATAGAAACAACTCTGATGGAAAAGGCATGGCAAATTCAGCTTCCTTCAATACAACCAATCAAGGGACTGGGTTCACACAAGAGCAAATCTCGAAGTTAATGTCCTTTCTAGCAAAGTCTGAACTGCATTCTTGGCTGGTAAGAGTTTTGGTTTCCTTTCACATGCTAACTCTTTATGGATCATTGATAGTGGATCCACAAACCACATCAACCCAAACCTTAACCTCTTAACCAATCGTGTCAAACTCACCACACCATCTTCAATAACTATGTCGAATGGCAAAACTGCTTCTATCCAACACATTGGAGATTTAATTCTATCTCCAAATGTCATCTTAACCAATGTCTTTCATGTCCCTGATTTTCACTTTAATCTATTATTTGTCCATAAGCTTATCAAAGAGCTATCTGTTGATGTCATTTTTACTCCAAACTCTTGTCTCATTCAGGGCCCTTCGATGAAGAATCCAGCGTGTCATTGGTGAAGAGATGAATGGCCTCTATCTAGCTAATAAGCCTGATTTTTGTAAGCAGAATGTTTCTGCATCTATTTTCTGTTCTAATCATGATACTTCTCAAACTCATTCCTTTTCTGGATATGTTTTGAATATTTCTGATGCATCTATGAATGAACCTTTTGTCTATCCTTCAGTTCATTATAGTGTTTTAAATCATGATTCATGTGATTTGTGGCACTGTAGACTTGGCCACACATCTTTTCATATGTTCACACGCATTCCTTCTTTGCGACATCTTTCACAACCATCTTATGTTTGTCAAATTTGTCCCAAAGCCAAACAACATAGGAATTCATTTCCAAACTCTGTCAACCGAGCAAAAGAGCCATTTGACATAGTCCACATCGAAACTTGGGGTCCATATAAACACTCTACACACAATGGCTACAAATTCTTCTTGACCATTGTGGATGACCACACTAGGTGTACTTGGACTTATCTTATGGTTCACAAAAGTGATGCCTTGCCCATCCTTATTTCCTTCTACCAACTCATCCTTACACAGTTTCACACTAAAATTAAAATCATAAGGTCTGATAATGCAGCCGAATTTTGTGATCAAACTGCCAGAGACTTTTATTCATCTCATGGTATAATACATCACACCTCATGTGTGGATACACCCCAACAAAATGGGATAGTTGAGAGAAAACATAGGCATCTCTTAGAAGTTGCTCGTGCCCTTCTTTTTCAATCAAAACTGCCCATCAAATACTGGGGAGAGTGCATCCTAACTGCCACTCACCTCATCAACAGAACTCCATTGTCATCCATAAACTTTCAAACCCCTTTTTCTCTTCTTTTCCACAAAGAACCTAAATACACTCATCTCAAAGCCTTCGGCTATCTATGCTTTGTGGCAACTAGCAAAAGAAACAGAGATAAGTTCCAATCCAGGTCTTCTCCTTGCGTTTTTGTTGGATATCCTTTTGGACAAAAGGGTTATAAGGCCCTAAATCTCCACACTAAACAAATCATCATCTCTCGGGACATTATTTTCCATGAAGCATACTTTCCATTTCACCACATCACAGATTCCTCTAACCTCACATTACCCTCTCTGGTTGTTGATAGCATAGAATTTATATTCTCACCCAATAACACTCCTTCATCTTCCCAAAATCATCCTACCGTCCCAGATTCTCTTGATCAAACTCTTCAAATTCCAACTTTTGTTCAAGATATCCCTTCCCCACCAGAACCTATTCCACCACCTCCTTTAAGACAATCCACAAGAATACGTGGCCCACCAAGTTACCTCAGAGATTATGTTTGCAACCAATGCTCTATCTTCATTCCTCCCTCTTTCCTATCAATTCCACATACTACTGCCTTCCTTAGCCATTTTACCACTTATACTGAACCAACCACATATGAAGAAGCTATCAATGATTCCAATTGGGTCATAGCTATGAAAAAAGAACTCGATGCCCTCCAAGCCAATGGTTCTTAGTCGACTGTTCCCTTACCTCCTGGTCAGAAACATGTCGGTTGTAGATGGATATACAAAGTTTAGCTCAAAGTTGATGGTAGCTTAGTAGCAAAAGGTTTTACACAAAGAGAGGGGATTGATTTTCATGATACCTTCTCTCCGGTAGTCAAAATGACAACAATTAGAAGCATTATTGCCATTGCTACATCAAAGAATGGCCAATGTATCAACTAGAAGTCAACAATGCTTTTTTGCATAGTGATCTCTATGAGGAAGTATACATGGTCATGCCACAAGGCATTTTAAATCCACAAAATCTGGTTTGCAAGCTCCACAAATCCATCTATGGTCGCAAGAAAGCCTCACGACAATGGTTCCACAAACTTACTTTTTCACTCCAAACCAAAGGCTTATTACAATCCAAGAACGATTACAGTCTCTTCATCAAACAACATAATTCTCATACTACTATTGTGGCTGCCTATGTCGATGACTTGTTGGTCACAGGATCGGAATTGCATGAAATCAACTCTCTCAAGGCTTATGTTGATTCCACATTCAACATAAAAGGTCTGGGGATTCTTCACTATTTTCTTGGCTTAGAGGTTCATTATCTTCCTGAAGGAGTAGCACTCACTCAACATAAGTTTTTTTCAGATCTCATCCAAGAGTTTCCTGTTAAGTTCTCCAAGTCAGCTTGTTCCCCTTTACCTCTGAATGTTAAACTTCATCCAGATGAAGGAGAGCTCCTTGATAATCCAACCCTTTATAGAATTGTTGTTGGAAAATTAAACTTCCTCACACATACTCGGCCTGATCTAAGTTTCTCTGTCTAGGCCTTGAGCCAATTCATGCAAAAGCCTCAAAGTTCTCACGTGGATGCTCTCCATCATTGTCTGAGATATCTGAAACATACCCTACATCATGGAATTTATCCTGAATGGTTGTGCCAATCCAACATTAGCAACTTACACAAATTCTGATTGGGCTTCTTGTCCTTCTACCAGACGATCTGTCACTGTTTTATCATTCTCCTTAGCAACTCTCCCATTATTTGGAAATCTAAAAAGCAAAGTGTTGTTTCCCGCAACTCAGTTGAAGCAGAATATAGAGCTGTGGCTCAAGTTTCATCAGAATAAGTCTGGCTTGTTCGGTTATTACAGGAGCTTGGTGTTGATTTGACCAAACCAATTCATATGCATTGTGATAACATGTCTGCCATCGAGATTGCCATGAATCCAGTCCTTCATGAAAGGACCAAACACATTGAGATCGATAATCATTTCACTCGTGACAAAGTTCTTGACTCATTGATCTTTGCTATATCCCAAGTCATTCTCAACTGGCTGATATTTTTACTAAGATCACTCCATCTCATCATCAGTCTCAATTACTCTCCAAGCTCGGGATGTTTCGTCCCTCACCATCTCCTAGATTGAGGGGGGTGTAGATACTAGGGTAACTTAGTTAACTTTTGAAAGTCTAAGATGCATTATGTAATTTCCCCTAAAAGTCTGGTATTCTGATGTAAACCTCTTTGGGTATTTAAACCTTCTATCAATGGAATAGTGACATAGCTTGCTTTTACCAGAAAACAAAGCGGCACTCTTTTTTATGGAAACCAACAAATTCATAGCAAATTGAAAACTTTCAATGATTTTAGGCAATTGAGGATTTGGGCCAAGAATTTTTAGCTCCAAAATGGATTTGGGAGCATTCGGATCAAATGGGCGGTGGACATTGGGACAAACAAACTCGTTAAGCATGTTGCAGATTTTTTGTTTCTTCAAAGGATTGGTTACATTCTCCGCCTCTTGAAGGATGGTGGTGAAGAAGGATTTTTGCTTAGAGTCGATCCATTGTTGGACAAGCTCATTTGGATGTCGGGGCTTTTGGGCACTTGGTAGTAGGCAGTTATGTTTTTCTTGGGTTCCATTTTGTTTTGTGTGAGAGAGCTTTTAGAAGTTTGCTAGAAAAGGGAAATGTTTGGAGTTGTAGCAAAAGAGAGCAAATAAGGGAGACAAAGGTAGAATATGGCCCAAATTTGGCAAAGTTAAGGTTTTAACATTTGTAGGAAGGGGTATATTGGTAAAAGGACATGTTCCCATTTCAAAAATCAACCAATCGTAGCGTAGTTCTTTTCAACTTCCTCTGCAAGTCATCAACATGTGTCACGTTTTACCATGGTGGTCCAATCACATGAAGAAACGCGTTGCTCAGAATCAATCCTCCTTCTTAAGCAATCTAACACATTTTTCTTGTCTTCCCATGCAACGATTCACATTCCTTTTGCCGCTTCAACTTCCCTTGGGAACTATTCCAAGATGTAAGACCCATTGTTCCGGAGCGTTGCCTATGATCAAGTTTTAAAGGCCAGTTTTGGGTAGAGTGGGTATAGGAACTCATATCCTAACATATAAAAATAAGGGTAGGGAATAATGAAGGGAACCAGGCAATGGTAACCCATAAAAGTAAGGTGGAAGAGGGTTCATAGGAAGTGTTTGCATGTTGCACGATTTAGGGTGGTCTTATCATCAAACATCATTGTGGCTTGTAATGAGGGTTAGGAACTCATATTGATCATTTTAGGCACAAAAAAGTAATGGTTCCGTAAATGCAAAACTTATGCTTTAGACTACTAAGAATGAAAGGTGAAAATCCTGGTCATATAGTTCCCTAACATGCAATTCACCAAAAATATCCGATCATGGAGGGAATAATGAGTTAAGACTTGTTTAGTTTTTAGTTATCTTCCCTAGGAGCATACGGAGATGCTCATAGGAACGTCTGTCTAATGCTTTGGTAAAAATGTCCTTGATTTGCTCTTCGTTTCTAAAGTGTTTCATAGAAATGCTCCCATGCTCAATATTATCACGCAGAAAGTGATGCCTTATATCTATATGCTTGGTACGTGAATGATGCACATGATTTTTGGAAATTTTTATGGCACTAGTGGTATCACAACGAATAGGAACAATGCCTAGGGACCAACCGATCGTGATAACCTTGCTAGGGACATACCACAATCCTATAGTTGGTTCTTTAGCCAAAGCACTTGGGAACAACATGAGGCGGCTATAATATACTCAATTTCAGTAGTTGAAAGAACTACGAAACATTCCTTCTTTGATCCCCATGACACTAAGCATGATCCAAGGAACTATGCCATAGAGGTGCTCTTTCGATCGACATGATGTCCATCAAAGTATGCGTCAGAGTAGCCAACTAATTCAAGGGAACCATTCCTTGGATATCATAAGTACAAGTCATCTCTACGCTTCAAGTACTTGAAAATTTTCTCTACCGCTTTCAAGTGTTATTCCTTAGGATTAGCTTGAAAATATGCACAAAGGAATACTAAAAATATAATATCAATCCTACTAGCGGTGAGATAGAGTAGGGAACCGATCATACCTCTGTGCACCCTTTGTTCCACGCACAAACCTATCTCATCCGCATTTAACTGAGTGTTGGGGAAGATGGGAGTGTCAATTCCTCTGTATGTTTCAATCCCATACTTCTCCAACATTTCCTTAATTACTTATGTTGATTGATTCTTGTTCCCTCCTTGGTTTAGGAAATTTGGAGCACCAAGAAGAATGTTAGTTCCCCTATCATACTCATTTCAAACCCGTTGCTCATGAGATTCTTAAACTTTTCAACAAGAGAAGAGTTAGCGACACCAAAGATAATATCATCTATGTAAACTTGCATAATTAAAATATCTTTGGAAACTTTCTTAATGAAGAGAGTCTTGTTAGTGGAACCGTGAAGCTAGCCATTTGACAATAGGAACTAAGCAAACCTATCATACCATGCGCGAGGGGATTGCTTTAGGTTTGTAGAGGGATCTTTCTAGGAAGTAGACATGACCAGGGTAGTTCCCATCCTCAAAACCTAGAGGTTGAGCTAAATAGACTTCTTCCTTGAAATAGTCATTCCGGAACGTTGTTTTCACATCCATTTGATAGATTATGAACCCTTTGTGTGTTGTAAAGGCTATCAAGAGGCGTATTGCTTCGATCCTTTCTACATGAGCAAAGGTTTCATCATAATCTATGCCTTCCTCTTGATTGTAACCTTGTGCCACCAATCTTGCTTTGTTCCTGGACACGCTCTAATGTCGTCTAGCTTGTTGTTGAAGACCAACCTTGTTCCTAAGACATTTTTGTTCCTAAGATGAGGAACAAGTCTCCACTTCTTTTTCCTTTCAAACTTATACAATTCCCCTTGCATCGCTTGAATCCAATCCAAGTCATTCATGACTTCTTTGATATTTTTGATTCCATAAGGGAAACAAAGGCGTTGAATGCACAAAAGTTATGAAGATAGGAACGGGTTTGCACACCTTTCCAGAACGAGTGATGATGCTATCTATGGAATGATCGTTCTTCTGATTAAAGTTCCATATATGGATGTTTGTGACATCTTCTTCCAGTCTTGGTTCCTCCATAACAACTTATTTTTCCTCTTCAGTTTCAGTTTCACTGTTCCCTTGAAGTTCTCCCTCAATTGATGCATTGTTCCTTGGTTGTTCCCTCTGAATATTTTAGCCTGATTGGTCCATTGACGCGACATCATTGATGGGAGGATCTAGGGAACTCGTTTTAATTTTGGTTGTTGTCTTGGAAATCATCATCAGTTGGAAGAACTTCCATTGAGTCTTGATTCTCATCATCTTGATCGTCTTCATGTTGATGGGCATTGTTCCCTAAAGGGTAGTCTGCATCAGTCTTCCTTTGATCACCATCGACGTCCTCTAGCTTTCTTGGTGGAAGAGTGAAAGGCAATTCCTTGTTCTTAGCAACTATTCTCATCTTTACTGATTCTTCATTTAACACAATGTGTATGCTTTTCTCTATCTTGTTGGTCCATTTGTTGTAGACCTTGTATGCCTTGCTCTGAGGAGAGTACCCAACGAAGATTTCATTGTTGCGGATGAAACATTTGCATCCAAACGTCTTCAGATGAGAAATGTTGGGTTTCCTTCCCTTGATCAATTCATAGGAAGTCTTCATGATCAAGGGACGGATCATGACCTTGTTGAGGATGTACACTGCCGTGCAGATTGCCTCTGCCTAAAAGCTTTGGGGAACTCCAATTTCTATCATCATGGTCCTAGCTATGTCCTCCAAAGTTATGTTTTTTCTTTCTACCACTCCATTTTCTTGAGGAGTACGTGGAGGTGAGAAGGTATGGTAAAGTCCGTTTTCTTTGCAGTACTTGAGGAACTCATAATTTCCATACTCGGTTCCATGATTAGATTCCATGGCCTTCAATTTCAATCCAAGATTGACTTCCACTCTTTTGATGAATCCTTCAAACTCTCTAAATGCATCTGTTTTAGACACAAGGAAAAGAACTCAAGTAAATCTTGAAAAATCATCAATGATAATGAACATGTACCTTCTCCTCCATTGTTAGCGATTCTCATGAGACCATAGAGATCCATGTGGATTAATTCCAAAGGCCTTGTTGTGCTAACCATCTTCTTTCACTTGATGGAACTCCTAGTTTGTTTTCTTTTCACGCAAGCTTCACACATATTGGCTCTATTCAGATTGATTCTTGGGAGTCATGTTACCAAGTCTTGAAGGAAAAACTTCATAATCAGGTTTTACTATGCATGTCCAAGCCTCTTGTGCCACAATTCCATTTTATCAGAGCGAGCTGCCAAGCATAACTTTCTTGGAGGCTCGAAAGTTCTATCCACAATGTACATGTTGTTGGAATGCTTTCCTTTAACTATGACATTGTTGGCGTCCTTGTTGATTAACAAACACTCCTTAGAATCAAATGTGAGCACATTGTTCCCTTGGTCACACAATTAAGCCACACTAAACAAATTGTAGTTGAGATCCTTCTCCAGATTCACATTGCTGACTTTTTTTATTTGTTTAGCTTGATTTCACAAGTTCTTATGATTTCCCCTTTGTTATTTTTGTTGAATAAGATGTGTCCTCCTTCGACATGGGTGTGTAGCGAGGTGAGATGGTCCTTTTTCCATGTCATGTGATTTGAACATCCATTGTTGATGACTCACACACAACTCTCCCTTACTATCACCTGAAAAAAGACATTACTTGTTAGTGACCAAGGCAAGAGTTCCTTACAAGGGAACACATCTCTGAAGATAGCATAGTCAGAAATGTTAATATCAAGATATTTTTTGGTAAAGTTCTTAGCATTGTTCCTAGCTTCTAAGCTATTCTAGTTTTTAGCCTTTTGATTTTTCTTTTGGTTGGTCTTGTTCTGGGCTCTACGATTCTCCTCAACTTGATTTTTTCTCCTAAAGTATTGTTCCTTGTAGTGCCCATGAGCACCACAATGCCAACAAGTTTTATAGTATTCTCCTAGTTAGTGTTTAAGATGGGTCCATTGGATCCTATTTGTCTACATAGTTTCCTTGTTGGGAACTTTGGACCCATTTCCTTGAGCAATCTGGACGTATATTTTATATCCATTGTCCCTTGTGAAGTACTCTCTTTTCCCATTAACTCCACTTTCCAAGACTCGTATTCTTTTCTCTAGATGGACATTCTGTTGTTTCTCAAATTGTAGTTCTAGGGCCCTGCATTCGTTGAGTTCCCTCTTAGTCAGAAGTTTCCCATTGTCCTCAAGACCATTGAAATCATACCCAAGACCATGCTTAGACCAGTTCCTATAGGAACTTACTCTTTTCTTTTTCCAACTCTAACACTTTCTTTCCTAAGACCATTTTACCTATCAAAGGGCAGACTCAAGTTTCTCAAGGAGATTCGTACAGTTGGAACAAGACCCAATACCAATGCATTCAACATGATATTATTCAGACTTATCTAGCTTCTTTGGAAAATCTATATTATCCTTCACAAGCTTAGACATCAATTTTATAAGCTCGGTTTTATAATAGCTATCAAGAGAGTTTATAATGGTTTGTGGTTACCTCACTTCGTTGTTCCTCGAATTCATCACTAATGGCCATGGCGTAAAATTTGCGACTCACCCAAGCTTCTGGATCCTCATCATCCGAGTCACTCCGTGCCGCAATGTATGCCTTCTTGTGGGCCTTCTTTTCCTCAGTTTCTTGGGAACAGTGTTTGCCAAATTTGCCCTTTTCTGTAGCACTTGTAACAAGTGACATCCTTGAGGTCATTCTCTCCAGAATTGTTGTTTTTGTTCTTGTTCCTATGCTCACCATCGGTGTTCCTCTTGAACTTCCTTTTCTTGTAAAAGGAGCGTAGCACCTTGGTGATGAGCACAAGTTCCTCGTCATCTTCTTCCTCCGAGTCTTCAAACTATTCCTATACGGACTTTAGCATCTTTTCCAACTTCAAGGCAATTCCCTTGGTTGCCTTGTCTTGTTCCTTATCTTCTAGCCTCCTTGCTTTATAGGACTTAAGCTTTCCAAATATCTTATGTAGAAGGAGATTCTTGTTTTTTGAATTTTCTTTGAATGTCGTCCTATCATGAGACCATTCACTAGACAGACTATCGATCACTTGTTGTACCCTTATTTTGTATGTGATTCCTTAGAGATTCCCAATCTGAGAGCTTGAACCTGATGCAGTGAAGCCTGCCATGTCTCCAACCGACGTCGATGAGTTGATTCGAGTGCCTTCTGACGGAACTATCACAAGAAGTCGAGCTAAGAAGATTGCTCAAGGCACAACAGCGATCTTGGTTCGATTGGCATCGGTTATTGAAGAGCCTAGCAAGGCGAAGTGGGTCTCGTTCATTCGACATCAATTGAGCCCGGATTCCATGGATTAATTATATGAGGGCCGAAAATCATCATTTCTTTATTTAAAAACATGTATTAATTTGTCTCACTTTAGGGCTGAATTTAGTAAGTGACCGGGTGAGATGAATTGGTATATGGGTCAAAGTCAACCCTTTGACTTGACCCAATTTCTATTTATTTTAATAGAAATTGGGTCAAGTATTAGCTTTTTAGTTTGTTAGAGATTATTATGAACAATTTCTATTTATTTTAATAATGTAGTGAAATCAGCCAATAGGCTTATGTTAGTTGGTTGATCTTCTCTCTCCTGGTTGTTAGAGATATTTTTAGTTTGTTAGAGATATTTTGAGTTTGTTAGGATTATTTCCTTAAATAAATAAATCAGCCATGATTTATTTTATTTAAGGGAATCTAGTTAGATTTATTTAGATATTATTATATCTTGGGAAGCAAGCAAAGGAGACCTATTCTCCCCTTCTAGGGCCGGCCACTCCTCTCCCTTGCTCCCCAAGGATTAGCTTTTGTATTCTCTATTTATACTTTGCATTTTCATTCAATAAAAATCAGCTTGAGATTAGATAAACCCTAAGAAAGGTTTATCTAGTCCTTGGGCTCAAAAATACAATTGTGTTTGTGTGCTTGCAATCTCGAGATCATCATCATCATAACAGCCGAACTCTCTCTCTCTCTTTGTTCTTATTGATTCAAATCAGTTCATTCATTCAAATTGATCAATTGATTAGTTCTAGCTTTGATTGTTAAAGATCAATCTAGTTCATCAATTGGATTTAGCGTTAGAGCCAATCCAATTGAACTATTCCTTTGATTCAACTTTATTTGTTCGAACCAGATTTGTGTCTCTTCAATTTTCGAATTTGTCATTACCTGCATCACAAGGAATCTGAATTGAAAGCTTTTGTAGGATTGAATTGATTTGCTGGCAAGATCGGGACTTGTGTGGGTCATATACGAGGTTTCAACGGAGGATTCCTGGGCAATCACGTATCAAGTGGTATCATAATCCAGCGTCTCGCCAAGTAATTGTTTCTTTCCTTAATTTGCTTTCTAATTGATTTGATTCAGTTTTTGATCCCAAAAATCCCACCTTTACCTAAAGTTTGAATTTTTGAGACCAAAGATTGAATTTTTCACCACCACCACCATATTTCCGCCAACCAACCACCACGAACCACCACCACCACACCAAACTGGTGTCGCTCGTCTGGACCGCACCACCCCTCACCACCAGCCGAGCCTAACCACACCACCCCCATCCAAATCGGACACCACAAACCCTAGTTCGCCCAACCTAACCCTTGCGCAAACCCTAACCCTAACCCTAATCTGGTGGCAGCCCTAATCTCAAACCCTAACCCTAGTTGCGAGAAACCCTAGCCCTATTCTCGCAAACCATAAACCGAAACCCTACCATACCCCAAACCCTAGAACCAAACCCTAAAAACCCTAATCCAGCCGTGAGCTTTCAAACCCCAAATTCCTTAGTTGTTCCTTGCCCTCCAAGCAATTACCCAATTAGGAGATTTTTATGGGATTTGTGCATGTTTATTGGCTGAATTGGTTGAGTTATATTGCAATTTAGATTATCAATTGTTTTCCTACAGTTTTATGAGTTTTTCATTCATGTTGCATGATTGATTGCGATTCATATTGCTTGATTAATAGTTGCTAATTTCTGTCATTGCATCCCATCAATTCGACCTACCCCTTCTTCTTTTGATTAATTTGGCTTCTAGTTGGTTTCATTGGTAGCAAAAGTCACTTAGTTAAAAAAAAAATCAGTTCGTGTATACCCTTTTTTAATTTCGTCCTTTGCATTGTTGCATTGCTTTGCTTGTTTCTTCATTATAGCACAAGAGTAGTTTGTGCATAAAATCAAAGTAGCTAAGTAGAAATCACTTTGACGAAAAAGAGTGACGAAATAAAAGTCACTAAGCCTACCATATTTTATGTCCTTGCATGCTGAATTTTGGCTTTATTAACTTGCATAGAGTCAATTGAGAGATTGCATGTGTTTTAGAGCTCATAGAGGGATTATTTGCATTGCTTGTCTTATTGCATAATTGCCATTTGCTTAAGCTGCATATTTCCTTTATTTATCATTAGTATTCCATACCTACACTATATCTACCCATTTACTCCCTCAAATCAGCCCAAAAACTGAATTAAGTTGATTGGATTGCTTTGAGGCAAGTTTTGGCTTGATCAAGGTGTGGTATTGCTTGTTGTGATTTGCTTTAGAACACACTACTCTCTCTCTACTTTCTTGCTTGTTTCAGGAACAATGGTGATTCCATCAGAACCTAACCCAACTGAATTGAACCTCACTAAGGAGGCAATCGACTTCATTAGGTTGTCCATTAGTGATGGTGTACGAGATGGCCAGGCTCGAGCTGTAGAACTGGCCACGGCTGCATTGGCTCCACAAATGAAGCGTTTAGAGGAGCAACTTGCAACATTGATTGATTCATCTCAAGCAAGTCGTAAGAGCACCCCTGCAGTCGATCTTACAAGTGACCCAAATCAAGCCTCGGGTAGCGACAAAGGCAAGCAACAACTAGTTGATGAAGAGCATGATGTGCTTGCTAGCTACAACAAAGATAATGATCCCCCGGCTCACTACTCCCCCACAGCAGGCCGAGGTAGAGGAAGAGGCATCGGGTCGAGGATTCCACCGGTTACTCATCAACAATTCTATAATCAGCCACAAAACCGGTATCCTCAAGCCACTCATCAACAATATCAACAATACAACAACTATTTTGATGATGTGACGTATGACTATCCCGGGGAAGAAAGGCGCCCATGGCATCCTCCCCTAGATGATTTCTATAACCAAGCTGAGGTTGTAGAGGATATCCACCAGCTTATGGAGTACAAAGGCCGAACAACAACAACAACAACGTTAACCAAGTTGTAAATCAGATTGGGAAACGTGATATAAAAATCAAGATAGAGCCATTCAATGGAGAGCTTAATCCGGAGAAGTATCTAGAGTGGGAACAAGCTACAAATTTCATTCTAGATCACATGGGAAATGAAGAATGGGAGAAAGTTGTTGTTGTTGTCATCCACTTTATTGGGACCGCTAGAAATTGGTGGTTTAGAATGAAGGAGGATCGAATTAGAAAGGCTTTACCACCAATTGAAACTTGGGGCCAGCTGAAGTTTGTAATGAGGAAGAAATATGTGCCTGAAGAGCATACCGAGCACATGAGATTGAAAGTTGTAACTTGCAAACAAGGCACCAAGTCTCCAACCGAGTACTTCAATGAGCTAGATGATCTGAGTTTTAAAGCGGGAATTCATCATTCCCAACGGTCTCTAAGGACCCAATTCATGGCTGGACTGAATCAAAGCATTCAAGACACATTGGAGATTCAACAAATCAAGGATCTCAATGCCTTAGTACATTCAGCCCAACTACTCTATGAGCAACAACAAAGGAAGAAGAAGGAAGATTGGAATGCACCAAAAAGGTATGTTTCTAATCCTAGTTCAAATTCCAACTCTTATTCTTCTAACCCTTCTATGAAACAAAAGGGAGCTTCTAGCTCACCTAAACCAACAGGTTTTCAAGGCCAAAGGCGTTCCACCAATGGACCTCCAAACCAGCCTAGGGCACGTGATTTAGTATGCTACAAGTGTCAAGGAAGAGGTCATTATGCCAAGGATTGTCCAAATCTAAAGCAAGTGCTTCTCAACACTAATGGAGGATATGTGAGTGATGAAGATATACCTCTAAATCAAGTGGAGGAGGACAGCAATGGACAAGAAGAGGAGGACGTAGAGGCCATTGAACCAGATTGCACCGAACAGCCTCTAACTTTGGTAACAATGTGTACTCTTACTTTACAAGAAACACCTAGGCTAGATCAAAGGGAAAACATTTTTCATACTAGGTGTACAGTAAAGAATCAAGTGTTATGCATGATAAATGATAGTGGTAGCTGCTGTAACATTATTAATGCTAAGGTAGTTGATCACTTGCAATTAAAAACCCAACCTAGGGCTACTAGTTATGGTCTCAATGGAATTAATGATTCAGAAGGTCCTAATCTTGTCACCCATCAGTGTTTAGTCCGTGTTGCTATTGGTACTTATGTTGATGACATTATGTGTGATGTAGTAAACATGGAATGCACTCATATCTTGTTAGGAAGACCATGGTTATTCGATAGGAGAGTGATTTATGATGGCATGTTAAACACCTATTCATTTAACTATGATGGGAGGAGAGTTTCTCTTCTACCCTTGTCTCCTCAACAAGTTCTACAGGATCAGGTACGTCGAGATCAAGCTAGGGCACTTAGGCGTGCAAAGGAAGAAAAAGAAGAGGCTGATTCAACGGCCAAAGCGGCGGCCCGGCGTTCGGCGCACGACGCGTCGACAAAGCCAAGCGGCGTTTCCCAGTCTCCACCTGAGCGTTCTGGCTCAAATTTTGGGACAACATCAAGCACAGGTGAAGCTACTGTTTGGGATGAAAAACGCCGAGAGAATGTCCCTAAAACGTCCAAAGTGCCGAGCAACACTACCAGCAGTGCATCTGGGACGAAAACGGGGCTAACTCCCAATCCACTCGAGCGTTTTGGCTCACATTTTGGGAGAACTTTATAGACTCAGAGAGCTACAAATCTGGAAAAAGAACACTTACAGAAAGAGTCAAAAATTGGCTTAAAAGGCAGTGTAGAAAAGCACTCTCTTGTGACTCAGTCTAGTATTTCTTTCCCTAACTCTTATTGCTTACTTCTTATGAGGAAAGAGATACTTATTATTAGTCAAGATATTTCACATCTTCCAAAGTGTCTACAGGATCTATTACATGAGTTTGAAGATCTGATGCCTGAAGAGTTGCCAGAAGGCCTTCCACCAATTAGAGGCATTGAGCATCAAATCGATTTGGTGCCCGACGCTTCTTTACCAAACCGTGCAGCCTATAGAGCAAGTCCAAAAGAGACCGCTGAGCTTCAAAGACAAGTGCAAGATCTCATGGACAAAGGCTATGTGCGTGAATCCCTCAGTCCATGCGCGGTTCCGGTGATTTTGGTGCCAAAGAAGGATGGCACATGGAGAATGTGTGTTGATTGTAGAGCGATCAACCAAATAACAGTTAAGTACCGTCATCCCATTCCTAGATTAGATGATATGCTTGATGAATTGCATGGTGCTAATTTCTTTTCTAAGATTGATTTAAGAAGTGGGTAGCATCAAATTAGGATGAGGGAAGGGGATGAATGGAAAACTGCCTTTAAAACTAAGTATGGCTTATATGAATGGTTAGTAATGCCTTTTGGATTAACTAATGCACCTAGTACTTTTATGAGGCTTATGAACCATGTTTTAAGAAGATACTTAGGCAGATTTGTTGTAGTCTACTTTGATTATATCTTAATCTATAGCAAAACCATGCATGAACATGTAGATCATCTTAGGGCTGTTTTGGACACTTTAAGGTTAGAAAAGCTTTATGTTAACTTGAAAAAGTGTTCTTTTTGCTCGGAGTCTACCATTTTTCTTGGTTTTGTTGTGTCTAAAGGTGGATTGAAGGTAGATGAAGACAAGATCAAGGCAATCAAAGAATGGCCCCAGCCGACTACACCAACAATGGTCAGATCATTTCTCGGCTTAGATGGCTTCTACAGGAGATTTGTGCGTGATTTTAGCACAATTGCAGCCCCCCTCCACGAACTTACAAGGAAGGATACAGCCTTTAAATGGAGGGAGCAACAAGAGAACGCCTTCAACACTTTGAAGGACAGCTTATGCCACGCCCCAGTGCTTCAACTCCCTGACTTCTCCAAGGCATTCGAGATAGAGGTGGACGCTTCTGGACATGGCATAGGAGGCATGCTCTTGCAAGACAAGAAACCCATTGCTTACTTTAGTGAAAAGCTTAGTGGGGCTGAGTTGAATTACCCTACTTATGATAAAGAGTTGTATGCTTTAATTAGGGTTTTGAAGACTTGGTCTCATTATTTGTGGCCTAAGGAGTTTGTAATACATTCTGATCATGAGGCCTTGAAGTACTTGAAAGGCCAATCCAGACTCAGCAAGCGACATGCAAGATGGGTTGAATTTATGGAGACCTTTCCTTATGTTGTAAAACATAAGAAAGGCAAGGAGAATGTGGTAGCTGACGCCCTTTCTCGTAGGTATGTGCTCTTGAACCAATGTGATGTTAAGATCCTTGGATTTGCAATGATTAGGGAATTATATGCTAGTGGTCCTCACTTTGCTGAAATCTATAAGAATTGCATGTCTAGGGGTGAAATAGATACCTACTTTATTGATGATGGATACTTGTTTAAAGCTGGTAAATTGTGCATTCCTTCATCTAGTATACGTAGGCTTCTAACTAAAGAGGTTCATGAATCAAGAGGACATAGGGGTTTAGAAAAGACTTTAGAAGGTTTAAAAGAACACTACTATTGGCCTAAAATGAGTAATTATGTGCTGAGATTTGTCAAGAGTTGTGTTGTTTGTGCTAAAGCTAAGTCTAGACTTCACCCCCATGGTTTGTACCAGCCTTTACCTATTCCTAGTTCACCTTGGGAAGACATTTCTATGGATTTCATTGTAGGTTTGCCTAGAACTAGAAAGGGTAGATATTCTATCTTTGTAGTGGTAGATAGATTTTCCAAAATGGCTCATTTATTCCATGTCACACGACTGATGATGTTGTGCATATTGTTGATTTGTTCTTTAGGGAAATTGTTAGATTGCATGGCATTCCTTGTTCTATTGTTTCAGATCGTGATGCTAAATTTTTGAGTTATTTTTAGAAGAGTCTATGGTCTAAATTAGGAACTAAATTGCTGTTTTCTACCTCATGTCACCCACAAACTGATGGGCAAACTGAAGTTACTAATAGAACGTTAGGGGTTTTACTTAGAACTATGCTTAAAGCTAACCTCAAACGTTGGGAAGATGTTTTGCCTTTTGTGGAGTTTGCTTATAACAGGTCAATCCATTCAGCCACAAGAATGACCCCTTTTGAGGTTGTTTACGGGCTGAATCCGAGGACACCAGTGGACATGACGCCTCAGCCATACAAGGGAAAAGAGAGTTTTGAAGCTAACAAGAGGGCTGAGTTTGTGAAGAAGCTGCATGAGAGGACTAAAATGCATTTGGAGAGAAAATCCTTGAAGTATAAGGCCCATGCTGATAAGGGTCGAAAACAGGTCATCTTTGAAGAAGGAGATCTCGTTTGGGTGCATTTTAGGAAGGAGAGGTTCCCAAATCAAAGGAAGAACAAGTTAGATCAGCGAAGAGATGGACCGTTCAGAATTCTTAAGCGAATTGGCCCTAATGCTTACCATGTCGATTTGCCTGGTGAGTATAATGTCCATCCGACGTTTAATGTGGCTGATCTATCTCTTTATGTGCCAGATTTTGATTCCGACGTCGAATCAGAGACGATTCGAGCTCAAGTGGAGGAGAATGATGCAGTGAAGCCTGCCAGGTCTCCAACCGACGTCGATGAGTTGATTCGAGTGCCTTCTGACGGACCTATCACAAGAAGTCGAGCTAAGAAGATTGCTCAAGGCACAACAGCGATCTTGGTTCGATTGGCAGCGGTTATTGAAGAGCCTAGCAAGGCGAAGTGGGTCTCGTGCATTCGACATCAATTGAGCCCGGATTCCATGGATTAATTATATGAGGGCCGAAAATCATCATTTCTTTATTTAGAAACATGTATTAATTTGTCTCACTTTAGGGCTGAATTTAGTAAGTGACCGGGTGAGATGAATTGGTATATGGGTCAAAGTCAACCCTTTGACTTGACCCAATTTCTATTTATTTTAATAGAAATTGGGTCAAGTATTAGCTTTTTAGTTTGTTAGAGATTATTATGAACAATTTCTATTTATTTTAATAATGTAGTGAAATCAGCCAATAGGCTTATGTTAGTTGGTTGATCTTCTCTCTCCTGGTTGTTAGAGATATTTTTAGTTTGTTAGAGATATTTTGAGTTTGTTAGGATTATTTCCTTAAATAAATAAATCAGCCATGATTTATTTTATTTAAGGGAATCTAGTTAGATTTATTTAGATATTATTATATCTTGGGAAGCAAGCAAAGGAGACCTATTCTCCCCTTCTAGGGTCGGCCACTCCTCTCCCTTGCTCCCCAAGGATTAGCTTTTGTATTCTCTATTTATACTTTGCATTTTCATTCAATAAAAATGAGCTTGAGATTAGATAAACCCTAAGAAAGGTTTATCTAGTCCTTGGGCTCAAAAATACAATTGTGTTTGTGTGCTTGCAATCTCGAGATCATCATCATCATAACAGCCGAATTCTCTCTCTCTCTTTGTTCTTATTGATTCAAATCAGTTCATTCATTCAAATTGATCAATTGATTAGTTCTAGCTTTGATTGTTAAAGATCAATCTAGTTCATCAATTGGATTTAGCTTTAGAGCCAATCCAATTGAACTATTCCTTTGATTCAACTTTATTTGTTCGAACCAGATTTGTGTCTCTTCAATTTTCGAATTTGTCATTACTTGCATCACAAGGAATCTGAATTGAAAGCTTTTGTAGGATTTAATTGATTTGCTGGCAAGATCGGGACTTGTGTGGGTCATATACGAGGTTTCAACGGAGGATTCCGGGGCAATCACGTATCAGAACCCACAAGGACTTAGATTATTCGTATTTAAATAATATTACTAAGTTAAAGGGGAATTTTTATGGTTTCAAGCTAACAATCTAATTAAATAAAACAAATTAAACAAAACAATTAAAGATTCAAATATAGAGAAAAGCGTCCAACTAGTTTCGTATCCATTGCATACATGAGTTTTGATCCTCGATTATTCTTATTTCGATTTCCCTTGACTAATCTATTGTGAATTTATGAAATTCAAGTTTGAAGTGGTTATTAATATACACCGTCTTTAACAACCTTTTAACCAATTAACCTAGAAAACTTTCTATGTCAAATTGATCATGCAAATAAGTTCAAAGTATTCAATAGAAACAATAATCATGAATTCCAACGTCTATTCATGAAGTCTTGTGATTAAATTCTCCGCCTTTTATTAACCTTATTCCACCGTCTATAAGTTTAATCAAAGGATTCATCCATGAATAATCAAATTACACCGTCTATTTAATTATTCTAGTTGTAATTCAACCTAGAAATAGAATAGGTGATCAAGATATTATAATCCTAAGTGAATTTAATCAATCAAGCACGGAGAAATTCAATCTAGTCAAGGCCAATAGAAATAATTCAAATCTCACAAACAATCATGCATACAACTTCAACTAACTAGTTGGACATGGGAAATTTAGCTAGAAATTGACATTAAAGAAGAACTAAAATTACAAGAGTTAGATCTCTCTTCAATGTTGTGAAACTAGGGGTTGTCTCCCAAAATTCTCCAAATTGAAATTAACTTAGAAAACAAATCAATAGATAGCATATCATCCAAATAAACCCTAAGAAAAGTATTTATATCGTAGCTTTGAGTTCGAATTTGGACTTGGAGTAAAAATATGAATTGTAGCTTTTCGAGTTAGATTTCTAGTGATACCAAATTAAGCTTCATCCAACCACTATAGCGCCCAAACCAAGCATGGCAAGATAGAGGTGTCAAAATAAGACTCCAATGCATGACCCGGGTTTAAGCGTTTTTATCCCTCAAGCTCTTGGGCCTTAGCTCTTCCAAACTTCACTTCAATGCTCTCCACTCGTTCCTAGGTCCGGTGCTTAGCCTCACACCAACCATTCTTCACCTTTCAACCTGTAATAAGGCACACAAATGCATAGATTCCGAATTAAACCGAAATAATATTTAAACTACAACTTAAAGTATAACTCTATCTAAAAATTTATAAAACAGGAATGAAAACATGCTCTAAAACCTATATCTATATGCTCTATCACCTTGCCACCTTTCGAATCTTCCTTCAATCGTCTTGCATAATTGGGCGGCTTATTGTTACCATGTCCAATCGCATTCAAGTCGGACGACATCCTATTTACATGCAAAGCTAACGTAGACTCTAGAGCACCTGCTCTAATACAATTTGTTGGATCGATATGTGTTGGTAAAGAGTAAGGAACAATTCCAAGAGACAGTTCCCTAGGCAGCAAAATAACAAGTATGCAATGAGAAAGTGCAAGAGACAATTCCTTATAGAAGAAACCCACGACAACCAACTAGTTGTGTGCATAGGTAAACCTCTACCTCCCTTAGAGGATTATGAATTGTCTACTTGTATTTTTGATGTGTTTCTGATGTCCGCCTTTTTAGTCATGTTTTTAGGGTGTGTTTTTGTGTCTTTTGAGTCTTTTTCTTTAGTTTTGTGTTTTGTTTTGAGTCGTTTATGTACGTTTTCGTATTTGCTTGAGATATGGAGTCTACATAAGCTTTGGTGATGTTTTGTAGGTTTTTAGAAGCTATTTGGGGCATATTTTGAAGAAAAGAGCAAAGTTGGTGAAGATAGCACTCAAGAAGGAAGTGAAGATGAAGATTAAGAGCTCAAGAAAAGTCATTTAAGATCAAGTTTGAGCTTGTAAAGAGATAGAGAAATTCGTTACAAGAACATAGGAAAAAGAATCGAGTCAAACGGATTTGTAACGAATCTTCTACGCAAGTTTTACTCAAGGCTGTTTTCGACCTTGTCTGGGTCGTTAACGAGGCGCCGTGAGGAGCAACGAGATCCGAGTTGGTGTTTAATTGAAGACTTCTATCTTTTATCTTTTAATCTTTAGTTTAGTAAGTTTTTATTATGTTATTAGATAGATAGAAGGAGTATATCTTATTAGAAGATTTATTTCCTTATAGTTAGATTTAAGATAAATTTATTTCCTTAAAGATAGATTTAAGATAGAATAGTTTCTCTATAAATAATCTTGTCTACCCTTTGTTATTATGGACACAATCAATTGCCTTGGAGGGCAAGTAAGAGGAGGAGGAGGAGAGAAGAGAGAGGGGCGAGAGGACGAGTAGAGAAGATAGCTTGGAGAACAAGTTTTGTTTTGAATTCAAGTTGTAAGCTTTCTTTTTTAATTTAATTTAGATGTTTTCAATTATTATGAATTGTGAGTAGTCTCTCTCTAAGGTTGGGGTTGAACCCAACAATGGTTGTGCATGCTTGTTTATGATCATGTCTTGATTGTTTTTATTGCATGAATCTATTCTCTTGTTCTTAATCCTTGAGACGAAAGTTGAAAAGAATTTTTCATTCATAGTTGAAGCGAAAGCAGAGACTTTGAATCAGAATAGTCAAATTAGGGTTTTAAAACGAAAGCAGATCTATCCTAGTTGAAGTAGAAGAGATAGATAGTAAGTTTATTAATTGAACGAAAGTTAGTTGATTTACTTGCTTAGGTTGACGAAAGTTGACAACTTTATGTGATAAAAGCATGATCTATGTGTTTCATGAGTGTTAGCATTGCATGATTGTTTTTGTGGGAATACCCTAAATCTTAGAATTTCTCTTTCCCTTGTTAAAAACCTCTACTTTTTGATTGCTTGCGTAACAAGTAATAGAACTTAGCACTGACTATCTCATGTGGACTAACCTGACTCTGCTATACGGGGTCTTGATTATAAATTTATTTGTTGTCAAGAAACCCTCTCAACAGTTTCTTAAGTACAAGAAAGATTTGAACTTCTCTATTCCTAGCACTCTCCTAACTCTAGCAACACTAACAAATCTTCTCAACTTTGTTCCTAAGTAAACAAACTCAACTCAACACAATAAACCAAACCTTACACTCTTAATCTCAATTCCCTATCGCATGGGAACACCTTCTTCTCGTCGCCGAGATCGAACACTCAACGTTGGTGATTTCCCTTCGATCTTCCTTCTTTCTTTCTCATCTCACTCTAGGGTTTTGGTTTTGTGATTGGAGAGAAGTGAGTTGTCATTCACTATTCACTTGTATTTATAGCCACTCTTGCCTTGATGCCTAATCCTTATCTTCATGGGCAAAGTCAGAAATGTTCTTGTCTTGCCCTCCAAGAATGTGTATACTTTCTTCATATCCATATTACTTGTTCAAACATTGTCAGCTCTTGATAGATGCATCCTTACAGTTGGAAGCTTCGACACAGTCTGATGCATAGAATGTGCCTTTGTTTTATTTGGAACATGTCTCTGCTTTGTCTATTTTGGACTGGCTTGTGAGTTTCCTCGGATAGGGAACAATTCACACTTGAATTCCTTTGATGGGAACATCTGCATACATTTTTATGGTTTCTTTTTAACATGTAGTTTGCTTAAAATACTTGGATACAACACATTAGTTTCCAATAATACGTGTTTATAGTTATCAAAACTGATAGAGAATATCGTTGTTCTAGTGTTTTAAAATATGAGTTCCCGAAATTGTTCCAACAATATATCACAAATTACGAATTGAAGTAATATAATGATCATCATAACTGAATTATATTGATCTTATTAGCCAAATGTACAAAGACGGCAATTATTGAAGATGTATGCATGCATGATATAGAGAACGGACAAATTAATTAAATGTACATAGGTTCCAGCTTATTTTGTTGACTCTATATTATACAAACACACGAACCGAGTTTTATGAAGAATGCAGTACACACACATGCATATAAAACCACAAACATGCACAAACATGGATACATAAGCAGGCCTCGATAATAAGCTGAATCCCATAAGCAGGCCTAAGCGTGAAAAAGTAAAGGGGAGAATGGCAATAAGAGAGCGAAATCGAGAACGAAAAACGTGAGAGAAGCAAGCATAGTAGAGTCTTGTACATGATGAGCGCGAAGGTCTTTCCTGCACACATTCTGCCCCCGAATCCAAAGGGTAAATACCCCATCCTGTGACGACACCCGCCGTGCAAAGGGTCGTCCCTAAACCTCTCGGGCCGGAACTCGTGAACGGAGTCACCCCAGAGATGGGGGTCATGATGCATGCCAAGGATGTCCACCCATATGTTTGTGCCCTTTGGAATCATGGTTTCTCCTACTTTGATGTCGCTTGTTGCATACCGTACTACATGTGGTGATGAAGGATAGAGGCGTAGCACCTCAAATGGATATTTAAGACCAAAAGGGATTCTAAAGGCAACATTAATACCAAGTCTTTGGACAATAAACCCATCTCAAGATACCAAGTGCAACATTAATACCAAGTCTTTGGACAATAGTATCAACTGCTAGTGGTACTCTTGGTGTAATGATCAAATAAAGAAAATAAGGTGATTAAAGTTAACCTTTTTCTTTTCAGAAATAAAAGAAGCATAATAAGGATTAAATAAGGAAATTTGCTTCTTTTGTTATTAAAAAAAAAGGTCAGACATTTTAAGAAGAAATGTGCCTAAATGTCAATTGAGACGTATAAAGAAAGTCACATTTCTTAAATTTGTCTTGATCTCAAGTAAACTACTACCTAGAAACATTTGATAGTTTGTTTCAAGTGTTACTACAAATATTAGTGTTTCTATGGAAGAATAAAGTTACTTGAGGATGTAGAGTTTGGAGGGGAAGGATTGAGGAACATCTCTTTGATGAATATGAGGTTCAGTGGTTGAGAAAAGAATTTAATTTCTCTATCATCTCATTGATGAAGTTGTCTCAAGAAGAGAATTTAGTTTCTCTATCAAGGGTTATCATTGAAATCAATCAGGGTATAGTTATAATGCTTTCTAGTAACAACTTCAGTTTTAGACAACATTAAAGTTCCTCCCATATATGAAACTCAACAACCTCAAGAAGTCACTACAGAGATCCAATAAAGAAAGGAAATATGCAACTTTGGATGATCATATTGTATATATCGTAGAACAAGAAGATCTTGTGAGTGTGATTTTAGATTATCATTTTACACACCATATAGAATAAGAAGATATTGCAGAAATTGCATAGGATGATCTGATATTCGCATTTTTGGTATAGTTTTTGATAGGTTTTCTTTGCTTATATGGATTAATTTTGTCTAGTTTAGGTTTAGTTTTGATTGTTTTTAGTTAGTTTTGCATAAATCTACGAAAACGGTGGAATCTACGCTATTTTGTGTATTTTGCAGGTTTTAGCTAGGAAAGGAGCTAAATGGAGCTAAATTTGGAGCATCATAGTGAAGGACGGGAAAGTGCAAGATTTAAGAAGTCGAAGCTCAAGAAAACGAGAGGAGGTGTTGAAGAAAACATAACCCCAAGCTCGTTAACGAGGCTGTGAAGGGTCGTTAACGAGGCCACGACGAAGAAGATTTCGGAGTATTATTTTATTATTCACCGATCCTGAGCGAGAATTTATTTCCGTATCGGTTGAGTATCTTTTTAGAATCTTTATGGGTTAATAGAATATGTATTTTAGGGTTTATATCTTTCTAGATTTTATTTCTATCTTTTAGAGATTGTTTCTATCTTTTTAGGAAAGTTTTTATCTTTTAGCCTTTTTAGTTTTTTAGGATTTCTAGTATAAATACCCTTCTATCTAGCATAGAAAGGGGAGAGCCGAATTTTGGAGTAAAGTTTTAGAGCTAGTTTTGGAGGAGAAGGAAGGCCGAAGGAGAGGTTGCCGGATCGGAAGTCGGTGACGAGGTTCGGTGACGACGGTTTCCGAGGTTCGTTGATCAAGTTTGTGGTTCGGTGATTGTTTTGTTTTGGTTTTTCTCTGATTCTCTGTAAGACGATATTTTTGTTATTAATTTAAGTTTGAGTTTTGTTTCCATGTTTGTTTTTATGAAAGTTTTTAGTTTCTTAATCATGAGTAGTGAGTAGTCTATTTTTCTAGGGTCGGGGTTAAGCCCGGCATAGTTGAGCATGTTTGATGAAGTAAGATAGTGTTTTGAATGCCTTTTATCTTTATTGAAATTGTTTGTTGTGCTTAATACCGAAACGGGAGTCGAGGTAATTTGAGTTTTAACTTGATTGAAAGAGAAAGTTAGTAACTTGAAGGTTGATATTGTTTGAAAACGGAAGTTTCAAGCTTTAGATCCAAAACAAGCAATTGAGTGAGTTAGTTTATGAAAATAGATTAATTTACTTGTCTAGTCAATGAAAGTTGATGACTCTATCTATTTAAAGGCATGATCTATCTTCTTACGAATTCTTATGCTTGGCTATGTTGTGGTGTCCCTTATCCTAGATATTTGTTTTTATTGAATTATTTCTGATAAATCTTCGTTGCTGAATACTTGTTTCGGTACCGAGTGTTAGTTAGAATTTTATTAGCTCGTTAATTGGTGTTTATGTGTTCGGTGGTTCGGTAACGATCCTGACAAGGTCGTTAACGAGGCATCTCGTGAGTGATTGTGCTTGATTTTATTTGGTTTTTATTAGATTGATAGACAAACAACCTTGCTTCCTGTGGAACGATCCTGACTCCACTGTACTCAGCGGGGTCTTGACTTACAAATTTATTTGTTGGCCGAGAAACCCTATCAACATGATCCAATTAATTTTCATGAAGGTCTTCAAAAGTTATTGTTCTACAAAATGGATCATTTAAGATGAGATAGAATCTATGACAAATAAGATATTTGAGATCTTGTTGAGTTGTCATAAGGTGTGATACCCATTGGTTGCATATTAATAGTTAATGCCAAAAGGGGTTCATCAGCAACATAAAAAGGTATAAGACTCTGATCGCAAAAGGATTCACTCAAAAGAAAGCTAGTGACTTTAATGAGATATTTAAGAAGAATGATGACACTTGTAGTTCATTTGGATTTAGAGCTGCATAAGATGGATGTAAGGATAACATTTCTCAGTAGAAATATTGAGAAAATAGTTTATATGGTTGAACTAGGAAGTTGAAATCCAAAGATTTCAAATCTATGGTCTCATAGAAGTTTAAAGATATGGAATCATAAATTTCATCAAGTGATTGTCTCATTTGGTTTTGAGGTAAATAAAGTTAAAGATTGTGTATATCACAGATTCAGTGGGAGCAAGTTTATCTTTTAATGTTATTGACATACTACTATCCAGTCACGATATAGGCTTATTGCATGAAATCAAGAAAGATCTCATTAGGAATTTTGAGATAAAAGATCTTTGGATTTAGGCATAAAGCGATTGCAGGCATGTTTTTAAGATGCCATTGAGTATCATAAAGAGCTATATCGTTAAAGTATTAAGTAGATTTGACATGAAAGGAAGTCCACAATAAGGTACATATATCACTAAAGGTGATAAATTCAGTCTCGGTGCCCTATAAAGAATTTTGAGATTCAAAAGATTGTTGACTCACTCTACATTGATTAGTGAGAAGTTAAATTTTTATATACATATCTGGATATGGTGTATTGAACTATAATTTAGCAGGTATTAATGGACCTCATTGGAAAGCAACCATAAAGGAGGTCATGAAGTTTTTTTTTTTCGAGAATGAAGGAATTATTCTCATATAAAGGAAATCAAAAAGTTTGGAGATCATTGGGTATTTTAGCATTGATTTCATTAAGACTATGATTTTATTTTGGCTAAAAGAGCTATATTTTGGAAGAGTGTGAATCAAACGCTTATAGCTGCTTCTACTACATTTGCATAATTTTGTCACTAGGGTGCATTCAATTGCATTGAGAGCCCATTACAGATTTTATGTGACAAATTACAATATTGTTCTCCAACAACAACAAGAGTTGTTTAATGGAGAAACACATTAACATTAGGTTTTTTGTTAATGAAGGAAGAAGTTCAGGATGGTCAAGTATTTTATAGAATACATAAGGACAAACTCCAAGATATCGGATCCGTTCACCAAGGATTGCCTCCTAAAGTCTTTCATGAGCATTCTGCTCTTTAAGTGTTGGCATTCTTATGGTACTTTGGTTTAGTGGGAGATTGTGTGGATATTCTATGTTTGATTTATGCATAATAAAGTTGTTATGATTTTAGTCATAATGAAGATTACTGAACTTATTTAAGAATTTCTGGATTGATCTCCAAATAAAGTAGGACCAGTTGGAAATAGGCATGTTTTTGCAATCACATTGCATGTAATTTCCATGCCACTCATCCGTACTTGATCTATGTCATTGATTATACTAGTTTGGTGAACACGGAAGGTTTAGTTACGACGACCTGTGACGAATGCCGCCGTGATCTCATATTGGTATAAGAGATGGACCAGATTGAAATAAAGGTGAAGTCTATAGAATTAGCCAAGACGTGTACACATAAGGAATTTGGGTAATATAATTGTTCTTTTGGTTATATGTAGCCCAAGTGGGAGATTGATAGATTTTTAAATTTCCATTATGTGGGCTTACATATTTAATAGAACAATTATATTATATGGCTAATTATTATTGGGTTTAATTTAAGTGATTCAATTAGGTAAAACTCATAGACTTTCAATAATTGGTACGGGCCCAATGGGTGGATACCGGATTTGGCCCAATAGGCTTAATGGGATTCTCTTGGGTTAAATAAATAGAGATTTTAGGTTATGGTCCCCAATACGCTAAATCATTCAGGCTTTCTACGGTACTCTCCCCATCAGAGTGAAAGCACAAACCCTAGATTTGGCTGAGGAAGATCACATACCTACGGTTCTCGTTCGTAGTTCCGCATAAAGGTTCGATTGTCATCAGGATCAAAGGTATGTCAAATTTGGTGTTTCTTAATAGCCTAGTATGATCGATCTTGGCGTTTTAGGTCTAAAGGGGATTAATTTTCCAACACCTCATTCATCACCCATCCCATTTGTCATTTTTCAATACAATTTTCTTTAATTACTGACTATATTATATAATACTCTATATAATAAATGTGTGATGTAAAATGACCAAATTAAACTAAAACAACATGAAAAGGCTACTATAGGTGTTCTATTTTGACATATTATAGTTACCTTTTTGAGTTGAGAAAGCGCTGTGAAATTGATTTCCTCGTCTTGAACAACTTGTTTTATCTCTTCCCTTAACTCATCTTGCCATCTCTTATTCATTGCAAGTAACACCAAGGTCCACGATAGTGCAAGCTTTGTGGTCTCGGACGCGGCAAAGAAAATTGTCTTGCATTCATCAATGATCTCTCAATCAAAGAAACATAAGCGCTTGGCTGACGTCCTATGCTCAGCGAGCATGAGGCCGAGAAGGTCTTGCGGAGTGTCAATACCAATCACCTTCTTACGAGCAATTATGATGAACTGAAAGAGATTATCCAACTCATTCCCTAGCTTTATCGCTTCTAGGGTTTCCTTTGGATACAAGAATTGCCCAAAGGGGACTCCTATATAGCGTTTGTACATGTTGTTGAATAGTACAAATTGCATGGCTCTGAACGTGTTGTATATAAGCTTCCCTTGATCAGAGTCGAGACCAAAGTGGGTCTTAGCTGAGATCTCCGCTGCTAGATATGAGATTTCTCTTTCAATATCAATCTCAATCTTATTGCCACTCATCGCTACACGATTTGTCCCTTGATTGGACAACTTGTTGGTGCATTTAACTAACTCACTCATAGAGACCTGCATAAATATATACTAGTTTTGTTAATAAGAATATATATATATATATGAAAAAGAGTCACGTGCGAATGGGCGTCTAGGTGCGAAATAAGAATAAATCTCGATCGTCCATTCCAAAAAATCAACGTCGCTGATTAAACATTCATTTAAAAATATAAAAAACGGCACGGGCGAATTTTTCCCGTATTATTCGCGTATTTTTCAATAAAATACGACACGGACGAATTTTTCCCGAATTATTTACGATTTTTTCGAAAAATACGTTTTTATGAGACGCGCCCAGTTTGTTCATCAGAAATAGCAATTTGTTCATCAGAAATAGTGATTTGTTCATCACAAACTAGCATTTGTTCATCAGAAACTAGCATTTGTTCATCACAAAATAGCATTTTGTGCATAAGAAACTAACATTTGTTCATCAGAAACTAGCATTTGTGCATAAGAAACTAGCATTTGTTCATCACAAAATAGCATTTGTTCATCAGAAACTAGCATTTGTTCATCACAAAATAACATTTGTGCATAAGAAACTAGCATTTGTTCATCAGAAACTAGCATTTGTTCATCACAAAATAGCATTTTGTGCATAAGAAACTAACATTTGTTCATCAGAAACTAGCATTTTGTGCATAAGAAACTAACATTTGTTCATCAGAAACTAGCATTTGTGCATAAGAAACCAATGAACAAATATGAATATAACAATGAACAAATCCACAATGTTGATGAACAAATCCACAATGTTGATGAACAAATCCACATTGTTGATGAACAAGTCCAAAATACTGATAAACAAATCCACATTGTTGATGAACAAATCCACAATACTGATGAACAAATCCACAATATTGATGAACAAATATGCCAAAACCAATGAAAAAATATGTATATAGCAATGAACAAATCCACAATGTTGATGAACAAATCCACATTGTTTTATGAACAAATTGATGTTACTAATAAACAAATATGCACAAACCGATGAACAAATATGTCAAAACCAATGAACAAATATGCATATATCAATGAACAAATATGCATAAATTAATGAACAAATTGATGTTACAAATGAACAAATATGCACAAAACCGATGAACAAAAATGCCAAAACCAATGAACAAATATGTCAAAACCAATGAACAAATCCACAGTGTTGATGAACAAATCCACATTGTTGATGAACAAATCCACAATACTGATGAACAAATCCACAGTGTTGATGAACAAATCTGGGCCGTTTTTTTTTCAAAAATACGCGAATAATTCGCCAATAATTCGCCCGTGCCGTTTTTTTCCCCTTTTAAGTGAAATGATCAGCGCCTTTAATTTTTCTTGATCCAACGGCTCCTGTTCTTTCTTATTTCACACCTGGGCGCCCATTCTCACCTGAACCGGACTCAATATATATAGTTAAAATTAGGTTTCTCAGCCCAGGGCATCCTTGCGGACGAGGATTAGGACTCCTCTATTGTTACGAATCTGATCGAAACTACATTTGGTTGTGCATAATATAGGTTTGTGTATGAATAATTAAATGGGTTAGGTTGAGAGAGAGAGAGAGGACCTTCAACGAAGAAGAAGAAAAAGCAGGACCAATGACAGGCTTGTGGTGCACCCAAGCGTCCCCTTGAAGCATATTCATGTCGTACTTCCCGAACAAGGTTTGGCGGTCACTTGCGAACACCGCCGGCTTCCCCCAATCCCACGTCGCCACCGCCTCCGACATCTGCTTCAACAACTCAACGTCCGCTACGTACACAAACGGCTCCGTCCCTATCCAGTACATCCATACCTTCCCTGCAAGCAAATATATATAAAATTAAAGGTTGTTTCTCGATCTTGAACCTAATACTACTACATGTATATATGATCGTACCGTGAGCTTTCTGCCAATTGACAAAGTAAGGCATGCAAGCTGAGTGGACGTCGTGACGGGTGACAACGGCGTCACCTTGATCATCAGTAACGCCGCTCTGCATCATCTCTGTGCGGTTCCCAAAAGAAAAGCGTGGGATTGGGCCTGAAAAACCGTGTTCTCTCAGCTTCTTATAAGCTTTCATAGGTTTTAGGTAGCAGGAATACAATAGTTTCCACGACATCGTTAAGAGGAAGAGAAAAAAGCCGCAACCTAATGTCAATGTACTACTCCCGCCCATATATAATATGATTCCAGATTCGATACCGATCGATCTTCATTATGGCTTCTATTTTAGGGAGTTCTTAGTTATAAAGTGCGTGATTAATAATTGCATGGACACAGTGCATATATATAGAGACGCGTAGTAGAGTTGAGATACTAATATACTATCGAGTATCATTTAATTAATGCGCTTGATTATATTATACATAATACGCCATGCATAAAATCATGCAAATTAGCTTCCATAGTTCCCACTTCCCGTGTGATGGAACTATTTCATTATTAAAATAACTAATCTATTTAAAGACTTAAGCTAGCGGAGCGGATTTTATTAATTGCTTAACCGCTGCATATTTAATTTTAACCATTTTTTTTACTGATATATACTATCACTGTTTTTTTTTATGCATATATAAAAAAGCAATTAACATTACTAGATGCTCTTTCGGCGAAACTTTCCAATTATTTATTAGATCTTAATTATAAAATGACCAGAACGATGTGATCATAAGTTAGTTTGTTATACCTAAACTTATAAAATATACTGTATGATTCAGCCATTCAGGGAATCAGGGTTATAATATGAAAGCAATACGTATACAAAAAAGGCGCGCAAGAAGAGTCCCGAACGAGTTTGACACTGAGAATATTGTAACCCACCTGATTAATTAGCAAATGAGATTTTTTTATCAAAAATATAAATTTAAAACATATAATGAAGAAGATATGAAAATTTTAAAAATATTCAATTACCCTAAAGATAAATCAAACTCAAATTCTATAATTTTCTAATTCATAAAGTTGTAAGTTAATACTCCCTCGGTCCCATTATAAGGGACATTTCCTTTTCCGACGTCCCAAAAAGATCTACCCATTTCAATTCTTTCTATTTATATCACATAAAAACTTTTGTTTTTTACCCTCATTATAATCCTAATATACCCAAACTACCCTCCCTTTATTTAATACACCCACCCACCCACTCTCTTTCTACCTACCATCTCCCTCTATATTTACACTTGTTGCCTCTAAGAACTTTAATCCCTAATTGCGCCGCCTCCATTCTACCTACTCTCTCTCCCTCTCTATTTACACTTCGCTTCTTCCCCCATCTCTTCGATCTCTTCGAGTCTTCCATCTCCGGATCTTCGAGGCTTTGATTTCATGGCTTTCAATCTCGATCTCTGGAGCGATTTGCTTGGCTTCGATCTCTTCAAGCGATTTCTTGGCTTCGATCTTTTCGAGGCTCTCGATCGATTGGCTTCTTCCCATATCTGGATCTGGATGCTTGATTGAGCTCGATTTCTTGGCTTTCGATCTCGATCTCTCAAGTGATTTCTTGGCTTCCCAGATCTGGATTTGGATCCTGTGCTTGCAATGAGTTTCGACTCGGTTAAGCGTTTGTTTGCACAGAATTCTGAGGGCTATGTTAGGGACGAAATTAACCAAACCTGAGATGCAAGACCCATAAAATATGTTGACATATGAATGTGCCATAATGTGCCATAGGAAAATCAATCTAAATGCAACTGAGGGGCTCACTGGTATTTTAGTGTTGTCAATGATTGTGTCTGTGCTTGATGGGGACTCTGAGATTATGTGAATAAGTAATCAATGATGAAACCATGTACAATACCTAGACACAATTTCATTTAGTTAGACAACACTAATGTGCTTGAGCAACCAGTTTATTTAGACTGAATAAGTAGTATAGGTGTGTTTGTACTGTCACATTGTGCTTGTATCAATGATGAATGGGGACAACCTGAGATTAATATTGCATGTTTTTAGATACTTACATTAATTATCATGCCATATGCATTTACAAAACAATTGAGCATTTAACATTTATTCTTCACAAAATATATGCTTCAAAAAATTTCCTTCTACGTGTCTACTTCTTTTGCTAAGCTAAGTAATCATGCTCTTTTTCTTCTTCTTCATCTTGAGTTGCATCTTGATTGTGTTGGGCTGCATTTGATGATCCTGCTATGTCTTGCCCTAAACCATGAACTACTTCCCATGCTTGCATGACACAATGCATAAGTGCTTTAAATTGGATGTGTAGAAGTCCCTGTCTTGCTAATCTTCTCTTCCCAACATGTGGGATGTCATAATCATTGCCTCCATTATTTTTCATTATCTCATTCTTGCAATATTGAATAGTCATCTACACATCACTTAGTGTTTTTGGTTCCAGCTCATAATAGGCAGTATATACAACATCTAGCATGTCATCAACATTTTTTGGCCTTTTTTTATGCATTAATGATTGAATGCTTCTAAAAAAAACAAATCCAAAATGTTTAAATCTGGACTATTAGGAGGTTGTTGGACTAAGATGAAAGTAAAACCTTCTTGTTGGTATACTTGCTGCCATTCTTCATCTTCTTGTTTGATATGAGCCTTGGCATTGTCTTGTTGAATGAAAATTACCTTGTGTTGCCCATCTTCTTGTGGCCACTTGCCTTAATTGTTGGAACAATCTGTTGGATGAGCATGTCCCTTGTCACTTTTCTGTTGATTGATTCCACCAATTTGGTGACAAGTGTCCCCTTTTGTCTATTTTTGGATGATCTCTTTGCTGCTTCTTTGAATGCAAATAGGAAAATCCCTATTTTCCCATCAAAAGTGCACTCTCCCTCTGCATTAAATCTAGGCCGAGCTACTGCAGTTGTAAACATGACTTTTGGTATGAATTTTGATGAGTTTGCAGACCTGTATTTGCCTTTCTCAGCTTGATCTAGATACACCCTTTGTGACTTTTTGCTGAGATGAAACCATTTCTCATCAATATGAACATAATCATACATTGGTTTGTACTCTTTTTTTTGCTTCTTCTGTGTTCCCTAGTATCATGCTCAGGATCCATTGCAACCTTGTCAACTAGTTTGCTTCTTTCAAACCTGGATGCAAAGAGTTTGTGTGTGGCTTGATAGCTCCTCTCTTGATCATTCTGTGAATGGTGCTTTTTGAAACTGTTATGTTGTTTGCCATATTTGTTGATATGTTGCTTTCTAAGTCCCTTATGCATGTCCTCTCCCCCATATTCAGAGATGTAATTACAGTTGCTGGCACATGAATTCTCTTTCTCCCTGACATGTGATACATTGTTGACATGTTGTACATTTGATTATTGTCCCTTTGTGTCTTTGTTGTGCCCTAGATCTTGCCAATGCACTTCCTTGATACACTGAATTCCTGTGCAGCTACATTAATTGCCCCGTGATGAAGCTTTCCATCTCTTGCTCTCTCTAAAAGCCATAATAAGATGTTCATTTTATCCTTTATGTTGAGTCGGTTCCTTTTAGTCTGGTGATGAGAAGATGCTTGTGGATTAAATGCAGTCCCTGCCTCTGTTTCCTGTTGCATTGATGGTTGGTTATCTTCTCCCATGTCCTCACTTGCTGGCTAGTTTAAATCAATGTTGTAATGCTCTTCATTAATGTCTGGGAAAAGAGGAAGCTCATTTAAATTAAAATCTGATGACATGAGGAATTGGGCAATGATGCTAGATCTGAGATTTTAGAGTTTTTTTTGAACTTTTGGTCATGGCTGATTTGTAGAGCATGAAAGTGGAAAGTGTTGTATTTGTAGAGTGTTTAGTGTGTTATGGGGGTAATCTTGTCCTAAAATAGGGTGTAATCTGTGTGACATGAATACTCTCTTTTGATTGGTTGTTGAATGTAAAAAAAGTGATATTGTTGATTTGGCAATCCTCACCCTTTTGCTTGCTTGAATCTGATTGGTTAAAAATAAAAGGCCTGTAGATCTGCAACTTGTAGACTGTATTTCATAAGCATTTATTGCTTCTTTTTCTTTATTAAAAATTGTGCATTAGCCCATTTGTCCCTTATATTATGGGACAGAGAGAGTATGATTTAAATTATAAATCAAAATCATGATTTCAATTTACTATTCTCAATTATATTTTACTTAAATATTACTAAATACTATTATTTTTAGTCATTTAGTTTATTTTGGAATATAAAATAACTTTAACTTTTTAACAAATCTAAGTATGCTATTTTTAGTAAATGTATATAGATTTTGGAGATTTAAGCCCCATTTGACATGAATTTTAGAGAGCTTATTCAGTTTACCAAGAAAAACAAGCTAAGTTTTACGTGTTCGATCGCAATAGCGTACTTATGAAATTTTATCGAGCTTATTGGATCTCAAACCCAAAAATAGGGCTCGTTCAACGTTATGAAGCTAATATGAACTGAACTAGACCGCCATCGACGAAAATTGGTTGTCGACGGTGATACACGGTATTCACAAAGGAGAAAATGGCATATTATGCTGCAAGGTATAAGCTGTAATATCCGCTAATTTCTAAAGAAAATAAATTGGATAATTATCCCAATAATTTTTTTTAGAGAATTTAATAATCTCTATAATCTCATATTACATTATAAAAGGTTATAACGGTTTACTACAATGGAAATTTAGAATTTAATTAAAGCAAGTCGGATAAGTATTTAATTACTTTCTAAGAGAATTTAATTATTTTTATAATTTCCATAATAAATTATAAGAATATGATGAAGGATTATTAAAGTGTAAAAGTCAACCAAATAAAATGGAGTGATATTAAATTCCGAAATTTATTAATATTGGAATATTACAAGTCTAAAAATAATTCAAGACAAAAACAAATAAAAAGGAGTCAAGAGCCGAAACTCGAACCCGAGACCTCTCGCTCCTCGATCTCATCACAAACACACACTCCTCAAACCGCTAGACTATTGTAATTTAACTACCCAATTCACCACTCTTTTAATAAGAAGTCATCTCTCTTCTTCTTCTTCAAACAAGTCAACAAGTCTGATTGATTTTGACGTACATCAATCCATGTCCAAAATTCCTCCCAATCCTCCATCTTTGCTTCAAAGACCACCCAAGACTTTGCATCATCCATTGTCATCAACAAACTAACACAAAATCAACCTATTGTCATCAATCTCCTCTCCCATCATTGGCCAATCTCCATTGATGAGGATCAAGGGAGCTCACAAAATTACCTATTTAAAGGCTGAAACTTCATTGTAAATTCACACAAACAATTTTCTCTCCTTCTCGAGCATAAATTCGTCCTAATTAAAGCCTAGATATCTCAAATTAACTTTTCCATCAAATCTGATTGTTTAAGAAAAAAATCACAAAATTCCCTTTCTTTCCTCCTTGGAGCCGCCAATCACCGAGGACGCCCGACCGGACCGCCACCACTGTCGCGCGCGCCGCCCAGGACCGCCTGGCCGGAGCCCTCGCCACCACTGGCCGCCGCTGCTCCCGTCCTTCGTCCATCGTCGTGCGTCTGATTGCCTCCCTGGTTCTCACGTGGGCCTAATCCTAATTAATTTTGGGTAAATTTTAACTAAACTTGGGCTATTAACTTTGTCCCAAATCTCTATTTTAAAAATCAGATTTATTAATGTCTTGTACATATTTCTATTTTTTTATATATATAAAGAAAATCAACATGCATGTAAACTTAAATAAAAGGAAATAAAATATGGCAAGATAAGGAATATTTTTAATTAATTATGAGAGTATAATATAAAACTTCTAAGATTAAAAAGTGTGTTTTAATAATATCTTTACCTTGCTTGGATTTTTTTTATAATGAATTAAATAGAACTAGATAAAGGGATTTATTAAGTTAAGAAGTTATTAATAGAAAATTACTAACATATCTTACAAAATCATATTATAAACTTGAATATATGTTGGTATGATGTGTTAGTAATAAGATATATTTTTATGAGTAAATTATGGAATAAAAAGAAATAAGGGAAAAAGACTAAAGATATCATATGATAAGAATTTTAGTGATTTTTTTTCCACCATGAGAGTATTGTTTTTATAACCAATTTGGAATATAAATAATAGGGATAAGGTATTCTTATCATAAGAATTTTATATGATTAAATTGAAGACTAAAAAGATATATTAAATATTTTGCATGTAATTCTATATAAAGAAATACATTATAATAGATATGAGAAAATTATTTAAATAGATAGTAAGATTATATTATTATTAAATCTCATACTTGGAAAGTTACTATAGTAAGAATAGTAGAGATTTCTACTTAAGGAAAGTTCTAGAAAGGGGCCATATTATATTGCACATATCTTAATAAAATATGACATGTCTCTTATAAAGAATTAAAGAAATTCTTAATTAAGTTAACGGATTATCTCGTGTCTCTAGGTCGAGTTTCCGTTCCAAGTCGTGAACAACGTTTTCCGCTGTCTCGCTAATCCGCTATCGTAAAAGCAAAGGCAAGTGGAATTTCTCCTTGTAGCCTCAATAAACTCGTTTCGTGAAATTTCTCGATGTTGGGAACAACTTGTTTGCTAATAATAAAACGAACCTAAGAATATCGATTTCTAGAATTAATGACCCCATTGTTATCATTATTTCGTTATTTAATATTCGATAGGACTATTATGCTAGTCTTGTTTGTGACCTTGATTGTTTACGATCTCTTTTCGAGATCGGTTCGGATGAAATAGTAAGGGGTGCGGGCCTAACCCGACACCTCTATATAACCCACTAAAGTCTTATTGCCACCATGCACAAATTACGACTTGTCGATCATGATCCACGTCCGCTCCTACGCCTCGGAGGGATGTAGGCACTCTAGCTAAGTGTCGGAACTTTTGTTCCTGTTGGTGGTTTGGGCCGGTACATAAGCCCCTCCCACGCTCTCAAAATATGTCAACCTAAGTGAGAGTTTTCATCACTATACAAGATAAGTGCCCAATGCACAATTAAAAGACACCAAAACTGGACCGATCTCAAATGATCGATCCGGCTCTCGGTTCGCAAGGGCGCGAGAGGTTTTCAAAAACTTGTATGAATTAATAACGTTCTTAACATACTTCCTACTCTCAAAGAAGTCTACAATCTCGTAGTTCTTCTCTCGATTAACGAGTTATGTCCTCTCGAGATACACTCTTCTCCGTCCCGATAAGCCCCACATAAAGACCTATACCTTAAAACACATTGTGTTAATATTTCTCGAATATTATAAAATTACCGAAATACCCTTGAGAAGTTCCGTTCTTACTTGCTTAGTCTCCTCAGACTAATTTCCCCACTTCCACATTGTTGCCTGGTATTTCTCGCCCTTCGTGACAAATGCTAGACTGTAGGAATGTACACCGAAGTTTTGAAGATGAAGTCTAGAAGGTTCGAGAAGCGTTAGGCGAGAATCGAAGGTCAAGGCAAGACGACGTTGAAGGAAGGTAGGAAGGAATTCTCACCGACTCTTTCCTTTTTAAAACCAAGCAAATCATCATCACATGAGTTGTCTTGGAAAAATATAAATGTATTTTTAATTACGTCTTTTAAACCCTTTCTAAATGGCTATACTTTCCGCTGCTATATTTATAAAATGACTCTCAATGTAATGAATGAAAGTTCTTATCAATAAATAAAATTTCGCTTTTAGTCCATTTCATCTTCAATTAAAGAACAAAGTCTCTTTCGAGAGCATCCTTCTTATTGTATAAATTATGTTAATTTCCGCACTTTATGAGTTCAATATCATTCTAAAAGCCTTGGGTGACTTTGGACGGTAAAGTCCGAGTCCACTGGTGATAATACCCAATGTTGTAAAATAGGGGTGTTACATAAGCTTCAACACCATAGCTTATCTGAAAAATAAGTATCTAATTTCAAAACTTAATTTTAATATATAATATTAGCATCAACCACCATAAGCTTCCACACTATCAACTTCAACATCTATAACTACCTTTTGAGTTGTGGTCGAACGGCCATAGTCTTATTTGTTGAAAATCAATATTTTGGATAGATTTAAATTAACATAAAAAATAAAGATAATGAATGGTCATATTTAATCTACACTTCATTCATGGTATTGTATTTGAGAATGGATCTTGTGTAATCCCTCATTTTTGTACAGGGTAAAAATGTAACTTTCACATTCCCTTTAATATATTAAGGTTATTATTTTTATAGCATTTTAAAATTTTATAAAATGTGTATAACTTTAAGATCATAATAATAGGTTTTAATATGAGTCTTATTTAGTATGTAAATTATAATTAAATAATTATAAGTATTAAAGCTTATGTAGAAATATCATATAGTATATTTCTAAATTAAAAATAAATACTTTTAACTAAAGTTAATCAAATAGATTATTATTTTGGGTAATTATATCTTTGGTAAAATAAATATATTATATTATTATAGTTATTTTGATAAGTAATATTATAAAAATTGTTTTGCAAAAGGCAAAACAAGTGTAAGGAAGTTTGCAAAAGGCAAATCAAGTCACCTTTGCGAACCGAGTAAACGAAGAACGCGCGGCATGTACCAATCCTTCCCCTCTCATCCTCGCCTCTAACCCTACTTTACCAAACCGCCGCCGCCCCCAGACCCCTCCGTCTCCGCCATGTTTCCGACCACTTAGACCACAAATCCGGTCAACATCAAAACCCAATCGAAGAAAAACACCGAAACCTCTTCACCTTTGACAAAATCTCAACAGTATAAGCCGCTTAAAATCATCACCCCCTCCGGTTGTCGGAGGTTTATCTGGATTGTTTCGCTTTTGTTGGTAGATGATGCGACGCTGCCTAGGCTCGGACCCAGCTCCTACCATTCCGAGACGGCCTAGATCTTGGAGACCCCCTTGGCTTAGGATTTAGTCTCATTTATGTATTTATTATATTATTTCTATTTCCGTCATTTATATTCCGTCTTTACTATTTTAGGCGTGTGTTCTCTTATGCTTAAGAGACCGGCCCATTAAGGTAGAATAAGGCCCATTAGCGTTTGTTGCATCTTTCCCTTTCTAGCTAGTACTATTATTAGTATTATGGGCTTTGGACGTTGGGCCTAGCATGTTGCTAACCCTAGTCCACCACCCATATTAGATTTAGGGTTTCATGAGCCTTCTTTTATATAAGAGGCATGACTCCCATTGTATTCTTCACGTCCAAAATGAATTAAGCCAGAGCTTTGAGTCGAGTTTCTCCTCCCCTTTTGCCCGGGCGTCACCCTATTCTTTTCCCGACCCCATATTCTTCCGGCCTACGTCAAACTAGGCCCCCTTATCAATCCTTTCACTTTAACTCTCATCTCAAAGTCTAGGCTTCGGCCTCAAATCTATCCGGTTACTTGTGTAGGAGAAGATCCGAACATTTCGAGCCTAGATCCACCCCTTGTGACCCTAGGGTCGCATCAATTGGTATCAGAGCCTAGGCAGGGTCGCATCACTCTGTATGCAGTCGGGACAAAGATCAGCACCTATGTTGGCCCCTTTGTACTCATTTATGGAGTGGGCTAAAAAACGAATCCGCGAGTTCGTCAACTACCGCATAAACAACGCATCTCTCTATCCGAAAATGGTCACGTTGTGGTCGCCCGTGTCCATTGGTTGGCGCCTCTCTGGCTCGCCGGGGCTTGCCGCCTGCCCAGAATGCGGTCCCCGTGCGGAATTTGTCTTGTCGGGGAGTTCCTCGCCTTCAATAAAGGCCAACTTTAGAATACTCAAGCTGCTCAAAGGCACGCAAATGGGGCCACTAAATCTGATTGGTCGTTTGCCCCCTTGGCCACCCCGATCTTCTTTGAGCGAGTCGCTCATGGTGGCAAAGTTTCTTGGTGGTGTCGGCGGTGCATCTGGGCTATGGTCTTGTGGTTTGGATGTGGTCGTTAGCTTGCTGCAATGGGGGTTGTCTCTCGGCATTGGTGGTGGTGTTGTGTGGTCAGGGCGATCCTGATCGGCGCGTGCCATCTCCTAGTTGCCGATTGGTGCCTTTCATACCTACATTCCGATCCCTTGAATGTCTTCTCCTATCGGGTACTACCTTTATTTGTCCCTATTCCTGTAAACCTTTCAAAAGGGCTCCTCAGTAGACCGGATAAATCCTTTTGCATGTTCTGTTACTATGCCTTGTTTTCCTATGTGAACAATCCTCCTAAACTAGTGTTTTGTACGAAAGTAAAGTGCCATCTTGCTACCAATACAATCTCTAATCTAATTACTGCGTCTAAACTCATTTAGGGTTTTAAACAACCCAATTCAAGAACCGTGGTTGTTGCTGTCATGAATTATAGAGGTACACCCGCACAACTATTGTGTAATACTTTTAATCCACCAAAAACTCAAGTTACTTCGGCCCTTGTCTTGACAATCTACACTGTTGCGTGTTGTTTGGAACAAAAAACTCCAGGAAACAAAAAACTCCACACCTCATGTATCAAATGAACACTGGCGCTTACATCCTTCTAACATCTCTAAATTGTGGTCTACTGCTACTTGTGCTGTTGCAGGTTGGTGAGTGTGCACCCAATGGATCTGTTTCAACATCCTTTGTGGATGCTAGCCTCATGGAACAAACTGTCAAAACAAGACCTCCGAGAATTAAAACTTGATCTTCTATGCCTCCGATTCATCAAAAGTATTGTAACCAAAATATTAAAGCTAGTAGTAGCTACAAATATGCCCCCCTAGCAAATGCCACCCTCCATCCTATGATTATAGGTCGGAGGACAAAGGCCATTGAAAATAATTACATATTGGAGAAAAGGAAATACATTATTGCTTCCCTTTTTATTCGAAAAATGACTAACAACACCATGTACACCATAGATACCATTGACCCTATTCATCCGAAAAATGATCTAAAAAACAAAACCCCAACAATGGGAGGGTTAAGAAACAATATTTTTCTGATTAATAAGGAAATGCTAAATAAGTTGGGAATAAAAATCCCATCTAAAGCCGAGGTACAATAATATTAAAAGCAAATTAAGGGAATGTCTAAATACAAAAACAATGAGGGAAACCCAGTGCATCGGGATAAACTCCCCTAATGATAGCTACTACACCATTAAAATTGCCAATCTTACACCCCATGCTGAAGTACTAAATAAGTACACTACAAAATGTTTGAAAAGAATAACATGGATGCCTCCCCATCCTCTGACGACCAAAAACCACAAACTAGACGGTTGTTTATAAAGATCAGCATGTGGAACTGTAGGAGCATTACGCATAGGACCTTTTGGACAAAGGTCGGCACTTTATGCCGCCTTGAAAATATCCACCTAATAGCTCTAGTTGAAACGAAAACCCAAAACCCGCCTGAATGTAAATCCTGGCAAAAAGTTGGCTTTGACTCCATTGAGTTTATTCCGACAAACGGATTCACTGGGGGATCTGTGTCCTCTAGAAGGGGGCACAACTCTCGAATGAAAGAATCCAAACTTTCCACAGAGACGAACGCTTTATCGGCTTCCATTATACAAATCTGGAAACTAACAATGAATTGATCATTATTTTTGCATATGCTCCGCCAAGGGCACATGATAAGGATCCGTTTTGGACGAAGCTCAAAGAGTTTATCCAAAATTGTAATCTTACATGCATCATTATGGGAGACCTCAATGAAATACAACACCCCGATGAAAAACAAGGGGGCGCTAGCCCAAACCATTCCAGGTTTGAACGGCTCATTAAATTTAAAACTGACTGTGACGTTTGCGATATCCCAACGTTAGGAAACAAATTTACCTGGAGAAGATCCAAGCACCTGGAAGATACAAAGTTTGAAAAATTAGACTGCACATTAGTTAGTAACCAAATTATTCAATGGTACCCGTCCATAGCGACGAAAAACCACGCTTTCTCAACCTCCGATCACTGCCCTATCTCGTGCGATCTCCCAACAGGAGCACCATTCAAAGCACAACCATTCAAATTTGAAATGATGTGGACCTCTAGAAAAGATTTCCAGAACGTCATCAAACAAGCCTGGCGTCATAACGCTGGTGGATCACATATGTTTAACCTCACCAAAAAAACACAGCTCCTTAAATCAAAGCAAAAGCATGGAATAAGCACACTTTTGGATACATCTTTGAACAAATAAAAAAACTAGACGAAGATCTGCTTCAAATTCAGAAATATATCGTAGAAAACAAAAACATTTAACTAGTCCAAAAGCAGGAAAGATTGGCCAAGAAACGGTCGGGCATAATCAACTTCCACAACTCCTATTGGAAACAAAGGGCTAAAAACACCCACATAAAATTAAATGACAAAAACACGAAATACTTCCACCGGGTTGCATGCGGTAGAAGAAATAGAACCAACATCAAAGAAATCCATACAACAGAGGGAACGCAAATCACTGGACTAGAAAACATCAAAACAGAAATCAAAAGGGACTTCCAAAACCGTTTTCGGGCCTTGGAAATAAACCACAGGAAACTCCAAAGTATGACTCAAACCATTCAAAAAGAAGTAATTGAAGCAGACAACACGGAGATCACAAAACCGGTAACAAATACTGAAATAAAGAACGCATTATTTGACATCGGGGATGATAAATCCCCCGGCCCGGATGGAATGCCGACAAGCTTCTATGAACACAATTGGCACATTGTCGGCCCGGACGTGATCATGGTTGTTAAAAGCTTCTTTCATACCGGCAAAATTTTGAAACAAATAAACTATACATTTATAACTCTATTACCCAAATGTGAAAACCCCAATTCAACCAATCACTACAGGCCAATTAGTCTATGCAATACAATATATAAAATAATATCGAAAATCCTAACCAACCGCCTTAAAAGTGTGCTAAGTAGACTCCTCCACCTAATGCAAGGGGCCTTTGTCCAGAATAGGAGTATCCATGACAATACGCTCATCGCGCATGAAATCTTCCACTCTTTCCGAAACAAACGTGGGAAGGAGGGGTGGATCACTATCAAACTCGACATGGAAAAAGCCTATGATCAGATAAACTGAGAATTCCTTGCTGAAATACTCCATAAATTCGGTTTTAATGACCAATTCTGGGGATGGATCCGAGAATGTGTTGAAACGGTTTCATTCTCTGTCCTTGTCAACAACGGACCGACAGAACAATTCTACCCTCAAAGGGGCCTTAGGCAAGGGGTCCTCTTTCGCCATACTTATTCATCCTCGCTGCTGAGGTTCTGGCTAGACAGCTCAACCTCTGGAGCGCTAATCCAAAAAAGTGGCATCGGGATCCAAATCTCGAGGAATGGAACAAAAATCCCTTTCTTGGCCTCAGATGATATTATCATCTTTGCTAAAGCTAACAGCCAATCATGCAAAAAGATTAAGGACATTATTGACGGCTACTGTCAGATATCCGGACAGAAAGTCAACTTCCACAAATCCGCGTTCCAAGTTACCGAAAACACTAACAATAACAAAAAGGAGCAGATAAAACAAATTTTACAAATAACAAACACATTTGCACTTGATAAGTACCTGGGATGCCCGATAATTAACGGGAGAGTAACCCAAAACACGTTCAAACCCCTAATGTTAAGAACCAGATCCAAATTATCAAAATGGAAAGCCAATTCCCTATCCCAAGAAGGGAGGAAAACACTAATAAAAGCAAACCTATCAGCACAACCTAACTATATTATGCAATCATTTCTACTACCACAGGCAATGTTGAAAGAACTTGATCGGATAAACAAAAACTTCTTTTGGAACAAAAAAAACAACTACAAGCCACTAATTAGCTGGAATTCCATTTTTCGCCCTCCCGCCCACGGAGGCGCCGGTGGCTTCTTACTATCGGCACCAGTTACCTCTGTAACACCCCGATAATTTATAAGGAATTGAGGTGCTACCCATGTCAACAAGAGCACTTCCTATTCTGGGTTCGAGTGAGGACAAAGAACTCAAAAGTTAAGCGTGCAAGGGCGAGAGTAGTACTAGGATGGGTGACCTCCTGGGAAGTTCTCGAGTTGGCATGGGATTGCACTTCTATGGCCTCGGGCCTTACAAATGGTATCAGAGCCGACTCTAGGTTACGTGTGCACTTGGTCCGGAGGGCGGTGACTCGACCTAGAGGGCGGTCCTTGGGCCTTGACGAGGACGTCAAGTGCTTAAGTGAGGGAGATTGTAACACCCCGATAATTTATAAGGAATTGAGGTGCTACCCATGTCAACAAGAGCTCTTCCTATTCTGGGTTCGAGTGAGGACAAAGAACTCAAAAGTTAAGCATGCAAGGACGGGAGTAGTACTAGGATGGGTGACCTCCTGGGAAGTTCTGGATTGCTCCCCATGTGAACAAGAGCTCTTCCTTTTCTGAGTTCGAGTAAGGACAAAGAGCTCAGAAGTTAAGCGTGCAGGGGCGAGAGTAGTACTAGGATGGGTGACCTCCTGGGAAGTCCTCGGGTTGGCATGGGATAGCGCTTCTAGGGCCTCGGGCCTTACAAATTGTTGAATATAATTTTGAGTAGTTACAATATTGATGGAGATATTTTTTGTTTCAAATTGTTATCAACATTATTTGTATTATTAATGAATTGTATTTTCATGTTATTTAATAGTTTTAATTTATTGTTATCAACATTATTTCTACTTTTAATTAGTTTTGATTTTATATTATTAATTTATTGTTAGAATTGAGCTTATAAATATGGTTTATTTGCGCTAATACACCTAGAGCAATTAACTCGAACATTAACCCGGAATAAATTGTGTTTTGTAAGCTTAATACTCCAAAAGCAATTAAAACGGATATTAATAATCCGTTGTATATATCGAGACAATTATATCTCGGGTTCAAACATCTCGTATATATATTCCTAAATATTATATCCCGAACTTCAATATCAGGTGTATATACCCTAAAAATAATACGATACCATCTAGAAGGCCCGAGGCCATAGAAGTGTAATCCCATGCCAACTCGAGAACTTCCCAGGATGTCACCCATCCTAGTACTACTCTTGCCTTTGCACGCTTAACTTTTGAGTTCTTTGTCCTCACTCGAACCCAGAATAGGAAGAGCTCTTGTTGACATGGGTAGCACCTCAATTCCTTATAAATTATCGGGGTGTTACAACCTCCACTAGCGTTTGTAGGCACCGGCCGAGTCCCGATCTTGCTTCCTTGTTCCATCCTCGTCGATTTTTTCTGTTGTTGTACTGAGGTATTGCCTGGGCTGTTGTAGTGTTGTACTGTACGGGGAAAGGAGCAGCCAGCCATTGGCTGCTGTGTTTTTGTTTTATTATTAGGGTAGGTTTAATTTATTAAAAAAAGATTTCTATTTACAATTAAATAAAAATCAGCTACTGTTTTGTTTAAAAAGTTAATAATAGGGAGTTAATTAGAAGTTTTTATTAAAAAAATGGGCTATTTGTATATGTAATTGATTTTTTTTTCTAAATTAAAAATGGGTCTTTTGAATTATGCTCTAAAATTGGTAAATCTAAAAGTAGAGTATAGTTTTTTTTGTAAATTAAAATAACATAAGAAACTTGAGGTTATATAGATACTACAGTTTTAATTTAATATTATGAAAATAATAAATAGTTTTTAATGACATAGTCGTTATATTAATAAAAACAAATAATATTAATATAATACGTAAGTTTATAATCTGGGGTATAGTTCCTTAAGAGTCAACCTTTTCGGATTAGCAAAATAAATTGACGATAATTTATTTTGTTGTTGATCGCTACAGGAGCAAGTCCGAGTTAGAAACACGAGTGATCTTTTCTGTAACCAGTTATCGTCAAATATCGAGGCAAGTAAACTCGGTTCCTTTTCCGCATTCGTTTCTAAAGCATGATTTATATCATGATGTTTTTAATATATGTTGGGAATTTATGTGTGAATAAAATAGAACATAGAATTGTTTTACATTCCTAGATTTAACGATTGTAATTCCTGGTCATATTTTAGGTTGCATTAGTTATGGATGTAGGCCTTATTGCTTTGTGTTGTTGTGTGTATACTTATTTAAGCTCGATCGTAAGGAGCCGAATGTAAAGTCTTATGACTTATATTATATAATAATTAATTCTCGCTAGGTCGTTTTTGTTAAAACCCTAGCTAAGGTCATGAACCATATCCCTCAACCGCTAAGGGGTGTTCGCACTTTTTAAGTGCCATGGGACGTAGGTGCTCGTATATCTTAAAGTAGTAATCCGAGACTTTGTCTCTCGTAATTAATGTACCTAATAATCCAAGTGGAATCATTATTAAGCGCTTAAATGTAACTCAAATAGGTGTACTCGTACACAACTTAATATGGATAGGATGGTCAGTACAAAATGGGAAACCGTCATCGCTCTCGAATTTCGTTGTCATTTGGTTCCAATCTGAATTCGCACAACACGATGCGGTGAGGTTGGTTGAGGTGCGAGGGGTCAATGAGAGTTTAACGAATTGACTATACAATATGTGTGTAACAACGTTCCCAACATATATGCATTAAAGTCTGAGGCGTCACCTTTGTGATGGTCTCTTCTTTCTTCTTTCGAAAATTCACAATGTTTTCCCATAAGGATGTAGCTATTGTGTTTCGACCGGCTTTAATTCGGATTTCGATACCTATAACTACAATCTCTTCCTAAATAGGAACCACTTTAGAAAACCCGCTTGCTTAGTCTGTCACAAGACTAACCCGACCAATAATTTTCCTTTGCATGGTCGGCTGATGTCAACCGTATTTCTCGTTGTGTCACATCAGACGATATTTCCATTCAGGTTGTGAGAAGTATGTTGAAGATAGGAAGAGCTGCACTTGGATATTCTGTCAAAAGTTACCATGTCGGCTATATTTTTGAGTTAGGTTAAATGTGTCAAAACACAATAGCTATCCTGATGTAATTTCAAATATATAGGTGCAAGAGTTACTATCCTGATGTAATTTCAAATACAACATTTCATGAATCTTCCGTAGTAAAGTTTTATTCTCCTTTATGAGGAGAAGTTCAATAAAAGAAAAAAAATTCTATCTCACTTTTTGTAATATCCGCGATATTCCAAGCTTTTTATAATATAATATTTATTATCAATTATTTTCTCTAATTAAAAAGGACAATTTCTAAATATCAAATTAACTTCTAATATTTGCTTTCGAAAGAAATTATCAAGAATATTAAAATAGATAAAAATTCAATAAAATAACTTGAGGGGCATAGATTAATAAAGTGAGGTAAAATAATAGAAAGAGCATTAGATAAAAATAAGGTCTTTTAGAAATTGAATTTATTCCATAAAATAAAATACACAAAGGCCTAAGAATTCAATTTACAAGCCTTGTAAAAAGAATGCAAGAGTCGGGGTTTGAACCCGAGATCTCTTGCACTCTACCCTCACACGCCCCTTTCCATTTCCGCTAGGCCAATGTGATTTTTATACCATTCACCCCAGTCTTTTAATTTTATATCAATTTTTAGTCTTCTTCTTCAAATAAGTTAACTTGATTTGACATGGGAGCAATGCATGTCCTCCATCCTTCTCCTTAGCTTGCAAGACACCCTTGATTACATCACCCTCCATCACCCTTGAAGAAGCACACATTTGACCAATGGAAGAACACCTCCTTCTCCTCCATAGGTCCATTATCATTGGCATGGATTTCCAAGCTCCTCCAAAGTGCCTATATAAAGGGCCTTCTATCCTCCTTAGCAACCCTTTCTTCCCCTTGCTTACAAATAGCTCTCAAGTGTTTAAAAATCAGCCCCTTCAAAGTTCCAATTCTCCATTAAAAACACCACCAAAAATTCCCTCTTCCTCCCTTAGGAAACCGTCGGCGACACCCTTGCCCCGCCTGCCACCGCGCGCGCCGCCGACGCCTTCGCCGGAGCACCGCCGAGCCCTCGCCGTCCCTGCCTGGTTGCGCCGCCGGCCTCTCCCCTGCCTCTTCCCTACATTCTGTATTTTACAGAAATCAGTATAATCCTAAATCCTACTTTTATTTATTTAAATTATGTATTTATAAAAATATATTAGTCTTTTATGATTATTAGAAATAATAATGGAATCAAATAAGGAATTTTTGGGATATTTATATTAGGTGTAAGATCATGTTAGTTGAATGATAGAAACAAATTAAAGTTACTAGGGTAAATTAACCTTATCAAAAATAAATTGTTATAGTATTTATTAAAGGCATGCTCTCTACATAATATTAATGGATTTTTTTTATAAAATAAATATAGCATATGAGGTTAGTTATTAATATTAAAAATGTCATCTTTATAAAAGAGATAAGATTTCTAGAAGATAAAAATTGTTGCATGTCTTAAACTATAGAGGATATCATGTTATATGAATTTATTTATAATAATGATAGATATATTAAATAAAGTCATTAATTAATACAATATAAGGTTTAACATGACACTAAGTGTAAAAGTTACTACAAGATATAAGCTTTTGTTATAACATGATAAATGTGACAATAAATTAATATGTAATATATGTTATTATATGGTTAGTTATAATGTATGGTAGTAATGATAAAATACCTATGACATATTATAATGATAATTATTCTAAATAAAATTGTAGAGAACCCTTATTAAAACATTAGTACAAAAGTTGTGGTCATGGACTATAGTTTGATATTAGATATGGATTTTATAAAAGGATAATGCTAATAATAGTTATAATACTAAAATCATCCTTTAAGAAAAATAGTAAGTTTAATAACCTCTAAGTGTAGAGATTTATTACAAGATATAAGTTCTAAGTAAAATGTAGGAAGTCTGATCTTATATTGATTTTATGATAATATATAGTTATAGGGATTACTTGCATGAAAAAAAATAATTAAGTTGGGGAAGAGATATGAAGTAGGATATTATAAGCCATGATTATGTTTTTTCAAGACATGATGATATTATAGGTTATGATCAAAGATATTTTATAAGCCTTATAATATAAAAGGATTATTTTAAATAGTATTTTTCGGGAATAAAAAGGATATTACAAAACCAAAATAATAATGAAGGAACATTATTATTTTAAATAATCTTCTAAATTATTACCATAATAATTTAGATTTCCGCTTCTCTTATAGAAGTATTATAAGAGAGAATCCAAGTTAAGAATAAGCCATATTTATAAGTCGTTCGTAAATCCCGTGTCTTTAGGTCAGGATTCGTGCTCGAAGTTGCGAACCACATAATCCGTCAAGAATCGATAGTAGACGCGTGTAAGCTAGGGCAAGTGGAATTTTCCCCTTGTGACCTTTATATTTCATTCCGTGAACATTCTCGTTGTTGGGAACAACTTGCATGCTTAAATAAAAATGAATCTAGGAAATATCGATTGCTAGAAATAACGACAATTGTTAGCATAGTACGCTTTATATTCCCTTGTTAGGATTATATATGCTAGTGTGTTTGTTATCTTGATTGATTACAATCTCGTTCAGAGATTTGCGTTGAATAAACTAGAAAGGGGTACGGGTTAGCCGACGCCTCTATATAATCATACTAAGTCGTACGTCCATACGACTTTCGGGATCATGATCTCCATCCGCTCCGATTGCAAGGAGGGATTGTGCGCACTCTAGCTAAGTGCCGGGAAATTGAAGTTCTCCCTCGGGTGGCTCGGATTATCCGTGTCCCACCACTCTCTATTAAAAACCATTAACAAAGTCGAATATCTTTCGTCACTATAGAAGATAAGTGCGAATGCACATTTAAGATACCAAAATCGGACCGGTCTCAAATGATCAATCCGGCTCTCGGTCCACTCAGGGCGCGGGAGGTTTTCACTTGTATGAATTAATAAACGTTCCCAACATACTTTCGAAATCCTAAAGAAGTCTACAATCTAGTAGCTCTTCTATCGCTTATCCAGTTATCTTTGTCTAAGATATACTCTCCTTTGAACCATCAAAGCTCCACATAAACAAGATTTATCGTATAGCCCCATCGTAAACACAACCCTAATATCTCTTTCAATAATACTCTAAATTTCCAAAATACCCTCGGGAAGTTCCATTCCCGCTTGCTTAGTCTCTTAGACTAATTCTTCTTTTCCGCATGTTTGCCTGGCATTCTATCGCCCCTTGCGAATTATGTCAGAATCTAGGAATCCCATCAAGGCGTGAAGAGAAGTGAAGACGAAGGAAGAACAAGGATTTTCGAGATGTACCTTTCTATCAATTTGCTTTAGTTTCATTATGTTTCAAGGACAAGCAGGTTTTGCATTTCAATTCCGAACAACTTTATGTTTGAAAATAATGTAAGATGTTTTGTAAGAACCAAGTCTCCCTCGGGAGAACCTTTTCTCATTATGTATTATGATTTATTCTGCATTTTAATTGTTCTATATCATTCTAAAAGCCTTGGGTGACTTTCGAGGGTAAAGTCTGAGGTCACTGGCGGTAACACCCAATGTTGTAAAATAGGGGTGTTATAATTGTGGTATCAGAGCCAGGTTTTTGTTTTGTTTTAAAACCAAAAAGCTTTAAAGCCTAAAATTTTTGAAAACCGAGAACTTTTAAAAGCTTAACTTTTACTTCCCCTATTTAAAACTTTCAAACATAGAAAAATTTCCTTCTATATTCCTTGAAGAAAACTTAGGATTAATAATTTTCTCTCTTGAAACTTCTTAGCTAAGAAAAACCTCTTAAAAATGTTTGAAACTTTAGATACCAAGTATTTAGTTCTAGAACTAACGTTTCTATAAACATTCCCTTTCTATCCTTTGAAAACTTAAATCGTACAAACATTCCAATTCAAGTAGAATTTTAAACACTTCTTTAGAAATTTATAAAATACTCGCACCTTCACACTAGGGAACTTGTTAGTAATCTCAACACTTATTTCTTAAAAACTTAAGTAGTATAAGTGTTTCAACTTTTCAACTCTAGACATTTTCGATATAACTTTTTGGTAAACTTAACTTCTACCTTAGTAAACTTGTTGGTAAAGAAAGAAATTTCCATCTTAGTAACATGTCCAAATAGAATTTCCTAGACTCTTTAATAGGGCCAAGAAAATGAAAAGTCTTAAAGTAAACCTTTTATATGTGATTTTTATAAACAATGCCTTAACCTCCTTCAACATGTATTCGCCTTATAGAATCAAAGGATATTCTATATAAACGCCTTCTTCTCCTCTACAGAAATGGTACTCACTAGAAGCCAAACCCGAATCAAGGAAGAAGCCAAAAAGGCCGCTCAAGAACTTGATAAAGCTTTTGCTTAATGGCCGTTTTTGCCAAATGGATACCCCGAGGACAACCCCGAACTAGCACTACAAGAGGAGATACATGAAAATGCACCCGAGGTGAATCTCGAGGAAGAAAACCATGAAGAAGCATACCTCGAGGGAGGAGTTAATAACTCCCTTCATGACCAATCAAGTCGGGAAATCACTAAGCAAGAATTCTCGGGATATCACCCATGGGGACACATGACGGAGACTCCACGTCACCAAATCACAAGTCAAGCTCCAATGACCTATCAAGCGGGAGGATGGGATAACTGGACTCAGGGAGAGTCATCCCATCACCAAGCAAATTGTCAAACAAGAAACCCATCTCCAATCAACAACCCAAACCCAACGAGGATTCGTCAACAGATTACGACGATCTTCTCCAACATAAGGGAGTAGGGTCGGAAGAAATAAGGTCCTACCAGAATATGGATGTTCTTCCCCCTGAAGGCGTCCGTCCAAGACGAATCCGTTACATGAACTATGACCTCTTAGAGAAGCGCAAAGAAGGTTGGCTAAACAGAAAAATGGTCGAACAAGACGAATTGTTTCAAGTCGAAGTCCGACTAAGCGAACTTCGCGCAAGGAGTGCGTATCGTCTCAGGTAGATTGAACAAGCCAACCTAGTACTGGACAATGAGAGCGGGATTCTTGATGAGAATCTGTTTGACGACCATTTCCTCGATAAGTATAGTTACCCCGACCATCCTTAGGCTTTGTCTTAATTGTATTTCTCATTGTAAAGGGGGAGCTAGTTCGCTCCTCTCGACTTTTGTTTGTATTTGAAAGGTCAAATCGTCATCGTTTCTTTTCCATCCCTAGTGTAATGGTTTTTATATAAAGCCTTTGTAGTCAATTTCCATAAAAGTTCTAATAAAATTTTTCTCTCTTTCCTAAACTTGCGCATCATTTCTTGCCTATACTTGGGAGTTAACAAAAACAACTCTATCCTTCTTCAATATATAGAATTACGGATATTCTATATGAATGTCGTTTATTAGACATTTACGGAAAATGGTTGTAATAAAAAAAAACTAAGTTCATGCACATTGGGAATAAGAAGAAGTCACGCCAACTAAAGGGAACACTTACGTCTCCATAAATTCAAACTTACCAAGCCAGTGACTCACGGGAAGATAGAAATTCCCAAAGAGGACACCAAGGAAGGCTTAGTCGACTAAAGATCTAACATGCCTCCACGTAACCCGATCTCGAAACAGATTATCGAGAGATATGTGAGGGACAAACATTGAACTAGCAATAATGGAGTGGTAGAGAATTCCAACCAATGAAAGATATATTAGTCCGGCGTACCGACAAGTAGTTCGGAATTGCTCAACTAACATATGGAAGCTTGGCGTGATATTTGATGTTTGTCAACCAATTAAACCAACCATAATAAAGCTATGTGAAAGCCACGTCATGGACTTTTCTTCGCCTCGATTTTGATAAGTCAACACAGTGACAGATGAAGTTAGAAAAGAAGTTGCTAGGACCAAGATATTTTGGGCATGGATGCCTATGACATCATTCTTGGAAGAGACTGGTTGTCTCGTCATGGAGCGATAAGCCGTAACCATGAACTCAGGAGGGAAGCACATATCTAAGTTCAAGGGAAAACGAGAGGAAGAAAATGGAAAGGTGATCAACGATAAGAAGGTCGGTAAGCTACACCGACAAGGCTATGTTGGGTATCTTTGTTACCTCGAGCCGACGGAGAAAAAGGTCGTGGACATTCAAGAGATTCCAACAGCCAGAGAATTCCCCGATGTCTTCCCAGAAGAACTCCCTGGATTACCTCCCCGACGAGAAGTCAAGTTTTCAATAAGCCTCGAGCCAAGAACTGCGCCAATCTCCAAGGCACCCTACTGGATGGCCCCGCTAGAGATGAAAGGACTCAAGAGTTAGCTCGAGGAGCTACTTGAGAAGGGTTTTATTCGGCCAAGTGTTTCGCCTTGGGGAGCACCGATGCTCTTTGTAAAGAAGAAGGATGGGACTTTCCGCTTATGCATCGACTACAGAGAGTTGAATAAAGTCACCATCAAGAACAAGTATCCGCTACCCCGAGTAGACAATCTCCTAGACCAGCTCCATGGTGCAAAAGTCTTCTCAAAGACTGACTTAAGATCAGGGTATCATCAACTTCGGATCCGCGAGGAGGTCATACCGCAGACTGCTTTCCGCACCCGCGATGGCCACTACAGGTTTGTAGTGATGTCAATTGGATTGACCAATGCACCTACGGTGTTCATGGACCTGATGCACCGATGCTTCCATGAATACCTCGACAAGTTGTCATTGTCTTCGTCGACGACATTCTAATCTACTCCGGAAATCAAGCTGAGCATGAAGAACATCTCCGAATGTGCTACAGATTTTAAGGCACAACCAACTTTACGCCAAGTTGTCCAAGTGTGACTTATGGCTTAAAGAAGTGGCATTCTTAGGCCACATCATCAACTTTATCGGAGTTATGGTAGACCCAAATAAAATCAAAGCACTCTCAGAATGGAAGCAACCAGAGAATGTCAAAGAAGTTCGCAGCTTCCTAAGACTCGCAGGGTACTACTGAAGATTCGTCGAAGATACTCAAAGATCGCCCTACCAGTGACGAAACTACTCCGGAAAACCCACAAGAAGTGTTGTGTGGGATGAAAAATGCGTAGAGAGCTTCCGAGAACTCAAGAAGCGTCTCACAAGTACACCCGTGCTGACTCTGCCCGATGGACACGAAGATTATGCAGTACACAGTGATGCCTCAAAGCAAGGCTTGGGATGCATACTCATGAAAAATGGGAAGGTGACCGCCTATGCATCCCGACAACTCAAGGTTTATGAAGTGAATTATCCGGCGCACGATCTCGAACTAACATCAGTGGTGTTTGCCTTAAAGATTTGGCGACATTACTTGTACGAGGTAAAATGTCAGATTTTCACCGACCAAAAGAGTTTAAAGTACGTGTTCACTCAAAAGGAACTGAATATGAGGCAAAAGAGATGCCTCGAACTATTGAAAGACTACGACATCGAGCTACTCTACCACCCAGGCGAAGCTGACGTCGTAGCCGACGCTCTCAGTCGTAAGACACACCAAGAGGGCTCAATCGCAATGCTAACAGTTCAGCCAAAGCTCCAACAAGAACTGATAAGAGGAGGCATCGAGGTCTGGTTTGGAAGACAACAAGGTTGTCTAAACACCTTGGAAATCCATTCCGAACTGTTAGCCAAAATCAGAGAGAAGCAAACAGATGACATCATGCTAATCAGGATCAGTGGTGAGGTGCAAGAAGACAAGCACCTAGGTTCATCATTCAAGATGACGGTTTCCTTTGGTTCCAAAATCAGATTTGTGTGCCAACAGTGGACGAGCTTCGAAAGATGATCCTGAAAGAAGCCCACGCATATGCCTATTCTATACACCCAGGAGCAAGTAAGATGTACAAAGATGTACGAAGAAACTTCTGGTGGCCAAACAGGAAACAAGATGTCATAGATTTCATCTCCAAGTGCTTAGTTGTCAAAAAAAAGTGAAAATCGAGCACAGAAGACCTGGAGGAAAATTGCAATCCCTTCCCGTACCAGAATGGAAATAGGAGGATATCGCAATGGACTTTGTGATCGACCTACCCAATACTCAGGAGAAAAAGGATTTCATCAAGGAAATAGTCCGCCTCCAGGGAACCCCGAAGACAAATATCTCCGATCGAGACGGTCGTTTCATGGCCTCCTTCTGGAAAGAATTACATAAGGCCATGGGCACCGAACTGAAGTTTAGCAAAGCTTTCCATCCTCAAACCGATGGTCAATCGGAAAGGACCATCCAAACCCTTGAAGATATGCTTCGAGTCTGTGCGCTAGACCACACAACGAGTTGGGATGTCAACCTGAATCCTATAGAATTCACCTACAACAATGTTGATAGGGTTTCTTGACAACAAATAAATTTATAATCAAGACCTCGCTGAGTACAGGGAGGTCAGGTTCGTCCACGAGAGATAGTCAGTATCAAGTTTTGTTCCTTAAAGCGCAAGCAAGAGAGAAAAACTAGGGCTTTAGCAAGAGAAAGAAGAATTCTAAGGTAAAGGTATCACCACAACAACAATCATGCAATGCTAACACTCATGAAACATAAAGATCATGCTTTTATCACATAAAGGCTAACTTTCGTTAACTAGAGCAAGTAAATCAATCAACTTTCGCTAAATTAATAAACTTACTATCTAATCTCTTCTACTTCAACTAGGATTGATTCGCTTTCGCTTCAAAACCCTAAATTGACTTTTCTGATTCAATTTAGGAGTTAAGAACAAGAGAGAAGATTCATGCAATCAAAACATGATCATAAACAAGCATGCACAACCATTGTTGGGTTTAACCCCAACCTTAGAGAGAAAGACTACTCACAAAGCATAATTGAAAACATCTATGTTAAATTAAATAAAAAAAATTACAACTTTAATCCAAACAAACTTAGTTCTTCTCCACAAACCCTACTTGTCTCTTCCCTCTCGCCCCTCTCTTCTCTCCTCCACCCTTACTTGCCCTCCAAGTCAATTGATTGTCTAGAGAAAATTAAAGGGTAGACAAGAGTATTTATAGAGAAACTAATCTATCTTAAATCTATCTATAAGGAAATAATATCTTCTAATAAGATATATCTCTTCTATCTATCTAATAACATAAAGGGAAATAGGATAAAAGCCCATTAAGTGCACCGACTCGGTCTTCCGCTACGTCTTGGGGTGGCTCGGTGCCGACCCAAAGTAGGTCGTCACCGACCATGTTCAACACTTCGAACAGCCTTGAGTAAAAATTGCGTAGAGGATTCGTTAGAACTCTGTTTGACTCGATTCTTTTTCCTATGTTCTTGTTACGAAATTCTCCATCTCTTTCCAAGCTCAAACTTGATCTTCAATGAATTTACCTGAGCGCTTAATCTTCATCTTCTCTTCATTCTTGAGTGCTATCTTCATCGGTTTTGCTCCTTTCCTCAAAAGTGCTCCAAAAAGCTTTTAAAAACCTACAAAACACCACCAAAGCTTATGTAGACTCCATATCTTAAGAAAATATGAAAACCTACACAAACGACTCAAAACAAAACACAAAACTAAAGAAAAAGACTCAAAGACACAAAAACACACCCTAAAAACATGACTAAAAAGGCGGACATCAAACAACAAACCGGCATTCCACCATCAAGATGGCTACTTCCGAGGCCCTGTACGGTCGGAAATGTTGTTCTCCGATCTGCAGGGACGACAACGCCGACAAGATACTTCTCGGACCGGAGCTAGTGGAAAGGACTGGCTCAGAGGTTGCTCTCATCCGTCAAAGAATGATTGACTGCTCAGAGTCGACAAAAATCATATGCAGACCTGAAGAGACGAGACATCAAGTTCATAGTAGGAGACAAAATTTTGTCAAAATATCGCCCTCGAAAGGCGTGTTCCGCTTCAAAAAGCGAGGCAAACTTAACCCTCGATATGTAGGACCCTTTGAAATCCTAGAAAGAATCGGCAACCTAGCTTATCGGGTTGCCTTACCACCGTCAACTCACCCCGCTCATAACATGTTCCACGTGTCACTTCTAGGAAGTATGTGCTGACGAATCCCACGTAATCAATTTCGACGACGTCCGAGTCCAATCGGATGTCATTTATGACGAGAGGCCGCTGAAAATAGTAGAGCACTGAGTCAAGCAGCTACGCAAGAAAGAAGTACCTTTAGTTCGGGTACTTTGGTCCAAAGGTGGCAATGAAGGTACAACTTAGGAAACTTGGGAAAACCGAGCAAGACATGCAAATACGTTTTTCCTAATTAATGTCGTCATAAGAACAACTAGTATTGTCCTTTAAGGGGGCGCTAGACCCCGTAATGTCCTCGCAATGTGAGTTCGGTAGCTATCCTTCCTATCCGAGTTTAATCTTCGTAATCATATTAGTTTTGCCCTTAAGGCACTTTTGTATCGTAGCGGTAGTTGAAATGTCGAACCCTGCCGGAGACACTCTTCCTCGCAAGGGTGTCCCGTTCTGAAATCTTGACTATGTTTATGGACTATCATATTATATCCTTAAGTGTTGAACCCTCGACCTTGTTGCATCGTTAGCTTAAGGAAAGAGAAAGTTCGAGCTAAACCCTGATTTAACTTTATGACATGTTCATTGTACTACTAAGTCCGCCACAAAATGATATACCTAAATAGTAATTATAAGTTTATAAATGAAAAGTTCAATATAGATTCATGGTAGCGAATAAGAGTGGACTTCTACCTCCCATCTTGGTCACATGGTAGAGGTAGGACTCCAGGTCTTATTCCTATGAAGATATACACTTTAGGCGATTGTATTGGATATGGTTCCCCGATACTGATCACTTTGGTGGAACTAACCACGCAATCCCTCGAGTTTGACCTTGTTTACGAAAAACTACATTTTTATAAATACTGTAAAAAGAATAATATAAAGGGACGCTCGAACCACTTCTCGGTAGTATTATATACTCGATTACGACATCGTAAAGATGGTTACTCCCTCACGGGAGATAGACATCACCTACCCTTATAGTAACTCCTTTAGAAATCGCAACTCGAGATTCTTCTTCCAAAGCATGTCCCCTGCTCTTTCAAAAACTTCGAATTCATTTCGAAAGTTATTGAATATCCATCAGAAAAGAATTCTTCCGCAATGACTCTATTCTAGAAGTATAGGACGGATTAGTCATTTTCTTACTCGCTTCCTAGAAACAATTAAGCGCTCGTTTCATTTAGGATGCTTACTCTATAAGCAGTGCAACTTTTATTTTGGGATAATCAACCTAGCACTTTCGTAGGTATGACTCAAATTAATAAAAAAAACATTCCTATTTCTTGATTTCGTTAGACCCCATAAGTTCAACGATGAGAATCTTTTTACGGAATACTAAGTTAGCGATTCCTTAAGATAAAGGTACAATAAAAATCCTTCTACTTGTACAGTCATCATAACTAAAGAACGAAATGTTCTTTAAGGGGGTACTAGACCTTTTCTTGTTTCCTCACGGACGTGAGCGTTAGGAGCTTTCCGTGATAACCTTGTACCGCCCTAAGTCTTTCCTAGTTTCGGGGACGAAACTAATTTTAAGGGGGTACTATTGTAATATCCGCGATATTCCAAGCTTTTTATAATATAATATTTATTATCAATTATTTTCTCTAATTAAAAAGGAGAATTTCTAAATATCAAATTAACTTCTAATATTTTCTTTCGAAAGAAATTATCAAGAAAATTAAAATAGATAAAAATTCAATAAATTAACTTGAGGGGCATAGATTAATAAAGTGAGGTAAAATAATAGAAAGAGCATTAGATAAAAATAAGGTCTTTTAGAAATTGAATTTATTCCATAAAATAAAATATACAAAGGCCTAAGAATTCAACTTACAAGCCTTGTAAAAAGAATGCAAGAGCCGGGGTTTGAACCCAAGATCTCTTGCACTCTACCCTCACACGCCCCTCTCCATTTCCGCTAGGCCAATGTGATTTTCTTACCATTCACCCCAGTCTTTTAATTTTATAAAATTTTTAGTCTTCTTCTTCAAATAAGTCAACTTGATTTGACATGGGAGCAATGCATGTCCTCCATCCTTCTCCTTAGCTTGCAAGACACCCTTGACTACATCACCCTCCATCACCCTTGAAGAAGCACACATTTGACCAATGGAAGAACACCTCCTTCTCCTCCATAAGTCCATCACCATTGTCATGGATTGCCAAGCTCCTCCAAAGTGCCTATATAAAGGGCCTTCTATCTTCCTTAGCAACCGTTTCTTCCCCTTGCTTACAAATAGCTCTCAAGTGTTTAAAAATCAGCCCCTTTCAAGTTCCAATTCTCCATTAAAAACACCACCAAAAATTCCCTCTTCCTCCCTTAGGAAACCGCCGGCGACACCCTTGCCCCGCCTGCCACCGCGCGCGCCGCCGACGCCTTCGCCGGAGCACCGCCGAGCCCTCACCGTCCCTGCCTGGTTGCGCCGTCGGCCTCTCCCCTGCCTCTTCCCTACATTCTGTATTTTAAAGAAATCAGTATAATCCTAAATCCTACTTTTATTTATTTAAATTATGTATTTATAAAAATATATTAGTCTTTTATGATTATTAGAAATAATAATGGAATCAAATAAGGAATTTTTGGGATATTTATATTAGGTGTAAGATCATGTTAGTTGAATGATAGAAACAAATTAAAGTTACTAGGGTAAATTAACCTTATCAAAAATAAATTGTTATAGTATTTATTAAAGGCATGCTCTCTACATAATATTAAAGGATTTTTTTATAAAATAAATATAGCATATGAGGTTAGTTATTAAAATTAAAAATGTCATCTTTATAAAAGGGATAAGATTTCTAGAAGATAAAAATTGTTGCATGTCTTAAACTATAGAGTATATCATGTTATATGAATTTATTTATAATAATGATAGATATATTAAATAAAGTCATTAATTAATACAATAAAAAGTTTAACATGACACTAAGTGTAAAAGTTACTACAAGATATAAGCTTTTGTTATAACATGATAAATGTGACAATAAATTAATATGTAAAATATGTTATTATATGGTTAGTTATAATGTATGGTAGTAATGATAAAATACCTATGACATATTATAATGATAATTATTCTAAATAAAATTGTAGAGAACCCTTATTAAAACATTAGTACAAAAGTTGTGGTCATGGACTATAGTTTGATATTAGATATGGATTTTATAAAAGGATAATGCTAATAATAGTTATAATACTAAAATCATCCTTTAAGAAAAATAGTAAGTTTAATAACCTCTAAGTGTAGAGATTTATTACAAGACATAAGTTCTAAGTAAAATGTAGGAAGTCTGATCTTATATTGATTTTATGATAATATATAGTTATAGGGATTACTTGCATGAAAAGAAATAATTAAGTTGGGGAAGAGATATTATTTTATAAATTAAAAATATTATAATATTTTAAATATGAAGTAGGATATTATAAGCCATGATTATGTTTTTTCAAGACATGATGATATTATAGGTTATGATCAAAGATATTTTATAAGCCTTATAATATAAAAGGATTATTTTAAATAGTATTTTTCGGGAATAAAAAGGATATTACAAAACCAAAATAATAATGAAGGAACATTATTATTTTAAATAATGTTCTAAATTATTACCATAATAATTTAGATTTCCGCTTCTCTTATAGAAGTATTATAAGAGAGAATCCAAGTTAAGAAGAAACCATATTTATAAGCCGTTCGTAAATCTCGTGTCTTTAGGTCAGGATTCGTGCTCGAAGTTGCGAACCACATAATCCGTCAGGAATCGATAGTAGACGCGTGTAAGCTACGGCAAGTGGAATTTTCCCCTTGTGACCTTTATATTTCATTCCGTGAACATTCTCGTTGTTGGGAACAACTTGTATGCTTAAATAAAAATGAACCTAGGAAATATCGATTGCTAGAAATAACGACAATTGTTAGCATAGTACGCTTTATATTCCCTTGTTAGGATTATATATGCTAGTGTGTTTGTTATCTTGATTGATTACAATCTCGTTCAGAGATTTGCGTTGAATAAACTAGAAAGGGGTGCGGGTTAGCCGACGCCTCTATATAATCTTACTAAGTCGTACGTCCATACGACTTTTGGGATCATGATCTCCATCCGCTCCGATTGCAAGGAGGGATTGTGCGCACTCTAGCTAAGTGCTGGGGAATTGAAGTTCTCCCTCGGGTTGCTCGGATTATCCGTGTCCCACCACTCTTTATTAAAAACCATTAACAAATTCGAATTTCTTTCATCACTATAGAAGATAAGTGCGAATGCACATTTAAGATACCAAAACCGGACCGGTCTCAAATGATCGATCCGGCTCTCGGTCCACTCAGGGTGCGGGAGGTTTTCACTTGTATGAATTAATAAACGTTCCCAACATACTTTCGAAATCCTAAAGAAGTCTACAATCTAGTAGCTCTTCTATCGCTTATCGAGTTATCTTTGTCTAAGATATACTCTCCTTTGAACCATCAAAGCTCCACATAAACAAGCTCTATCGTACAGCCCCATCGTAAACACAATCCTAATATCTCTTTCGATAATACTCTAAATTTCCAAAATACCCTCGGGAAGTTCCATTCCCGCTTGCTTAGTGTCTTAGACTAATTCTTCTTTTCCGCATGTTTGCCTGGCATTCTATCGCCCCTTGCGAATTATGTCAGAATCTAGGAATCCCAACAAGGCGTGAAGTGAAGTGAAGACGAAGGAAGAACAAGGATTTTCGAGATGTACCTTTCTATCATTTTGCTTTAGTTTCATTACGTTTCAAGGACAAGCAGGTTTTGCATTTCAATTCGGAACAACTTTATGTTTGAAAATAATGTAAGATGTTTTGTAAGAACCAAGTCTCCCTCGGGAGCACCTTTTCTCATTATGTATTATGATTTATTCCGCATTTTAACTGTTCTATATCATTCTAAAAGCCTTGGGTGACTTTGGAGGGTAAAGTCTGAGGTCACTGGCGGTAACACCCAATGTTGTAACATAGGGGTGTTACACTTTTATCCAATATTATGTTTCGATTTGTTTTATTTATTATAATTAATTATATTAATTGTTCGGATTCAAGCCTGGGGTGCCTTCGGACTTCAAATCTGAGGTCACTTGCGTGTGACATTCCCGATGTGAAATTGGGGTGTTACATCTTGTGAGAACAATATTTGTGGAGTGAATAGAGAACCTCCCTAGCCATTGGATTTCGAAGAAATAGATTCTAACACCCCCGATTTTCCTCGGAGACGGTACACGCCAATGACCTCAAACTTACCTTCCAAAGCCATCCAAGACTTGATCCGAACAATATAGGCAAATAAAAAAACTAGAGGAAGACTTTCGTGGAAAACAAAACGTTTTTATTAAAGATTCACCTTGTAATTCGAGGAGGAAATTATTACAACTCATATGGTAGCGGAAGACTTGCTTAGAGTTCATGAATTACATAAAGGAGTCATCACTTGCGCCTATACATCAACTAGGAAAAATTAAAGTCCTAACTTAAGTTCACTTAATTATGATTTATCTTAACCTTATGCAATAGTTTGACTCAAAACATCAACTGCAACTCGTCTCTTTGCCAACTTCCTTCTTATAACCTGAGAAACGTTCGTCTGATGTGCCGTATAGGGACGGTTGACACTAGCCGACCATGCAAGGGAAAAAATTTGGTCGGGTTAGTCTTGTGACAGACTAAGCAAGTGGAATTTTGTGAGATGTTCTAGTCGTCATAACTAATTGTTAAATTGTAGTCCAAATGAAAGCCGATCAATGGTTAATAACTAGACTACTTCCACGGAATAATGCAGGTGGACAAAACAGAAATGGAAGAGAGAGCCCAAATGACAAATAGATCGTAAGGGAGAATATGAATTTCATGTTTCGAGAACTTATATATCTACAAAACACTTTCAGAACTATTAACAATTTGTAACTAAGCTTTCTTGGAATAATCAGGCCTCAACCAACCTCACAACATAAGTTTTGTGCGAATTCAGATTGGAAGGACAACCTTCATAAACTGAAAGTTTGAACGATTTCCCAATATGGGTGCTGATAGCATGCATTTATACATAGTTTAGGACATGTTTACTTTCATGTTTTGAGTCTTTTTAGCTTAGTCTTGAGTTAGTTTTATGTTTGTTTCATTTGTTTTCTTTGTTCGGTATCTATTCTCATGTTGTGTGGATTTCAGCCTACTTTGGATGGAGATTCAAGCGTTTTCAAGGATTGAAGCTAAGAGGAGTGTTTCATGCAGCCTAAGTGATGAAGGGCGGAGCTTACAAGTGGTTGCTCGGGTGCCAAGATGGAGCAAAAGCGGAAAAATGAAGAAAAGTCAGCCCAGCCGAGTACGTGGCCGGGTTCTCAACAACCCGACCGGGTACGTGGCCGGGTTTAAGACCGGGTACTTCAAATTACACCGTTGAGGATGCAGAAACTTACCCGACCGGGTAGTTGCCCGGTTAGTTCCCTGTGTCGGGATTTGGGCCGAGTTTCACTTTGTTTCGTTTCTAAAAAACACTATAACCCTAGTTTTATGAGATTATTAGATTATTATTGTTTCTAGCCTCTCTAGAGAGAAGCCTAGTTGGAGATTAGTTGAAGATTTCTATAGACTTGTTGGATTGGAGTTTTGTATCAATTTGAAGACAATTTGGTATGTTGTTTATTAAATTTGATTTGCTTTCGTCCCTTCTCATGTCTAGCTAATTCTCTTATTCTGAGGTTGGGTGAACCCAATGATGAAGTAGGTAGATCTAAATTGTGATGTTTGGTTGAATGGAAACTTGATTGAAGTTTGATATAATCCTAGGTTGCTTTATGCCCTATTTGCTTCGCACATAGGATTCTTGTTATAATTTGAGACCGACCGGAGATAATCGTAACAGGATATTGATTTGATAAGTACCAAAATTTGGTTGTGAATAAGATCCCTAGGTATTAAACTAGAGAATTATTTATGCGACATCAACTTAATTTCTCTTGTGTCAATTTCAACTATCCTAGTAGTTCTAGGGTCGAATAATTCTAGCGGAACGCGACAGCGAATGCTGGGTTTGTTTTCCCCTAGTCTCTAAAGAACTTAAAGGGTCTAAAACTGATTAATCTTACGCGACAACGATTATTAGTTGAGTCTAGGAACATTCACATATTTTCTAAAAAGAAATTTTTGTTGGTTTTAGATAGTGAATTCCTTCAAACGACATTCAAGTTAAAATCCAAATAGACATCGCTTAAAATCTACTGAAACATCATTGTGGGAATCCTAACCTTGGAAGCTTTTCTCCACTGATATTTCCTTGTTATTTTCAATTACTTGTTTACATTTCAACTCAAGCGTAAACTCTTTTACTTATTTATTTGGCTTGATCTACTAGTCCGAAAATCAATTGGTACTACAAAGTTCCCTGTGTTCGACACCTTAATTACTACAACCGAACCGTATACTTACGGTGTAGGAAAATAGCTTATCAAGTTTATGGCACTGTTGCCAGGGAACTTTTCTAGTATTGGTTGTGTTCCACAACCGGTAGATTAAGTCTTGTTTTTATTTTTAATTTGTTTCTTTTTTTTGTTTCAGTTTGTTCTCTTTCTTATGAGAAGATCTCTGAGCGCTAGTGCACTACACAACTACGATTTTGAACCCGAGCGTGCTTTTCATAGAAGAAGAAGAGAGCAAAGGGAAGCTAGAACCCAATTTATGGAAGGCGATCAGGCAAATGCACAACAGCTATTGTTGCAACAACAGTTGAATGCTCAACCACCTATGTCATTGGGTGATTATGTGTTGGCACGCCATCAAGGACCCACAACTGTTGTGGTCTGACCTCCAGTTCAGGCTAGGAATTTTGAGCTGAAGCCATCTCTGATTAATATGGTTCAGCAGAATCAGTTTGGAGGTCTACCTTCTGAGAATCCTCACCAATACCTAAACACTTTTCTGGAGCTTATGGATACGGTGAAGATTAATGATGTTTCTAATGATGCGCTTTATTTGCACACCTTCTCATTCTCTCTAAGAGACAGGGCTAAAGCTTGGTTCAAGGCCTTGGCTCATGGCACTATCACTACATGGGGTGAGTTGGCCAAAGCTTTCCCGACCAAGTATTTCCTGCCTAAGAAGACTGCAAAGATGAGGAATCAAATTAGCTCATTTCAAATAAAGGATGGAGAATCTCTTTATGAAGGTTGGGAGAGGTTCAAGGAGCTCTTATTATTATGTCCTCACCACGGAATAGACAAGTGGGTTCTTCTTCACACTTTTTACAATGGTGTTGACAACACCACCAGGCTGCTCATTGATGCCTCATCTAGAGGTACTATTATGAAGATGAATGTTTATGACGCTTGGGATCAGATTGAGGATATTTCCCAACACACTCACTACTATAATGATGCTCAATCTATTCAAAGCTCTAAGAGATCACCTGGGCTCTATGAGGTGGATAAGGAAAGTCTTCGTGAAGCACAAATGGAGGTTTTTGCTCAACAGATCAAGCAGTTGAATTTGAAGGTGAATGGACCTAATAACCGAAATGAAGAAAGCTCTAATCAGGTTGTCTTAGGTGTGGTGTGTCAGTTCTGTGGAGCAGGTGATCACACTATATCAAGTTGCCAATTATTTGCTTCTAAGGAGGAGCCACATGAGGAGGAGGTGAGATACATGAATAAGTTTGATAAGGGGCTAGGAATGATCCCTACTCTAATTCCTACAACCCTGGTTGGAGAAATCACCCCAACTTCTCTTATGGGAACAATCAGTCACAACAGTGAGCACCTCCAAGGGCTCCACTGCACCTAGGCTCAACCCTCCCAAAAGCATGCATGGGAGATTGCTATTGTGAGCCTTGCCACCTCCATGAAGACGCTAACAGAAGAAGAGAGAGCTCAAGGGAAGAATTTGAAGATGATAGAACAACAAGTGGCTCAACAAGCTTTGAATGTTCCTAGACCTCCTGGTCAATTGTCTGGGCAACCTGAAGTCAATCTTAAGGAGCAATGTCGGGCTGTCATTCTAGGGAGTGGAAAAGAGCTTGAAGAGCTCCCACCGGTGAAAAATGGATTTGAAGAAAAGACAACGGAGAAGCCATCTAATGATGAAGAACCTAAATATGTTGCTCCCCCGCCTTACAAACCACCTCTACCTTTCCCACAAAGGAAAATCCAGGTGGTGCAAGAGCAACTATTTGGGAAATTCATGAGTATGATAAAGAAGCTCCACATTGACATTCCATTCATCGATGTCTTCACTCAAATGCCTACATATGCAAAATTCTTGAAGGAGATTCTATGCAAAAAAGAGGAGGATTGAAGACTATGAGACAGTCGCCTTGGTGATGGATCAAGTTGAGAAGATGCCAAAAAAGCTAAAAGATCCAGGCGAGTTCTTTATCCCTGCTGGTTTTGGTTCTCTTCAATTTGATTACCTTTGTGATCTTGGTTCTAGTGTCAATATCATGCCCTTGTCAATTTGCAAAAATCTGAATTTGGATGATCCTATTCCAACCAAGATACGTCTTATCATGGCTGATAATTCAGTCACTCATCCTGTGGGCATTATTGAGAACTTTCCAGTGAAGGTGGGCAAGTTCTTTATACCGGGAGATTTTGTGATCCTTGACATGGAGGTGATGAACGACAAGACTCCTATCATCTTTGGGAGACCCTTTTTAGCCACTGTTGGAGCTAACATTGATGTCAGGAATGAAAAGATCTCACTCACTATAGGGGAAGAGAAGATATAGTATGAATATTTCAAAGTTAACTTCCTTAAAGTGGAAAAGAATCCTCCACAAGAGACTGTCAAATATTGCTCAACCTTCTCAAGAAACCTTAGAAGTTAAAAGCCTCATGGATGGTGGTATTGCTGAGGATATAAAGGGTAGGGATCACAAGAAAAAGAAGAAGGCCCGAACAAAAGCTGAGATTAAAAGAGGAGACAAGGTGAAGTTATTTCATGAAAGATCCAATATGTTTCCTGGGAGCAAGGGAACAAGATGGTCAGGGCCATACATAGTAACTCGAGTTTTAAAAGAAGGAGGAACTGAGCTTTGGCATAAGAACTCGGGGAAGTTCAAAGTGCAAAAACATAGGTTATAACTTGTAGATGAGCCTGATCAAGTCAGGGTGGGTACCAAAGACCCTCCTGACCTGAGCACTTGAAAGAAGATGGGAGGTCAAGCTAACGACCTTAAACAAGCGCTTCTTGGGAGGCAACCCAAGCTCTATGTATCATTTATTAGTTTTTATTTATGGTGTTAATTAGTTTTAGTTAGGTTGCCCGACTTTGAACCCAATTGGGTAAGAAAGCAGACGAGTTTATGCAGAGAATTACCCGACCGAGTACTTGACCGGGTACTCGATCGGGTAATGAAAAGGGACAAACCCGACCGCGTCAAAGGTCGGGTAGTGTTTACCCGGCCGGGTATGAGGCCGGGTATAAGGTCGGGTAATTACCCGACCTGATTCCTTTTTTTAATAAAAAAAATTTAAAAAATCAGAAAATAAAAAAATATAGAGACGCTTTTATTTTTCTATTTTTCCTCTACCCTTCTTCTCTCTCCTCTATTTTTCTTTCTCGCCCGAATCCTCGTTCTCTCGCCTCCATCGAATCTCTGTCAACAGCAACACAAGCACGCCGACCGCCTCGGCCCGCTCTGCCGCCAGGCGTAGCAGCAAACCAGTCGTTGCACCCTCGCGCACGCGAACCAGCCTCGAGTTTGGTTGCCTTGCTCCACTGCACCACCTCGCCGACCACCAGAGAGCCCGCCTTCACGCCGCCCCACTACACCACCAACACCAGCTTGCTCAAATTCAGTACAAATTCCCTCCTCCTTTGAGTAATTTATAGGGTTTACATAAAAAAAAATTGGGGATTTTTATTTAATGATAATCTGAAATTTGGGTGGGCTATTTTGCTAAATTAATTGATGCTTGTTGGTATTTAGGAAGGTTTGGGCAAATTTTTGATATTTATATGTCATGGACAATTCTTGCTAGACTTGGGTGTTAACACAATTTGAGTTCTAAAATTTTCTACTTGAAATTTGCTTGGCGGAGAACTTGAATTATTATTGGTGTTGGTTGTCCTTGCTGGGACAACACGAATTGTGTTTGGTGTTTTGGTTGTTGTCTATTTGTGTGTAGGAATTCTGCTTGACATGCCTCCCAAAGGCAAGAAAAACGCAGCCTCTACTTCACAATCCGGCTCTCGCGTACGCCTAGACATCACCACTCCAGTGGATTTGGGCTTTCAGTTAGCTAAAACACATCACAGGGCTCGGTTTGATGACTTGAAAAGGCGGACGTTTGAAAGCACAAGAGCTCTTAATTTGAATGCTTTAGAGGTCTTGGGTTTGAAATCGAATGTGGTTGAGTTGGCTCAGAGATTGGGATAGATCGACTTTCTGACTTTCCATGAGTATACCTATCCGATCTTGGCCCTAGAGTTCTTGAGCACTATAGAGACTAAGGCCACACCTGGCCCTGGATATGGTATCATCACCTTCCAATTGAGGAATTGTCAATATACATTCTCCTTTGATGATGTCAACAAGATGTTCTGTTTTCCCGAGGGGGATGCACCTAGCCACGAGCACAACGCAAGTGGATTCCAAGCCGCTAGCTTCTTTGATGAGATCTCAAATGATCCTGGCCGCTACAAGCCCGCTTCTACTAAAGCCACTACAATTGCTAATCCCAGTATCCGTGTAATGCAGCGATTCATGGGACATACCATATTTGGTAGAGGAGATGGTGAGAATGGCTTTGCAATCAAAGATCTTGTTTTTCTCTGGAGCGCTCTTCATAGACAACCTCTCAACTAAGCAGGTTTTATGCTCAACCACCTTCAGTCAGTTGGTAACAGAGGGAGTTGGAAGATTGTCATTGGATCACTTATTACACACATTGCTAAGTGTGTTAAGGCCCCGCTGCATGGTTTGCCTCATCTACCTTACTCTGCTCTCATTAGCTTTCCCCTGTTTGCTATTATGAACTTTATCAAGAAAATTGGGAATCACTACTATTACTATCCTGCTCACTTGAGTCCCAAAATTGTCCGTCTCCCTTGCCGATCCCGCTGCAATATCAATAGTGTGGGGAACTGGTTGTTTCCTACAAGGGATGGTGACCATAAGGAAAGCCAATCTTTATACGAAGCTACCGTCCGGTCTAAGAAAACGAGGCGAAATGAGCAAGGGAGTGAAGAAGATGATTATGATGAAGATGAGGAAGAAGAGAATGTTGGGGCTCAACCGCATTTTGAGCTTGGGGGTTCTTCTGGTGATGCAGTTGATCCGCCTCTTTATGGTGGATTTGGTTTTCCCGACCCTCCTATTTATCCATATGCTCCACAACCACCTTCCATGTTTGACATTTATGGAGAGTTGGAGAACCAGAGAGAGCAAGTTGGTGCGCTGCGCACCTCCATGGATGTCGGGTTCAGCAATGTGAATGCCAGATTTGATTCTATGGAGACGAATCTAGCAGCTATTCAGAAGACCCTCCAAAATTTCCAGTTTCCAGAATGACCGCCTAGAGTGTTTCTCTTCTCTTATTTTTACTTTCTACATTGGGGACAATGTAGTTTTAAGCGTGGGGGAGGGAAACATGTTTCATGTTAGTTAGATGCATATAGTTGCATGTTAGGTTGCATTTGCATTGAAAAAGAAAAAAAATTGAAAAAAATTTAGAAAAATGTCAAAAATAATGAAAAAAAAAGTTGCATATTAGGAGTTATTAACTTTCCCTAAATTAACAAGCCCCTTGTTCTTCATAATTCTTGAATGAAATCCTATCCCTTAGACTTGTTTGAAGTGTTTGATGTTTTGATGATGTCTAGCAATTTTTATGAACTTGTTTGATGATTGAATGAGAATGTATATTCTTTGAGATTTTAGTTGACATTGAAGTTCTAAACAAAAAGCCATGTGAGATTTTTCACCTTTCTAGGACTATTTTCTATTAAGAGTCCTCTCTTTTCATGTGTGATTCTCACTTTTGATTGCTTCCTCTAGAACTTGCATTAGACTCTTTTTCAAGATCGCTTTTATGACTTTTGTATGCAACTTTAAAATGATTGACGCATTATTTCTATGAGCCTATTATTCTCTATCCACCCTTATATATGATCCTCTTTTTGATAGCCCATGTTATCCTTTATTGCCTATTTATTTGGAAAGCTCCACAAGATAATTCTGAGCCTAATGTTTAGCCGGACCCATCTGGAAAATAGGAATTTTAGTGGATTTATAAGTGTGAGTTTGAGCCAAGCTTGGGGGATTCAAAAAAGGGGTTGATGTTAAATGTCAATAGTGTGGATGGAGTTTGTTATGATGAGGAGAATGTAATGAAAAAAATAATTGAGGAAAGAGATCTCATAAGAATAAAAAGAAATAAAATTCTTTAGATGAGCAAAGTTTTAAGTGAAAAGGTTGTGGGAAATAAAAGAGAAAGAAAAGGGAAAGAGAAGATGAAAAAGAAAACAAAAGAAGAAGCTTGGGGAAGAAGTGCATTAAGCTTGGTTTTGGTGTTTTATTTAGGAATAATTTCTTTTCCCGGATTAGCACCACATGCCAAATATTTATCCCCGCCAAAATTGTCTTACTCTAGCTTCATTACAACCTAATAAAAGACCTCATGATTATAGTTTGTATACAAAGTCCCATGCGGTGGAGATTTAGATCGTTGTTGCAAGCTTATGGTAGCTAAGCTTTCAAAAGATGAGACTTGAGTGAAACACGTCCTATTCAAACACTTGAGAGAGAGCGAAAACACAATTGTCCTATGTGAGGTTTAGAATGGATATGTTGGCTTTATCTCTTTGATGTTACAAATACATGCTATGATTTTGGTTGTCATTCTTTGCTTCTATAATTCTCGTCTAGGCTATTGTCAAAATGGATCCATGACTTGCTTGTCTTGTGGGGTGTCGGATTTGATTTCTTACTTGAGGATAAGTAAGGTTTAACCTTGGGGGATTTTGATAGCATGCAATTAGACATAGTTTAGGACATGTTTACTTTCATGTTTTGAGTCTTTTTAGCTTAGTTTTGAGTTAGTTTTATGTTTGTTTCGTTTGTTTTCTTCGTTCGGTATCTACTCTCGTGTTGTGTGGATTTCAAGATACTTTGGATGGAGATTCAAGCGTTTTCAAGGATCGAAGCTAAGAGGTGTGTTTCATGGAGCCTAAGTGATGAAGGACGGAGCTTACAAGTGGTTGCTCGGGTGCCAAGATGGAGCAAAAGCGGAAAAATGAAGAAAAGTCAGTCCAGCCGAGTACATGACCGAGTACGTGGTCGGGTTCTCAACTACCCGACTGGGTACGTGGCCGGGTTTAATACCGGGTACTTCAAATTACACCGTTGAGCATGAAGAAACTTACCCGACCGGGTAGTTGCCCGGGTAGTTCCCCGTGTCGGGTTTTGGGCCGAGTTTCACTTTGTTTTGTCTCTAAAAAACACTATAACCCTAGTTTTATGAGATTATTAGATTATTATTGTTTCTAGCCTCTCTAGAGAGAACCGTAGTTAGAGATTAGTTTGAGATCTCTATAGACTTGGATTGGAGTTTTGCATCAATTTGAAGACAATTTGGTATGTTGTTTATTAAATTTGATTTGATTTCCTCCCTTCTCATGTCTAGCTAATTCTCTTATTTTGAGGTTGGGTGAACCCAATGATGAAGTAGGTAGATCTAAATTGTGATGTTTGGTTGAATGGAAACTTGATTGAAGTTTGAGTTAATCCTAGGTTGCTTTATGCCCTACTTGCTTCGCATATAGGATTCTTGTTATAATTTGAGGCCGATCGGAGATAATCGTAACAGGATATTGATTTGATAAGTACCAAAATTTGGTTGTGAATAAGATCCCTAGGTATTAAACTAGAGAATTATTTATGCGACAACAACTTAATATCTCTTGTGTGAATTTCAATTATCGTAGTGGTTCTAGGGTCGAATAATTCTAGCGGAACGCGATAGCGAATGCTGGATTTGTTTTCCCCTAGTCTCTAAAGAGCTTAAAGGGTCTAAAACTGATTAATCTTACGCGAAAACGATTATTAGTTAAGTCTAGGCACATTCACATATTTTCTGATAAGAAATTTATGTTGGTTATAGATAGTGAGTTCCTTCAAACGACATTCAAGTTCAAATCCAAATAGACATCGCGTAAAATCTACTAAAACATCATTGTGGGAATCCTAACCTTGGAAGCTTTTCTCCACTAATATTTCCTTATTATTTTCAATTACTTGTTTACATTTCAACTTAAGCATAAACTCTTTTACTTATTTATTTGGATTGATCTACTAGTCCGAATATCAATTTGTACTACAAAGTTCCCTGTGTTCGACACCTTGATTACTACAACCGAACCGTATACTTGCGATGTAGGAAAATAGCCTATCAGGTGCTTCATTCGTGGGTTTCAATTAGGTGTGTAACACTTCATGGTAACTTTTACTTGATCTCGTATTTCCGAGTTAATTAACTTTAACGAGGATTGCTTGAACCTCGTTGCACTAGCTAAGTGTTGGAGAAATGAGTCATGGTTCATGGTCCTGATAATATCATTAATGGTGTTATAAAGAAGTATTTAAGATGCCGTGCCCTTAACACTTGTTGGTTGTTTGTTTCGGAAGGCATTCGTGCTCTTCTTAGATGCCTTTGGATATTTGCTTGATTGTAACACCTCTTTGAGGTGCATATTTACTTAATCCGAATTTACCGTTACACCAAAAAAATGCGTGCTAGGAAGGCCTACGTGCTTGTCCTTAACACTTGTTGGTTGTTTGTTTCGGAAGGCCTTCGTGCTCTTCTTAGATGCCTTTGGATATTTGCTTGATTGTAACACCTCTTTGAGGTGCATATTTACTTAATCCGAATTTACCGTTACACCAAAAAAATGCATATTAGATTTCAAGTGTCTAGAGGAGGGTTTTTTACTCCTTTCCTAGAATTTGCCAATGACATAATTATTTTCGCCAAGGAATCTATTCAGACATGTAAAAAAGTTAAAACAATAACAGATGAATATTGTGCAATCTCAGGTCAGAAGGTCAATTTTCACAAATAAACGTTTTAAATAACTAAGGGTGTGGCGGCATCAATACGAAGACGATTAAGTCAAGAACTCAACATAACATACACAAATTCTCTAGAAAAGTATTTAAGATGTGTGATTATTAATAGTCGTGTGACAAAGCATACATTTCAATTAGTGATATCATCCACAGAATAATAACTAAATCAATGGAGGGCGAATAATTTGTCCCAAGCAGGCAGAGCTACCTTAGTAAATCCAGCATCCAAACCAAATTACATAATGCAAAGCTTTATGTTGCCAAAATCATATCAAAAAATGTTGGATGACATAAACCGCAAGTTCTTTTGGAGTAAATGCCAAAATCACATTTCATTAATCAGATGGGGTAAGATCATTGTTCTAAAAATCCCTTCTAGGTCCCGTCTAAGCATTGGAAGGTGCTAGACATTGGGTATTACCATCAGTGACCTCGGACTTTACCGCCAAAAGTCACCCTAGGTTGGTCTCCACTATTCCATCGCGAACAACCTCAACTCTTTGAACTTCTTCTTCTTGGATTACCCCATTGGCTAGGTTAGGCACTGCAGTTGGGATTGCCTGTTGTACTATCCATTGAACTATAGTACGGAGAGCTTCCATAGCGCCCTCATTAAGTACGACCTGGGAAACAGATGTTGGAGGTTGGTTAACCGGAGGTAAACCTCGGATCTCATAGTGACTTTCATCATTTTCCCCAGCTTGGTTGTTAGGGTTCCTTTGACTTGCTCCTCTAGTAGTGACCATCTGAAGGTTTAAGCACAGATTGTTCCTTTTTGTTAACTTGTGTGTAAAGGCAAGAACTTAACGCACAAGTTTAGAAAAGAGGGAAACCTTTTATTAGAACTTTTATGGAACGGATTACAAAAGGCTTTATATAATAAGCCATTACATTAGGGACGGAAAAGAAATAATGTCGACTCGACTTTTCAAAGACAAAACGAAACACGAGAGGAGTGGACTAGCTCACTCCTTTAAACGAAAAGTACAACTAAGACAAAGCCTAGGAACGGTCGGGGTAACTATACTTATCAAGGAAACCGTCGTCAAAGAGGGTTTCTCATCAAGAATCCCGCTCTCATTGTCCAACACTAAGTTGGCCTGCTCAATCTGCCTGCGACGATACGCGTTCCTTGCGCGAAGTTCGCTTAGTCGGACTTCGACTTGGAATTGTTCGTCTTGTTCGGCCATTTGTTTGTTTAGCCATCCTTCTTTACGCCTCTCAAAGAGGTCATAGTTCATGTAACGGGTTCGGCTAGGACGGACGACTGCAGGGGGAGGAGCGTCCACGTTTTGGTAGAACCTTATTTCTTCCGACCACTCTCCCTTACGTTGGAGGAGATAGTCGTAATTTGGCTGACGAACCCTCATTGGGTTTGGGTTACTGATTGGAGATGGGTTTCTTATTTGACCATTTGCTTGGTGATGGGATGACTCACCTTGAGTCCAGTTAGCCCATCCACACACTTGATAGGTCATTGGAGCTTGACTTATGATTTGGTGGCGTGGAGTCTCCATCATGTGTCCCCATAGATAATATCCCGAGAATTCTTGCTCAGTGATTTCCTAACTTGATTGGCCATGAAGTGAAATATTAACTCCCCCCTCGAGGTACTCTTCTTCAAGGTTCTCTTCCTCGAGATTCACCTCGGGTGCATTTTCATGCATCTCTCTTTGTAGTGCTAGCTCGGGGTTGTCCTCGGGGTATCCATTTGGCAAAAACGGCCATTGAGCGAAAGCCTCATCAAGCTCTTGAGCGGCCTTTTTAGCTTCGTCTCTGATTCGGGTTAAACTTCTTGTGAGTACCATTTCTATAGAGGAGAAGAAGGCGTTTATATAGAATATCCTTTGATTTTATAGGGCGAAGACACTTGAAGGAAGTTAAGGCATTCTTGGTTATAAAGTTTAGAAATAAAATATTTAAGTTAAGACTTTTCATTTTCTTTGTCCTATTTAGAAAGGTTTTGAATTTCTTTGAACATGTTCTTACCATAATAAGTTCTTAACTTGTAAAAATTCCTAAGATGAAAAGTTTGTAACACCCCTATTTTGCAACAATAGGTGTTACCACCCAAAGTCACCCTAGGCCTTATAATGATATTAAAACTTATAGAAATGCGGAAATTTACATAAGCATTACATAAATAAACGGATTCTCACGAATGAGACTCGGTTCTCTAATTGAAGATGAAATTGACTAAAAGCGGAATTTTATTTATTGATAAGAACTTTCGTTCATTACATTGAGAGTCGTTTTACAAATGTAGCAGCAGAAAATAAAGCCCATTTAGAAAGGGTTGAAAAGACGTAATTAAAAATACAAGTATGTTTTCCCAAGATAACTCGTGTGATGATGAGTTGCTTGGTTTTTAAAAAAGGGAAGAGCTGGTGCACTATCTTCAGAATGCCTTGGTCTTATGAGAATTCCTTCCTTCCTTCAACGTCGTCTTGTGTTTTCCCAAGACAACGTCGTCTTGCCTAATGTTTCTCGAACCTTCTAGACTCCTTCTTTAACACTTTATTGTACATTCCTACAGTCTGGCATTTGTCGCGAAGGGCGAGAAATACCAGGCAAAATGCGAAACTAGTGGAATTAGTCTAAGGAGACTTAGCAAGTGAGAATGGAAATTCTCAAGGGTAGTTTGGTAATTTTATTATTTATTAGAGAGATAAGTAAGATATGTTTGAGATATATAAACTTTATGTAGAGTTTAAGGACGGAAAATGAGTATATCTCGAAGTGAGATAACTCTAAACCGAAAGAACGAACTACGAGATTGTAGAACATTCTAGAATAGAATAAATGTTAGGGAACGTTAATTACACACAAGTTTCTATAAAACCTCTCGCGCCCTTGCGACTCGAGAGCCGGATCGATCATCTGAGATCGGCCCGGTTTTGGTTTCTTTTAAGGTGCATTAGCACTTACTTTCTTTCGTGATGAAAACTTTCACATTCGTTAATGATTTTTAATGGTGTGGGGGGCCATGAATGGGCCTGGTTCCACTTACGGGGAAAGAAGTTCCAACACTTAGCTGGGTGTATACGTCCCTCCTCCGAGCAGGAGCAAACATAGATCATGATCCGTACAGTCGCGGGAAGAGAGGGTATGGTGCCATACCACTCGACATATTATATAGAGATGTTTGGGCCGAGCCCGCACCCCTTATTATTCTATCTACGAATTTCATAACGAATCTCGAAAAGAGATTATTAAACAAACAAAGTCACCAATCATCGGTCCTAAAGTTCAGTACTAGCATGGTACAAATTATAATAACAATATGTCGTTATTTCTAAGGAAATGAATAAACCTAAGTTCATTCATTTAACAAACATGAAATTTCCCAACATAGAAGAATTTCCTTAACGGAAACGAAATATATGTATATATAAAGGTTATAAGAGAGAATATCCACTTGCCTTGAATTTCCTTCGGGGATGTTACTAATTGGGAAATAAGATGGTTTAGTGCCGTTTGAGAACCTCGACCTATTTAATGGTAAGAATGATAATGAACACTTATTAAAATCCTTATTTTAATTTAAAGGTAACCTTTCTCTTAGTTTCCTCTTCTAAGAGAAGGTGAGTTAAACTAAATTATTTGGTTAAATAATTTAGTTAGGAAGAAGGGTAAAATAATAATAACATCTTTTATTATCATTTTCTAGGTGGCCCTTAAAATATGTAAGATTTTAGTATAAGTTCACATGATTTGTAGAAGACATCATTCTTTCTAACAAGGTATCCATGCATGTAGGGAATCAAGGGAAAATTAAGCCTTTTTATAACATTTTATATTCTGAATTTTCAAAGGAAAAATCAGATTTTAAATCAAGGTTAATCATGCTAAAAACAACTTAAAATGGTGTAAAAAGAGTTAGAGTTTTATACCCTTAATTTGTGGGATTTTTGGAGCAAGAACACACCAAAAGGGGAAAGGGAGGGGGCCGGCGGCACGGCTGGACGACGGTGACTCCGGGGCTAGACGGCGGCGGCGCAGGAGGTGGACGGAGGTGGTGAGGTGATGGAGTGGTGGTGTGATGGTGTAGTGGTGTGGTGGTGTGGTGGAAGACACAATTGGAGTTTTATGGTGGAAGAGAGAGAGCTAGAAGAGAGGATGATGAGAGCTTCTTAAGCCTCTCTCTCATGTCATATCTCTCTTAAATAGAGAATATGATGACGGGAGATTGTGTAGAGATTTGGGTGGATTTGTGAATATTCTCTTAATGATCAAAATTGACCAACGAAATAATAAACTAATAGTTTAATCTTGTTAGTGGAGTGTGTAGAGATTTTCCATTTAAGAAGCAATCTAGTAGGATGAGTGGAATCTCTTCCAAAATCTCCATATATCTTTTTAATGATTGGTCCGACGCATTTGCAAACGGATCGAGGGTTGGTTTGTGACGTGCGTCCGAACGATCGGGTTTTAAGAAAGGAATTTTCCGTTAACTATGAATTTATTAAGTTCCGTTTTTAATAAATTCATCTACTCGAATGAAGATTTTATGAGAATATTATAATCTCTTTTCTTTTTAGAAATTTTATAAGATTATTTTATTTAAAAAAAATAATTAAATATTAAGAAATGAAATTTATTAATTTGACGGAAATTGCGGTTATTACAAAGTTAAGTTTAAAGGCAAATTCTAATTAAGATGACTAAGTTAAAGAGTTGAAACTTGTATGCTACTTAAGTGTTTAGAAGGTAGAAAGGAAGTTCTTAAAAGTAAAAGTTTTGTTTGCGGAACTAAGACTTAGGTTTAAAAGTTCTCGGGTTTTGAAAATTTTCGGTTTTGAAAACAAAACGTTCGGCTCTAATACCATAATTGTAACACCCCTATTTTGCAACATTGGGTATTACCGCCAGTGACCTCGTACTTTACCGCCCAAAGTCACCCTAGACTTTTAAATGATATTAAAACTTAGAAAATGTGAAAATTGACATAAACGTTACATATATAAATCAAAGGATGCTCAAGAATGAGACTTTGTTCTTACATCATTAACCAACTTAACATAAAAATAGTTCGACAGAGGAAATCGAAATCTTGTTCTTACAACATGAAATTAAATAAACACAAATGAACGGGAAATACATCTTTAAGAGTCCGGCCCTTCCTTCCTTGTGTAGCTTCGTCTACGCCTTGCTGGGATTCCTAGAGTTTGGCATAATTCGCGGAGGGCGAGAAATGTCAGGCAAATATGCGGAAAAACTGAATTAGTCTAAAGAGACTAAGCGGTGAGAATGGAAATTCTCAAGGGTATTATGGTAATTTATACAATACGAGAGATATTATCGTGATGTGTTTGAGATATAGAAACTTTATGTAGATCTTTAAGGATGGGAATGAGTATATCTCGATATGAGATAACTCTAAATCCGAAAGGAAGAACTACGAGATTGTAGAACTTCTTAGAATAGGAAGTATGTTGAGAACGTTATTAATTCATACAAGTTTTGAAAACCTCCCGCGCCCTTGTCGGACCTCAACCAAACTCATCTTATTCGATGCTCCAAATAGGGGAGGTGGCCCAAAGGCGCTAATGTACCAGCCCACCTTAGACAAGCCCGAACAAGCATTTAGATTGGAAAGACGATCTTTCTAGAACCGGGAGTCGGGTGGTCTTCCACGTTGTACCATTACAATTGGTTATGGTTTCTTTTAATTGTGCTTTTGTACTTATCTTGTATTGTGATGAAAACTTTCACTTATGTTAACTTATTTTAAGAGTGTGGGGGGGCATGAATGAGCCCGGGACCCCTTATGGGTACGAAGTTTTGGTACCTAGCTAGGGTGCGCACCTCCCTCCTCCGAACAGGAGCAGATAGTGGATCATGATCCTTAAAGTCGCGGAAATTAGGCATGGTGCCATACGACTAAGTAGGTTATATAGATGTGTCGGGTTAGTCCCGCACCCCTTACTATTTAATCCATTCCGATCTCGAAAAGAGTTCTTAAACAAGCAAGGTCACACAAACAAGACTAGCATAATAGTCCTATCGAACATTAATAATCTTAATAACGATAACAAGTGGGTCATTATTTCTAATAATCGATAATCCTAGATTCATTTATTATTAACAAACAAGTTGTTCCCAACATCGAGAAATTTCACGAAATGAATTATCAAGGCTTCAAGGAGAAAATCCACTTGCCTTAGCTATCACGAGTGTTTTCGAACGAAAGTACGGTAATCAATGCCTTAGTTGGAACGGAAACTCAACCTAACTATATGATAGATACGAGTGAACTTTAATAAGAATTTCTTTAATTCTTCTAAAGTTTTAAATATCTCTTATATTCTTTTATAAGAGAACTAATACTAAATTATAATAATAATATAATAATTTAGGTGAAGGTGATAAAATAATAATATTCCTTATTATTATTTCTTAATTTTAATATCCAAGTATTGTTTATAAAAATCTTTATTTTATTTTAAGTGTTTAAGGTTTTGAAAATCAAGACAAAATATTATTTAAATTATTAAATACTCATAAATCTTAAATTAATATCTTATTAAAGTAATTATAACCTTTTTATTCACTTATGGTCACAAATAATATTTTCTTATTATTATTAAATAATTATTTTATTTATTGCATGCAAGGTGATAAATTAATTATATAAAGTAAGAGAAGGAAGAAGAGAGTGATTGGTGAGATTTGTGTTAGTTTGAAGATGACATAAGATGATGCTTGTTTTGGGTAGTTCTTGAAGCAACAATGGAGATTGGAAGAAGATTAGAGCATGCATTGGCTTTACGTTAAATCAGTCATGCAAAATTGATGCTCCTTTGAGGAAGAAGAAGAATGGGAGTGTTTAAGAATTAAAAAAATCAATATGGGTACAAGAGGTCTCGGGTTCGAGTCCCGGCTCTTGACCCTTTTTATTTGCCTCTTTTTAATTTTTGTGAGCCTTGTATTAATATATTAATTATTAAATCCGAAATTATTATAGTTCATAGTTGTTTGACATTTTATTTGTCACCATAATAATCCTTTATAATATGCCTATGATTTTATTAAAAATATTAAAACTCTCTATCTAAGAGAAGAATATTTAAATAAATACCCAACTTGCTTAATATATTTAATTAAATTCATTATAGCTAAACTTTTATAATATGATATGAACTTATAAAGATTATTAAATTCTCTACTTTAGAGAAAAAAAATATTAGGATAAATACCCGTTTTATTATATTTAGAATTTAGCGGATATTACAAAAAAGTTGTCCATCCGGATCCGACAAATGACGATTCTAGATAGACTGCATTGGTAGCCAAGTAAGAATGGATGATTCTCTACCCATTCTGCAGTAAAGCTTATCACAAATGAAGACAACTAGTCATATTGTGTCTTTAGTTGGATCGGGAAGTTAGGAACATACATGAAAGTGAAGCTTTTTTATGGAAACTATGCCATAATAGTCTATCCATGAAAGAAAAACTATCCATGAATCACGTCAGTGTCACACAAGAATGTATCCTATGTAATCACCATTATGAGAATGTGGAACACATGTTTCTCAGATGTTCATTTACCCGAAAAATAATGGATTGCATTGATCCTTCCTTGACTAGGACTGTGATAAACACTTTGAATGGGACTCAACATTTCATTGGGTTGCTAAATTATCTAAGAGAGAAGCTGACATCTCAAGACATTATAAATGTTGCTACTATATGGTGGTGTGTCTGGCATCACAAGAATAAAGCTATTTTTCAAAATGATTTATCTTACGAGGAGAGGAACTTTAATGAATATGTACGTTTCCAAATCAATAACTGGAAGATAGCTAAGACTTTGGATTCGATGATGACATGAATAAGGTCAAGACATATAATAGAAGGAGGGAAATTAAAAAAGGACAAATGGGATAAGCCCAAAGAGGGATTTGTTAAAATCAACTTTGACGGGTCAAAGCATATGAATGGTATGTCTACTACTGGTTACATAATACGAAACTTATTTGGAGAGGTTACTACACTTACAGTAGATGTTGTAAAAGGAAAATTTTGGGATCTCTTACAAGCCAAAACTAAGGTATATTTATGGTGATTCAAGTAGCACAAGGCGTGAACTTACAAAGAGTTACTATTGAGGGATACAACAAACCAGTTATTAATGCTCTTAGAGGAAGTCGAAGTTATCCATGGACCATAGATATAGTTTTGGGTGATTCTCTTGTAGTGCTACAGTCCTTCGAGGTTGTTGAATTCAACCATGTACCTCATATTTGCAATAGCTATTCTAGAGATGTTCAACGGGTCGGTTCGGGTCGACCCACGACCTGCAAAACAAATATTTTTGACATGTGACCCAACCCGCGGGTCGCGGGTCTAACGGGTCGGGTCGCGAGTCGACCCGTTTGACCCGCAATGTGATTTCTACGTTAAGTCAATATTACAATAAAGGGATTCACAATACGTACAACTTTCTTTTAATAATGTAATAGAAGTCTGATGTTCGTGTTTTTAGTATAGTTTTTGATAGGTTTTCTTAGGTTATTAGGATTAGTTTTGATAAGTTTAGAGTTACTTTTGTGTATTTTTGGATAGTTTTAAATATTTTGTGAAAAGTATGGAAGCTACTCCGTTTTGTGTCGTTTTGTAGGTTTTAGCAAGGAAAAGGTGTTGTTTGAAGATGGAATTGAAGAGCTATGATAAAGGACGGAGGATTACAGAGTCAAGAAGCCGAATTTCGAGTTTTTGGAAGAGAAGTGTTGAAGAAAGCCAAACCCAGGCTCGTTAACGACCCTGAAGGGTTCGTTAACGAGGCCACGAGATAGAATAATCGAGAGGTTGATTTTGTGACTCACCGATCCTGTGCGGGAATTTATTTCCGTATCGGTAGAGTATCTTTTTATGATTTTTAGGGTTATTATATTATGTATTTTAGGTCTTGTTATCTTTCTAGATTTTATTTCTATCTTTTAGAATAGATTCTATCTTTTTAGGAAAGTTTATATCTTTTAGCCTTTTTTAGTTTCTATCCTTTTTAGTATAAATACCCTTCTATTCTAGCATAGAAGGGGGGATGGGATCATAGTTAGATAGAGGAGAGAAGAGGAAGAACCGAGAGAAGAGAGAGACGAGTCGGAAGTTGTGATCGAAGAGCTCGGTGGACGAGAGTTACCGGGGTCGTTAGTCGTAGTTTTGATTCGGTGTTTCAGGTTTTTTCAGTTTCTTCTGAATCTCTGTAAGACAATATTATTTATTAATTTGAGTAGTGTTTTGTTTTCAATGTTTTCTTTGATTGAAGTGAATTGTTTCGTAGTTATGATTAGTGAGTAGTCTTTTATCTAGGGTCGGGGTTGAAACCCGACATAGTTGTGCATGTTTGGTGAGTGAGATTATGTGTTGAATGCCTTTTATCCATTATTTAGATTGTTTGTTGTGTTTAAACCGAGATGAAAGTTGAGGTAATTTGAGTTGTTGACTTGATTGAAAGAGAAAGTTATAAACTTGAAGGTTGATATTGTTTGAATACGAAAGTTTCAAGCTTTAGATCCAAAGCAAGCAATTGAGTGAGTTAGTTTATGAAAGTAGATTAATTTACTTGCTGAGTCAATGAAAGTTGATGCATCTATCCATTTAAAGGCATGATATTCTATCTTCTTACGAGCTTGTGTGCATGACTATGTTGTGGTAACCCTTGTCCTAGATCTTTATTTTTATTTTGAATTCTCTCATAATAATATTCGTTGTTGAGTTTGTTGGCTCGGTACCGAACTTGTCTAGGTCGTAGTTGGAGTCTTTTTATTTGCGGTAGGTCGTTAACGAGGCTGACAACTTCGTTAACGAGGCTGCTCCTGTGTGTTTTTGTTTGCTTTTGTTTTATTTTCAGTAGTCGATAGACAAACAACCTTGCTTCCTGTGGAACAATCCTGACCTCCCTATACTCAGCGGGGTCTTGATTATAAATTTATTTGTTGTCAAGAAACACTTATAACAAATTGGCGTCGTTGCTGGGGAAGCAACGAGTTTGTTTGTTTATCTGTGGGTCTGGGAATAGCCCGACCCCGTTTTTGTTTTTAATCTTTGTTTTCTTTGTTCGTTTTCTCAGCGTATGCCGGTAGGACGTCGGAGGCTTGAATTCGACAACACTGGTTATTATTTAGAACCTGAACGTTCCCTGCACCGTAGACGCCGAGAGAACCGAGCCATGGCCACACCCGAAGAGATGGCTCGGCAGTTGGAGATCCTCCAGACTCAGATGGAGGCACTTAAAACCGAGAAGGAAGGCGTTGCTGCCGAAGTTGAGCGTCAACGAGCTAACAATGCTCGTCTACATGAAGAGCTAAATGCCTATCCGAGGAACGCCAAACAGTATACGCATCCAGAAGTGAGGGTGCTAGAGTCTCCAATTGTGCTTCCAGAGATAGAGAAAACTTTTGAGATTAAATCTCAATTCATATCCTTGATCAAGAGGGATCAGTTTGAAGTGAAACCTACTGAGTGCCCTATGGAACATATTAGAAATTTTCTTGATTTATGTGACACCATAGCTGTTGAAGGTGTCTCACTTGAATATGTTCTGTTAAAAGCTTTCAAGTGGTCTCTTGCTGGTAAGGCCCTGAGCTGGTTGGAGAGCTTACCTCCTAAGTCTATCAGGACTTGGAAGAACTTGTATGATCAATTTCTTACAAAATTCTTCCCGCCTGCCAAGACAACGGAGTTGAGAAAACGCATCACCTCCTATCACCAGCTGCCTAATGAGACTTTTGTTGAAACATGGGAAAGATTTAAGGAAATGCTTAGATAGTGCCCCACTCATGGACAACCTTTATATGTTTTGCAAGAAATCTTTTTCCAGGGTATTAGCGCAGAGACCAAGAACCGCATCAACACGCATATTGCGTGCGGTTTTATAGAGATGGATCCTACAGCTGCGTGGGAATTGCTGGATAAGTTGTCCAATTATGATGCCATGTATGGAACCCAGCAAACTCCACAACCCCAGAAACGTCTCTACATGCCTAACCGAGAAGAAGTTGACCCTGATGTTAAAAATCAGTTTCTACAAGATGAGGTCAATCGTCTGAAGAAGCAGGTAAGTTTTCTGAAATCCTCTCAATCATGTCAAGAATGTGGCTCTTCTGCCCGTAGTACTTCTTCTTGCACTAACAACGAGCAGGTTAGAGCCGCTGAGACAATTGCTGAGATGAATTATATGAGAGGACCATACAGGAACCAGCCTAGCTATTTTGATAGGTCAAACAATTATCAGGCATGGGGCAATCAAAATCAAAATCCCAACTATGCAGCGCCTCCGCCGGATAGACGACCTGCACCGTATCGACCTCCAGACCATCAAGAGCCACCATCATGGGTTCAAGGGTTATAGGAAAGCATTAACGGAGTGACTAACAAGGTTAACAAAGTTCAGGCCAACCTAAACCAACAAAACAAAAGATGGGGAGAGTTCGATATATGGAAGAAGAGTGTTGATTCCCAACTAGGGAACCTTGCTGCACAGATTCCGAGACCACAAGGGCAACTCCCGCGTCGCCCCGAGGAAAACCCTAAGGGACAAATAGCAGCGTTACACCTTAGGAGCGGGAAGACATTGTCGGAGCGAGTCCAAGCTAAGGATAAGAAGGAAGAGGACGTCATAGTGCAGATCGGTAACGAGCCAGCGAGAGCAAGTACCGAACCAATATGCCACGATGACGAGGCTCCGAGGGTACCTAACAACCCTAACCCAGGTAAGTTTTCTAATCCGAGCCTTCCTCTCAATCCCAGGGTAGTTAACGACCCCATCAAGTTCGGTAACGACCCACCGAGGGTACCTAACGACCCTAGTGTCGACCCGGTACTTTCACCTCTCGAGCCTAACTTGGTTCCGAGAATGGTGAAATCTCTTCCATTTCCATCTAAGAAATATATGGACTCTACTGAGAGTAAGTTCAAGCGTTTCGTGAAGATCCTTTAGGGCATTAATATTTCCATCCCATTCGCTGAGGCCCTAAGCGAAATGCCGGCTTACACAAAATTTTTGAAAGATATTCTTAGCATGAAAAGATCCATCACTGAGTTGCAGGATGAAGTCCGATCTATTGCTTTACCAGAAAAGCTTGGAGATCCAGGGAGATTTGCTATCACAATTGATATAGGCGAACACAAATTCAAAGCTTTATGTGATCTGGGAGCCAGTACCAGTTTACTCCCTCTTTCAATTTGGTTAAAAGCCAACATGGGACCATTAGAGCCTGTGGATATGAATCTCTTCATGGCGGACAGATCATGTGTCAAAGCCACAGGGGTTGTGGATGACTACCTTATTCAAGTTGGAAAATTCTTCATACCAAATGATTTCGTCGTCCTCGACATGCCTGAGGATCCTCATGTCCCCGTTATCCTAGGCAGACCATTCCTAGCTACAACAAATGCCAAGGTCGATGTGCGGAAAGGACTGCTTACTTTTGAGATTGGAGAAGAATGTGTGGAATTCAGCTTGGACCAAAACGCAATCGACTCAACCGCGGTCGCACAAATCGAGTTGCCCCAACCAGAACTCGACATAGCTGATACTACTGAACTTCCACCAACTTCAAAAGAGGACGAGATCCTCTTCGTCTTACTTTACTCCTGCACCATGCCCCACAGTTTATGCTATTGAGGAGTCCAAACCGCCTTGGTTTTTGGATTTCACTAACCCATATGTAGGAATACTAGGCATACTCATAGAAGATAAGGGACCTAGCTTAGTGACTCAAGCAAAGAACGCTTACAAAGCTAAGTATGGGGTATCTCGAGACCTTGACAAAGCTACAGAAGATCCACCTTGAAGCAAAGGAAGTACGTCGGGCTAACGACGTTAAACATAGCGCTTACGGGAGGCAACCCGCTCTTAGTTTAGACTAGACTTTTTCTTTATAGATTCTTTTTCCTAGCTTTCTTTTGAGTTCTTTTTAGTAGTTTTTAGGATAGAAAATTAGGATAAATTTTAGAGCTAACAAGATGCAGGAGAAGAGCTCGAAAATCACTCCAAGAGGCTACGATGGCTCGTTAACGACCCACCCACGGTCGTTAACGACCCGGATCGACGACCCGATTCGTCAAAAAGGGCAGGTAAGTTTTTTTTAACCTAATCTATCTTATTACCTACCCCTGCCGTCGCCCCCCCCCCCCCCCCTTCACCTCTTCCTATCCCTACCCTCTCCTATATAACCATTCTACCCCTCCTAAAAATTTCACTCTCAAATCCTTAAAACTCCAAATCCCTCAAAAATCCAACCAAAGATCTTGGAGATCCCCCACCACCAATCTGAAATTCTCACCTCCACCGATCGTCGGAGACACCCTCGTTACCGATGCTCGGAAACCCGTTTTTCTCACCGACGAGATCCGAGCTCGTTAACCACCCGACCCGACCCTTTGTTCTTCAATTTCTCAAGTTTCCGGTATGATTTATAAACCCTAACCTTTAAATTGTAAGATTCAAGATTCATGATTTTTATGGTAGAAATTTCATGTCTTGGATCTTGTTCATAGAGAGGTCGATTTGCATGTTTGGATTTTGCTCATGAAAATTCTTGGTTGTGCTTAGTTGTTCTTGTTCTAGGGAAGATTATTCATGTTAGATTATCTATTTGCAATACCCTAATTAGAAAAGCATGAATTTTTCTTGTTCTAGTCTTAAGTTCAATCTTTGCATGTCAATTTTGGGTAATTCTTGCATGTTCGGGATGGGTAATCGAGCAAGTATGTGGTGCATATATCCGATTGTGTGCCTAGTGAGGGAGTATAGAGGATTGCATGCTTGATTTTGGCTTGATTTTTAAAGTTGAAAAACTCGGAATTTTGCAAACTGGCTCTCGGCAGCTCGTTAACGACCCTGCGTATGCATCACCGATTCTAAACCAGTCTAGATTCTTTAACGACCCAATTGGGTAGTTGACGAATAATTCCGAGGACTATTTCGAGACCAAGTATGGGGTCTCTTGCCTATCTATTTTGAATGGACCTTATCTTGGAAAAATCATGATTGTTTTGTAGATCTCATGGCAAGTTCAAGCAGACCCGCTACCCGAGCTCAAAAGAAGAGAAGGAATCAGAGGTCCCCATCCCCACCTCGCATGGATAATGTGATCTTGAGCACTCAAGGCCAAGCGAAATGATACCGTGCCATTCTAGAGAAGGATCACAACACTTGGAGTCGACCTCACTCTCTACACGTCGGCTCATGCTCAGTTGCTCAACCAAAACTATTGGCTTAGTGCCGGAATTTTCACTCGAGTCTGAGAGGGGCTCGTTAAAAAAGTTCATGGCCGAGATGTACCGCCCACCTTACTGAAAATGGAGCTACTCTATGTATCAAATTGGTACGAGGAGGGGACGGGACATGTTTGGAGCCCAAGCTGGAGGATGAGCTATCACTTAGGCCATGTGTGTCCTGGTTTGAAAGAGAAGAAAATGCAATGGACGAAGATGAAGATGAAGATGAGGATACCGAGCTAGTTGGAGAAGATACTGAGGAGGCCGACACAAAAGGCGACACAGAGGAGCTTAACTTCGAGGAAGAAAACCTCGACACAAAAGTACTAGGCACCAACGTCCTTGTTGACGAGCCCACCAAGCTCGTTAACGATCATTTCCAGCCTTCTACATCTGTTGCTAACGAGGTACCCAAGGTCGTTAACTACCCGCCGAGAGCTCCTATCGACCCTCCGCCAGTTCCTACCGATCCTTACTCTTATGGGCTTGTGCCATATCACCCGGTGCTTCACCATGATCACTTCCAGCCTCACTACCCACCACCTCCTCAGCCAGAATACACTGGATCGAGCATTCCGCCACCATGGGCTGAGGATCTTTCTGCATGGATGCAACAGCTCAACCTCCAGCAGGACCACATTCATCAGAGGATGGATAGATGGGAGACTGTCTATTCAGCTCGGATGACATTTGAGGATGAGCGGCACCGTCAGAGAGAGACAGAGGATGCAGAGCGCTGGAGGACAATATATGACTTCATGGGGAACTTCGAGCACTATTTTCCTCCACCTAACCGTTGATTCAGCTTGAAGATGTTTTCCTTGTTTTCCACTACTAAGACTTTGTAAGTTTTTGTTTTCTCTTTTCTTGTTTTTCTTGTGTTTTTCTTTTCTATTTATTTTCTTCTTATTTTCTTACAGTGGGGACACTGTAATTTTAAGTATGGGGTGGGAAAAAGTAGAAAAACTAGTTTGTTTTGTGTCTCGTTGTTCTATGTGTTTTGTCTTAGGTAATTTTAATTCCGAAAAAAAAAAGAAAAAGAAGAAATTTTTTTATAAATAGAAAAAAAAAGTTTTAGAATTGATAAATATCCCTTTCTTATGTTCTATGATAATAGTTGCTAGCATGATCATATAATTCCTTGCAATTATGTCTTTGAGAATATAGCCGGATTCTTATTTTGAAGTTGTTTTTAGGAAGGAATAACATTTGATGAAATTGAGCACATATACCTTTTTTAGCATAAGTGATGCAATCCAACAAAATTTACCCCTTGTGAGTTATTTTTGGCCTTATAGGGAGAACATTAACGAATCCCTCTTCTTTTTTGTGTGATTTACTCTCTATATGCATATTATCTCTTGGAATTGTGATGGTTATCTATTACTTGAGACCTATATAAGATTTATAGTTCATTACTTATGAAAATCATATGATGGAGAATTTATTTTTATAAGCCCTATTATTCCATATCCATCTTTACATTATCCTTCTTTTGACAACCAACTTGAGCCTGAAGCCTTTTATTTTTAGCTCCACAAAATTATTCCCTAGCCGATATAAGCTTGACCCTATCCGGGGATTAGGACTTAGATTTGGAGAGGAAATTGTTTTGTTGAGTGTTAAAAAAGAAAAAAGAGAGAGATGTTATGTTTGGTTTGAAATTGAAAGATTATTGGAAAGGGTAGATTGGAAGTCTCTTGTTATGAAAAAAAAAATCTCTTGGTACAGAAAATGCATAAAAAGAAGTTGTTAAGAATAAGGAGTACACGATGCGATCGTTAACGACCCTGAAGGGTTCGTTAACGAGGCAGCGAGAAAGAAAAAAAAGAGAAAAAGAAAGAAGAAAAAAAATGATGAAGTAAGAGATGCATAGTGTTTATGATATAAGTCGGAGATTCTTTTGTTTTATGAGACTTTCTAGGAATATATTGGGTGAGTAAGCAATGAGTGCATATTGAGAGTGAGTTTGGTATATCTTTTATGAGAGTTTTGGTTGTTGTGTGAGTTTTTAGGAGTCTTTGATTCCCGGATATTATTAGCACCACATGACCAAAATATTTTCCACACCTTATTGTCTTTACCAAGCCCCATTACAACCCGGCCGAATGGAAGCTTCTATGAAGTTTTTCATTGAGCCCCCTAAGTCCTCTTGATGATTTTTGTTTGTTTTGACAAATCTTTGGTGGAGAGTTTGGTGATATAAGTTCCAATTTCTATGAGTTTTTGCATATAAGATGAGTTGAGAGATATATTTATAAGCTTAAACACTTGAGAGTTGAGAGAAACACATTATCCCTTGTGAGGTTGGATTGTATTTTCTTGTGTCTATTTTAGGTGCATATATGTGTGATGACGTTAATAGTCCTTTGCTATTTTTTCTTCTATATGTTTTGAAGTTGTTTTTTAGATAATGGCTATAGTTTAATGAGCATGTTGTTTGGTTTTGGTTAATGTTTTGTGATTGCTTGAGGACAAGCAAGTCTAAGTATGGGGTATTTTGATGTTCGTGTTTTTAGTATAGTTTTTGATAAGTTTTCTTAGGTTATTAGGATTAGTTTTGATAAGTTTACATTTAGTTTTGTGTATTTTTGGATAGTTTTACATATTTTGTGAAAAGTATGGAAGCTACTCCGTTTTGTGTCTTTTTGTAGGTTTTAGCAAGGAAAAGGTGTTGTTTGAAGATGGAATTGAAGAGCAATGATAAAGGACGGAGGATGACAGAGTGAAGAAGCTGAAGTTCGAGTTTTTAGAAGAGAAGTGTTGAAGAAAGCCAAACCCAGGCTCGTTAGTTCCGGCGAATTCAGCGATTTGATCGGCATTGGTCAAGTTAGTTCCGGCGTTGCAATCGAAGATTCTCTTATTTCTCGAGAACCATACTCTCCACCAAATATTGGTAAGAAGATCAAATTCCTCCTTTGTTGTCATATTCTTGATTTCTTCCAGAATCTCGTGTGGTTTTCTCCCGTTCGGATGGATCTGGTCGGTGATCCATCGTAGTCTTGGGTCAAAAGAGTTAAGGGTTGCCTTCGTAAGTGGGCATGCTATTAACATATGGTAGGTGTCCTCCACCTTGCAGTTACATGCTTCGCAACCTTTTGTTACCGGAATGTGGTTTTCCGCAAGCCTGGTTTTAGTTGGTAGGCCATTTCGGGCAACTTTCCAGATGAAATTCTTCATTTTAGAATGGACATTTAGTCGATTAATCCACTCTAAGTTAATTTTTGTTACGCCTTTTGATTGGTGGAGCCACTCCATTACGGAGTGGGTGGATCTATCATATTCATTGCTCGTTCTCATATTCATCATGGGTGGACATTTTATCATTTCCATCATTGTCTTTATATTGAGATCTCGTTACGTGTTAGTTCATTTCATCCCTCATCTAGACATCTAGTCATCTCTATCCAAAAGAATCACGTCATATTTCCAATTTCACACAATTTATAAGAGGATAATTTGTAGAAATTTTCTTTTTCTTTGTTCAGTGGTAATGTGAAATTATAAAATCAATCAAAAAATAAATAAGGGGTTATAAACATAAAACTCGTATTTTTAAATCATCAGTCGAAACATTATCCAAACTATGGAAAAATCTGATGGAAAGGGGAAGCGGAAACCAGTGATCGTAGCGATGAAAGGCCACCCCGGCACCGGCAAATCCACGCTAGCCCGGGCCATCGCCGCCGACCTCCGCTGCCCCCTCCTCGACAAGGACGACCTCTACGGCGCCTGCTTCTCCCTCTTCCACCACCTCCCCCGCTCCACCGCCAGCCGCCTCGTCAACGACCTCTCCTACGACTCCCTCTGGAACCTCGCCGCCGCCCAGCTCCGCCTCGGCCTCAGCGTCGTCGTCGATTCCCCTCTCTCCACCCGCTCCCGCCTCGACCGCCTCCTCAAAATCGCCGCCGAGGACGGCCGCGGCGCCGCCGTCGTCCTCGTCGAGTGCAGGCCGGCGGACGAGGCGGAGTGGCGTCGGCGGCTCGAGCGGCGCGGCGAGGCTGGAGGCGCCAGCTGGCACAAGCCGGCCACGTGGGGGGATCTGGAGCGCTTGGTCGAGAGCTACGGCGGCTGCTACGAGTACGACGCCGGCGATGTGCCGAAGTTGGTGGTGGACACGACGGCGCCGGTGGGGCTCCAGGATGTCCTGGCGTTCATTCGATCACACTGTTTCTCCCTAGAAAATTAACAATTCGATCGCTCTTAATTTGAAATCGCTGTGAAATAGTGAAATGGAAATCGGTGGGGCTCTTAATTTAAAAAATCTCCCTGTGCAGTATACCAAATTCCAGGTTTTGATTTCAATCTTGCCATTGGAAAGCGTCGACCTGATCGAAGTCTTTGTATTGTTGGTGGATATGATCAATAATTATTAGGTTATCAATTAGAGTTTGTAGAGTCCGCTCAAAATCTATATATCTACATAAATATTTTCTTGTTCAACTTGTACTGATGAGTTTCTTGTATAAATCAGTCTTCCTCGTGTAATATAAAACATATAATAACGGAATTCAACGTGAATTTATCTTTTGGAAGCTATAGCAGCTCTCAATCACGACTCACGAGCTATGTTCATATACTCTCTCTTCTTTCAATCATTCTGTTTCTTCTTCACTCTGCACAAATTCAACATAGAAATACCAATTGCTGAGTTGATGCTTGCATTATCACAGTAGAGGAAGCAGTAAGTCCTTGATTATGGAAGAGTTTTCTGAATTTTTTTTCTATTTCTAGAAATAGTCTCGGTAAGAAAATATTTCCAACATAGGCTGGATTAGGAGGTTTGGGATGGAAGTGCTTGAATGGGATCGAGTTTTTGTTAATAAGCTGGCTTATCCAGCGATTTAGTTTTTTTTTTTAATTGCACTTGAACTTGGGATTTGAATTTTGAAAGGGCTAAAAAAATTAATCGATGGGCGCCTATCATTAATCAACTATCAAGCGACTCATGTAATTATTTTTTTAATCAATCTATTTTCCCGTGAAGGCTAAAATACTTTTTAAAAAAAACAATCGATTATAATAAAAAGATGGCTAAAATGATTTAAATATTTTTAAAAAATTCCAATAAAAGGAAGGCTAATTTCATTAATTAGATTTTCTTAAAACCTAACTTATTGAAAGAGTAAGTTTCTTGTGAAAATACTTCTTATAATAAACACTGGAGAGCAATTCTGGCCATTGAATGAGAAACATTCATGGTCTAAATTAGATATTGAGTTTTTTTTATAAAAGTAGCAAAAAACTCACACGGTGGCATTATTATAAATATGTCAAACTACCTACCCCTAACCTAATTTAGGAAGAAAAGCATTCCCCCACTCTCACTCTCGTGTTCAGAAGAGAAGACACATGAAACGACACTCCTCCCGCTCATCTCTTTCTTGAGTTCGATCAAACTCATTCTCCTCTCACTAATTGAATCGGTTTCTCATTCCCACATGGTGTTTGGCCCCCTCCTTTTGATCTCGCTCGATTTGATGGCCACACAATGTTTGATTGCTCTTTGAGGAATTAGGTTTTGAAATGCCTCCAATGATGAAACCCGAAATAACAGCTACGCTACGAGACAAGGAACAAGATTATTATATTTGAGAGCAAACACTTGCTCCTTTATTTATGATTTTTTCCCAATAGCGATGTTACAAACCTACGAGGCTGATGAACAACTTTGAGAATTACACCTAGACCTCCTACGAAGTTCCGAGATCAAACCTAAATGTTGCGAGATTGACTCTAGAGCGAGGTAGATTTGGGTTCGTGGTGTAGAGAGCGTTGTGAGATTTTGTAGCGAGGTCTTTAGTGTGGGCGAGGTCTTTGTATGACTTAGTCTTTTTGTGGACTTCTCTTGTCTGTAGCGAGGTCTTTTGACGATGTTTCTATCACGTCGATCTTCAACAAGCAAGAGAGTTCTTGAGTTCAAGTGGTTTTTTCGACCCCTTCTTCCTACGAGGTTCTCCTCTATTTATAGAGAATTGGGGAGCCGAGTTTAGGCCAAGGTCCGATGTGGGACGCCCGGAATAGGGGTTTTTGATTGGTCCGGGGACGAGGCCGCTTGTGATTGGTTCGGGGATGAGGTCGCTTGTGATTGGTTCGGGAATGAGGTCGCTTGTGATTGGTCTGGGTGGGCGGGTGCGTTAGTAGAGTCGGTGACGAGGTCGAGACCTCGTCCCGGGGAGTTGGGAGACCTCGCGAGGGTATGAGTTTTGTTTCAAATAAACGAAGGGTATGGATGTGGGTCCCTGAATTGCCCTTGGGAATCCCTCCGGGCCTACTTGCTCTTGGTACCCTGGGCCCACTTCTTGTTTAACTGTTTTGAACATCATCACAACCCCATGGCCTGGGGACCTCGCTCCGAGGTTCGCAGGCCATAAGTTCCTTGGGGCCACGGGGTACGAGGAGGGGATCCTGCGAGGTTTCTTCCTTTGCGAGGTTTCTTCCTTTGCGAGGCCTCGCACTTAGGATTCTCTTCAGCTCGCACGGGCGGATCTTCCCGGGCCTGTTCTTCGTGCTTTAGACTAATGGGCCGTTTTGGTAGGGTAGGCCCAATAAGCCTTTTGCGGGTGAGGTGAGGCCCAAACCTGCTCTTTATAAGGGCGTATCTCACACGCTTCCCCTTCATCTTCTCCTTCAACCTTTTCGCTTTCTTTCTCTTCGTCTTCTCAGTCTTCTGCGAACGCTTCTCGAGACGGTTCCCGACGAACTTCCACCGCTTTCCAGTCGTATCGCCGCTGCTTCCACGCCGATTCTAAACAAGTAAGTTCCCGACTCTTTTTTCTCACTTTTCGGTGTTTTCTTTTCTTCTTTTTTTGCTTCAGATTCCCTTTCGCCTGTGTTTTTTTGTTTCGTGCTTTGGATGGGCGATGGTGTGTCGCCTGGCGTTTCGTGCCGGTGTCACGGTGGCGGAACGGTGGTGGTGAGGGGGCGGGTGTCCCTGTGTGTCGTCTGGCGTTTTTTCCGTTTTTCGTTCTTCGTTTGTTTTGTTGTGGTTTTTTTTTTTCTTACCTCTCCTTTTTTGGGCGACGGTGCTTTGCCGGGTGTTTTTCGCCTATGTTGTGGCGGTGGGACGGTGGTGGTGGGCAGTCACCACCGTGATTTCACCGCTATGTTTTTGGGTTTATTGCTTGTTTGGGGTGGCGTTTTAAACTTTTGCTCCTCCGCCCACCACTTTTTGAATTTCGAAACCCTCGGGAGCCCAAACGTCATGATGTCTGACTGACGGGACGTTTGGGCTTCCACCGCTGGCTTCCACCGTTGGCTGGCCTTCTTCTTTCTCTTTCCTTTCTTTTGGCGCTTCAAATTCTCCCTCGCCGTCCTATCTTGTCAGAGTAGCCTCTAGGGTGCCACGTGGCCTTCCTCCCTTATGACCTCGCGTAGTTTCTCCCTCCGAGGTTACGACCCCGTGCTTTTTTCCTCCGAGGTTACGATCTCGTGCTTTTTCATTCGAGGTCATGATCTCGTGCTTTTCCTTCCAAGGTTACGATCTCGTGCTTTTTCTTTCGAGGTCATGATCTCGTGCTTTTCCTTCCGAGGTTACGAACTCGTGCTCGTAGGTTTCTTCCTTCTTCTTTTTTTTTCTTTGGTTACCTCACCTAGTGTCTTACTGACCGTTTCTTTTCCAGGTGTTAGCCTTTCGCGGCCTGGACGTCGCCCTTTCATGCCTAGGAGAGCTTTCGCGAGTCCACCACCTGGTTTTGCTTTCACCGTTTAAGAGAATTTTTATCAGGAGGTCTCCGAGTCCGTAGGGAGTGTAGAGCCTAGTGACTCCCAGAACCCGAGTTCTCCTTCACTGGTCTTTAGCGACCCCTCTTCCAGTGACTCCGCTGTTTCGATCAATTCACTCTTCCCTCGTCTTCGTGTTTACTCCGGCGTTGAAATGGCATCCTCTTCTTCTCCCGATGTGATCGCCGCCGAGATTGAGGCGCGGTTGAACGCGGCAATTACCTCAGCCTCGGCCTCCTACGTGCCCCCAAGCTTTCCCGAGGCCTACATTACTGATGCCGTGTCTAGCGTCCCTGTTGTTCTTGAAGAACGAATCCCTAAGAGTCCGAGCACCCCCGAGGCTTATCTGTCCGAGGGGATGGCCACCGACCTCGAGCTGGACGATCTCGCGAAGATAGCTAAGGACTTCCTCTGGCCTGAGGGAGTCGAGTTGGCACTCCCCGAGGAGGAGGGACGGCCCTTGGCGTCCTATGAGGGGTGCGCTGTCGTGCACCTCTTCAGTCTTGAAGCGGGCTTCAGGCTGCCTTTGGCCCAGCATGATCGCCTCTCGGATTGCGAGGGTCTAGAGATACAATTTATAACCCGACCCCGTTGTAGTACGTGGTGGGTGTCGAACACTCGGGAAGTCTACTCGATCGATGTGCCTAGATACTAGGAAGCTAGAAAGGAGAGCATAAAACAAAGGAAAACAAAGGAATCAGTCGGGACCGACACTGAGGTCACGTCGGGCCCGAGGTTGGCGACAAGAGGAAGTCGGGACCGACACTGTGTAAGTCGGGCCCGAGGTATCTGGGGATGTCGAACTCAAAGATTTAAAAGTAGATCTTGGGCTTTTGGGTTCCTTCCCTAGTAGATTAAGGCTTTCCATCCCAATTCAGGCAATGGGTGATGATCGGACTAGGATCGAGTACTTTCGCCCTCGTTCCAACCACTTCTACACCTCGATCATTGGGGAAATCCCCTTCGAAGCAAGGTCTTGAGATTGACACATGTTCACTTTCGCTACTTTGCCAATCTAAAGCCTTGATTCCCAACTTTCGCAAGGAATTGTAGCTCTATGTAGAGTGGGTTCCTTAGATCAAACACTCAAGGCTATGGAATTGGGGTTTCTAGCCTAAACCTAGCTAGGGTTTTCCCCCATAACCCAAGATCAAGGAGATCTACTCCATGAGACAAGCAAAGAAAGCAATCAAATCAAAAGGGAAAGCAATCATCATAATCAATCTCAAAACAAAGCAAAGTTTCATTCAAATCCAAAGCAATCCACAAATTCCAATCAAGGGTTTTCAAATCCACAAGAACAAAGCAAATCAAAGCAAATATACCAACAAAACCTATCAAGACTTCCTCCCTTGGCCGATTCTCTCTCTCTTCCTTCTCCTCTCCTTCCTCCTTGCTCTCCAAGAATCCCCTTGGTTCCCTTGGAACCCCCTTTTTGTGTGTGTGTGAGGGAACCCTTTCTTAGAAGACAAGAGGGCCTTTTATAGATTAGATGAGGGGCAAAAGTGGAAGTCCACAAATTCGTGCCTTGGATCCCAAGTAGTTCGGTGACCGACTCGGACTGACACGGAGGACCTCGGGCCCGAGTTACTGTGCAACTCGGTCCGAGGTTGGAGACTTCAAAGTCGGGCCCGACGTGGTTGCAACTCGGTCCTGACCTCGTTCCACCTTCTTCTTTGTTGGCTTCTCTTGTTCTTCTTCATGGCTTGCTTCTCTCTTTCCCGCTTTAGCTCGGCCTTTGCTCCATGTCTTGACCCTCCTTCAAATCGATCCTCGATTCATGCCAAATTACCTACAAAACACATAAAATGTGCGTAGTCTCCGAATCTCATAGAAATACGGGAACTAGGCTAAAAAGGAACAAAGCGCACAAGAAAAGGGGAAAAAGAAACATATTTACAAAGGAAATCACATATGAAAACACCACCAAATAGAGAGACATCAAAATACCCCATACTTAAACTTGCTTGTCCTCAAGCAATAACAATGTAAGCAAGACCGAAACATAATCTTCAAGTAAAACCTCGTATGAAAACACATTTTAAGCACAAGTGATTGATATTCAAGCAAGATTACATCGTCACATATGATTAAGTGTTCCAAGGAATAAAGTCAATGCAACTAAGCCTCACTTTAGGGATATGTGAATGTGTATCACTCATCATGTGTTTGGGTTTAGCAATGAACACTCAAGCTCAAGAATCATGCAAGTAAGGACTTTACTATTGAAGCTAATATCACCAATTCCTCCACCTAGAGATGCCTAATACAAAGTACACAAAGAATTTCGAACTTGGCTCAATGGAGGTCCTCAAAGAGGTTCCATTCGGCCGGGTTGTAATGGGGCTTTTGGTATTTTCTCAAGGTGAGAATTATTTGTTCTTGTGGTGCTTTCAATGGGGATTGAACAACCTAAACTCTCACCAACTTCACCAAAATTCCACAATTACTTTCACACTCACCCAAAAGACTTAACATTTCCCTTTCAACCCAAAATTTCACGTAACATTCCACTTCATCTTTGCTCTTATGTTTTTTGTTGGATTTTCAACACTTTCTACATTTGGACCGCCTTTCTTATGACATCGGGCCCGATGTTGCTTGTAACTCGGTTAGAACATTTTCTTCACTTAAGCTCTTTGCTTCATTCCACTTTTTTCATTTCCAACATTTTCTTTCTTTCTTTTCTTTCTTTTTTTTCATTTTTGTACAACAAAGATGCACTACCCACTTGATTCATAACATCATTCTTTGCCCTTAAACCCAAGAGAATCTCAACTCTTCAAATACAATCCCAACCTCTCTTCTAAAGTCCAATCCCATAAGGGTCAAGTCATATAAGGCTAGGAATAATATTTTTGAGGAGTTTCAAACAAAGGCTTAGGCTAGAACGGGGCTTCAAACAAAGGATTATCTTCATGGTAGGATATGGAACATTTATGTGACTAGACGAATAAAGTTCAAAATCAATGTGACCATGCTAGGACAATTCTCATGACGGTCTTGGAAAATAGATAAACACCGCAATAGCAAGTTTTACTAAGCATGAATGAGCTAATCACACAAGAAAAATGAGGGATATGCAAATATGATCAAGCATCCCTAAAATGGCCAAAAATCAATCTCACAAGGGTCACTCATACTTAGTTGCATAAGAACTCATCCTAGAACTCACATGTTCAATAAAACAAGCAAGATATCATGATCACATCAAAAGCAACATCATTTTAGAGGCTAAACCATCCGAAAATATGCAAAGGAATTTACATGCTCACATCATCATTAGCTTTTATTTTGGCAATCTAAGATGGGAATTTCTAGTCCAAAACCTACAAAACACAAAATCTTTTTGTTGTTCTTAACTCAATTTTTTTTCAAAATTTTTTTTTTTTTTTGGATTTTTGCAAAAATTTCTCTAAAACCAAAAACTCATCCATTCAAGACCAAATCAATCATCCATGTCATTCATCAACCACAAACCAATAAGCAAACATCCCAAATACAAACTAGAAACACAAACTAAATATCCTCAAAATAATAAACAAACATAAACAAGTGAAATCATGAACACACTTACCCCCACCCCATACTTAAAATTTTGATGTCCCCATCAAACAAGGAAATCAAAACTTAAAAGCAAGAGAGAAGAGTATGAAAAACTCACAATTTCTTATTCTTCAATGGCATGTATAGAATCAATCGGCGAGGACGAGAGCCCATGAGGCTCTAACTTCTTCGTTTGGACCGTCCTTGTCATAGAACTTCTTCACTCGATGACCATTCACTTTGAAAATATGTCTTTGTTCATCAACCAAGTCCACCGCACCATGAGCATAGATACGGTGGACCACAAATGGTCCGCTCCACCTAGTCCTTAACTTCCCGGGGAAAAGTTTAAGCCTTGAATTGAAAAGGAGGACCTTGTCACCGGTTTGATAGGTCTTTGGAATTAACTTCCTATCATGCCACTTCTTGGTCTTCTCCTTGTATAGCTTGGAGTTCTCATAGGCTTTCAACCTCAATTCCCCCAACTCATGAAGTTCTAGAAACCTTTTCTCACCGGCCAAGTTGATATCCCAATTCATCTTTTTGAGTGCCCATTTCGCCTTGTGCTCAAGTTCTACCGGAAGATGACATGCCTTGCCATAAACTAGATTGAAGGGTGTAGTTCCCAAAGGTGTCTTGAAGGCGGTTCTATAAGCCCAAAGTGCATCATCGAGCTTAGAGGCCCAATCTTTCCTTGATCGAGATACGGTCTTCTCCAAGATAGCCTTGATTTGACGGTTTGACACCTCGACTTGCCCGCTTGTTTGAGGATGATAAGGAGTAGCAACTCGATGAGACACACCATACTTGATCAACGCATTTTCGAAGCACCTCTCAATGAAATGAGGTCCGCCATCACTTATGAGAACCCTAGGCACACCAAACCTTGCAAAAATGTTGCTTTTCAAAAACTTCATCACCACCTTAGCATCATTGGTTCTTGTTGGTATGGCCTCCACCCATTTTGAGACATAGTCCACGGCTACCAAGATGTACTTGTAAGGCCCCGATGTGGGAAATGGTCCCATGAAGTCAATACCCCATACATCAAATAACTCAACTTCTAGAATGCCAGTTTGAGGAGTCTCATTCCTCCTTGATAGGTTCCCCTCTCTTTGGCATTCCTCACACTTCCTCACATAATCATGCACATCCTTGAACATGGTTGGACAATAATAACCACATTGAAGAATTTTTGAGGTGGTTTTGGAACTCTTAGCGTGACCCCCCGTAGGCAAGGAGTGGCAATGGTGAATTATGCTCTCAACCTCTTCACTTGACACACACCGTCTATAGATTTGATCACGCCCTTACTTGTAGAGATATGGATCATCCCAAAAGTATTGTCTAGCATCATGTAAGAATTTCTTCCTAGCTTGATAAGCCAAATTTGGTGGGATCACTCCCCCTACGGCAAAGTTAGCAAAATCCGCAAACCAAGGGGAAACCCCTCGTCTTACGGCACTAATAGAAAGAAGGCCAGTGGGAGAGAAAGAATCAATCAATTGAGAACGAGAAGGAATGGAAATCGAGCTAGGAAACATACTTTCTTCCACGGACCGACATTGAAGTGTACCGAGCCCGACATGGTTGGACGCCGGTCTAGCTTCGCAGACACACAGGTCACTCGGGCCCGATGTTGAAGTCCTCGGTCCCGACTCACTCGTACTTGCCTTGCCTTCGGTACGATGTTCTGAACTTCGGGCCCGACTTACTCGGTTCGTCGATCCACCTTTCCTTTCCTCCTTTCCGCTCATGAGAACTTCATCTGCTCTTGAATCATCTATAGTCAAACCATCCTCCATCTCCAACATGTACTCGATGGGCAAACGGGATAGATGATCCGCTACCACATTTTCTGCACCGGTTTTGTCCTTGATCTCATGGTCAAACTCTTGGAGAAGGAGCATCCACCTTAGAAGCCTCGGCTTTGCATCTTTCTTCTTCATGAGATATTTGATTGCCGCATGGTCCGTGAAGACTACCACCTTTGATCCCACAAGATATGAACGGAATTTCTCAAATGCAAACACTATCGCAAGAAACTCTTTCTCCGTTGTTGTGTAATTGCACTGAGTTTCATCCAAAGTTTTGCTTGCGTAGTAGATGGCATGCAACTTTCCATCCTTCCTTTGCCCAAGGACGGCCCCTACGGCGAAATCACTAGCATCACACATCACCTCGAATGGAAGATTCCAATCGGGTGCCGCCATTATTGGAGCCGAGATCAAGGCATCTCTCAACCTACAAAAAGAACTCATGCAATCCTCGGAAAATACAAAGGGCACATCCTTCATCAAGAGGTTAGACAATGGTTTTGCAACTTTAGAAAAATCCTTGATGAACCGTCTATAAAATCCTGCATGACCTAAGAAACTCCTAACATCACGAACACAAGAGGGAGGAGGTAGTTTTTCAATTATTTCAACTTTAGCTTTATCTACCTCTATCCCCCTACTTGAAACTAGGTGTCCTAGTACTATGCCCTCCTTCACCATAAAGTGGCATTTTTCCCAATTAAGCACCAAGCTAGTCTCCTCACATCTAGTCAAAACCTTGTCTAAGTTAGCTAAGCAAACATCAAATGAGGAACCGTAGACGGAGAAATCATCCATAAACACTTCTACTATATCCTCAACCATATCGGAGAAGATGGACATCATGCATCTTTGAAATGTTGCCGGCGCATTACATAAACCAAAAGGCATGCGTCTATAGGCAAAAGTCCCATAAGGACATGTGAATGTCGTCTTCTCTTGATCATCGGGATGAATAGGGATTTGCCAAAACCCGCTATACCCGTCAAGGTAGCAAAAATATTCATGTTGTGCTAATCTTTCTAGGACTTGGTCTATGAAAGGAAGAGGAAAATGGTCTTTGCGAGTGCCACTATTAAGCTTACGGTAATCAATACACATACGCCATTTTGTTGTGGTTCTCATAGGTATCATTTCTCCCTTTTCATTTTGCACAACGGTGAGACCTCCTTTCTTAGGAACTACATGCACGGGACTCACATACTTGCTATCGGAAATTGGGAAGATAATTCCCGCATCCAACATCCTAAGTATTTCACTCTTTACCACTTCTTTCATGTTAGGATTTAATCTTCTTTGGGGTTCAATAGTGGGTTTATGGTTATCCTCCATATAAATCCTATGCATGCAAATTGAGGGAGAGATTCCCTTTAGTTCCTCTAGTGAATACCCTAAAGCTCCTCTATGTTTTCTTAGAACCTCCAACAACTTAGACTCCTCCTCATCATTCAAGTTGGCATTTATGATTATGGGTAAAGAAGAGTTGGGACCAAGAAAGGCGTACCTCAAATCTTTTGGAAGCTCCTTGAGTTCTTGAGATGGTTCCGGTGGTGCTTGAACTTCTTCTTTCTCGGGCTTGAACACCTCCAAATAAGACATCCTTTCCTCCAATTGCTCATGCTCAATCATATTGAGGGCTAGACCTTGGCGCTCTATCTCAATTTCTCTAGGTGGTGGGGTGGCTTTCAACCTAAGCTCCCTTGGCCTTGACTTCTTAGAAATGGCTTCCCATTGCAATCCAAGAGGAACTTGGATCATCTTAGCTTCCTTATGTGATCGCCTCTCGGATTGCGAGGGTCTAGAGATACAATTTATAACCCGACCCCGTTGTAGTACGTGGTGGGTGTCGAACACTTGGGAAGTCTACTCGATCGATGTGCCTAGATACTAGGAAGCTAGAAAGGAGAGCATAAAACAAAGGAAAATAAAGGAATCAGTCGGGACCGACACAGAGGTCACGTCGGGCCCGAGATTGGCGACAAGAGGAAGTCGGGACCGACACTGTGTAAGTCGGGCCCGAGGTATCTGGGGATGTCGAACTCAAAGATTTAAAAGTAGATCTTGGGCTTTTGGGTTCCTTCCCTAGTAGATTAAGGCTTTTCCACCCCAATTCAGGCAATGAGTGATGATCGGACTAGGATCGAGTGCTTTCGCCCTCGTTCCAACCACTTCTACACCTCGATCATTGGGGAAATCCACTTCGAAGCAAGGTCTTGAGATTGACACATGTTCACTTTCGCTACTTTGCCAATCTCAAGCCTTGATTCCCAACTTTCGCAAGGAATTGTAGCTCTATGTAGAGTGGGTTCCTTAGATCAAACACTCAAGGCTATGGAATTGGGGTTTCTAGCCTAAAACTAGCTAGGGTTTTCCCACATAACCCAAGATCAAGGAGATCTACTCCATGAAACAAGCAAAGAAAGCAATCAAATCAAAAGGGAAAGCAATCATCAAAATCAATCTCAAAACAAAACAAAGTTTCATTCAAATCCAAAGCAATCCACAAATCCCAATCAAGGGTTTTCAAATCCACAAGAACAAAGCAAATCAAAGCAAATATACCAACAAAACTTATCAAGACTTCCTCCCTTGGCCGATTCTCTCTCTCTTCCTTCTCCTCTCCTTCCTCCTTGCTTTCCAAGAATCCCCTTGGTTCCCTTCTTTTTGTGTGTGTGTGGGAACCCTCTCTTAGAAGACAAGAGGGCCTTTTATAGATTAGATGAGGGGCAAAAGTGGAAGTCCACAAATTCGTGCCTTGGAGCCCAAGTAGTTCGGTGACCGACTCGGACCGAAACGGAGGACCTCGGGCCCGAGTTACTGTGCAACTCGGTCCGAGGTTGGAGACTTCAAAGTCGGGCCCGATGTGGTTGCAACTCGATCCTGACCTCGTTCCACCTTCTTCTTTGTTGGCTTCTCTTGTTCTTCTTCATGGCTTGCTTCTCTCTTTCCCGCTTTAGCTCGGCCTTTGCTCCATGTCTTGACCCTCCTTCAAATCGATCCTCGATTCATGCCAAATTACCTACAAAACACATAAAATGTGCGTAGTCTCCGAATCTCATAGAAATACGGGAACTAGGCTAAAAAGGAACAAAGCGCACAAGAAAAGGGGAGAAAGAAACATATTTACAAAGGAAATCACATATGAAAACACCACCAAATAGAGAGACATCATTATGTACGGTCCCTTTTGAAGTTGGCCTAAAGAAAAACTCAATTTCTCTTCCTCCAATGTCAAGAGACAAGTGGCCCTTCTTTACATCAATGATTGCCCCAACCGTAGCAAGGAAAGGTCTCCCTAGTATGATCGGTTCACCCGGAACTTCTATCATGTCCACCAAAACAAAATCGATTGGGACATAGTGGCCTTCAATGCAAACGGGATAATCCTCGACGATACCAATTGGCTCGATAGACGACCCATCCGCTATTGTTAACCTCATGTTGATCGGAGCGATGAGACCCATGAATGTGGATTTCCATATGGTGTAAGGAATGATGCTCGTGCTTGCTCCAAGATCACACAAGGCTTGGAAGTTTTGAGACCCCACACCAATGGTTATGGCAAAACGACCGGGATCTCCTAGCTTTTGTGGTAACTCCAAGGTCTTGACCTCATCTTGCATTTCCACTATGGACCTTTTCTTGCTCAAAATCTCCTTTAACAACTTGGCATAAGATGGCATTTCGCTCAATGCATCGGTGAACGGGATAGAGATGTTCAAGCCTTGCAAGAGTTTGAGAAACCTCTTGAACTTGTTCTCAACAACATCTTTCGGCTTCTTCGAGGGATATGGAAGAATTATTGCACCTTGAATCTTGCTTGGATCAACTTCTTTGGACTTCCCTACTTCATTTGCAACATTTTCTGAATGGCCCGACTTGGGCACCATGTCGGGCCCGATGTTGTGAATCTCGGTCCTGGGCAAAGGAGTCGGATCGAGGTCTGTGTACGTCGGTCCCGAGTTGCTCTCGACCTCGGTCCGTGGTGAAGGAGTCGATCTTATTACTGGGTCGACTTCGGGGAACGTCGGACCCGACTTGCTGGGTAAGTTGGTCCGACTCTCTTCATTCTTCTTAGGCACGTGTGGCTCGGGTAGGTTTCGACCACTTCTCAATCCAATTGCCCGGACCTCATTTTGATTATTTTGAGCCCGAGGATTCTCCTCGGGTTGGCCCGGAAGTCTTCCATTCTCTCTCGGGGCTTGAGTCGCAATTTGAGCAAATTGATTGTCGACTTGCCTCCTCCATGCACCAAACTCATTGAATTGGGTCCTCATCTCCTTGAACCCGTCTCTCATCTCTTGAGCAAATGTTTGTAACTCATTGAATCCCGGTGGTCTATATGGTGGTGGTGGCGCCCTTGTCTGGTTTTGGTTGAAGTTGTTGTTGTAGCCTTGAGCTTGACCGTTTTTCCACCGGCCATTGCCACCATTGTTGAAATTGCCTCTACCACCGAAATTTCCCCGAACATAGTTTGCCTCTTCAATTCGCTCGGCCAAGCGCACTTGGCTCTCATTTGGACAAACTTGTGTAGCATGTGCAAAGGATCCACACTCCTCACAAGCTCTAGCATTTTGCTTGTAGTAGTGGACTTGCCTCTTAAGCTTGCTCACTTCACCTTCAAGGAATTGGAGCTTCACATCCCTATCAATGTCTTCTCCCTTTGGATCATATAACTTCCTTGTACCTTCGCCTTGAACTTTCACCTCCTTGCTAGCTTGACTCACCCCATACATGGCCTCATAATCGGATAGCTTGTCAAGTAGCTCCCAAGCTTGATCCGGTGTCAAGTCTATGAAACCACAATCGGTGTGGAGATTGAGCTTGTCCTTCGTTACCGGATTTATGACTTGGAAAAAGATGTCTTGAAGCACATATGGTTGTTGGCCATGAGTAGGACATTGGCGCAACATCTCCTTGAAACGGTCCCATGCTTCGAAAAGAGGCTCATTCGGGCCTTGTTGAAAGCTTGCAATCTTCCTTCTTAGCTCGATTGTCTTTGAGGGCGGGAAGAACTTCATCAAGAAAGCATCATAGAGTGTCTTCCAAGTTGTGATTGACCTAGGAGCTTGGCTCTCGAGCCAATGTGCGGCCTTGCCCCCAAGTGACCATTTGAACGCCTTTAGAAGCACATACTCCAATGTCTCCTCGTCGGTAGAGATCGTCTCACACATATCCACAAAACGTTTGACATGCTCTATGGGACACTCATGTGGACGGCCCTCGAATTGATCCCGCTTGATGAGGGAGATGAATTGCGTCTTGATCTAAAAATTCTTGGCAACCTCGGGAAGCACAATAGCCGGCTCGGGTACCCTTAACTCCGGATGCATGTATTGGCGTGCATTCCGGGGTAGAGCGTTGAGTTGAGCCTCGGCTCTCATCCGTTGCTCCCGTTCTCTTCTTGCCATCTCCTCTTGATTGTCCCTCTCAAGTTGCAATCTAGCCATTTCGGTCCTAATTTGAGCCAACTCCTCATCAACATGGAGAGCTTGATTCGATATCCTTTTCCTTCTTCGGGCTTCCTTGAGAATACCTTCCGGATCACTCACAAACTCAAGCTCAAGTGTTCCTCGGGAGGAACGAGCTAGCATACACCTACGAAACAAAAACACAAACCAAAACAAATCAAAAACAAACAAAGGGTTTGGGCTATTCCCTCACCCAAATCACTACCAAAACACAAGAAACTCACCAAATTGGCACTCAATGCACTTAGACTTCCCCGGAAACGACGCCAATCTTTTGATCGCCTCTTGGATTGCGAGGGTCTAGAGATACAATTTATAACCCGACCCCGTTGTAGTACGTGGTGGGTGTCGAACACTCGGGAAGTCTACTCGATCGATGTGCCTAGATACTAGAATTTCTTGCTCCACTTGATTTTGACTAGGACTTCCCAACGATAGCCCTAGATCCTTCGGTTGTGTCAGAATCACCAACTCTAAGACTTGTTGCGTCATCGAATCCATAAGAGGCTGACTCGTTTTCGTAGACTCATCGATTTGGCGCATCTGTGGAAGCAAAGCCTCTAACTTCCTACCGCATTCCTGCATCTTCAAACACGGAGGCTCCTCGGCGTGCACAACCGATTCCTTCGCCCTATCATTAGGTCATTTGGCAAGAATTTCCCCATTGGGCGAATTTTGGCGAGGATATGTTGAAACTATTGAACGATCAATTTGACCCCTATTTTCGATCGAAACTTTAGTCTGGTTTAGGCTGACATTGTTGACATCTTCCACCAAAGCCTCGTTCTCAATCAATCCATTGTCGGCTCCGCCAGCAGGGAACAACTCCATTCGGCAAAGTTCATCATAGATGCATCTTCCGTTGAAAGAGTTAAACGCATCTATGGCGGATTCTCCGTTCTTGAAACAAAGTTTCAAATGAAACCATGTGATCGAGCTCAATCTCTCAAGATCTTTTATAAGTCCAACGCCGAAAACACTTGCTCCAATACGTTGCAAGAAACTGGGTAGATATCCGCATGAATCTTGACATACAGAGTTCGAGTGTCGAACAATAACTCCATTAAGTCCAGGAATGAAAACACCAGTTGATACGATAATCTTTAGGATCCCGTACCAAGAAAGTTGTAATGAGAACAATAGAACCAGTGAAAGGGAGAAGGGCCGATGGCCAGGGGTGAAGGAGACGAGACAAAGACGAGAAAGAGGCCAAGGAGATTAGAGAGAATTAGGGTTCAAGATAATTAATTTTTGATTAATCTAAAACAGACAACTTAAAAAGTATTTATACTAAACCCTACCGGTTCAATAAAAACGTCATGGGAAAGAACCGGAAAGAAAGCCCATGAAAGAGCATAAAACTCTATTTAAAAATTACACTAATTAATTAATTACTAGCAAGAACTCTAGGCTACATACTATCGTATCAGTTTCTTGGTATGAAAGGAAAGAAATAAAAGATCTAGTCTCACTAACTAATACCCAATCAATGTCAATTGTGCTTCTGGGCAACGACGTCAACACATGACGGTATTTACCTTGTAATAAACGATCTTAAATATTTTTATTGTTCAAACTTATGTATTGATTTTGACCCCGTAATAAATGATCCCAAATGCTTTTTATTGTTCAAACTTTTGTATTGGTTTTAAGGTTACGAGGATAATATTGCTTTTGGACAAAAGTGGAGGGATACTATGTTGATTTTAAAACAACCTTTGCGTACTTGACGAAATAGGAGGAAATTGTGGGGCACTAGATGCAATTTTCTGAACTAAAGAGGGGCCAGTCGGAAATTTCCTCAGTCCTCGTCATCTCTGCGGAGATCGCAAGAGAGAAGAAGAGCAATGCGCCCACCATCGCCACCAGAGAGAGAGATGGAGTACGAAGTAAGGGCGGTGGCAGGAATAGAGAGCTGCTACGTCTCTCTTCCACTCTCTCTCATCCAACGCCTCGATTCCTCCGCTCGCCCTAATCTCAGCTCTCAAATCATCTCCCTCCAGCTCCGTTCTTCTTCCAATCCCTCTCTTCTATGGCATGTCGCCTGGTCCGGCTCCGCTTCCTCTTCCTCCTCCGCCATCGAGGTTTTTCTTCATGCTCCCTCTTTCTCTCTTAATGTTTTTTAGACTTTTCTGATTACGATTTCGATTGACCAAGCTCTTGCTTGCTCGTTGTGTTTTCGATTTGTTTTGCAGGTTTCGCAACAGTTTGCCGAGTGCATAGGACTTCCGGATGGCTCCCTTGTCGTTGTTCGAGCTCTTCCGAATGTGCCTAGGGCTAGCTTCGTTTCGATTGAGCCGCTGACGGAGGATGATTGGGAAGTTCTCGAGCTAAATGCTGACGCTGCTGAATCTATGATCCTGAGCCAGGTTGGTTTACATAACGTTCTGTGTTGCCCGCAAATTAGTAGGTCCTTGGTTGTTGATATCTGAAATTCAGTACACTAGGGATGAGTGTTAGTCACTGTTCTAAAAATCCCTGCCTAGCTCCATTTAGGCCCTGCCTAGGCGCTAGAAAGGGCTAGCCCACCTAGCCTTCCAGCCGTCTAGGAGACCATCTAGTCCATCTAGGTGCTTGTTTGGGCAGCCTAGGCGCTAGGCGTCCCTCTCCGCCGCGCCTAGGTGGTGTTAGTGAAGTTGTTAGTTCAGATATATCATATATATATAAAAAATTGCCCAATATTACAATGCCAGGAAGTACAGCTGATGAATTGGATACTTTTATTTCCTTAACAAAGACTTGGTTGCCAAAGGAAATGACTTCCAAGTTTTAAATTCTCAGGATTCCTCTCTTTGATATTTCTCCTTTGTTGTGCTAGAGCGTGTTGTAATCCTTATTAGTTGAACCATCTGAGTTTTGGCAGCCCAAATAACATGAAACCTGCTGAATGCAAAAAGTTCTCCTGAGGTTCATTTCCAGTTCAAATTATCGGTTCAAGTTAACTCTCTGACCTGTTTAAAATGTTAAGGTTTTGCCAAGGATTTTGAATGAAATCTTATAAATAAAATATAAATCATTGTAGAAATTAAGAAAATGTACCTACTGGTTTAGGATATGTTTAGCATGAAGCTAATTTGGGATATTCAGCACTTTTGGCCTTTAGAAGCTTATTTTATATTCCCAGGAAAAAAAAGAACGCAATGAATATTACAAAATAGATGACATTATTACCCCTTTTTTGTTCCTAAAAACATTAAAGCTCCAGTTTCAGCTTGCTGTCCAAACAGTCTTATTTATGTTTGAATGAAGTTCGGACAAGAAATTCACTAAGTTTGTAAACTTTTGAACTATGACAGGTCAGAATTGTTAATGAGTCAATGAAATTTCCTTTGTGGGTGCATGGACATGCTGTCGTTACGTTTGTTGTGGTTTCCACTGAACCAAAGAATGTAGTAGGTAAGACCATGTTTATCGTGTATATGTCCGTTTTGAAGACCAATTTCAACTGGTAGATTTGGGTTAAAATTCTTCAACACCTCTGCAATAACTTTTTTATTATGTTATTGCTAATATCTAAACTAGGTATTGCTGCTAAAAATGTGCAGCACCGCCAGCACGTCTTCAAAGAAGAGAGTAACTGATATGATACTTCCTTAATATTGATATTTGTCACCATTCACTTAGAATCATCTGAAGGAACTTTTCCAGATCAACCTCTGAGAGAAGCTTCAGTCTTTTAAAAATAAAACATAATTAGAAGACAATAATGAATGCACCAGAGTGTATGACATTTCCTGCCACATTCCTTCATATTTTCCAAATCTTGCAGCCATTTTGCTTCAATGAGTTGTTCAACATTGTAATATCACTCAGTCTTGGTCCTGTACATGGTTTGAAGTCTGAACACATAATTGGAACCACTAGCTTAATAGCACTCACTCTTGTTCAACATTGTAGCGTCTTTTTTAGGAACTGTGAAGAATGAAAATATTAGACGGAGCTGTTCATGCTTTTAATATTTTTATCATAAGGTTGTTACTCATAGGCTGTTTCATGAGAAAGGATAGAGCACCCTCTCTGCATTTCACATTGCTATTGGACATAATATATACTTCTTTCCAAATGTATAATCTATTCTTGGCATATAACAACCTTCAGTACACTCCTGCACTCACTTAATCTTGTAATTTTATGTTTTTTTTTAATTTTGTATCTATGTGAAGATTAAAAGCTGATGGAATTGCAACCTGGATGCATGAAGAGTGAGTGATGTTTTTTCTCGTAGAATACAAAATTAATGACATTATGTATACTGCAGTACAACTTGTTCCTGGGACAGAAGTTGCAGTAGCACCAAAGAGTCGCCAGAAGCCTGTAACTTATTCCAAAGAGTCCAATATGCAGTCATTAAATGCCTTTGAACCTATACCTTTACGCGTTCAAGATCCAAAGAAGATGTTAATTCACAACAGCAACGTTGGAGATGTTGATGTCAAGATAGAGCTTTCTACTATTGCTCTGATGCATCCAGATACTGGAAAGAGTTATTTATTTGACCCTCTTCAGGTAGTTCTGTTAGTTCCTAGGGTGCAGCTAAAGGCAAAATTAAATGTTATTGAAAATGAGGGTATGCCGAGAAAAAAAGTAAGTTCTTCAAGGGATGCCAATGGTCTAGCTTCTACGCATGACACTGAAAGCCGTTATGCAGTTGTTCGGATCTTGTTCTCTGAAACTGTAGCAAAGGGACATCTGATGCTTTCTCAATCATTCCGTTGTTATCTTGGAGCAAACCTTCACTCATGTATGTTCTTTTATAATGTTCTTACGCCATCTTAAATTCTTATCTTATTATTTATGATTTTTGTTTTTTGCATTTCCCACGTGCATGTTATGTTTTTTTGGGGCGCATCCTCAGGCTTATTGGCTTTTATACAGTGCCTTTGAGATGGATATAGCCCCTATATCAATATTGGTGCATTTTAACTAAATTCAGCTATTATTGTCACATAGCTGAATTTTCAGTTTTCCTTGGTATTGTCGGGCGATGATATAATGCTTGGGCCTTCCACATACACCCTCTCGATTTTATGTCGGGGCAAGGGTGTGTACATCTTGGCTACCCAGACCACGCCTGAGGCAGGTTAACACTGGGTTGTTGTTGTTGTTGTTGTTGTTGTTGTTGTTGTTGTTGTTGTTTATGGGATAGTAAAAACTCTTCAATGCTTGCAGGGATTTATGTGCAGAGATATGTCAATCATTTGAAGGAACTTCCCATATCTTCATTTTCTCCATGCCAGTTTAGGATACGAAAAAAGAACAGAGAGCACAAAAGCAGTGACCTAGAGGCATTTGAAAACGATTCCATGTCTAAAAGTGTGGCTCCTCGGTATTCTGAAGACAATATTGGCACGGTTGATTGGTCAATGTACCATAAACATGTTTCTTTGCTACCTTTTGAAGTGTCCAGTAAAGAGGGTGAAGATGTGGATTATCTTTCCGATCCTAGAAATGGGATTCGCAGCCTTCTCCATGCATGGTTCAACGCACAATGTCATGCTATTAAATCATTGGCTGGAGTGGAGCCTAGTTCTTTGGTTTTGGGTCCTTTAACTTTTCTGCAATTTGAATTTGGAGATCCTACATTATATGAAAACCTGCATATGTCAGCAAGGGATCTTACTCAGAGAAGAGGGGGTGCTGGGGAACCATCAAAGGAGATCTTGTGTTCTATAAGCACCAACTCAGAACATCTTAATCATGATAGTTTTGTAGCATATGAGCTTTCCATAGGACCAAAGGGCATGGGTGATTATCTAACTTCTGTAGCTGAAAAAATGGTTATTGGAGATGCCACATCCTTTGAATCTGTGAAAGAGGAAGCGTTTAACGAACAATTTAGTTCCTCTTTTTCTGACCTGAATTGGCTAAGTGGACCAGCTTCTGATGTCACTAATAGTAGGTATTTCCACTTTGAGCTTTCATATAACTGAATTATACAGATGTGTTTTAGACAAATTTGCCTCATCTCCCCACGGCTGTATGATGTTTCCGCAAACCAGACATTTTTGTCAATTCTCATTAGCTAGGATGGGGATTGGTTGTTGATGTAGCTCTAGTTTATCAAAGTTTGTGGAAGAGTCAATAATAAATAGTGTAGGCTTATGCTTTGAGATTGGTATCATTTTGTCGATATTCAATTCCGTAATTTCTTTTAGCTGTCAAAATTGCATAAACATATGACAGATTTTTGAATGAATTCATGTTTTACTTCACTCTTGTCAGGGCTAAAGAAGTTGTTGTCTCCTACTTCTGGTTTGAAGTCTACTATCAACATTCCACTTCCAGGACACATCCTGATTCACGGACCTTCTGTGAGTTCATCTCGATAATATAAATTTTCTTTGTATGTCTTATTTTGGTTTGGAACACTTTTATCCATCATTATGAGAAAATATTATGGCTTCCATAGATCAACAAGTTTGATGGCAAAATGATCACCTTTAAAAATGCCAGAATTATGAACTAAACTTTAATCCCACCTAACATCTTTTTTTCCTGAAGAAAGAATCTTTAATCCACTTATCTTTGTTTTTACATTAGATTTTTGTAAATGTAATCAACAACTTGACCTTCTCCAAACTATGGCTACGGGAAATGCCTTCTATAACTTATTCCTAACATACTATCATGAATGTTTTGTTAAGTGTTGCCTCAAATACCACAAATTTATAATTGCATATAGGGCAACTGAATGATCTGCCAGGAGAACCCTTAGTATTTGGTCTTATACTTTTCTTAGGTGCAAAGGAGATGAAGGCCAAAGCATCTTGGTTATTTTCTTTCATTCTTGTTGGTTCCCGTTTTCTTTTTTGGTAGGACATCTGGAATGCTTTCTGGGTTATTTCGCTGCTTCTTTCTTTCCTATTTTCCTGTTGTCCTCTATAAATAATGCAGCTATGTCAGCTGTCTTGGTTAGGAGAAGGGTACATGCTCTTAGAATTGCCTTTTTGCTAGACCTTCAGGCTTCATTAGTCTTGTCAGTAGTAGAAACTGTAGATAGATGAATTGAGCTTACTGTGTATTGGGATTGAGTGGATTTGTGTGATACATCTAAAACTCATATAAGCAGATTTTTCATACTTTGATAATGGATGGGCTTTTTTTGTCAGGGTTCTGGAAAATCACTATTAGCCTCAGCGATTGCAAAATCACTTGAAGAAGATGAACTCTTAGTACACATGTAAGTATCTTTAATAATTATCATGTAGCATCTTCTACAATTACTGGTTTTCAGTTTAAACTTTGTCTTCTGTATTTCACATTTTCACTACCTCTGTTTCACAGTAGTTGAGTTTTTTTCTACTTTTCACACGTTTTAAGGTAAGCTTAAAATAGGAAGAGGAACATTTTTTTAATATCTAATGAATCTATTTATATTTTCAACGAGTTTTAAATGAATTTATATTTTCAATGTGTTTTTGAAACCATATATAAAGTAAAAGGTCAAATGAATGTGTTGTTTTTGGAATGTCTTAACATTATTTGAATGAAAATGGAAAAATATTGGGAAATGAAATTTTTGGCTAAGAACCCCAAATATTGTGAAGAGGGGGGAGTATTGAATTGTAATACCTAATCTTATTAGGTTCTGTTTCTTCACTTATAAAATTCTTGTATCAAATAAGCATACTGCAGCAAATGAAGCATTAATTTAATGTCTCATATGTGATTCATCAGGTTAATATCATAATAGATTAAGCCCAAGACACACTTTGGCCTTTCAAGCTTCATCCACTCTTTGCACTACCTTCCCAGCCCCCACCTCCCCTAAACAAACAAATACATTTTATACTGCCGTGGGGCTTCTTATGGGAAGTGTTGAATGGGACATAGCTGCCTACATCCTACCCCCTATGACTAACTTCTGCTTTTGCAGTATATGATGCATTTTGTTTGCTGTTGACTATGTCCGGTTTTTCTTTTTGTATATGTCAATGATAAAACTTTTCATATGCAGAGTATATGTACCATGCTCAACATTTGTTTCAGAGAAGGTCATGACAATTCACCGGGAGTTGCAACGTTTTGTGTCTGAAGCACTGGATCATGCACCTGCTCTTGTCATATTTGATGATCTTGATAGAATTATCCCATCATCTGTTGATTCTGAGGGACCTGATGAATCTGCCTCCGTTGCACTTTCTGAATTGGTCATTGGCATGATTGATGAGTATGAGGTGATTATTCAAATGCTTGCTATCAACCTTGTGTTTTTTTTCTGTTGTGTGCCTTGGCATAAGATCTAGGCATGGATCTTGAGACGAGAACTCCCTTCCTAGAATCTATGGTAATAGGTGAAAAGGATAAAAAGGGAAAAGGCCGGTTTGTCCTTGACAGAACCTCCTTCGAGGTTTCATGTGAAACCTTTCTTACTACCTCCATTCAGAAAAGATTTTCTTATAACTTTTATCTGTGGATGCTTGTTTGAATATATAGGAAAAGGGCATGAGCTCTTGTGGACTTGGTCCCATAGCATTTGTGGCATGTGTACAAAGTCTTGATAGCATACCTCAATCTCTAAGAAGTACAGGTATCATCATTCTCTTTTGTAAGTAGGTCTGAAAGTGAAAATAAGTTGCGTTTAGAAAACTACATGCTACTCCTTAACGTTTGTTCTTTTAATATTTTTCTGAACATATTTGATCGATGTTCAGGAAGGTTTGATTTTCATATACAGCTGCCAGCTCCTGCTTCCTCAGAACGGATGGCTATTTTGAAACATGAAATTATGAAGCACATTTCAGAATGCTCTGAAGATATATTGCATCATGTAGCTTCTAAAGCTGATGGATATGATGCCCATGATCTGGTATATATTTAGCACCTTTGAGAACCATGTCTATAAAATCTAGTTTTACTGTTAACACTGTTTCCAATTCTGATCATGCAGCAAACCTTAACCAACAGAAGCATTCTTGTTGGCATGTGTCATTCTGTGAACCCTGATACTGTTTTTGAAGGGAAGGGGAGGCAAAGTTTACTAGCAGATGATTTTGTGGAAGCTATGGAGGAATTTGTCCCCTCATCAATGCAAGATGTAACTGACTCTTCACTAGCTGGACGTCCTGGTTGGGAAGATGTAGGTGGTCTTGTGGATGTACGAAATGCTATAAAGGAGGTATTTATTACGATATTTCATATGAAATGTTATGGAATCAATATACACCACTCCATGCATTTTTTGATATCATCTCCAATGTCAGTTGTTTCTATCATATACAGAAGGGATTAATGGAAAATAAAATGCCATGTTTCAATAACCCTAAAAGTATAAGTTGAGCGTGTCATTCTAGAAACTCAAATGAATTAATGAATTAATATATATCAGGAATGTAACAAGAGTGTTTTATAGGTGAGACAAGCATCACTTTATATGATTGTTATTTCCTACAAATATCTAAATCACCAAGTAATTTATGATTCTGGTTTACATGTTCAGCATAAAGATAGCAATGCAATCTTCAACAAATCTATGATATGGTGGATTAATGACATTTGACACAGTTTCAGATATAGTGATTGAAAGCTACAGATGAAAAATGTTCGAAATTTTAAACACCCCCTCAATTCTGTGCAGGCAATTCATAGTCAATTTTTTTCTAGAGGCTTCATATATTGGTTTTCACTGCTTGCAGATGATTGAGTTACCATCGAAGTTCCCCCATATATTTGCAAAATCACCTCTACGAATGCGATCAAATGTCCTCCTTTATGGCCCCCCTGGTTGTGGAAAGACGCATATTGTTGGGGCTGCTGCAGCTGCTTCATCACTGAGATTTATATCAGTTAAAGGACCCGAGCTACTGAATAAATATATTGGCGCTTCTGAGCAATCAGTAAGATTTCATTATCAGCAAATATATTATGTGCCTTTTTTAGTCCTAGGTATTTGTCTTCACTGAATTTGTAGACTTAACGAGTAAGCTATAACATAAAGTTCTAACTAATGTGCTTGCTTTAGGTGAGGGATGTATTTGCAAAGGCAGCTGCTGCAGCACCTTGTCTGCTGTTCTTTGATGAATTTGATTCTATTGCACCAAAGAGAGGGCATGATAATACTGGAGTCACTGATCGTGTTGTCAATCAGGTTACTTTTTGAAATGGGTTATTATATCCTTTTCATATGATCATTTTGGGAAATGAATTAATATTTTTATTTTGATTGCTTTGCAGTTTTTGACTGAGTTGGATGGTGTAGAGGTCTTGACTGGTGTGTTCGTTTTTGCAGCAACAAGGTCTGGTGCATTTATATATCTATTACTTAACTTCAATTTCCTTCTTGAGCAAACTAAAAACTTGGCTGGCTCAGTTTTATCTGGAGGTTGGCCAAAGGGTTTAGTAATAGTAATATTTCAATAAGACATATATCCTCCCTTTATATCAAAGCTGAAGGAAACAACATCTACCCAAGTGGATCCTGGTACAACAGGTATCTGGGGGTCAAGATGTACATACCCTTGCCCCGAGTGGAAGTCGGGAGGGTGTGTCTAACAAAGCTGAAAAAAAATGACCCACTTGGCATAACTATTTATTGACACGTGTCCCATAATTTGCAACTTTATTTTCTTAATTATTTTTTTTTCCAATCTTATCTATTGAAGCCTGTTATCCCACTATCTATTTGTTTACTTTTATCTTAGATAAAATAGTTATTTTAAAAAAATGATTACTGTTTATCTTTAGCAAAACAATATGAAACGTATATCTCTGATTTTTATTGTTCCGTGCAATACACATAAATTCATGGTTTTGTACATACTATTTCTGTATTCGTAGCTTTAGGTATTTAGATAACTTGTAAGTTTGTTTGAAAAAAGAGGGATTTGAGAACAAATTTAAAATACTTCTTTCAGCCAAAATTATTTAACAGTATACCCGTACAAGGTACTGGCATCATTACAGGGGTTGGGCCTGTTGGTGGGAGGGGTGTGTGTTTATCCACAGGGGATGAGGCATCTTTTTTGCTGAGTTATGAATTATTCTTTCAAGATATCTTAAAAATAATTCCAATCCTAATACGTTCCTTTTTGTAAAGGGCCCTTGAATTTCAATTATAATTCTTCTGGGTGGTCCCTATGCTGGTTTCATAGGGAATTATGAATACTATTATTGGTACCTCTTAACTCTATTCTCTTAAAAGCCTATTTGTGATTACTATTTTTTTTCTAGGATTAATCAATAATCAGAACTCAGAAGTTCTTGTTAATCATTATGACGATGCAGACAGAACTAATTGAAAATAGCAATATTTAACTTTCTGACAGGACAATCTGTGATCAGTATTGGTACTGTTGTTTAATCTCAGAAAAGTTCAAGTCGTTTTTAGGTATCTCATTCAATTAAGGATATAAAATTGAGCATAAGGTTACTTGGAAGTTGGAGTGTTAGCTCTACAGTTGTGCTTCATCCTCCACTGACAATTTGAAATTGAATAACAACAACAACATCAACTCAGTGTTTAACCTTCCCCAGGCGGGATTTGGGGGGCCAAGATGTACACCCCCTTGCCCCGAGATATAATCGAGAGGGTGTGTGCGGAAGGCCCAAGTATTATCATCATCACCTGTAAGATCAAAGGAAAACTGAAATTCAACTATGTGACAATGATAACTGAATCTAGTTAAAATGCACCAAAATTGATATAGGGGTTATATCCATCTCAAAGGTATTGTATAAAAGCCAATGAGCATGAGGATGTCTCCACACAATATGAAATTGAAGTTCTTAAATTTTTGAGTTAGACTTGTTTTCCATAGAGAAGCTATCTCAGCATTTATCACTGTTCTAAAAATCCTATCTAGGCCTCGCCTAGGTGCTGGAAGGTCCCGGTTCGCCTAGCCGTCAGCCCATCTAGGCGCCCGACTAGGACCGCCTAGGCAGCCATCATGGATGTCTAGGTGCTAGGCAACCCCTCTCCGCACAAGGTCCGCCTAGCGTTTTTTTTAGAACATTGGCATTTATCAATATTAATCCCCTCTATTGTTCTGTGGATTATAGCTCCATGAGGAGAAGAATCACTTCTTGCAATATGTTATACATTCTTCCTATTCATTTTCATTGTTGTAGAATTAACTTCTTTTGTTCCTCCATGTCTTTCAGTCGGCCAGATTTGCTGGATGCTGCATTGTTGCGACCTGGAAGGTTGGATCGCCTTCTCTTCTGTGATTTCCCTTCCTTGACCGATAGATTGGATATTCTTACAACCCTTTCACGGAAGGTACACGTACATCCAATTTTTTAATCTGGTTCCTGTTTAGCTCTTCAATGATGCACTTCTAATCCGGTTCTTATCTTCCCAGTTTGAGTTGCAAAAATTTTAGAATAGGAGAGTGAGCTAGTTTTATTGCTACAACCTCTTCAATGATGCACTTCTAATAGGGAGAGCATCCAAGCTGCTCATACATGCTGTCAAGTGTCAAGCCTTTAATTTTTGTTTTTTAAAATATGCACAATGCAAACTTGACTACCTCTTCACCATATGTGACCTAATATCGATAGAATGGACATAAGTTGTTTACACCTTGCTTCCTTCAGTTGCCATTGGCAGATGATGTTAATTTGGAAACCATTGCAAATATGACCGAAGGATTTAGTGGTGCGGATCTCAGAGCCCTGCTGTCAGATGCAGAAGAAGCAGCTATTAAGGAGATTAAGCATAGTGCTGATGAAGGCAAGCCCAGGAAACCACTAATCTTGACAAATGAGATTATGCAATCTGTAGCTTCTAAAGCTAAACCATCAGTGTCCCAGTCAGAGAAGCAAAGACTCTTTGGCATATACAGCCAATTTTTATCTAGTAAAAAATCTGCTGCGACACAGGTTACTTCCTCCCGCCTACTCTTTTCTTTACGGTTTCTCTTATGCCACCGCAAAAACAAACACTTCATATGGAAAACTGTAATAAGAGGTTATTTTGCTCTCATTTTTCATTCCCCTGATAGCATCATCAAATCTGTTCCATAAACTTTCATCTGACAAATGATATTTTACTGCAGTCAAGGGATATGAAAGGCAAAAGGGCAACATTGGCATAGAAGGTTATACATAATTTGATCCCTCTATACTCAAAATACAAATAATCATCCAAGACCACGGTGCACATGATGAAGTGAAGTCCAGTGAATTGAGCTGTCCAAACGCGCTACAAAGACTGCTGGGCGCTGGGTTGCTTGGTTCTATGCATTGATTGCCTGTGTTTCTTTCTCCATATAAACTTGTATACATGCATTGTTTTTCTCATTTGCTTTGAGTAACAACACCAGGTTATGTATTCTTGTTGCAGCACTATTGTACCAGTGATCGAGGGGGGTTTACGTCTTGGGCTACTGAATCCAATCTTATTTAATGAAAAATTGTTGTACTTATTCTTCAGGGGGGAAATGTTGTATTTAGGAGTAGCCAATTGGTAATGCTAAACAAGAAACCAAGTTTGCGTATGGTTAGCCCAGTTTTGTGGGCATCAATTTCAAACAGTGGTTACGTTTGTGAACAGGTTTTGGATATCTGTAGTGATAGATAGTATTGGTTTTGGTACATGTAAGAACAAAAGCCGGTGATGGAAGTTAGGTTTATGACGGATTTACATCCACGTATGGTTTGACATGTCTACATTTGTGATTGGGGTTTTCATATATGGCTAGATTTTGGCCCTGTTAGGCAAATCTAGCTGAAGTTGGAGCTGTAATACGTTCGGTGTATTAAAGTTGAACCTATAAAAAGTATGGCTAAAATCATCAAAAAAAGAAAGAAAAAAAGATGTGCCTATTGATGAAAGAGTAAGGATCATATGAGGAGGATGCTTAACCTAAAAAATAAGGAGCAATGAGATCCCTTAGATTTAGTTAATCAAAGGGATGTAATTAAACCTTTTTCACTTAATGCTAGGGGTATATTTGTACATGTATCAATTTCTTCCCCTTTTTCAATTCACGCTCTGCATTCTATACGCATATAAACCTCCGACAATTTCTTCCATAGCTTTAGCCCCTTTTGAATCTACTTCATTTAACAGCAAATTCGTTCTCCGCTCAATCTCAGTCTCCGATTAATCACGATCTCAAATTGATTAATTAAGGATTCGACTGTTTGCTGTCTCCAATCAAAAACACGATATCTGCTCTCAAGGTCATTCAAGAGGAAGAGATGCATCAAGCTCGCCACTTATTTCGGAACCTTCAACATTGGAGACTATGGCGACATTAGATTTAATGGCAACTTCCACAAGGGCATGCCTCACCAGCTCTACCATGGTCGCATTAGTTGCACTTAAAACGTCACCAAGTGTATCGTTTGTGTTGTAATCAATAAGCAAGTCTGCTTCCTAGATCTCTCTATTTTTTTTTCTATTTTTTGAATTTTGCATTTGTATTGTGCTTCAATTTGGGGATTGATTAGTATTGAGGCATAATGGAAGTTATCTAAGGCTTTGATACAGTTACTACCATTTCAATCATGAACTCATCTTTTTAATTAGTGCTTAATTAGAGATTATACCAAGGAAGGTTGTATTCTTCGTTGCCTTATTGATGTAATTGCTGATTTTAGCTCTAAAACCTCTGTTCTTGGAATATTGTTGTTGTCTTAATCGTCTTGTGAGCTGTTTGGTACTAGATAATGCAAATTTAGTTTGGGGTTGATTGGTATTGATCTCCATATATACAAGGACACATACGGAGGTCTACATGGATTAGAGGTTCATTTAGTTTTGCGCTTTTCAATCTAATGTATGCACTTTATCATATAATGTGTGCACTTTATCATATATTGAATGCACTATTTACATATCACTATAAACAAATATTATACCATTTAGTTTGCACTTTTTAATATAATGGGTGCACTTTATCATACATCGAATGCACTATTTTATATGTCACTCTAAACATTTTCACTCTTTTGTTTTATTTTTTAAAATGTAGTTGGTACATTGTGTGTATATTCTTTTGTGTTTCTTTCAATTCTCTTGCTTGCAATTAACTTGTTTAAGTATGCTACAAGTAGCCTATTAGCTCAAATGGGAGAGCGGTGTACTTGTGTACAAAGAAGTAGGTTCGACTCCTACATAGGCTCACCTAAACTCTTAAATAACACAAACAAAATGATGCACTTTAATTAACTTGACATGTGTTATTTGATATTGTTCCCGAAAAAAAGCCACATATAACTTCAACTCTAAATATCCACTATTAGTATTAAGGAATGCACTTTTGAGTAAAAGTGTACAATTTAGCACATAAAGTGCATTCTGTGCCTATAAATGTGCAAGAAAAAGATATTAAAGTGCATTGTATTATACAGTGTAGTTTCAAGTACATTGAACATGAGTAAAAGTGCAAAATTAAGTGGATAAAGTGCATTTTGTGCTTGTAAAAGTGCACATTTAAGAGATTAAAGTGCATTGAACATGAGTAAAAGTGCAAAATTGAGATGATAAAGTGCAATTAATCCATGTAAAAGTGTACAATTAAGAGATTAAAGTGCATTATATGGCGTAGTTTATGAAGTGCATTAAATACAAGTAAAAGTGCATTTCTTGATCAAATTAGCCCATATAGGATTCGAACCCACATATTTGTGCGTAAGCACATTGCTCTTCCATTTGAGCTAATAGGCTTAAAAATCAAATAATTTTTATATGTAAATTCATTTTATAATGGAATAGTAGTGCATCTTTCCACACTAATTAGTATTGTACACATCCAAAATTGCTTATTTAAGTAATCAGACGGGAGTTGCTATCAAGTACATGTAATTATAAGCAACCAAACAATCATCTCCTTTTTACAAAGATGTACGTGAAGATAAACTTAATTGTAGAAGCAAAAGCTATCATATCATCCAATCTTTGCAAAAACATATACAATCATCTCTTTTGTTATGTATGCGTAAAGATGGAGAGTCTAGGAGGAGGGAAGAAGAAAGATGGATTGAAAAAGTCACAAGCTGAAAACGCAAAGGGAAAACTACTATTATGGAGACCAGCACTTATGGGCTATCACATGAGTTTAGTTACTTGGTCGTATCATGATAGCTTGCGAAGATAAGAATACACATTAATCACAATCTTTTTCATTTATGAGATTAAAGTGCATTGAACATGAATAAAAGTGCAAAATTGAGATGATAAAGTGCATTGAACATGAGTAAAAGTGTACAATTAAGAGATTAAAGTGCATTATATGATGTAGTTTATGAAGTGCATTAAAATTCAAGGCTAAAGTAAAAGTGACATAGCTGAATTGTAGCAGAAGGTTGCAACTCATGAATACAACCAATATTAATGAAAAATTGTCAAGCATATAGATTTTGGTCACTAGCTTTCACGAATTAAGGAATTTTCACTAACACCATCTACAAACTTCTAACATGGCAAAGAATAACTTTGTAATATAGCTAATTTCGATGGTTATTGTGTTGTTCTACTGGTATTTAGGACTACTTAAAAGAATTAACTTCCATTGAAGGCAAATACAACAAATAAATTTGCAAGCAAATTAAACTGCAAAAATTTTCTTTCTCCTGCAAAAAGTGAAGATTGCAATGAGCAAGTGACAAACTTTTTAATGGTCATTGGAATTGACGAGTAACTGGTCGGCGAACGCTTCAAACAATTTCTGAGCTGAGCGATGGTATCACCTACGAGAATGAGTGAGTAAATGAAGACGAGTAATAGGTTCAATTTTAATATAAAATCCTTAGATTGTGCATAAACAAGTTCTAATCGAGAATTCTAGGGTTCTTTTTTACCTTTCCCCCTTTCTCTTACTTTAGGCATCATTGTGTTTCTTCAATCAATTTTTGCAAGGCTTCTAGATCTGGAAGAAAGGTGGATCAATTTTTGTAGGCCTTCGATCATTGAATAACCTCCTTTGAACTCCAAATCCAGAATCGAAGTGCTCATCAATTGTAATAACTACGGTTTTTGAGGATATTTTTGAATTTTTCTCGGATATCCTTTTAACCTTTTTTTTTTGGTTTAAAGCTTAATCCAATATTTCTGTTGGAGATTAAATCCTAGAAAATTCTTGGTGATATCCTAAAATCACAAAGAAATGATTTTATGGATCGGTGTGAATTCTAGGATTTTTCAGTGGAAAAAGAATATTTATTGGATAAGCCGTCTTTTTAATTATGTATTGTAAAGGATTTAAAATACGAAATGGAAGCCTTAAAAATTGAAGGTAGCAAGATAAAATCAAGGAAAATTGGTTTTATTGGTCTACATAATTTACGGGACGTTTTTCGTTTAGTACATTTTTCCATCCGAGGTACATAATTTTACCGCTTTAACGCGAGTCCCGTTCCGAGACGGGAAATCCCGTTTTAACCGACCCACTTTTGTTTGCTTAATGAGGGAGGAAACTGATTTCTTTCTCCCACTGTGCGTATTTGGATGAGGATGAAGCTCGACTTTTGAAGTTTGAAAACAGAGAATGGGAGCGAGACCGAGAGGACGAGAACGACGGACTCGTTGAGCCTTCACCGCCGACGCTCTCTTCTCCTCCGCCTTCTCTGCCCCGTCCACCATCCTCACCTCCGCCTCATCTCCTTCCTCACTTCGAGAGCTTGGGGTCGCTGCTGCTGTGGTAAAACCAGAACCGAGAGTATTTAGGACGGAACGACGGATTGGGAGAAAGAGTATTCACCGCCGGCGATCCTCTTTGCCTAGCCACCACCCTCCATCTTCACCTTCCTCCTGCACCTTTCTTCTTCTTCCTCCCTTGGGCACGTACTGCTGGAGCCAAAACCAGCGAGAGAATCAAGAGGACGACGACAAGCTCAGGAGAGGAGAACTCTTCACCGCCGATCACTCTCTGCCTCATTATGGGCTACCGCGGGCGACCGTTGGCTTGTCCGACCACCACCCACCAAGAGGACTACTCCCGGGCAACGCCCATCCACCCTCGGGCTCGGGGATCGAGCCACTATCGAGCCAAACAAGCAATGGGCTCGAGTGAAGGTATATACGATCGAAATTAATTAGCGGGTTGGTTACGGAGCCACCGTAAGGGCCTTTCGGTTCCGCTTTGCTAATTAAATTTATGGTTTTTATAATCTTGATGTTGATACGGTCTCACAAGTTCAAACCGCTCGAGAAACGGGCGTCAGGATCTTCAGTTATAGCGAATACAAGTTTTGGATACCGATTGGCAAGTAAAGGACTTCGGATAATTACTCGGGATTCGTTGTTAATCCGTTTGATCCGAGATTTGGTCACCTTTAAGAACTGTTGCTAATGAACAATTTTTATTTAGAAAATTATTTCAAAAGTGAAGCGGATAATTAGTTATAATTACGCCAAGATGGCTCCTTAAAGCATGATAACTAAGGATTTATTATATATCGATATTCGGAAATTAAATCGTTTATCGATTAGGAAGTAGTAGGAGTTGAGAATACAACTAAGAGGTGTTTCTGTGAGATCGTTGCTGAGAAATCCTTTTGTTATATTTGTCAAAAGGATGATAAAGATTACTGTTGGAATCACTAAGGACGTTGAGCACGCCTTCTAAGTCAAGTGGACGGTTCTCTCTTGCATTATGGTTATTAAATGAGGAATTGAATCTCATTTAATATTTTTGTTGAGAACAACTTTTTTACTTAATAAAATATGATAGGTTGTTATATTTGTTAGAAATAATGATCATGTTGTTTATTCAGTTTCGCGCTAGAACTGGATTTAGGTCCGTAATGTGTGACCTTGTATGTTGTCTCATGCTGAGACATTGTTGTGAAATAAGTTAATTTCAGGGGTAGGAGCCGAGTCTTCGATGACCTCTTTATAACACAGTCTATGTTGGGAGGTTTAGTTCGTTATCATATCCCAACATTCGGGTCATGACTCATACCTCACTCAACGCTGGAGGAGGTGTTTGTGCACTCTAGCTAAGTGCAAATTGGTACTAGGTGTTCGTCAATGATCATGGATTTCATCCCTCTCATCTTGACGTCTCCATGTACATGTGGATTCTCGGCGGTTTCAGTCGATTAAAAGTTACCAACATGTTTGTAAAAAGTTAAGTAATATAAGATAAGTGCGTTAGGCACATTAATGTACCCGGATGGTTAGTCTATTCGATAACCATTCTTGCTCCCGGTTATGAATGATTCTTAAGCAAACTTTGATTAAGTTAATCTGAATAGTCGATGGTGGATTTTCAAAATGTTATGTGATTAATATGAGTTCCCAACAATTTTTTATGCTTCTTAAAGAAACAACAAGCGGTGGTGTTCTCTCTCTTGATTATGCAAGTTCCCTTCTTATTCTCTATAAGACTGTTAACTGTTGGATCATAATCCGAGTCTAATCGGATTTGGATGCCAATATGTTTAGTTACAACCATAAAAACCAAGTTAGATTCTCCGCTTGCTAGTCTATCATTAGACTAACCCGTCCATCTTCTTTTCTTTTATATGGTTGGCTGGTGTCCACCGTTGGCTTACGGCACATCAGGTTCTTCTTGGAAGTTGACTCAAGAGGTGGATTCAGAAGTTTGAAGCTCCAAAAGTTGAAGAAAGAAAGGTTTCCAATGGATATACTTGAGTGAAGATCATGATTGAACTACTTCAAAGCGAAGCTGAGTTTCAGAAATAAGAACTCAAGGAAGACTTGATGAAGATTTTGTTTAAATAGAAGGTTGTTCTATTTATTTATTCTTTTAAGTTAAGGTTTGTATAAGACCTTTTACGTGTTTTTCCGCTGTAATATTTAACTTAAGTTTGTTAGGTTTCAAATGGTTCCGTTTACCTTGTTTTTAGTTTGTTCAGTCAGTTTAAAGCCTTGGGTAGCTTCGATTTAGTCTTAATCGGGGTTACTGGCGGTAATACCTCCATGGTAGGAAGGAGGTGTTACATCAATGGGGTTCGCTTGTGGACAGAATTCGTTTGTGCGTGCCTGGTGTTGGGGGAGAACTATGAAAGGGCAAATTTTGGGTTTTATTTGAGATGGAAATTTTTTAGTATTTACAAAAATGCCACTGCGTGTATATTATTCAACTTTTTTCTATAATCTCATCTTTAAATCTGGACCTTTCATTTCCCTAATCTAACGGCTCCTAGAGATCCTCATTTTACACTAACAACCCTATACACTAGAAACTTACTCATTGATGAAAAGCATTCTTAACAAAAGGAAAAGTAGAAATTCGCTCAAAAGTAGAAATTCAAAGTATGCATAATAACCTGAATTTCTTTTAATTTCAATATAAAATGTTTCCCACGTTTTTTTATTCTCATTATGAAATAAACCGGCTAGTTTTTTTTTTTTTTGCACGAAATTTCCTTCGAATTTAAGGCCCACTTCATCTGATTTACAGGTTCTGATGGACTAGTAAATGTTTCAAAGGTGAATAAAAAAGCGTATCTAGATTTATAGTCACATAATTCTAATGGAATTCGATAAAAGAGGTGCAAAACACTCTTATCAGCGAAAAGGTTATATCCATTAATCACGAGTGAATCCACAAAAACTGCAACCACAAGAAAAGCACAGAACAAATCAAAACGAACTAAATCAATACCTTGACAAAAATTAGCAAGAGAGTATGTTTCAACCAATTGAGTAAAGAGCTAAATTGTATGATTTTACCTTCTTTCAAGCGAGAAATTGGGATGATCTTACAAGTATTGGTAACTCTTTCCTGGATGCATTTACAGCGGGTCAAGATTTGGACCAACCAGATTCAAACATTACACTGCACTCCATCTTTGCTCTCATTTTTCATTCTCCAATATTACCTTCTATACGTCAAAAGAGGATCTAATTTGCACTTTGTATTGCCAAAAGAGAACAAATTACATCACAAGAAACCTTTCATTGCTTCTTTGTCAAAGTCTTCACCAGCCCCTTAATTATCTTTCCAAACCACATCAAGTTCATAGCAGCCAGAACCGAAGGAACAACAAATACCAAAAAGTATCCAAACGGGTGCATCTGGATAACCTGCAATGCCCATCAACACAATCATGTATACTAAATCTATAGTCATGAAGTAAAGCCAATCAGGAATGAAACTAATGGTCTGTTTGGATAACAAACCCTCATAATGCATTATAATACATTATATTGCAACAAACTTCAGATTTAATGCAATATGATGCATTATGGATCCAATTATCCAAACAGACCCTAATAAAATAGCAGATACTTAAAAGAAGCCATCCATGATATAGTCTGGTGTAGAATTGATCCTGCTATTGCAGGAACTCAAGCTTTTGAAACAAAGCGTTTGTTTTTCTCCTCTTTCATAGCTGATCAGTGATCACTCTTGGCATAATAGACATTGATGAGATTTTCACTTTCCATATCCTCCTTGACTAGGAACCTTAACTCCTCTTCGGCTTAGGTGATGAATTTCTCCCTAGCAAACAGGACAATCTGGATCATTGACAATATAAGCGTCTTATTCTATGGTACCAATCACAAACACCATCCACGCCTTCTTACACCTGCCATCACTATTCACACAGTCCCACCTCTTATGGTAGTGCCATGAAGGCACAAACAAGTTGTCCATCTAAATCTAGCATTCTTTTCCATTTCAGGGTTCATTTCACTTGACAAATTCCTTGTTAATGTCAGAACTCTAACGTCACCATCCTCTCCGTCTCACTTACATGATCATGTATGCATTGAAACTTTATTCAATTCAACGGTTAAAAGCGGAATGAGGTTAAGGCAACAGAATGGGACATTCACTTGAAAAAAAAAAGGTTGAGCATAGTACCTGATCATAGTGTAAGTAAACATGATAAAACATGTAAACAAACAACAGAACTCGAGCAACCTGCAATTATAAAATTATTGTTATTTTCTTGTATCTTTTCACTTCAATTGACTATTAATTGTCCACAGCAATAATAAGAAAAGCATTCCTTCCCATCTCTAATTTCTTACTTCAGCCCTACTTCCCATCTATCATTTTCCCATTACCACACATGAAAAGGAGAAGAAAAAATTATCCATGTACTTTTAGTTGAAACTACACTCACCAGCCAAGCAAAAAATATCATTACGCCATTGATGAGATATGCACCAGATCTCTTCAATCCAGCTGTATCAAGAAACCTTCATGATGGGAAATAACAACAAATGTGATCAGGATAAAAAAAAGAAATAAGAAGGAACCGCAAGTAAATCTCACAGCTGGCACAAAGCTTACCAACGCATATTGATCTCTGGTGTAGTCACCTCAGATATAAGAACCATAAATGTATAAAGTTGTCCTTCCCCGGTCAGCATAGCATAAGCAACTGCAATTCCTGATATAGTGTGATGTAGAACCTGAAATAGCCACAGCAATCATAATAACGCACGAGGAATCACCATACATATAACTTACAACATCACTGTAGTAAGAATTTCATTTCACAAAATTATACTCCCTCCATCATAACTATATACTAAAGCGGAGGTTAAAAAAATTATTAAACGACACATGTCGTTCTTAGATTGGACCACACCATCCTTTTTATTAAAACCAATATTTAGAAAATAATTAAGTTTAATATAAGATAGTGTAATGTAGAATCTTATATCACTATAATCAAAGGATATAAAATCTCATTCTTAATTTAAAAAAAAACAATCTTTTATTTTTGGATATTATAAATAGGAAGATTATTAAGATAATTTTTATGCTATATATTTCCCATGTATATAATAAATTGATAATTTTTTATCTTATTACTTATCTATTTTCATAATTAAATAAATTATCATGTTTTGGATATTAATTTAATTCATAATATAATAAAATATTATTGTTTTAAATAAACAACTTTTATAGTTTATTGGTTTTAAATATTTATTCAAAATTTATATTTAAGCATTTAGATGATTATTTTTCTCGGATTATAAATATATTTGAAAATATTTTATTTAAGAAAAACCCGTACAAGGTACGAGAATACATACTAGTTTATTTCTTCTTGTCCTTTTATATTTGAACACATATATTAAGAAAACTTTAAATTGTACCAATATACCCTTAGTTAAATATTTGCTTTTCGCATTGGAAATGAAAACGAGACAAATTTAGTTCACTTTTTAATTAAATATAAGGGTCAAAGTGGGAAAATTGTGTTCAAAATATGTAAAAGGGCAAGTTTTTATAAACATGATTTTGAGCCTAAAAAGACGAGTAGAACTAAATGGAGGGAGTATGTTTTTATGTGCTTGATTGGGAAAAATATTTCATGCTGCTCTCTTGCAATAAGCCAGTAAAAATATATACTTTCTGTTTTTAGTGATTGTGTTCACACTTTACTTCATTATTGACCCACTATGTTAATATTTAAAGGGTTCTCTGCACCTACTTGACAAGCTGCCAGCAATGGAAAGTAGATGAAATTTTTTCTTTACCCAATTATGGACATTTATAAAGTTGATCTGGTAAGGTACATTACTTCAATTTGTCTCCTATAATCCAACCAATTCTCCATTACGCATGTCAGATCCACGGAAGAACTTCTATCATAGAAGTTCCATTGACAGCATCTGCAATTTCCTATTTGATGTTCTAAAAGCTTAAGTTGAATGATTGTAAGACTCCAAGACAACAGTTAAGTGTATCGCCTAATGTTGTCTACAATAAGATTTTTAAAAGGATAAAAGAATTTATTTGACACAAACATCTCAGGAGTTTCTAGCTAACTTTACCAATAAACAAACACTACTTAGTCAGGCTAGGGATCATCACGCTAGAAGGATAATAAGGGAGAGAAATCATTTGAGCAGCTAGTGAAACCATAAGGAAAATTCTAGTAGAGTTAAACTTTATATAGAAAGCATATGGAGAAAAAAGGTTGCAGATCATTGATTAGCCTCAATTCCCTAAAAGGATGCAGAGAAACAGAAACTTACAAACTCCTTTCCTCCTAATGAAGGATAAAACCACAAAAGCAATCCAAGGTCTGTAAGAAAGTATCCGACTGAAACCTGTAAGAGTTTAACATCCAAAGGAAGCATAAGAAGTACAATTCAACAAATATAGGATTTATATAACTACATAGTTTGTGAAGACTTCTTAGTTTAAGGCAATATCAATGAACTGGAACCGAAAGAAAAATGCTCATCTGAATTCAATTAGCAATATATGGGGTTTATAGTTTTTTTCCTTAAAAACTGAATCAACTAATGCAGATGTACAATTCTCAATGATTCACATATAGATCTGACCAGATTACAATGTATAAAGACACAGATGACAGATGTGAAGATACATTGCTGAACACCAATCAGATGCTACCGTGCACAAAGGTTTAACATAAGGAAAATATACGAAATCAACAAATACAAATCAGTACTCACCCCTAATGTAAAAGTGGAAAGTAGAGAACTACGGAATGTAACAGGGCTAGCCAAATGATCATCTGCAAATAGATCTGACCAAAATACGAAGTACAAAGACATAGCTGCAATGAAAACTGCATGGGCAGTAGACATTCCACTGCAAGAAATAGGCAAATTAAAACATTTTCAACGATGGCAATCAGTGCTGAGAATAGCAAACAGGAGAGGCATAGAGAAATGAGAGTTTAAGATGAAACCTACCGGTTTTTCCATTCCATTCTCTGCATCTTAGGAAGACCTACATAGCTCTTGAAGTAAAGGGTACTAAAAAGCTCTGTTAGGTCATAGATCTGCAACAGGTTGAAGAAAGTCAAATCGAAGACATAAGGGTAAGCACTATATATGGAAGGGAGGTACAAAGATCTGAAAAGCCTCAACAAAGCATTAGAAGAAATCATGACGCCAACTTTACAGACACGAAATTGGAAGAATAATGCCACCGGTTTAAGAAGACTTACCACTTTGCAAGCTAATAAACCGCCAAGGATTGAAGTGTAAGGAACTAAGGAATCCCCAAATAGATAATTCTTCACCAATACTTGAGCTTGATTTTGGTAAGACTTGATAGTCATTACGGTCAGTTCAGATACGGATATCACAGAGTGGAAAGGGAATTCGCAAACTGTACCAAACTACTTCGATCCTCTCTTCATCAATGCACCAAAAAACACTGGGCTGAATTCAAATGAATCTCAGCTGGCCAGCAAATATCCTGAAACCCTAAAAAGACAATAAGAAAAGACGATCATACAGAAGCTGATAATAAAACAAACAAAGGATGGTTTCCAACTTGGCTAGATCTAAAGCTTTAATTAGCAATAACTAATAGTTGAGAAATGTGTGCAAAAACAGTATGATCTTCCAAAGTATGGACACTCGCGAATCACTAACATGACAGGCAAAAACCTAATCCATCGTAGAGAAGCAGAATCAGGATTGACCTAATTCAAAGAAATAAAATCAATGAAAGAAGAAAGTAAGATGAAACCGAGCACGCAACGATCGATCCTGCAATCAATCGAAAAAACGGGCACCAACAAGCAGGCGTGAAGTTGAAAAGGGAAATCACCAACAGAGCATATTTGCAATCAATTGGTACCTTTGGGGTTGTTGATTGGTGGGTAGAGAAATTTGGGATTGAGGGGTTTACTGGTTGGTTTTTATCTGCGTATACGATGAATGCGCCCCAGTCCTTACCACCTGGAGAAGAAATGAAGAATATAAAACCTGCCGTTTTGTACAAGCCAAAGGCAGTTGCAGCAGTATTTAACCCCGACTTTTTGGGTCACCATGTTCTTTGCGTATTCATTTTTTATGATTAGGAAAAAAGTTACCATCAGGACGATTCTTTTAATTTTTTAAGCCCAAAGCTACTTCTTTAAATTGTCGATCAACATTAGGAGGAGATGGAACTCCTCACGAACACAAGGTGGAGCCTATAATTTTCAAAAAATAAGAGAATTTTTGACAACAATAATGACCAAAACATGAATCAAGGTCGGAAATCTAAGCGAGTTTACTCGTAATCGGGTTAAAGAATGGAAACTTGCAGAAAATCCTGAAGCTAACAACTCCCGCACTTATACCGCGAGAACTAGGGAAGGGAGAAAGCTTGCTAAGTGGGCAAAACTCAAGAGAGACTTTATTAAGTTAAATTTTGATGTTGCAGTTTATTCGGATGGTGGGGCCTCTTACGGATTTATCCTTATAGACTCTGGTGACTCTCCCATCATTTTGACAGAGGACTGATTGGTCGGCAGTTTGTTATGATCTCCTAGACCATCGTCTTGCGCCAAATTAAAGGCAATAATTTGCAGCCGATCAAGGCTGTTCTAGGTGACTGGCATTGCCCGTGGGAGATTGAGTTGTTGCAGTCGGACATTCATTGCTTGCTTGCCCGGTTCCAGGATCGGAGTATTTCTCACGTCTTCCTGTGAGTGCAATTTTGTGGCGGACTTCATCGTTGGTTCGTTCCGATGGATCTCCTCTATCCCACTTATAGTTGATTCGGGTTTGCATACCTCATTCGAAAGTATGCCCTATGGCGACGTTTAATTTGTTAGTGGTCACCCTAATCTCTTTCCTTATCAAAAACGATATGAAAATGTTATGATTTCTTATTCATTTTCCTTTTTCATTATACTGGACTTTCTCATATGAACCTCAATCAAAATCGTCAATATTCTATATTGTTAGTGCACAAAAACTTGTCTTTAATGCACTGATCGAATAATCTTCTTTACTCTCCTCTTTACCTTCCGCTCCAAGTTCCTCTTCAACCTAGAACATGCAAAACAATGGACACATGGGGTGGAGACCCCCTAATCCACCTCCGATGCCTGTCGGTAGAATGTCGAGGTAAAGCATAAGACATGCTAGCGAGCTCAGCCACTCTGAGTATGCTCATCATACATGGCGAAGACATATATTTATGATGGAGGAGAGGGAGAGAGGAGATCGAAAATCTACCATCTTAGGGTCGGCCAATAATGCTCATGGCCCAGCAATCGATTTCTTGTTCCCAAATCCACGCGGAAATTCTATCTTTCGACTAAGATAGAATCATCCATTATAACAAATAATTACCATATTTAATTTTATAACAAAATATATATCTTATCACAATTAAAAACCTTATTAAAAGCATAATAAATAAAAATAGCTTTTTGGCTGATAATAGTGAAAATAATAAAGTAATTAATTTTACCCGCTCACAAATGCCCCACTTGGGTGTTAGTTATGTTAGAGCGCAAGTACTCTAGGACCTATTTGAAGTGGTCATGCGGATTAGTCAACGAGTTCCCCTTGCATGTGTATTCGTATATTCGTACATCCATGAGTGAACATCTTGGGATCCTTTGCTCCTCTACATACACGCATATATAGAAGTCCGTTAATGCGATGAATTAACATTACGCTTTTTTTATACAAGACTCAAACTAATGCAAAAACTGACTTTTATTGAAAATAAACATGAAAGACATGATCTTAGGGACAGTACTAATGAATGGAAAATAAAAGTCTAAGGGCCTCATCAAAACCACGGGAGGGGGGGAGTGTCCTACTTACATGCATTTCCTAACCCTGAGATCCTTGCGCAGGGGAGCACGGGTAACCGCGATTGCGCCCGCACGAGCCACAATCGCGATTCTACTCTAGAGAATGACGTCCGTCCTCAGCGTCAAGGACATGATCATGGCTTATGGACCCGCGGTCGTGGTCGTTGATCCCCCAGTCGCGGTCTGCAGATCCGCGGTCGCGGTTTTGCCGAAGAAAAGGAGCAAAGCTCTTTGGAGACTCTCGATCGCAGCTATCAAGCCCTTGATCACGGTTTCTCTCCTGGCCCTCACTTCTCAGCTCGTCTTCGATCCTTTGCGGGAATTCGGTCTTAGGGCGATTTTCCTTAGAGCACATGTTTGCTTCCAGATGATTAGGCCGAACTCGGACTATGTCGTCTTCATTTCTAAATTGGACCATTTGATGGAGGGTCGATGGTACCGCTCCCATCCCATGAATCCATGGCCTCCCCAAGATCAAGTTGTATGGGGCAGGTACATCAACTATTATGAACTTAACTCTCAAATCTTTTTTGCCAAACTGAACTAGGTCATGTACATTCCAAGCGAAAGCGTCGGGTATCCTCCAAGTCTAGTGAGATGTATCTTGACAAGAATCAAGTCTTCATTCTTCTTCCCTAGGAGTCTGAAGACATCATAATACATGATATCAACCGATCTCCCTGAATCCACTCGTGCCCGATGCACCTTAAAGCCCTCAAGCTCGACTATGAGGAATACGGGGTCGTTGTGCGGGATTTGGACTGAGGTAAGGTCCTTATCCCAAAAGACCGAACCATCAACCGCGGACGCGGGCGACAGCAACGGCCGTGGTTTAGTTTGTTGGACTCACATTACTTCTAGCTCGTGACACGATTTTCGGAAATTGCTTCTAACTTCAGCATCCTCATTCTTGTAAGTCGCCGAGATTGTTTGGATGACCTCAATTTGCTTCTTTCTCGACTCTCCTTTTTCTTTTGGTTCATTTTTCTCAATCTACTAGCGCAAATACCCTTCTTGAACCAAACCTTCAAGGAACTTCTTAAAGGATTCACAATCTACGGTCATGTGCCCGCGTATCATGTGGTACATGCAATATTTCTGGCTTCAGATGTCGTCCTCGGGGAATTCTTCCCGTGCGGGATAGCAGAAGTAGCTCTCGTGTTTGGTGCGTGGTAAAATTCTATAGTCTGGATGTTGATTGTTGTGTAGACCGCTTTGGTTGGCTCTCTTGAAGAGTGAGTCTTTCGCCTAGTGGCGAATCCAGGATCACGTGAATGGGGGCAGAATTTAAGCTTAATCGATTGATGGCGGATCCAGACAATGGGCTTGACAGAGTCAGCTCGAGTGGTGTGGGTCATGGGTCGCGCGGCTGAAGGCTCGCTCTTTGTGAGAGGCGAGAGCTCTCGATTTATATCGGGTTGCAATCACCTCTCTAACCCTCTTTGCCTTGGCTCTATCGAATGTGCATTCATGAATCGAGACTTTTGCGTCCTTTTATAATAAAACTAATTATATGTAAATTTGTTTAATTGATTTTGATTAACCATTTTGTTTGATATTTATAGTTAAATTAATTTTTAAAGAACTAAAAAAAATATATTTGATAAGAATGTTGTACGAAATAAAAAATAACTAACAAATTGCATAAATTATGTACATTTATTTAAACATAGTTAAACTTAAGTTTTAAAGTTTCCTCAAAAAGTCAAGAGAATAACAAAAACTAAATGAAAACTACTGTGCAATATAAAAGTTGTAAGTAGAAAAGGAATATAAATTTTTTTAGTTATGGGTTTACTAGTTAGTATGCAATTTGGGCCTTACCATTTAATTCCAATATCTGATGCCTCTGCACAATCAAAACTGGACTCTTTATTGTTGGCTTTATTGCTAAATAGGCACCTAGCCCATTAAGCTAATATACTTTAATAAATTATGGGCCCAAACAATTCTTATGAACTACTGATTACCGGCGTCTTCAACCTTCGATTAGGGTTGTGTCCGCCGATACCCTCAGACAATCAGACCTTAGTCGCCGGCGTCCGTCTCCGACAGTCCGACCTTTCAATTGCTACCCCATTCTTGCCCCTCGGTCCCGCTCCAGTGCCCTGCCCCACCCTAATTCCTACCCCTAGTCTCAACGCTCCCTATTGAAATTTCCAGCAAACCGGGGGGGGGGGGGAATTGCCCACCCATGCCCCCTAGATCCACCAATGCTTCTGCCTAAAGTTCTCGTTTGAAGGACGACGTGACTTTCAAGGTGGAGAGGGTGATTTCCCTTTCGTCTTGTAATTAGCCTCTTCCAAACGCACGTATTGGTGGATGCGCTCTTGAAGTTCAGCAATGATGAAAGGAAGACGATGTGTCAAGTCTTCCCTTAGCTTGCTTTCGAATGGGATTTCCCTCTTAAAGGCGGTAATTGCGGTATTCTCATTACACCCATCGATCTCGGCGTAGCACTCCATGAAACGATTGGCAAAGTGGTACAAGCTTTCGCTCTTATCTTTTCTAAGATTGAAGAGTGTGTTTAAAGACACCGCGTCCAGGCTATTGGTTATGTAGTGGCAAGCTGATCCGATGACCGGATTGATCCGGCCTTCAAACTTTGGAACCACTTTAATGAACCCTTGTCAAGGCTACCCTGGAATATGCATTTTGCACATTGCAAGATCATCAGAATCCCATAGTTCCAACTTATGTGAGAAAGCGGCTATGTGTTTTACGGGGTCCGAATGCCCATCATAGAGAGTGAATGATGGTGGTGAGAACTTTTGATGTGAACCTACTCATCTTCGGTCCATGAAAGTCGGATCTAGGCTTGAAACGCCCGGATCTTCTCCGACAATAGTAATCGGATAGGTACGAGTCCAACATTATGAACTCGCGGGCCTCTAATGCTCGTCGGAACGAGAGAAGGGCGAGGTAGATATGAGAGATGTCTGCCCAAGGGAGGACCGACGAGACAAAAAGAGGTTTGGAAGGTTTGGTGTCGTCGGGCCAAATAAGGAAGAATCTCGACTCTACTTAAAATTGGTTATTCATTATGACGTGAAGAATACAATGCTAGACATCTCCCTTATATAGAGGAGAGCAAGAGAAACCCTAGGCTAATATGGGTGGCAGACTAGGGCTAGCAAGCATTTTAGGCCAAACGTCCAAAGCCCATAATACTGAAAATAGTAATAGCTAGAAGGGGAAAGGTGCAACAAATCCTAGTGGGCCTTATTCTACAATAATGGACTGGTTCCTTAAGCATAAGAGAACATACACCCAAAATAGTAATGACAGAGAGTGAATGACGGAAATAGAAATAATAAATACATAAATGAGACTATATGTCTTAAGCCAAGGGGGTCTCCAAGGTCTAGGCCGTCTCGGGATGGCCGGGACCAAGTCCGAGCCAAGGCAGGGTCGCATCAACTTTGTCGGAGGCTTGGCACGTTGGATGCTTCTTTGGAATGGTGTTGATGTCACCATAGCGCAAGGTGTTGCACAAAATCCTGGAGTGGATTACATGAAAACGTATTCACCTGTAGTGATACGAAATTGATTGGCTCACGCGCTTCACTTCCATTTGTTTTCCAAGCCCGATCTTGTCAAGCAATTACTCCTCTTATTTTACTTGCAATTCTTCAATTTTACTTGAAAAATACTTCAATTTTGTAGAATTTAATCACTTCCTTGGATTGCAAGGCAAGAAGGTTTGTAAATTGATCTTTCTTGGAGAACAAGTAACAAATTCAATGTGTTTGTTTGATTGATTTGGACTTGTGAATTGAACCAAACAAATCTGATTTGTGTGTCAGGTTGGACGAAAATTGAAGAGAGAAAGATAGATTTTTGGTTTGAAGATCTTTAGAATAAAAAAACAAAGGTTTTTTTTGCAAAGATTTAAGTCGACATGTATTATAAAATAAGGATTACATGGGTTTATATAGACTAGATGAACAAATATCCTATGCCATTCTTAAAGATATTATATCCTAATATAACTTCTATCTTATCTAAAGATATTATTGCAAGACAACTAATAACTTAGGCTCAAAGTAAGATCCATATTACCTTCCAAATTTGTCCCACCCTTGTGTGGTCCAAATTGATAATATAATATGTCTCCTAACTTAAAAATCCTATTTCCACATATTATGGCCCAATGGCCCATAAACACATGGTCTATATATGTAGAAAAGCCTATAAAAAGAAAAGAAAATATGGAAAACACTATAAATAGTAAGTTCTAGGATAAGCATGTAAATAACTCTTGCATGTGAATTTGTTCAAGTCAAGTTAAACATGCTAAATAGAAGTGACCCATCTAGGCTCCTTAGGCTCGTCCACCATATCTAGAATATGAACTAGAAGAACCTTTATAGCTTTCCTCAATTTCTTTGCTCGGTCTCTAGTGATCAGTTTATCAAAGGGAATACGAGCAAAGTCTTTGGTGTCTTGTGGAGTCATTGGTGCATCGGTTGCATCATTAACCTCTACTTGGCCACGAAGAATCCTCGATTTGTCGTCAGAGTCATCATCGGGCTCAAACAAAGTCAAATCAACTACACTTGAACGTGGGGTGCACAAAATATTCACCGGGAAGATCCAAACGGTATGCATTGGAACCAATCCGCTTGACAACTCGAAATGGGCCATCTCCACGGGGATCCAACTTAGACTGTGCTTGTTTGGATACCTCTCCTTCCTGAAATGCACCCACACAAGGTCACCTTCTTCAAATTAGACATTCTTACGTCGCTTGTCCACTTGTTGCTTGTACTCAGCATTCTTGCGCTCTAGATGCATCCAGTCCTCTTGTGTAACTTCCTCACAAACTTAGCCCGCTTGTGTGGTTCAACGACTCCTTAGCCTTTATGGGTTGAGGTGTGAGATCCACCAGAGTCTTGGGATTAAGGCCATACATTACCTGGAACAGTGTCATCTTGGTGGACGAATGGACTAACCTATTGTAAGCAAACTCAACAAAAGGCAAACAGTCCTCCCGTCTTTTTAGGTTAGTCTTAAGCATAGTTCGTAATAAAACACCCAATGTATGGTTAGAAACCTCAGTTTGGTCATCGGTTTATGGATAACAAGTAGTAGAGAAAAACAATCTAGTACCAAGTTTAGACCACAAAGACTTTCAAAAACAACTCAGAAATTTATCTCTATCACTTACAATAGAACAAAGAATGCCATGCAATCTCACAACTTCTCTAAAGAACAAATTAACAATATGAGATGCATCATTAGATTTATGACAAGGAATGATTAGGAATGAAATGAATAGAAGTAAGGTTGGAGTTGCCAATTTAGGTGAAAAGCTCAAAGAGTCGAGGCTCAAATGGCTCGGGCACATACAAAGGAGACCACTAGAGGCCCCGTTTTGGAGGATCAAAAGGTTGATCGGTAGCGACTTTCGTAGGGAAAGGGGCAGACCAAAGAAGAGTTGTGTAGGGACCAACGGCGTGAGAAGATCAAAGTGACAAAGCGGTAGTGGGGAATAGACCTGGGTCCGGTTTGAGAACCGGCGGTTCTGATCCCTTGGAACCATTGAACAGGAAATAATTAAAAAAATTAAAAAAAGCTTCACTTTTGTCCTTTGAACGAAAACCATGGTCGCGATCCAATGGGTCGCGACCATGGTTAGCCAAACCACGGTCACGGTTACCTAAACCGCGATCGCGGTTTGGTTATTTTTATTTTTTTATGGGGGGAACCGGCGGTTCCTGGTTCCGGAACCGCCGGTTCACAGGTTCCGAGGGTGGACGAATCGGACCGGAACCGAAACCTCCAGTTCCGATTTCCGCCGGTTTCGGTACCGGAGGTTCGCCGGTTCATCCTGAACTGGACCCAGGTCTAGTGGGGAAGACCTGAAGGGAGTGTCCTGCTCTTTTTCTCTCTTTGTTTTTGTTTTCTCTTTTATCGTTATCGATTTTTTCCTAGCGCACTTTTTGGATCTTGCTTTCTATCTCCCTCTAGCCTTTTTTTCTTTTTCATGCCCTTTTCCTTTGGGTTTTTGAAGTATAAGGGAGCATTTTGAGAGAAGCTAGAGTCAAGAGGTTGATGGTGGAGTGCATAGAGAAGAAGAGAAGAAAGAATACGTCTCGAAGATCTTGTTGAAGTCCAAAGAGAAGCTATGAAGAGTGTACAAAAACCCAAAATAGAGAGCTCGTTACCAACATGTGAGGGTCGGTACCGAGCTGTGCAATAGAGTTTTGCCCGTATAATTCAGCAAGAGTCTACCGACCCTGTGCAGGTCATTACCGAGGTGACCTATGTCGGTAGGCGGCGCCGACTATCAGAAAATCTATCTTTTATCTTGTAATCTTTGTAGTTAGAAAGGTTTTTATCTTCTAGGATCCTTGTTAGATAGTTTCCTTTAGTATAAATACCCTGTTTTAGTTCAAGGTTAGGGAGATTTAGTTCGTTTGAAGGAGAAGACGTTAGTTTGGGATTCCGGTTCTATCGATCGAGAGAGAGGGAGAGTTGGAGTTCGTTGTTCTTTGAGTTCGAACGTAGCTTGGTTGTAAGACAAGATTTTATATTTTCATGTAAGTTTTAATTCAATGTTTTCTTTCAATATAGTTGTTTGTTATGTTTCAATTATGAGTGAGTAGTTTACTTTTCTAGAATCGGGGTTGAAACTCGACATACTTATGCATGGTTGAATGTGTGTGTTGATGTTTTGATTGCCTTCTATCCTTTTTACTACTTGTTTATGCTTATACTTAAACGAAAGTCGAAGTAATTTGAGTTTATCGCTTGATCGAAAGAGAAAGTTGTAAACTTGAATGTTGATATTGTTTTGTAACGAAAGTTTCGAGCTTTGGATTCAAAACTAAGTAGAAAGTGAATTGATTTATGAAAGTTGATCGATTTTCTTATTTAGTCAACAAAAGTTGATAGATTTATCTTTGAGGCATGATAATTATCCTTCACATTAGTTCATATGCATGATTATATTGTGGTAACCCTTCTCCTAGATCTTTTTATCCCTTGAATTTCCTTCGTTTTTACTCACGAACAGATTTATTACCGAGGCACACAGGTCGGTACCGAGCTTGCATTTGATTCGTCTTGTTTGCTCTATTCTAGTTGAAACCCATCGTCGTTACCGACCCTGACAAGGTCGGTACCGAGGGATGTGGTAGCCTTTTTGTGTTGTTTTGCTTTGTTTTATTGCTTTCCTAATTCGATAATCAAACAACCTTGCTTCCTATGGACGATCCTGACCTCCCTATACTCAGCGGGGTCTTGACTACAAATTTATTTGTTGTCGAGTTAAATCTGCCCTTCAACATTACTCCTCTTGGTGGAACACTTAGTGGATCCCTTATGTCGTCCCCTGTTCATAGCGTCTACCTACTCAAGCAAAGACGACTCTTTTAGCAACACAATGTCTAAAAATGTCTCGGTTATCGTGTACACATGATTATCTATCAATTCACCTCTCTGATGTTTATCCACCCTCTCTCTCCATCTCACCTCGGCGAGTGATAGTGACTCTTTGTCTTCTAAGAGAATGCGTTGCGGATCAACTTCCCCCATACCACTTGACGCCAAAATGGGTGTATGTCACATGGCGTGATCCACCGCTTCTTTAGATTGGCTTTGTCAATCCTAAGAGGGAAAGGAAGGCCCATGCACTCTCCTACCCAATAATCAACACACTCATTCTCTAACTTTCCCACAGCCACATCCTTGTTCAGGTCGTAGTACATATTCAACAACTTCAAAATGCATAATGTTGACACTTTGTAAAATAGGTGAACGAATATCGCCCTTACTACATTAGGAACACCTTCAACTTTTTTGGAATCTTGGTACGTGACATCTCCAGACCACCCCTTATATCATCAATTTACTTATGTCCCTATTCGGGTATAGGTTTTCATTTCTTTTTGGCCACCTGATGCCTCTTCCTAATTGTGCTAGGTTTTTGATAAGTTCCTCTGGGGATATACCCAAATGGAACTCTTCATACTTAGGAGGTAGTGGCTTAACCGCTTTCGAAGATGAAGGCCTAGCACTAGCGACGTTCACTCTAACAACCTCCCAATGCGAGTGGCGATAGGGTTAGTCCCGACTCTCCCGTCGATGATCAGTGGTGACCTCTTTCTCTACTCTTTCCCATATGCTCGCCTACTGTCTCAGCTTCAAATCTTCCTCAAGGAGAACTTTGGCAAAATTCTTGGTCTTCATGTCCTCAAAATTATGGTAGGGGTGTCTAGTAAGCTCTGTGTACAAGTCTCCCTCTTGGACGACCCCTTGTCGAAAGGCCTCGATGACAGTCAACACGTCACAACGTGTGGGATGGAAACCTTCTCCCGGTTAAACCTATCAAGCTATTCCCAAGTGGATTCTTCAGGTTTCTGCACTATTCGGTAGAGATCACTCGATTGTTTCTCAAACTTCCGGTTACTGGCAAATTGCACCCTGAAACAATCGATCATCTCAGCAAAAGTCCTTCTATTTCCCTTGGGAAGATTCACAAACCACTTCAAAGCTGGCCCTGCAAGATCTGCACCGAACCACTTACACATCAATGCGTCTCGTGTGTGATACGAGACCACAATGGTCATCATCTTCTCCTTGAAGATGGTGATGTGCTTGACAGGGTCACCCGTTCTGTCATATGAGACCATTGATGGAACCGAGAACGTCTTTGGTATTTTGACCTATGCGATCGAGAGAGCGAATGGTGATTTATCGTACCCATCGATGGCTTCCATTTCAATCACTCGAGGGACCTTAGGGATTCTAGCTATCTGTTCCGTGAACATCTTGAAATGATCGCGGACGATCTCTCAAGACGAGCGGATGTCTCCTATCATGATCATCATCCTCTTCCATGAAAGTATGCTTCGGATAATGCGGGATAACCTCTTCTGTCGATCGGAGGCGAATAGAAGGTCACGTGCTCCCCCCAGTATTATGTCATTACAATGGCAAAGTGAACAATACTCCGGGGAAACTAGCGGGTGGAGTTATGAACTCGATACTAGTGGATCAGGGGTTGTGGCCAACCAAGTTCCTAGATTTGGGTCACAATCAAAACTAATGAATTAAAATGATCAGAGAGAATCAAAAGTTTAATCTTTATCTATTGATCGCGATATATCTTCTGATTGTTAAAAATGAGAGTTTATCTTGTTTTTTCGTATCCATCAAACTAAAGTAACTACCTCGTCCGCCTTCCCTTATCTCTGACCCAGGGTCAACTTCGAATAAGTGTTCTTGTTTCCCCACTTTCATGAACGCTTGGTGTGACCATCGTGATCGTTGCGTGCTGCGCCTTTTAAGGCCTTCTGACGCTTGCTTGTTGCCTTCTTCTAGTGACCGTTATCTTCCATCGCCATCTGCATTGGTTGTTAGAATTTAGGCCACGATATTCGGAGGGCCATTCTTTCTTTTTTTTAGGTTGATTATCACTAGGCCTTGATCCATGCATGAGAGTAGGGTCAAACAAAGATCGCGCATGTGTAAAAATCTTTTTTTACACCTTCGAGGTTGCAAACACTGAGAATGACTGTACCTTTTCACTTAATATGACTATGCCTTTTCACATTACACGATTGTGCCTTTTCGATTAACATAACTATGCACTTTGTTATCTCATTGTGTGTGATTTTTTTCATGTGCGTGTGTAATGAGTGTTTAATATGTGACAAATGACTGTGCCTTTTCAATTAACATGAACATGCATTTTCATTTAACACGATTGTGCATCTTCACTTAACACGACTTTGCATGCTCTTATCTCAATGTGTGTGATATGTGTTCATGTGAGTGTGTAATGAGTGTGCAATATATGATGAATGACTGTGCATTTTCACTATACATGATTGTACTTTTTCACTTAACATCACTGCGCATTTTCACTTAACACCATTGTGCGTGCTCTTATCTCATTGTGTATGACTTTTTTCACTTGTAATACAACACACATTCATGTTAGATGAAAACACACAGTCACGTTAGATGAAAATGCACAGTCATGTTAGATGAAAAAATACTGCCACATACAATATTATATACAATTATTTACGAAATTCACACCACAAAGGTAAAAAAAAAATTTTGCGCGTGTGATGAGTGGTTGAGAATCATTTTCATTTATCTCTTGGGAAACCACTCTCACGTGAACCACACTCTAATTAATATTCTAAAATATAGTAATGTCTACACAATAATGAATAAAAATAGATAATTAATATGAGAAAGAATCCCGTGTAAATGGGCGCTCAGGTGAGAAATAAGAATAAATCTCGCTCGTCCCTTCCAAAAAATCAACGTCCTTGATTAGACATTTAGTAAAAAAGATAAAATACGGCACGGGCGAACTTTTCCCGTATTATTTGCCTATTTTTCAATAAAAACGGCATAGATAAATTTTTCCCTTATTATTCACGTATTTTTCGAAAAATATGTTTTTATTAGATGCGCCCTGATTGCTCATCAAACTAGCCAATTGTTCATCAATATTAATCCATTGTTCTTGAATACTAACTAATTGTGCATCGAGTTTTTGGTAACACTGTTCATCGATTTCGAACTTTTTAAATTTTAAATTTAATAATTTAACCTTATTTATGTGTATGAATACAATATTATCTAGTTTTTGATGCACATATAATTAGTTTCGATATTGTATATGAATACAATATTATCTAGTTTTTTATGCACATATAATTAACTTTGATATACACATATATATGGGTTTATTGATGTACTCCTATTTGTTCATTGATATAACCTTGTTTGTTCATTGATATACCATTATTTGTTCATATTATATACTCCTTTTTGTTTATTGTTATACCATTATTTGTTTATTGATATACCCTATTTGTTCATAGATATACCCCTATTTGTTCATTAATATAACCTTTTTTGTTCATTGATATAATTTTGTTTCTCCATTGTTTGTTCATTGATATACCGTATTTGTTAGTGGATATACCCATATTTTTTCATTGATATAACATTGTTTGTTCATTAATATATTTATCTAATTTATGTACGTATACGAATCCTTTTTTGAGAGCAAATTGTTAATATACTAAATATCGAATTAAGCTAAGTCAATTATATATGGTGGAATATCATTTACAACGACTTGTTCATGTCCGGATTAAGATATCAACGTGTGATAAAGTGATCTACACAATTGTCATGTCTATCTTTATATGAGCACAACAAAAAGAAATGAATGAAGTGATCAATATAGTACCTGATAAGATAAGTTTGATGTAGAAGCTTGAATACAAAAGATAATAGATAAAGAATCTCACTTTGGAATAATATGATGTATTCTAAGAGAACGAGTCAGTTGCAAACCGAAAAGGAGTGCTTGTGCCTTATCTATAGTCGGAGCCCAAGAAGTAGCCACACGTTTCAAAGAAGCAACAATGACAAATTTAAACGAGTCAAACAAGACAATATCGAGACTGACATCAAAACAATTAGTTTTGTCTCACATAGGGCTAATTATGATGCACACACACACACACACACACACACACTCTGATAGCTTGCATTTAGGTAGTGTTTAGAATCATGTTTACGTTTCTTTTGTGTTGTTTTTAGGTAGTTTTAGTTAGTTTCTTTAGTGTCTTAGAGTGTCTAGGAGTTTTAGGCTTTTGCACTTGTTCTATGTTGTTTTACAGGTCTTATAGTGAACAAGTGTGAAAGGAATGAAAACGGGAGAAGAACACTTGAATTCGTGCCATCCATTGGAGTTGCTGGTTCGACACCTCTGTCTTGTAAGGGTTTGTTCGGAAGCTTAGTGATCTGATAAAGTTGAGTTTGGCCTCATTGGAAAGCTAATTCAAAGAGCTACAATTCATGTTTTTACCCCGAGTCCAAATTCCAACTCGAAGGGAGTCAAAACAGTCCCCGAAGTGTGACCTGAGTTCTGAACTGAGGTGCTGGCGGCGACCGCCGCCAATCCAGCGCCGCCCGCTGCCCCTGACAGCCGCGAAGATCTTTATTTGCCACGTGTTTTGTTTCTATTAGTCATATTTCTATCAGTATTATTCCGAGATATTATATTTTTGGGATATAGTTTTAGACCTAGTTTGATATATTAGGTTTTGAGAGTTGCACCTCTCATTCATACACTATTATCATATTTTTCTTTCAGAGTTTTTAGCTTTTCTATGAAGAACTAAGCCCTTTTGCTTAGTCAGACAGTTTGAAGCTTCGTTTTGACTTTCAGTTGTGAGATTTCTACTCTTTATCTAATGCATGGATTATTTTTCTCTCTTGATTGAATTGTTTATGTGATTGATTTCAGCAATTTCTAGGGTTGTTATTCAAACTCAATTGCTAGATCTAGAGAAATTACTGGTTGAGTTTCTCTATTTCATAGTAGCAAACTGCATTGTACTAGTATCTGGTTCTGCTAGTCTATTGTAGAAGAGAGTTAAATTGCATTCTAGTATAAAAGCTGGTTGTTTTATGCTAGAATCGTATCCTAATTATATTCCTATTTTTCATGTTGCTTTTGAATTGAATCTTGCTAGTTTCAGGGTTATTCAATTAGTTAGGATTCATAGTATCTGGTTGTGCTATTAATATCTTTGAAAAGGAATTGGAATTCCATATGCATGCAATATTGAGTGAATCTATGATCAACTTGTCATACGAATGTGGATCTTTGGTTGACTAACTTTTTTTTCCTAATTTGATAAAAACCCAAACTTTAATTGCTTTATTTGTTTTTGCATGCTAGATAGTTGTCTAATACTTAAACCCCTTTTACTTTAATTGACATAAAACTTACATAAAAGATAAATCTCCTTCTTGTGGATTCGACCCTTACTTCCCTAAGACTACAGTCTTTAGGTTTGTTAGGACTCTTTTGCATAGCCGTGATTTGCACGACCATTTCAAGCTTATCACACACACACACATATATTAATGCATAAAATTTCGATACATATTCGTCCATTTTTTATATATGTACAAACAATAGATTTTTTATGCACAATGAAATGTTTATTTATGCACAAAATCACAATTTTGATGAACAAAATCACAATTCTGATACGCAAACAATAGATTTTCATGAGCAAAATCACAGTGTTGATGAAGAAAATCACAGTTTTGATGAACAATCTGGGCACGCGTCCTATTTCCGTTTTTTTTTCAAAAAAACATGAATAATTTGTTAAAAATTTGTTCGAGCCGTTTTTCCACTTTTAAAGTGAAACGATCAACGCATTTGATTTTTGGCTATTGTTCTTTCTTATTTCGCACCTGTGCGCCCATTCTCATCTGAGTCGGACCCCAATGATATTCATGCAATATTTATATTATTCATAGTAAATAAATATAATTTACACGAATGTATCCCCACATAATTCAAAGAACATGATTCTCCCTTTCACTGTCACTCTCTCCATCATATACATATTTTTTTTTATTTTCAAAAATGCAGATTTTTTTAATGAATAAGGAAAGGTATTTCCTTTTGCAAAAAACAAACAAAAATGTGAGACTCCTACAATTTTCTAAAGTCGCATCACATGCATTATGAACGACATATGGCTTCCTTAAGCACATTAAAAATGTATATTAGGTATTTTAAAGCATTTAAGCATCTTTGTGTGCTGAAGTTCATACAAGACGATCACTTTTGGAGATGGGAAATGTCATGCCATTGTCTTGTTCAGCTTTTCCCCAATGAAAGCTATCCTAGATGTAACATCCCCGACCATAGTGCATACGTCATTCTGCATTCATATAAGATTAAGAGCATATGCATAGCATATTGGTTTGAGATATATAGTGAGTTTTTAAAAGTAATATTTATTTTCTATTAATTTTATTATATTTTAAAAAGTTTTTAAGAAAAAGTTAATTATTAATTAATTTAGGGTAAAGTTTGTAGTAAAGGAGATTTGAGGATGAAAATCGTAAATTTTGAAAAATTAAGCCGACTTTCTCTTGAAGTTGAAACCGACTTTGTCATTTGCAATATATATCCATGTTCTTGTATTTGTAAAGTATGGAGCAGAGAGGAGGAGATAAAAAAAAGAGTTGGATTTTGTTATTTTAGTTGTTGGATCTGGTACAAGCTTTCTTCGATCGGGTTCTAATCTCGAAGTACAAGATTGGTTTGGTAAGTTTTTAATTAGTTAATGGTTTAGCTGGATTTTATTTATTTTTCCAAATCTAGATCTACAGTTGCTTTTGAATCGAAAATAAGTCGATTTATAGTTCTCAAAAGGTGTTTTCGATATTGGATATATATTCGGTAAAAGATTTCAGAGTGATTTTAGGGTTTCTCTTTGTAATGATATTAGGGAGCCCTTTGATCAAGTTTTTAAGAAAGGTTTGAACTAGAAAAATATTTTTCTATTTATATAGTTTATCGATGTCAAGTTTTTAAAGGATTTGGAATTATGCACAAGAAGTTATAATGTATACTGACATTTCATTGCATTTGGGGCTAGAGTTTATAAGAGTAAATAGCCTAATTTGCATTTGGTTATATATAGGAGCACAAGTCATAGATCGTGGTCAAAGAGAAATGGAAGAGATATAGTATATGTCTTGAACAGGTGAGTATAGACCGAAGATTCAACCCTATGTGAAATATGAATATATGGATATATGTGCTATATATGGTATATGGATATATGTGATATATGTGCTATATGCGCTATATGGGTATATGTGTTATATGAGTTATATGGATATATGTGTTATATGTGATAGCTCTGAAATTTCCAGAGTTGTTTGCACAGAAAGTATGTTAGCAAATGGCATATGATATATGGTTACATGATGCACTTGATTGCATAGCATATTGCAATGAGATTAAAAGGACATGTGACTGTCTCGCCCTGAATTTGTATTACAGGACCTACGGGTCATACAGGATCTTCGGATCATACAAGATCTTCGGATCAATACAGGATCTACGGATCATACAGGACCTACGGGTCATAATTAAAGGGACCATAAGAGTCCATATACAGTAAACTCGGGGCAGATTCAGGCTTGAACAGTTCACAGAATAAAGAATTGGAAGCATCAGCATTTGCATTTGCATAGTGAATTCATATATGACATGTATAATATGTATGAATATGTATACTGATCAATTGTTTGGCTTTGTGTGAAATAATTGATGATGGTTTATATTCACTGAGTATGCGACTCACGTAAATCGCAAAACAATTTTTCAGGTTCAGCTAGAACTTTCTGACGTGTGTCTCTTTTAGAGGTAACATTCATACAGGTCGGCCGGCTGAAGCTCAATGCAACCTTCTCCTCCTCATTTTGCATCTTAGACATATGTGTTGTAACAAAAGTTAGAGTAATAGATGTTTTAGTATAAAAAGTGAATGCATATGTGTGTGCAACCTTATATGGTTGTTACTTTCTGATATGTGCTGATGTGAAAATAGTTGTTATATGTGAATTATCTCTTCATATGAAGAGATAAGTTTTACAAAGTATACGTCATAGGGTATAAGGGTGTCACACCAGAGATGTATGTCAATCGACAAAAAATAGAGGAACTAAGTTAAATAATGCAAATTGAAAACGAAAACACTACATCTTGATTTCAAACATAATAAGCATTAATAATGATGATTATCGACTCTTTGGAGTTATTAGAAAACTAATAATTAAATTAGTTCATAATGAAGATAGGTCTATGGAATTGTAGGTGGATGGGTCGTAAATCTTTCAGGCTAGAGATCGATTCTTTTTGCAAAAAAAATTCAAATAATGGCTATTGTTGAAACAAAAACTGAAAAAATACCGAGCGATCAAGGATGGATAAGATCGGGTTTCGATAACATTACTTGGTCACCCGATATTGGGAGGGTGGGAGGAATAGGAGTTCTATGGAAAGAACACCAACTTATAAATGAACAGATCACAACATTGCTACAGGAACCACGATTCATTGTACTAAAATACACACACCTAATTACAAAATATACCATTGCTATATGTTTTGCTCATCTCCCCCTAACGCTGGGCTTAAGGAAATCTTTTGGGATAAACTTATGGAAGTTCTAACAAATCTAAACCTACCCATTATCTTAGTAGGTGACTTAAATGAAATTCAAGATTCGAGTGAAAAAAAGGAGGAAGTTATCCCGATCAAGGTAGATTTTAAAGATTAATTAATTTTAAAAATGCTTATGATTTAGTAGACATTCCGACGGTGCGAAATCAATTCACTTGGCGGAAAAACAGGACAGAAGTTAACAATATATAAGAGGAACTAGAAAGGGCACTGGTTAGTCATCGTATCATTCAATGGTTTCCACAAATTAAAACAATGAATCACGCCTTTACAACATCGGATCATTGTAATCTCTCGATAGACATTAATAATGAGAAAATAACTAAAGCTCTACCATTCAAGCTAGAGAAATGTGGATGACGCGGAAAGACTTTAGAAATGTTGTTAAGCAAGCATGCAGACTGAACATGTCGGGATCTAATATGTACCAACTAGTAAAGAAAACACAACTCTTTAAAAAGAACGCTAAGCAATGGAATAAAAGAACATTAGGAAATACATTTGAACAACTTAACGAGATTGAACAAAAACTAATAGAAATCTAAGCACAAATCTTAGTATCGCCACAACCTAGCACCATTGAAAAGCAAATCCGTATGATCAAACAAAAAGAATGTATTCTTAATTTCTATAAAAACATATTGGAAACTGTTGGATCGTAATCGGTTAGCAGTGAGCTTGGGAACTGGCAATTAAGTTGTTCCCAAGGCAGCGGAAGTAAATAATCGCAAGTAATAAAAACAGTAAAAGGCACAGTTCCTTTATAGAGGAACCCCACTACAACAAACTAGTTGTATGGGTAATCCTCTACCTCCGCTTGGAGGATTTTGAATGACTTACTTATATTGATTGCTTTGTTCCTTAGTTACACAGCCGGATTTACACTTCTCTGTTCCTACAAGTTCTTCCTAACTCTAGCAACACTAGTAAATCCTCTCAACTGAGTTCCTAAGCTCACAACAGCAAAACACAAGTAACTCAAACCTTACGCTGACTTCTCAGTTCCCTTGCTCTTGGGAACTTCAGCTTCACCGTTGTCGAGATCACACACTCGCCGGCGGGGACTTCTCTTCCTTTTCTTTCTTTTCTCTGATGTGGGTGTTTGTAAGTTCTGTGAGAAGTACTCAGACCGAGTACTATTCATTTGGCTTTATAGTCCAATGAGCTTGGGCAGTCGCATCTTTCGTTTGTGTCCAAAATGCCCTTTGCTTGATGCCCAAGTTGTACTTTCTTCACATGTGACTTTGGTTTGAACTAGGTCAACTTCTTGGATCAATCGGACCGTTGGATGAAGCGTGACAGTCTGATCCTCAGACTGTTCCCTCGGGCTGTCTGAGACAAAATCCCGCGATCTGTGCTGAACGGTCGTTGTCCTCACATGTGAGTTCCCATGTCATGGGAACTGACTTCTTCAGAGTTCCCTTGATGGAAACTCTTCATCGTTGTAAGCTTGTGTTCTCTTGATTGTTTCTGGGAGTTCCCACTTCATGGGAACTTTCCTTTTCAGAGTTCCCTTGATGGAAACTCTTCATTGTGGCCTGCAGTGGCTTTTGGTCATTCGTAGGAGTTCTTGGCTGTACCTGTGTTCCTTAGAAATACTTGAACAAACCACATTAGTTCCCTATGGTGTTTGTCATTATCAAAACTTAAGAGAATTAAATCGTTGATCCGTTGTTTAGAACCAAAGGTCCCAACAGCGTCCCAATAGAAACAAAGAGCGAAAACGAAACATTTAGAACTATCATGCAAATACCGGTTACTTCCATAGAATTGCAAGTGGCAAAAGAAGAAGGAAGGTGATTAAAGAAATAAGAAATAACGACGGAACACATATAGTTGGAATTGAAAACATAAGAGAAGAAATCCAAAACGATTTTAAAAGAACATCTGCAAAAGAACATACAAAACAATCCAACATAAACGAATACTTAGAGCTAATAACTGAAAGAATCTCAAAGGAGGAGAATGAGAAGCTAATACAAGCTGTATCAAATGAAGAAATAAAACAAGCAGTGATGAATATAGGATCTGATAAGTCCCCGGGTCCGGATGGCATGACAACATAATTCTATAAGAAATATTGGGATATTGTGGGACCTTCGGTAATAAAACCAGTTAAAAGCTTTTTCCATTAAGGAAAGATACTAAAACAAATTAACCACATATTTATCTCACTCATACCAAAAATTGAAAGTCCTAATTCGACAAACCACTAGAGGCCCATAAGTTTATGCTCCACATTATATAAAATAATATCAAAAATAATCACAAAACGACTCAAGAAAATAATGAGTAAGATTATCCACCCTCTGCAGGGAGCATTTGTGAACCAACGAGTGTACTCATAGCCCATGAAATTTTCCACTCTTTCAGAGTAAGCAAAGCAAAAGATGGTTGGGTTTCCATTAAACTAGACATCGAAAAGGCATATGACAGGGTAGTATTTAAAGTACTAGAAAGATTTGGTTTGATAAGAAGTTTATTGAATGGATTGAACAATGTGTAACCACAATATCCTTTTCGGTGTTAGTAAACAATGGACCTACGGTACCGTTTCTCCCGGGACGAGGATTGAGACAAGGAGATCCTCTCTCTCCTATAAGATGGTTGGGTTGCCATTAAACTAGACATCGAAAAGGCATATGACAGGGTAGTATTTAAAGTACTAGAAAGAACCGGTCTTGCAGACCGGTTCTATGAAGAACCGGCTTTCAAGGCCGGTTCTATACTTCTATCCCACCCATTACACTTATATAAAAATATGGAATTAAGTGGTTAATTAATTTAAATAATATTTATTAAATGTGAAAATGGAATTAAGTGGTTAAATTAATTTACTTTAATAATATTTTGCATAGTTAATTAATATATAACTTAATATGGATGAAAACCAAAAATTTTATATAATGGTTAAACAAACAAGGTCAGGACAAGTTTATTGATTACGGAAATACATCGAAATAAAAACTAAAAGTGTACATTAAAATAAATCTAGAAAAAAACTAGGGTCTTGACTCGAATATCCGTGTGGCTAACTCCCACCCAAATGCATGCTATGACGATAAGATTGGGGATCTTGACTTGAGCCTTCGTCGAGTGCATAAATACGACTATGATAACTGTTGTGACGGTGAGGCTCGGGAGGAGGTTGTCATGGTGGGGGAACTTGCCTAGGAGGGAGCACTTGAGGAGGAGGTGAAATAGGAGTTTGCATCAAAGCATCATAAATGTGTGTCCACATTGGCCTCAACTCGGGGGTACCGGTCCAAGACATGCATATTATCCATTATGTAGCATTTCACATAGTTGTGAGCCTGTATATTATTTAAACCATATAAGATTTATAATATTAGAGAATAAATGATGTACAATCAAATAGATATAGCAAATCATTGTTATAAGGAAATTACAAATTTTGATTACGTACCGCAACGATTCAATTGCCTACTTGAGACATCGGGGGTCTTTGGTTCGGATTGAATCGGTTTGCAGGGGACGCTCTAAGAACCTTTGTGTGATAGCGTGGCTCGAACCATTGCATGTAGTCGGGAGCCACATCCCAACCATGTGTAGCATGGGGCAAGTTCAAAATATAAGTTTCTAGGTTTTCGTCACGGAACGCACATTTGCAATAAACATTATTGTATTCAATCTTGTATTTTTTAGGTTTTGGCCCCCTTCTAGCAGTCTTTGGTGGGATGAGATTCCGAGGTATGGGCTGTACAAATCCAAATTGTTGGGTGCACTTCCCAGGCATGTACGCCTCTAGAACGTTGTGATATTGGATCACTCCATGGCATTGTTATTAAAATCGAGATCCGGATCTTAAAATTGTGAGATCCTATGATCCCATATGGGATTTTGATCCGGATCGTACATTAAAATCGAAATTTGTTAAAATCGTTATAGAATCGTGTAGAATCGTATTAGAATCGTGTAGAATCGTATTAGAATCGTATAGAATCGTATAGGATCTCATGAGATCCCATATAAAATCGTAAGATCCTACCCAGTTTTTTATTTCGAGCTTATAAAATTTATTTTAGCACCAATTGGCTTAATTATTAGTGAAATTACATCCCTTAAATGCTCATCTTGTCTCTTTTAACCTCATTTACATCCCAATTTCCATCTTCTTGACTCTCAATTATTGAATTTATAATATTTTTCCCCTAATAAAGACCCATAATCTTTCCTCGATTCTTATTTTGTGAGCATATATATTTTTAAATGTGTTTTTTGTGCATATATAAGTTTGTAATCTTAATTTTACGGTATTATGATCATTAAATTTTATTAAAATTATATATATTTTTGTTTTAGTGCCTATATTTTTTGTATTATATTATTTTTAGTGATATTATAGGATCTTACGATCCTACGATCCGATCCACAAGACCTTCTGTGATCCGATCCTAAAATCTCGATTTTAATAACCTTGCTCCATGGTATAAAGAGGAACGATAGGCTTGATGGAAGTCATGCGATGCATGAAATGGCATCCAATCAACCTATAAATGAAATTGTGAGCAGTAAATCTTGTAAAAAGAAAATATTATTATTTCACGACAAGGTCATTTATTTCATTCATTAGTTTTAAATTCATATAATTCCACTTTATATGAATAAGGAATTATCTAAATCATGACAAGGTCTTTTAAAATTTTATAAAAATTATAGCTTATTTATATGAGCATGCCTTTAAATATTTTCATAAAATCATAATATAATAACCATTTCCTATAAGATTGAGCGATTCTAAATGAATATAACGAGTTCTTATAAGAATGAACAATTTTTAAGGAATATAATAATTCCTTATACGAATGAACAATTCTAAAGAAATAGAACGATTTCTTATAAGAATGAACGATTCTAAATAAATATACCGATTTTTTTTTATAATAATCAATGATTTTAAAGGAATATAACGATTTTTATAAGAATGGACGATTCTAAACGATTTCTTATAATAATAAACGATTCTAATTCAATATAATAGTTTCATATAATAATGAACGATTCTAAATCAAGTCATTGTAAATGATATTCCGCCATGTATATAATTGACTTAGTTTAATTAGATATTTAATATATTACCACTTTGCTCTCAAAAAAGGATTCGTATAACAACTACATAAACTAGATAAAGATAGCTTAATTAGATATTTAATATATTCCGCCATGTGTGCATTGAAACTAATCTATATACTATTCTAAACTCGAATCTCTCTATCTTATTTGTCACTCATCTAACTATGCCACATAAGAATCTTAATTTTTAAATTTACTTCTTTACCCTTTCTTCTTTTTAGTATTTACAATCCTTAAAAATATATAATATAATAATATTACTATTGTTATTAGAGTTTGGTTCAAATGAAACCAACCCTTAACATGAAACGGAAGGAGAATTTTGGACCGTCGAATCACATGATCCAAGGGGTGAGATTACTTCTGTGATTTTGAAAAAAAATAAAACAAATCAAGAAGGTGGCAATTTTGTAAATACACCCAACTCCTATACCCTTAACCTAAAATATCAAAAATAAGGAGTTTGGATCGACTCCAAACGCTCAAACGATCGAAACACTCAATCTACTCCAAACGAAATCGAAACGCTCAATTTTGTAAGCCCAATCTACTCCAAACGCTCAAAGTCTCCAAATGATCGAAGGCCGATCGACGGACGATCGAAGGACGACGAGTCTCCAAACGATCGAAGGCTCCAAACACTCGATCGAAGGCTCCAATCGATCGAACTCTCGACGGACGATCGAAGGAGGACGGACGATCTCACCTTCGCCTTCAATCTCTCCCACGAATCACGATGCCTCCAAAAATAAATCGAAAAGGTATAAATTAGAATTGTCAACTGTTTGGCGGCTCATGTTCTGGTTCAATCACGATCCCAATTTGTGGGTTCATGTTCTGGTTCAATTTGGCGGGTCGTATGTCTGAATCGCTATTATTGTGTGTGAAATTGCTGGATTTGTATGCATTTCTTTCATTTTGATTTCTGCTTAATTGTTTAGGGTCTGTGTTTCTCGCTTAGATTAGTTAGAATTGTGTAGCTTGAACTTTTGACTGGTCTAGGGTTTGTGCTAATTTCAGTGCTGTTGGAAATTTCAGTCTTGGAGTTCTTCAGTTTATCTATCTGAGAAAAATGCGATGTTTGCCTGTGAAAAACAAAAAGAGAGTACATGGCATGAAAGTGCATTAAAAACATGTAAAAGTGCATTAAAAACAGCTAAAAGTGCACCAGAAACTAATAATAGTGCATAAGAAATCTTAGCAAGTATAATGTCAAAAAGTGCATTAAAAACAAGTAAAAGTGCATTAAAAACACGTAAAAGTGCACCCGAAACTAATAATAGCGCATAAGAAAAAAGTGCAAGTATAATGTGAAAAAGTGCATTAAAAACATGTAAAAGTGCATTAAATACAGCTAAAAGTGCACTAGAAACTAATAATAGCGCATAAGAAATCTGAGCAAGTATAATGTCAAAAGGGGCATTAAAAACATGTCAAAGTGTATTAAAAACATGTAAAAGTGAATTAAAAACATGTAAAAGTGAACCCGAAACTAATAATAGCGCATAAGAAAAAAAACATGTAAAAGTGCATTAAATACATCTAAAAGTGCACCAGAAACTAATAATAGCGCATAAGAAATCTGAGCAAGTATAATGTCAAAAGGTGCATTAAAAACATGTCAAAGTGCATTAAAAACATGTAAAAGTGCACCCGAAACTAATAATAGCGCATAAGAAAAAAGTGCAAGTATAATGTGAAAAAGTGCATTAAAAACATGTAAAAGTGCATTAAAAACAGCTAAAAGTGCACCAGAAAATAATAATAGCGCATAAGAAATCTGAGCAAGTATAATGTCAAAAGTGCATTAAAAACATGTAAAAGTGCATTAAAACATGTAATAGTGCACCCGAAACTAATAATAGCGCATAAGAAAAAAGTGCAAGTATAATGTGAAAAAGTGCATTAAAAACATGTAAAAGTGCATTAATTTAAGAAAAGCTTATTAGCTCAAATGGAAGAGCAATGTGCTTATGCACAGAGATGTGGGTTCGAATCCCACATAAGCTAATTTGATCATGATCTTCTTTGAAAAATAGTGGTTTATTAGTTATTTGACACACGATAAAATATAACTTCTTTTAGTACCTAGGTAGTTAGGTTAGGAATAAATGTGTTAAGAATTAATTTTTGTAAGATATCATATTAGCCCATGTAGGAATCGAATCTACATCTTTGTGCACAAAGCACACCGCTCTACCATTTGAGCTAATAGGCTACTTGTACTAAAACAAAAATTTGACCTTCATATGGTTTCAACTCGGATGGACATGTGGGCAAATAGTATGTCGTGCCCCCTTGAGATAGCTCAATGAAATATTCACCACTGTTTTCAGGTGATTCCTCATTCAGAACAGTAATTGAAGAAGAGTTTGATGTCCCCACTACAACAACATAAAAGGGAAATATAAAGGTGTTAGTTGAAAATCAGTAAAAGTGCATTGAAAGTATAATAAAGTGCATTGTATACTAGGAAAAGTGCATTACCTAAACTACTAACTAAATCAGTGAAAAGTAAAAGATATACAAAGTGCTATTAAGTAGAAAAAGTGCACTCTTAAGTATAAAAAGTGCATTATTAATTGTGAAAAGTGCAATAAAAATATATTCTCTATAAGGTCAAATATATGTTCTCTAAACAAAAATGAAAAGTGCATTGTTAAGTATAAAAAGTTCACTAGTAAGGCTGAAAAGTGCATTGTCATATACTAGCTATACTCCTTTATGAAAAGTGCAAGTAAATATGAAAAGTGCACTAGTAAGTATGAAAAGTGCATTATCAACGAGAAGTGCAAATTGCGTTATTTAAGTATGAAAAGTGCACTAGTAAGTCCTAAAAGTGCATTCTTAAGTCCGAAAAGTGCAGTATTAAGTCTGAAAAGTGCAACGTCGAATTTTGCAAGATTGGCCTAGTTTACAGGAAAATTTACAAAGTTCAATCGATTCACACAGTTCAAGATTGGCCTAGTATTAAGTTCGATTCACACAGTTCAATCGAAATCCAACTAGATTCACACAATTCGATTGATCAGTTCAATCGATTCCGAAAATCACACTGTTCGATCTCATTCAACGAGTTCGATTGACCAGTTCAATCGATTCCGAAAAAATCACACAGTTCAATCTCGTTCAATGGATTTGTGAATCCCTCTTACCACTTTTTGCCATGGTTGGAACGAGACTCGTAGATTCAAACTCGTCGGATTCGGCGATGGCGATCTCCTTCCGTGCGATCTCCTTCCTTTTCAATCGAAGGGAACAATCTTCGATCTGGTTTTGAACGAACCCTAGACAAAACAAAAAAGAGAAAAATGATTATTAATTAGAGAGGGAAAAGACATAATTGCCCCCGCCTTTAATAAAAGAGGAAAGAAAATCAGCCCTTGGATATCTCCTTGATCCAAGGGTCCAAAATTCTCCTTCCGTTTCATGTTAAAGGGATGTTTTATGGGAACCAAACTCATTGTTATTAATATACAATGATCCACTACTTTCTTTTATGGACAATTTAAATATTATATAATTGTATATCCTCATCTTTAATATGTATCGTTATTTTTTTTCAATGACAAGTATGAAACTATCCATACATAATATATAATGATCTACTACTTTTTTATGTATAAAATTTAAATATTATATAATTGCACATCATCATCTTTTCAATAATTAAATAATAATAGATAATATAATATTATTGCTAATGTTATTAATATATAATTGTATCCTTAAATTATAGTATAATTTTTATCCTTTTTCCAATATTATATGTACGTTCTTTTTGATAATGTATCTTAATTTTTTTCAATGATAAATAGTAAATTTAATATTATGCCACGTGGATATATTTAAATGTTCATTTATCTCTTTGTCCTTAATATTTTTTAGAATTTACATTCCCAATATATTATAATAATATTATCTCATTTATCATTATTACTTACCATATTCAATTAAAAAATTCAATTAGCTATGATATTAATAAACATTATTTACATATTGTAATAATATTACCTCATTCACTACTATTACTTACCATATTTAACTAATTAGTATGAAATACTTACCATGTTCAATTAATGAGTATAAGAATATTATTCAATTTTTTAGTATTTATTTACCTATATATTCTATAATATTATCTCATTCAAAAATTAAATCACATATCCTATTATATATAAAGAATTTTTTTTTACATTTCCTACGTATTATAATAATTCTCGCTAGAAAGTTTTATTGAGGAAACTATTTTATTTTATCAAATAAGTTTATGTAAAATTAAATCGACAAGTATGGTTCCAACATATTTTTTTTTTCAAATCATCGTCGTGCATGGCATGATCGGGTCTTGCTAGTTATATGAGTATGTGAGTGAAAACTAATTATATGAGTAAGGAAAAAAGATAGCCTTAAAGCACAAAATCAATGCAAAAATGCATAAATAGATAATCCTAAATGTACAAATTGATGGTATTGACACACAAACATAAGTTTATTTCAATTCACAAATAAGAGTATACTAATGAACAAAAAAGGTTATATCAATGAACAAATACGAGTATATTCATGAACAAATAGGGTATATCAATGAACAAACAACGAATAAACAAAGTTATATCAATGAACAAAAAGGTTATATCATGAACAAATAAGGGTATATCCATGAACAAATAAGGGTATATCCATTAACAAATAGGGTATATCAATGAACAAACAATGGTATACTAATGAACAAAGAATGGTATACGAATCTTGAAAAAACATAGTTTTTTCTAGATTTATTTCAATGTACGCTTTTAGTTTTTATTTCGATGTATTTCCGTAATCAATTAACTTATCTTGACTTTATTTGCTTAACCATTTTATAACATTTTTATTTTTCATCCATATTAAATTACATATATATTAACTATACAAAATATTATTAAAATAAATTAAGTTAACTACTTAATAATATTAAAATTTGAACATTTGAAAATTTTGGAGTGGTAGAGAACCGGCCTTGAAAGCCGGTTCTCCAAAGAACCGCTCTGCAGGGCCGGTTCTCTACCTGACACACATCACATCCCCGGGGCGAAAAAGACTATGCACCTGAGGGATAAAGCAACAACCGACTTTTGGGTAGAAATGACTTTTGGAAAGAAAGTGAAACAAGACCTGTATGAGGTGGGACCACAAATATATGAAGAGATCGGAATGAATTAAAGACATTATTCACCATTAATGGAGCATTTTATCTGCATGGAGAAAATCAAGGAAAGAGTTGTTGGAACACATTAACTACATGGGCGAAAATCACGGACGCCTTAAATGCTAACGCGTTGATGATTTAGTAGAAGTGATAACTGGTCAAACTAGCCGTTGGAGGACATTAATAACAAGGCGAGATTCTTGGGATTGACTCATAAATGACCAGAATGTAAGCCTATAAAAGGGGAGGAAGAACATCAGCAAAGGGAGACTCTCATTCTCTCAGACTCACTCTCACACGCTCTTTCTACAACAAAGCAACACAATTGTATTTTTATTCTTCGACTATTCATCCATGATCTCAAAAGCTATTTTGATCTTCATCTTCTCTCCGACGTACTCATCAATTGTTCTTCTACATCTGAATAGAATGATAGTGAAGTTTACCCTCGTTATTCTATATTTTTGCCTACTTATTTCGATATCTATTATTTTACCATTTAACATGTCTACTTCTTATCATTGGTATCTTGAATCATATGGAGTAACTCGCAGTAGTGTAATTGCAATCTTATTACACTATTTTGAACTCATATCTCTATCTCTACTTGTTTACTAGTTCATTCACTATTTCTCTTTGTGAATCTCTTACTATTTGCGAATTAACGTGTTTAATCTGATTTTTTTACTAGAGTTCCCTCATTATAGCAGATAACACGTTTACGTGTTAAATCTGCCCAAAACAATTGGCGCCCACTGTGGGGCCTTTATCCAAAAATGCAATCAAACACGTTACCACCTTGCTAAACACGTTAACCACCACCCCGCTACCAAAATGACCAATGATCAAACTTCCAACACTAATCCCTTTGGCGGACATGGAATCCAAGAAGCTAACCTCGTCACTCTCAATCAGCCACAAATCACACCTCCTACTATTCCCATCAATACTCAAATCGACACATCCATCGACCAAACTTTCAAGAAAAATGACCCTAACGCGTTACCAGAACTAGGGGTCGCATCCGACTCGGTTGTCATAGCCGAACTCAAGGCCTCTATGCTTGCCTTGCAAAAGGATCTAGAAAAGCAAAAGGAGACATACAACCGATTTATAGAAGTTTATGAAAGACAAATCGAATCTCTAACTCGTGAAAGAAATTATCTTCAATCTCAGGTTCAATCACAAGAACAATCTGGTCCAAGTCGACTAAGGGTTTTGGGAGCAATCGATCGTGGAGTTGTGCGACGCTTCGTGTTGAACCTAATCACGTCACACCGATTAACGAAAGACAGATAACACGTCATCAAGTAAGTGGTAACACGCTTCGTGCTGTCCAAGAGGACGCTGAAGTCGTAGCTCTAAAAGAGTGGCTTAAGACCCTTGAGGACCGGTTCAGTCAGGTCCCAGGGGCACCTCAGCCAATAGTCATGGAAAGGCGAGATGGTTATACCTACTCCCCCTTTGTCCCGGCTATTGCGAGAGTTGATATTTCGAGAAAGTATCACGTTTTCGATGTACCAAAGTACGAAGGAATGACTGATCCAGACCAACATGTTACGGCTTTCAAACAAGCGATGAACATTAGCACTGTCCCATTCGAAATGAAGGAAGTGGTAATGTGTCGTTTGTTCGGTAACACGTTATCTGGTCGAGCTGCAAATTGGCATTCACACTTACCACTTGGAAGTATTTCATCATTTGCAGAATTGGTTGACAAGTTTAGACTCAGGTTTGCAAGTAGTCGACGCACCAAGAAACGTTCAAGCGACTTATATCGTTTGGTGCAAAAATCTGGAGAATCTTTGAAGACGTTTCTAAATAGGTACAATGAGGAACTCGTCGCCATTGAAGAATGCGATGCCGCAACTTCGGTAGAAGCATTTCGAAGAGGGATATCCACAGGTAACCCCAAACTTTATGATGAATTAACTAAGTATCCTTGCCCCAACTTTGATGAAGTACAAGCAAAGACATTAGCACACATTCGACTAGAAGAGGATGAACTTTTTGTCACTGACAAGAGGGAAGTACTACGATCAGATCGAAAGCATGGGAAGCGCGAGTCAAGGTACCGTCCGTACCCTTGAGAAAGGACATGACGTTCGAATAAATAGAAGAGCTCGTGACGCGTTACAAAGGTGGATTTCATCATTGAACTCATAAGTAAATAAAATACAAACAAGTTATCAATCTACCATGTAAGCGAAACTTTACTTCATGCTAGAACTAGATATTCTTCTAGCAAAAATTTGGTATGTGTACTAGTTATAAATTCTATCACGTTACATCTTTACTTTGAAAGTCATTTCATAAAGTGCGCACTAACTTTCCTATGAAGAGTACAATGTCAATACTAGAATTATCAGGACATGTTACAAAATAATTTTATGGACGACTTCATTCCTATCCAAACAAATGACACCTTACAAGAAACAATGCAAGTAGACAAAAAGTTACAAACAGGAAAATGGTTACTACATAAAAATGGCGCATCAAATCAAGGAGGCATAGGACTGGGGGTGGCATTGAGCTCACCACTGGGGGTAGCCAAAGTCGTGCGACGTACTTTCAAACAAAACAATGAAAGTGGAACATGAGTCACTTATCTTCAGCAAAGTCAAGATGTAACACACAAAGATTCATGATCATGAACGCATTAAGAGCTAGCAACATAAACTTTAGGTCAAAGGTACTTTACCATTCATTTTTACATATGTCAATACATTCTTTACATACTACACATCGACCTCTGTAGCCAACACGTACAACATCGGCCTTCGTCGCCAGTACATGAAACTTCGGCCTTAGTCGCCAGCACTCGAAACTTCGGCCTTAGTCGCCAGTATACATCAAACAAAAACTAGCAAGGGATGCCTTGTGACGTTACAGGCCAAAACATGGGCCCTTGCCTTATGATTAGGCAAATGATGTGCACACATGACCGGTCAAAGATGCTAAGGTGGAGTACACTTAATGCGCTTTAGAGCAAGGGGAGCCCTTAAGCGCAAATGACATGTAACAATGTACGTGCATATTACATTTGTCATTTGTTTCATCACACTACATATACAAAAAACTCCCTTAGTACATTCTTACACAGGTGCGCTACAACAATTACAACGTTGGCCTCTGTAGCCAAACACTTACAACATCGGCCTCTGTAGCCAAACACTTACAACATCATCCTTTGTAGCCAACACTTACAACATCGGCCTTTGTTTCCACTACTTACAACATCGGCCTCTGTCGCCAACACTAAATCCCGGGTACACGTTATGAAAAACACGTCATCTTGATTAGCAGCTTGTCTTGTGAAAGCCTTCGTTCAAACGAAGCATACACAACACGACATCTTGATTAATATCAAGTTTCACAAACCGATAAAGACAACAAGAGGAGATCATTAGTTTGACGACTTCAGGCAATGGCCCCCAAAGCAAGTTCAAACCCGAAACAAAATATACAAGAAAATTTTTGAGCCGGTTTGGGGGGTATTGTTGTGTCCTAAAATATCGGGCTAATTTATGAGGTGGGACCACGAAGATATGAAGAGATCGGAATGAATTAAAGACATTATTCACCATTAATGGAGCATTAAACGACATGGAGAAAATCAAGGAAATAGTTGTTGGAACGCATTAACTACATGGGCGAAAATCACGAACGCCTTAAATGCTAACGTGTTGATGATTTAGCAGAAGTGGTAACCGGTCAAACTAGCCGTTGGAGGACATTAATAACAAGGCGATATTCTCGGGATTGACACATAAATCACCAGAATGTAAGCCTATAAAAGGGGAGGAAGAACATCAGAAAAGGGAGACTCTCATTCTCTCGGACTCACTCTCACACGCTCTTTCTACAACAAAACAATATACACACAATTGTATTTTTATTCTTCGACTATTCATCCACGATCTCAAAAGCTATTTTGCTCTTCATCTTCCCTCTAGCATACTCATTAATTGTTCTTCTACATCTGAATAGAATCATAGTAAAGTTTACCCTCGTTATTCTATATTTTTGCCTACTTATTTCGATATCTATTATTTTACCAATTAACATGTCTACTGCTTATCATTGGTATCTTGAATCATAAGGAGTAACTCGCAGCATTGTAATTGCAATCTTATTTCACTATTTTGAAAGCATATCTCTTTCTCTACTTGTTTACTAGTTCATTCACCATTTCTCTTTGTGAATCTCTTACTATTTGCGAATTAACGTGTTTAATCTGATTTTTTACTAGAGTTCCCTCATTATAGCAAATAATGCGTTTACGTGTTAATCTGCGCAAAACAACTATGGTATATACTAACTATGTGAGTTTTCCAATTGAGGTCATCAAATGAATGAAAGTTAACACAACTGTTAGTGTACAAAAAATTGGTCTTCAATGCATTAATTGTGAACTCCTTCTTCTTCCGCTCCACACTGTATCTTCTGACCTAAAATCTACAAAACAATGGATACAAGGGGCGAGGACCACTTAATCCACCTCTGATGCCTAAGTTAAAGAGCAGTTTGTCGTTTAAAGCTTCGAGGTACAACAAGAGAACAACGAATCCCTGAACAGTTGAGCTAAGCGAGTACTAGCCTGTTCAATTTTCAAAATATGCCGATATGCACATGTGGCTCTCTCTATACGCCTAGGGCGTGTATATATAATGGAAGAAGGAGATCACGGGGTTGACTTTCTGCATATCCTAGGGCTACTCAGATTGCTTCGAACCCAAGCTAGGAATATTCCCGCATTCCCCAAGTTTAATTCCATCGTATTTGAAGTATAGAATCTTCCATTAAGTTGCACAACTTCCATATTTTTAATAATAGGAAAATAAATAAAAATAATAATCAATACGCGGTCATTTAAGAAATACCTTTAAAGTAGATAAAAAAAATAATTATGGTATAGCTACGTTTGTTTTACCCGCTCACAAAGGTGTACTAATCGGAGTGGCCAAGCTGACTGTTGAAAGGGTTTCCTGACAATAAATAAATTTGTAGTCAAGACCCCACTGTGTAAAGGGAGGTCAGGATCGTCCACGGGAAGCAAGTTATGTTTGATTACTATTCTAGAAAGCGGAAAAACACGAAGTTAAAACAAAGTAGAGAAGAATTAGGCAGATAACGATTCAGACACGTTGGTACCGACCTTGTCACGGTCAGTGATGTCCGCCTTTTTAGTCATGTTTTTAGGGTGTGTTTTTGTGTCTTTTGAGTCTTTTTCTTTAGTTTAGTGTTTTGTTTTGATTCGTTTGTGTAGGTTTTCGTATTTTCATGAGATATGGAGTCTACATAAGCTTTGGTGGTGTTTTGTAGGTTTTTAGAAGCTATTTGGAGCATATTTTTGAAGAAAGGAGCAAAGTCGGTGAAGATAGCACTCAAGAATGAAGAGAAGATGAAGATTAAGAGCTCAAGAAAAGTCATTGAAGATCAAGTTTGAGCTTGGAAAGAGATAGAGAAATTTGTTACAAGAACATAGGAAAAAGAATCGAGTCAAACGGAGTTGTAACGAATCCTCTACGCGAGTTTTACTCAAGGTTGTTCGAAGTGCTGAACAGGGTCGTTAACGACCCTGTCAAGGTCGTTAACGAGCCACCGCGAGGAGCAGCGTGTCCGAGTCGGTGTTATTAATGGGCTTTTATCCTATTTTCTTTTATGTTATTTGATAAATAGAAGGGATATATTTTATTAGAAGATATTATTTCCTTATAGTTAGATTTAAGATAGATTTATTTCCTTAGAGATAGATTTAAGATAGAATAGTTTCTCTATAAATACACTTGTCCCCTCTTTAGTTTTCTGTTCAACTTAGTACCAACCTCCTCTACCAAACCGAATAAAATTTCTGCAATGCTCCTCAAGTGATCAATGGTTTCAAGTAGCTTCAGTTTTATTTTGTGAGTTCCCTTTTCCTTATTCTCTTTATTTTTATGTTTTTAAACAGTGAGGACACTGTTTGGTTTAAGTATGGGGTATGGGAGAAGGAAACTCAGTTTTTGTGTCAGTTTTTTGTTTTGTTTGTGTTTTTAGGATTGATAATATTCCGCTTAGATGTCCTATGATATGCTTTAACTTGCTTGATCATGTAATTCCATAGCATGTTTGGAGAGCTTTGCCTAAATCATGTTCAAAATTGTTTTTATGTGGATATTTAGCATGTGATGAAATTGAGCACATATGATCTTTAGTAGAAGTGACTTGAAATCCAACAAAAATTGCTACCTTGTTAGTTATTTTTGGCCTTATAGGGAGAACATCAAAAACTCCTCTTCTTTTCTTGTGTGATTTACTCTCCTTATGCATATTATCTCTTGTCATTGCATGGTTATCTATTACTTGAGACCTATATTAGATATTAGTTCATTGCATGTGAAGTCAGATGATGGAGAACTTATTTTTATAAGCCCTATTAACCCTTATTCCACCCTTACATTATCCTCTTTTTGAAGCCAATTTGAGCCTAAAGCCTTTTTGAAGCCAATTATTCCCTAGCGGAGATAAGCTTGACCCTATCCGGGGATTAGGACTTAGTGTTGGTTGGAGTTGGTTTTGTTGAGTGAGTTTGTTTGGTTCAAGTGTGGGGTAATATGGGTTGGGTATTTAAAAGATCTTGCAGTTTATCATGTAAAGAAGTTTGGTTCCCTGAATGCACTTACAAAAGAAGTGGAAAGTAAAGGGGAAAAAGAAAGAAAATGCAGCATCGTTATCGACCATAACAAATCAGTATCGAGCCCCCTCGGAAAGAAAAAAAAGAAGAGGGATCGATCATGAAAGAAGCAAAAAAAAGTGTTGAAAAGTGAAAGTGTGCATGAGCCAAATTTTCCTTGTTTGTAAGCAAGATAAGTTGGGATATTAAAAGGGGTTAATTAGAGTTTGTTCTTTAAAGTGAAAATGAGTTTGGTATCTTTTGACATTTTTTGGATGTGTGAGTTTTTAGGAGTCTTTGATTCCCGGATATTATTAGCACCACATGACCAAAATATTTTCCACACCTTATTTTTTTTACCAAGCCCCATTACAACCCGGCCGAATGGAAACTTCTATGAAGTTTTTCATTGAACCCCCTGAGTTCTCTTGATGATTTTTATGTGTTTTGACATCTCGGATGGAGAGTTTGGTGATATAAGTAACAATGACTATGTTGATATTTGTATATTGGATTGATTTAAGAATTGAATTCTAAGCCTAAACACTTGAGAGATGAGTGAAACACATTACCCTTGTGAGGTTGGATTCTTGGTTGCTTTTGCTTGAGGTTGCTCATATATGTGTGATGATGTTAGATGCACTTGTCTATCTATTTCTACTTGTGCTTTGATGTTGTTTTTTGATGAGGGCATTGACTTGACATATGTGTTGATGGTTTTGGTTGATGTCTTGTTTATTGCTTGAGGACAAGCAAGTCTAAGTATGGGGTATTTTGATGTCCGCCTTTTTATTTATGTTTTTAGGGTGTGTTTTTGTGTCTTTTGAGTCTTTTTCTTTAGTTTTGTGTTTTGTTTTGAGTCGTTTGTGTAGGTTTTCGTATTTTCATGAGATATGGAGTCTACATAAGCTTTGGTGGTGTTTTGTAGGTTTTTAGAAGCTATTTGGAGCATATTTTTGAAGAAAGGAGCAAAGTCGGTGAAGATAGCACTCAAGAATGAAGAGAAGATGAATATTAAGATCTCAAGAAAAGTCATTGAAGATCAAGTTTGAGCTTGGAAAGAGATAGAGAAATTTGTTACAAGAACATAGGAAAACGAATTGAGTCAAACGGAGTTGTAACGAATCCTCTACGCGAGTTTTACTCAAGGTTGTTCGAAGTGCTGAACAGGGTCGTTAACGACCCTGTCAAGGTCGTTAACGAGCCACCGCGAGGAGTATCGTGTCCGAGTCGGTGCTATTAATTGGCTTTTATCCTATTTCCTTTTATGTTATTTGATAAATAGAACTGATATATTTTATTAGAAGATATTATTTCCTTATAGTTAGATTTAAGATAGATTTATTTCCTTAGAGATAGATTTAAGATAGAATAGTTTCTCTATAAATACACTTGTCCCCTCTTTAGTTTTCTGATCAATCAATCATTCAAGTTAGAGGAGGAGGAGAGAGAGGAGACGTGTGAGAGGGAGCAACGAGGGGGACGAGATTGTGGGGAAGAACTATCGTTTGGATTCAAAGTTTTAAGCTTTCCCTTTTATTTAATATAGTTTTGTTTTCAATTATTATGCTTTATGAGTAGTCTCTCTCTCTAAGGTTGGGGTTGAACCCAACAATGGTTGTGCATGCTTGTTTGTGATCATGTCTTGATTGTTTTTATTGCATGAATCTATTCTCTTGTTCTTAATCCTTGAGACGAAAGTTGAAGGGAATTTCTCATTCATAGTTGAAGCGAAAGCAAAAACCTTGAATCAGAATAGTCAAGTTAGGGTTTTGAAGCGATAGCAGATTTATCCTAGTTGAAGTAGAAGAGATTAGATAGTAGGTTTATTGATTTAGCGAAAGTTGATTGATTTACTTGCTTAAAGTTAATGAAGGTTAGCGCCTTTATGTGATATAAACATGATCTATGTGTTTCATTAACGTTTGGCATGCATAATTGTTGTTGTGGTGACACCTTTACCTTAGAATTCCTCTTTCCTTGTAAAAAACTCTACCTTTAGTTGATTGCTTGCGTGAGAAGTAATAGAACTTAGCACTGACTTTCTCCCTGTGGACGAACCTGACTCTGCTATACACAGCGGGGTCTTGATTATAAATTTATTTGTTGTCAAGAAACCCTCTCAATAGTCGGTATCGATGTTGAATTAAGACTCGAACAAAGCAACCAACGCAAGACAAACACATGTTCGGTACCGACCTATCAACCTTGGTAACGATGCAAACAGAGCGTGAAACGAAGTGTATCGAATGAGAAAAACGATCTAGGACAAGGGTATACCGCGACATATCATGCAATTAAGATAGTGTGAATTATGAATAACATGCCTTGAACATAAAGCTATCAAATTTCGTTGATATAAACAAGCAAATCAATATACTTTCATTAATTAATTCACTCTGTACTTATTTTTTATCCAAAGTTTGTAACTTTCGTTAACAAACAATATCAACATTCAAGATTATAACTTTCTCTTTCAATTATGCAATAAACTCAGATTACCTCGACTTTCGTCAAAGCATAAACACAAAACAAATAGATAAAAGATAAAAGGCATTCATTTATTCACCATACATCAATCATGCACAATCATGTTGGGTTTTCAACCCCGATCCTAGAAAAGGGAACTACTCACACATGATTGAAAGGAAACAAACAATAAGATTGAAAGAGAACATCATATGAAACAAAACAAAGCTTACTTGAATTAAAACTCGAAACTTGTCTTTAGAAAACAAACTTCTTCTCCAGGTAATCTCCAAAACAAACTAGAAAACTAAAACAACCAAGGAGAAGTGCGTGTTTTCACGTCTCTAATGTGTTCTGCCCGTGACTAACTCCCAAACTAGGTTAAAAACAAAGTATTTATACTAGAAAAACTATCTATAAAGTTTCTATAAAGATAGAACTTCCTAAACTAAAAAGATTACGGAATAAAAATATATAAATCTCGAAGTCGGTACGCCTACCGACACAGGGGACCCTCGGTATCAACCATGTCAGGGTTGGTAGACTCTTTTGCTGAACTCCTCTTGATTCGTCTTGCTGCAGACCTCGGTACCGAACCCACAAGGTCGGTATCAAGCTTGTTTTTGTTGATCTTTTGTACATTTTCGTAGCCTCTTTTGGATTTTTCGGGATCGTTTAAATGTCTTCTTTCCTTTCCTAGCTTGACCATCCTCCGCTATCTTCTCTCCACCTCAAAGTCCTCTGAATGCTCCCATTTTACTTCAAAAACCTATGAAAAACACGAAAACGGAATAGCTTCCATACTTTTCACAAAATATGCAAACTTATCCAAAAACATACAAAACAAACACTAAAACTCAACTATACTAAGCTAAAAAACTAAGAAAAATACTTTAAAACTATACTAAAAATCCTAAGGGCCTCATCAAAACCGAGTAGTTCATAACATGAATGTTATGAACTTATAAGGCTAAACAAAATGAATGCAAAAACGAAAAAATTCCTAAGGGCATCATCAAAACCACATGGGAAAAAGTGTGCCCTAATTACATGAAATTCCTAATCTCAGGATCCCTGCGCAGGGGAAGACGGGCGATCGCGCTCACGATCAAGCTCTCGCGAAGCCATGCTCTCAGATGCAGTTCCGCGGTTGCGGCGGGTGCCCCACGGTCGCGGCGGGTGCCCCACGGTCGCATACCTCGGACCCGCGGTCGCGGTTTTGCCCTAATTTCGGGATCTTGCTCTTAGTTCCAGTGTCGCGGTCGCGGCCCTTGGGCCTGCGGTCGTGGCCCTTGCGCCCGCGGTCGCGGTTTCGCGGCTGGTCTTCAATCTTCGACTCGTCTTCAATTTTTCGTCTAAACTATAATTTAGGGTGATTTCCCTTAGAGCATAGATGAGCGTCTAATTGATTAGTCCAAACTCGAACTATAGCATCTCCATTTCTAAATTGGACCATTTGATGGAGGGTCGATGGTACCGCTCCAATCCCATGAATCCAAGGCCTCCCCAAAATCAAATTGTAGGGTGAAGGCACATCAACAACCAAGAATTCAACGATCATAACGTTTTTGACCAAATTGACTTGGGTTTTAAACATTCCAAGTGGATACGTTGGATAGCCACAAAGTCTAGTTAATTGCATCTTGACCGGGATCAAATCATCATTTCTTTTCCGAAGGAGTTTGAAGACTTCATAGTACATGATATCAACTGAACTCCTTGGATCAACAAGAGCCCGACGCACCTTAAAGCCTTCTAGCTCGACTGCTAGAACTAAGGGTTCATTATGATGAATTTGGACTATCGCAAGGTCCTTGTCCCTAAAAAGACTAGCCCATCCAAGTTCATGGCAGTTGTGGCTCGGCCTGCTGAACTCTCATCACTTCAAGTTCATGGAAGGACTTCCTGAAGTTGCTCCTTACTTCATCATCTTCATGCTTGTATGATGTCGAGATCGTTTGGATGACTTCAATTTGCTTCTGCCCCGGCTCGTCACCTTTTCCAGGCTTGTCTTTCTTGATGAACTCATGCAAGTACCCTTTTTCAACCAAGCTCTCTAGGAACTTCTTAAATGACTCACGCTCTTCAGTCATATGTCCCTGTAAAAGGTTCTCATGCTTAATGCAAGGTAGGATTCGATAGATTGGTACACTGAATGTGGTGTAAACCGCTCTATTTTGACCCTTTCTTTTAAAGCTTTTAGAACGGCGGTGAGTTTTACGAGGAGGAGAGGACGATCTTCGTCTTACTTTGGAATTAGCCTCCTCTAACTACACATACTGATGAACACGCTCTTGAAGCTCGGCTATTGTAGAAGGAAGACGTAGTGTCAACTCTTCTCTTAGCTTGCTATCAATGGGGATTGCCCTTTTAAAGGCGGTAATAGCGATTTTGTCATCACACCCCTCAATTTCTGCATAATTGTTGATAGGGTTTCTCGGCCAACAAATAAATTTGTAAGTCAAGACCCCGCTGAGTACAGTGGAGTCAGGATCGTTCCACAGGAAGCAAGGTTGTTTGTCTATCAATCTAATAAAAATCAAATAAAATCAAACACAATCACTGACGAGATGCCTCGTTAACGACCTTGTCAGGATCGTTACCGAACCACCGAACACAAATATACCAATTAACGACCTAATAAAATTCTAATTAATACTCGGTACCGAAGCAAGCATTCAGCAACGAAGATTTATCAGAAATAATTCAATAAAACAAATATCTAGGATAAGGACACCACAACATAGCCAAGCATAAGAATTCGTAAGAAGATAAGATCATGCCTTTAAATAGATAGAGTCATCAACTTTCATTGACTTAACAAGTAAATTAATCTATTTTCATAAACTAACTCACTCTATTGCTTGTTTTGGATCTAAAGCTTGAAACTTCCGTTTTCAAACAATATCAACCTTCAAGTTACTAACTTTCTCTTTCAATCAAGTTAAAACTCAAATTACCTCAACTCCCGTTTCGGTATTAAGCACAACAAACAATCTCAATAAAGATAAAAGGCATTCAACACACAATCTAACTCATCAAACATGCTCAACTATGTCGGGCTTAACCCCGACCCTAGAAAAATAGACTACTCACTACTCATGATTAAGAAACTAAAAACTTCAATAAAAATAAACATTGAAACAAAACTCAAACTTAAATTAATAACAAAAATATCGTCTTACAGAGAATCAGAAGAAAACCAAAACAAAACAATCACCGAACCACAAACTCGATCAACGAATCTCAGAAACCGTCGTCACCGACCCTCGTCACCGACTTCCGATCCGGCTCTCTCTCCTTCGGCCTTCCTTCTCCTCCAAAACTAGCTCTAAAACTCTACTCCAAAATTAAGCCTCCCCTCTCTATGCTAGATAGAAGGGTATTTATACTAGAAAATCCTAAAAAACTAAAAAGGCTAAAAGATAAAAACTTTCCTAAAAAGATAGAAACAATCTCTAAAAGATAGCAATAAAATCTAGAGAGATATTAAACCCTAAAATACATATTCTAATAACCCATAAAGATTCTAAAAAGATACTCAACCGATACGGAAATAAATTCCCGCTCAGGATCGGTGAATAATAAAATAATACTCCGAAATCTTTCTCTTCGTGGCCTCGTTAATGACCCTTTACAGCCTCGTTAACGAGCCTGGGGTTTTGTTTTCTTCAACACCTCCTCTCGTTTTCTTGAGCTTTGACTTCTTAAATCTTGCACTTTCCCGTCCTTCACTGTGATGATCCAAATTTAGCTCCATCTAGCTCCTTTCCTCGCTAAAACCTGCAAAATACACAAAATAGCGTAGATTCCACCCTTTTCATAGATTTATGCAAAACTAACTAAAAATACTCAAAACTAAACCTAAACTAGACAAAATTAATCCTAATAAGCAAAGAAAACCTATCAAAAACTATACCAAAAATGCGAACATCAAAATACCCCATACTTAGATTGCTTGTCCTCAAGCAATAAACAAGATACTAACCAAAACCAAAACAAATCATGCTTATCAAGACATAGCCATCTTCAAAAAGCAACATCTACACATAAGAAAATTATAGCGAAAGACTATTAACATCCTCACACATATGTGCACTTAAATAGACATAAAATAATACAATCCAACCTCTCAAGGGATATAATGTGTTTCACTCCACTTTCAAGTGTTTGGGCTTATAATATCAATCTCTCAACTCATCATATATACAAAAACTCATAGAAATTGGAACTTATATCACCAATACTCTCCACTCAAGATTTGTCAAAACAAGCAAAGAATCATCAAGATAACTTAGGCTCAATGAAAAACTTCATAGAAGCTTCCATTCGGCCGGGTTGTAATGGGGCTTGGTAATAACAATAGGGAGTGGAAAATATTTTGGTCATGTGGTGCTAATAATATCCGGGAATCAAAGACTCCTAAAAACTCACATCCCACCAAAACTTTCATATAAGATAACCAAACTCACTCTTCTTTATGCACACTCATTTTCACTCACCCATTTATCATCCTAGAAAGTCTCATAATCGAAAATAAAAGAATCTCTTGATATTATTTTTAAACACAAATGCACTTCAACTTTTCCTCTTTCTTTCTCTCTTTTTTTATATTTTTTCTCTTTTCTTTTTCCTTCTTTTTTCTTTTTTTCTTTTTTTTATTCTTCTCGTTGCCTCGTTAACGAACCCAAATCCGGGTCGTTAATGATCCACCGTATACATTTCTTCCCTTTAACACTTAATTGTGCATCTTTTTATCAAGAGACCTTTCTTACATATAATAACAAGAGACTTCCAATCTACCCTCCCCAAATACCCTTTAATTCAAGCAAATAAAAACTCTCTTCTTTTTAACAAAACACAAGACTTTACCTCTCCAATCTAAGTCCTAATTCCCGGATAGGGTCAAGCTTATCTCGGCTAGGGAACAATTTTTGTGGAGCTAAAAATAAAAGGTTTCAGGCCAGAATTGGTTATCAAAAGAAGGAATAATGTAAAGGTAGATAGGGGATAATAGGGCTCATAAAAATAAGTTCTCTATCATATGATCTTCACAAGTAATGAACTAAAAATCTTATAAGGGTCTCGAGAAATAGATAACCATCACAATTCCAAGAGATAATATGCATAAGGAGAGTAAATCACACAAAAAAGAAGAGGGATTATATGATTAAACTAGTGATTGCTATCATCTATGCTATAAGGTAGATTTTGTTGGATTGTATCATCTATGCTATAAAGTATATGTGCTCAATTTCATCTAATGCTATTCTCTTCTAAAAACAATAATTTCAATTTTTAAGAATCCGGCTATACTTTCAAAGACATGTTTGCAAGGAATTATATGATTAAACTAGTGATTGCTATCATAGAACTTTTTAAGAAGGAATATCTATCAATTCTAAACTCTTTTTGGATTTTTAAATTTTTCAATTTTTTGGTTTTTCGATTTAACAAAAGTAACAACTACATAGAACATAAAAACACCTAGGACATAATTTTTCTACTTTCTCCCACCCCATACTTAAAATTACAGTGTCCCCACTGTAAGAAAAATAACAAGAAGAGGGAAAAGAAATAGAAAAAAAAAAAATTAAAAAGCAAAAGAAAGACATAAAACTTACCAAAGTGGAAACAAGGAAAGGAAACTTCATCTTGAGCTTGATCAACGGTTCGGTGGAGGAAAGTAGTGCTCAAAGTTCCCCATGAAGTCATACATCGTCCTCCAACGCTCAGCATCCTCTGCCTCTCTCTGACGTTGCCGCTGGTCCTCCCTCGACATACGAGCGGAATAGACGGTTTCCCATCTATCCATCCTCCGATGAATGTGATCGGTCTGAAGGTGAAGCTGCTGCATCCGTGCAGAAAGATCCTCGGCCCATGGTGGTGGTATACTCGATCTTGCGTACTCGGGATGAGGAGGTGGTGGGTAGTGAGGCTGGAAATGGTCTTGATACATCACCGGGTTGTAAGGCATTAAGCCATATGCATGAGGGTCGACAGGAGCTGGTGGAGGGTCGACAGGAGCTGGCGGCACCTCGTTAACGAAGCTGGTTGCCTCGTTAACAATGTTGGGTGGTGGCTGGAAATGGTCGTTAACGACCCTGGTTGGCTCGTTGACGAAGATGTTGCCTCCTAGTTCCTCCATCTCCATGTCTTCTTCTGTAAAGTTGAGCTCCTCAGTGCGCCCTCGGTGTCGGCTTCCTTGGTGTCATTGCCTACGACCTCGGTATCCTCTTGCTCATCTTCTTCTTCATATTCGTCCACATCGTCCAGCTCAAACCGGGTGTGACATGGTCGAAGCGAGAGCTCATCCTCCGGTTTTGGCTCCAATGGGTAAGGTTGGCCCGTCCACACTTCGTACCAATTCGGTACGTAGAGTAGCTCGTACATGTCGAGGGAAGGTATGACGACTTGATCTCGAACCTTCACTTTGTAGCCTCCCTCGGCTTGCACGAAAATCCCGGCACTATACCAATAGTTCTTGTTGAGGAGTTGAGCGTGGGCCGGTGTGTAGCGGGTGAGATCCACTCCAAGACTTTTAGCCAAGAGGCTAACCAAATTGCCACACTACACCTCCTTGGACTTGTGGGACTTCTCGACATAGTAGAGCCATTCGTACCCCAAATTCAAGGGGCCGGGCTCCTCGAAGAGGATGGTGCGGAAGAAAGCGACCTCCGTCCTTGTAGGCCGGTTCAACTCCTTCTTCGGCCAAAATGTTGCGACGAGGACTCTCAAGATAATCCGGAAGATGGGGTTGACTATGGTTGCCCCAGATAGCGCCGTGGTGGAGGACTTAACCTCTCCGGTGATGTAGCTCCAAGTGCGGGTCACTCGGTAGTCCTTCAAGCTATAGTCTCTAGATGGGTTTGGGAGCTCCAAGATTGCATTGAACTCCGCCATGGTGAAGTTACGGTCCTCGTTACCGAGCCGGAACCGAATGCGTCCCGCCGAGATCTTCGACGAGAAGTTAGTCTCCAAGGTGGCCAAGAACTCGGATGTGAGGGCCGGATAATGTGGCAAGCTCTCTTGCTTCAATAAGTGTGCGGCCCCAAGGATGATAAAGGCGTCCTTGACATCCGTGTAGATGCCCGTAGAGACGGCGCTAGACTTCGAGAACCATCGGGTGTAATGGTCCTTCTCCATAAAATCCCGGTAGCACCGTACTTGGCTTTGACTGCTCAAAATTACATCGTCCACCCGGGGTGGAGATGGAGACCTGTGGTTCCTCCTCTTCTTCTGGGCTCGGGTAGCGGGTCTGCTTGAACTAGCCATGGATCTTACAAAATAATCGAAAATTTTCCAAGATAAGATCCACTCAAAAATAATAGGTACGAGACCCCATACTTGGTCTCAAAATTAACCTCGGAATTATTCATAAACTACCCAATTGGGTTGTTCACGAGTCTGGGCTCGGATCGATCATCTATGAAGTGCAGGGTCGTTAACGAGCCTGGGTGGGTCGTTAACGACCCGCCGAGAGCAAAACCAGAAATTTCCGAAATTAAATCTACCTCTAATTCAGCACAAATCAAGCATGCAATCTTCTATTATTCTCCACAATTCCCTCATTGGGTAAAAGCACCCCATACTTACTCAATTACCCATCCCTAACATGCTAAAAATTTCCCGGAATTTTGACATGCAAAGTTCGAACTTTTAGATCTAGAACAAGAAAAATTCATGCTTTCTTAACTAAAGGGTTACAATAGCTAATCTAACATGAATAAACTTACCTAAAACATGAACAACTAAGCACAGTCAAGAATTTTTAGAACGGAATTTAAGCATGCTCATCGATCTCCCTAAAAATCATGATTCAAGATATGAAATTTAACCCTATAGATAATCAATCATGCAAATTCAAGCAAGGGTTTAGAAATCATACCGGAGAACCGAGAATTAAAAGGACAAGGGTCGGAATCGGGGCGGTTAACGAGCTCGTCGTCGACGATGAATGGCTTTCGAACTCCGGTAACGATGGCGTCTCCGGTGGTTGTTAGCGTGGGATTTCCGACTCGGTGGGAGAGAAGGGAAAGGGGTTTGAGAGAGTTTTGAGTTTGAGAGTGAATGTTTGGAGAGATTGTGGTAGAATTTTGGGAGGGGTAGAAGGGTTTTTATAGGAGGGGTAAGGATAGAGGGGGTGGCGGCTAGGGTTAGAAAAATTAACTAGGTTAGAATTACTTACCTGCCCCGTATTGTGACGAATCGGGTCGTCCGAACTGGGTCGTTAACGACCCTGGGTGGGTCGTTAACGAGCCACCGTAGCCTTCTTGAGTGAATTTCGACCCCTTTTTCCTGAAATCTTTGTTAGATCAAAAATCTTATTTCTATCCTATTTAAAAACTAAAAAAGAAAAATAAAAGAAAGCTTAAGAAATAATCTAAAAGAAAAATAAAAATAAAATAAAATAAAATAAACCTATTCTAAAAAGCGGGTTGCCTCCCGTAAGCGCTATGTTTAACGTCGTTAGCCCGACGAGTTCTCTTGCTAGTCTCATGGTGGTTCATGTCTGGCCATGTTAGGGTCTTGAGATACCTTGCCTGTAGCTTTACTGCCTCTGTGCACTTGAATTGCTAAATTAGGACCTTCTTCTTCTATCAGTAAGCTCGATATCCCTGGGTTATTGGTGTAGTCCGAAAGCCAAGGTGGTTTGGACTTTTCTGTAACCTCTGTAGTAGGGCCTTTGTGCATGGGAGCATCAGTGATCGGCAGATGTGGCTCGGTAGGGACTGTGGTGTCGAGTTCGGGTTGAGTCAACTCTAGTTGTTCCACTCCAATTGGGTCGTTGGCTTTTTGATCTAAATTGAATTCCACCCGTTCCTCTCCTATATCAAAAGTGAGGATTCCCTTACGCACATCAACTCTTGCTCCTGCTGTGGCTAAGAATGGTCGCCCGAGAATTATGGGGACATGAGGGTCTTCAGGCATATCAAGGACAATAAAATCATTCGGTATAAAGAATTTGCCGACTTGAATAGGGTAATCGTCCACTACTCTTGTTGCTTTGACACTTGACCTATCTGCCATGTATAGATTCATGTCTACTGGTTCCAGTGGTCCCATATTGGCTTTAGACCAGATTGAGAGTGGAACAAGACTAGCATTGGCACCAAGATCGCATAAAGCCTTGAACTTGTGGTTGCCTATGCCGATTGTGATTGCAAACCTCCCAGGATCTCCAAGCTTTTCTGGAAGAGCTATGGATCTGACCTCATCCTGCAACTCTATAATAGATCTTTTCCTGCTAAGAATATCTTTCAAAAATTTTGTGTAAGCCGGCATTTCGCTTAGGGCCTCAGCGAATGGGATGGAAATATTAATGCCCTGAAGAATCTTAACGAAACGCTTGAACTTACTCTCAGTAGAGTAAATAGATTTCTTAGTTGGAAATGGAAGAGTTTTCACCATTCTCGGAACCAAGTTAGGCTCGAGAGGTGAGAGTACCGGGTCGACACTGGGGTCGTTCGGTGTCCTCGGCGGGTCGTTACCGACCCTGGTGGGGTCGTTAACTACCCTGGGATTGAGAGGAGGACTCGGTTTAGAAAACTTACCTGGGGTGGGCTCGTCAGGAATCCTCGGAGCCTCGTCATCCTGGCTTGTAGGTTCGGTACTAGCTCTCGCTGGCTCGTTAACGAGCTGGATGGCGAGATCTTGTTCCTCCTTCTCTTCAGCTTGAACTCTCTCCGGTAGTGTCTTCCCGCTTCTAAGGTGTACCGCTGCTATTTGGCCTCCAGGGTTCTCTTCGGGACGACCCGGGAGTTGCCCTTGTGGTCTTGGGATCCGTGCAGCAAGGTCTCCTAGTTGGGAATCAACACTCCTCTTCAAAATATCGAACTCTCCCCATCTTTTATCCAATCCGTTGATGCTCTCTTTAATCTCTTGAACCCATGATGGTGTCTCCTGATGGCCTGGAGGTAGATATGGTGCAGGTCGTCTATCTTGCGGGGGCCCTGTGTAATTATGATTTGTATTCTGATTGCCCCATGATTGATAGTTGTTCGACCTGTCATTATAATTAGGCTGGTTCCTGTAGGGTCCTCTCATGTAATTCATCTCAGCTATCGTCTCAGCGGTTCTAACCTGCTCAATGTTAGTGCAAGCAGAAGTGCTATGCGCAGAAGAACCACATTCTTGACATGATTGAGAGGATTTCAGAAAACTTACCTGTTTCCTCAAACGGTTGACCTCATCTTGTAAGAATTGATTTTTAACATCGGGGTCAACTTCATCTCGATTGGGCACATAGAGACGTTTTTGAGTTTGTGGAGCCTGCTGGGTTCCGTACATAGCATCGTAATTCGCCAGCTTGTCCAACAGTTCCCACGCCTCTGTCGAGTTCATCTCTATAAAACCGCACGCAGTATGCGTGTTGATGCGGTTCTTGGTCTCCGCGTTGATACCCTGGAAAAAGATTTCTTGCAATACATATAAAGGTTGCCCATGAGTAGGAAATTGTCTAAGCATCTCTTTAAATCTTTCCCATGTTTCAACAAATGTCTCATTAGGCAACTGGTGATAAGAGGTGATACGTTTCCTTAACTCCGTTGTCTTAGCAGGAGGGAAAATTTTTGTAAGAAATTGATCATACAAAGCTTTCCAAGTCCTGATAGACTTAGAAGGTAGGCTCTCTAACCAGTTCAGGGCCTTTCCAGTAAGTGACCATCTAAAAGCTTTTAACAGAACATATTCTAGTGAGACACCTTCAGCAGCTATGGTGTCACATAAATCAAGAAAATTTCTAATATGCTCCATAGGGCACTCAGCAGGTTTCCCTTCAAACTGAGCCCGTTTAATCAAGGATATAAATTGAGACTTGATCTCAAAAGGTTTCTCTATCGCAGGAAGCACAATAGGAGATTCTGGCACCCTCAGTTCCGGATGCATGTATTGCTTGGCATTCCTTGAATAGGCGTTTAGCTCTTCTTGCAGTCGAGCCTTGTCTGCATCAGCGCCGTCCTTCTCGGCTTTTAATGCCTCCATCTGGGTCCGGAGGATTTCTAACTCTCGAGCCATCTCTTCAGCTATGGCCATGGCTCGGTTTTCTCGGAGTCGTCGGTGCAGGGAACGTTCGGGTTCTGAGTAATAACTGGAGCTATCAAACTGAAGCCTTCTTCGTCCTACCGGCATACACTGAGAAAACAAACAAAGAAAACAAAAACGGGGTCGGGCTAGTCCCGATCCCAAAGATAAACTAACAACTCGTTGCTTCCCCGGCAACGGCGCCAATTTGTTGATAGGGTTTCTCGGCCAACAAATAAATTTGTAAGTCAAGACCCCGCTGAGTACAGTGGAGTGAGGATCGTTCCACAGGAAGTAAGGTTGTTTGTCTATCAATCTAATAAAAATCAAATAAAATCAAACACAATCACTCACGAGATGCCTCGTTAACGACCTTGTCAGGATCGTTACCGAACCACTGAACACAAATATACCAATTAACGACCTAATAAAATTCTAATTAATACTCGGTACCGAAGCAAGCATTCAGCAACGAAGATTTATCATAAATAATTCAATAAAACAAATATCTAGGATAAGGGACACCACAACATAGCCAAGCATAAGAATTCGTAAGAAGATAAGATCATGCCTTTAAATAGATAGAGTCATCAACTTTCATTGACTTAACAAGTAAATTAATCTATTTTCATAAACTAACTCACTCTATTGCTTGTTTTGGATCTAAAGCTTGAAACTTCCGTTTTCAAACAATATCAACCTTCAAGTTACTAACTTTCTCTTTCAATCAAGTTAAAACTCAAATTACCTCAACTCCCGTTTCGGTATTAAGCACAACAAACAATCTCAATAAAGATAAAAGGCATTCAACACACAATCTTACTCATCAAACATGCTCAACTATGCCGGGCTTAACCCCGACCCTAGAAAAATAGACTACTCACTACTCATGATTAAGAAACTAAAAACTTCAATAAAAATAAACATTGAAACAAAACTAAAACTTAAATTAATAACAAAAATATCGTCTTACAGAGAATCAGAAGAAAACCAAAACAAAACAATCACCGAACCACAAACTCGATCAACGAATCTCAGAAACCGTCGTCACCGACCCTCGTCACCGACTTCCGATCCGGCTCTCTCTCCTTCGGCCTTCCTTCTCCTCCAAAACTAGCTCTAAAACTCTACTCCAAAATTAAGCCTCCCCTCTCTATGCTAGATAGAAGGGTATTTATACTAGAAAATCCTAAAAAACTAAAAAGGCTAAAAGATAAAAACTTTCCTAAGAAGATAGAAACAATCTCTAAAAGATAGAAATAAAATCTAGAAAGATATTAAACCCTAAAATACATATTCTAATAACCCATAAAGATTCTAAGAAGATACTCAACCGATACGGAAATAAATTCCCGCTCAGGATCGGTGAATAATAAAATAATACTCCGAAATCTTTCTCTTCGTGGCCTCGTTAACGACCCTTTACAGCCTCGTTAACGAGCCTGGGGTTTTGTTTTCTTCAACACCTCCTCTCGTTTTCTTGAGCTTTGACTTCTTAAATCTTGCACTTTCCCGTCCTTCACTGTGATGCTCCAAATTTAGCTCCTTTCCTCGCTAAAACCTGCAAAATACACAAAATAGCGTAGATTCCACCCTTTTCATAGATTTATGCAAAACTAACTAAAAATACTCAAAACTAAACCTAAACTAGACAAAATTAATCCTAATAAGCAAAGAAAACCTATCAAAAACTATACCAAAAATGCGAACATCAAAATACCCCCTACTTAGACTTGCTTGTCCTCAAGCAAGTCTAAGTAACAACTAAGACCTACTTTATACAATGGTACAATGGTTCAACTAAGACCAAAAATGCGAACATCAAAATACCGTTTTTGGTCGAAATTAATGCGAGCGATCTCTTATTATTATCACACATACATTAACCTGGTTCACAACTAAGACCTACTTTATACAATGGTTCAAATTTTATGATACGGAGCATAGCAAAGGAATAGAAATGGCACTAGCATAAGTATCTGTACTCTGTACGAATTTGGTAAAATATAATTTATTTATTTTAAAAATAAATTAATTTAATTTTTTATTATTAGAAGAGAAATGCACATATATATGGGTACAAAATTTTAAATTAATATGCTTTTTAGATAAACTAAATATATTAATTAATAGGATTGAAATTTCCATCTATAAGAATTTGTTAGAGGGAATTTGGATATATGGATAAGAATTACTTAGGATATGATAATGGATAGCATTGAGAAATTACTAATTAATCACTAGTTTGCAAAAATCAGGAATTTGTCCGTTATAGAATCTTGTTAGTTGTGATATCTTAATGGAAGGGAATAAAACCAAACCAAATCAGATATTAATTATAATGAAATTATATTTCTATATAATTAAATTAAATATTTAAGGGGACGATTTTTTGATCAAGATATTTAAATATGTAGAGTATATAGCAGGACATTTTTGATTAATATGTTTTTTAGATAAACACTAAATTTATTAATTAAGTACGTAGTAGATAGAAAAGATCACTAATTTTTTTTATCAAGATATTTAAGTACGTAGAGTATATAGCAGGATTTTGATTGTAATATATATTTTTGATTTTTGATTTTCATTTGTTCTTATCCTTTTGTTTAGATTTAAGTACGTAGAAGGTACAAAAGATCACTAACAAATCATATATAGGTGATTTGAATAGATTAATAATAAATAAATATTATTATTGGAGGATTAAATAAATCTAAATTAACAAAAGGATAAGAACAAATGAATTTACAAAAAATTTTAATTAGGGTTTAATGGGTTATTAAATTTTATGATTGAATTATTTTTTTCTTAGTCTTGATGACATGGCGTCAAATGTGCGACACATAAGCAAATTGAATTACATGCTGACATGGATTGATGTTCGCATTTTTGGTATAGTTTTTGATAGGTTTTCTTTGCTTATTAGGATTAATTTTGTCTAGTTTAGGTTTAGTTTTGAGTATTTTTAGTTAGTTTTGCGTAAATCTATGAAAAGGGTGGAATCTACGCTATTTTGTGTATTTTGCAGGTTTTAGCGAGGAAAGGAGCTAAATGGAGCTAAATTTGGAGCATCACAGTGAAGGACGGGAAAGTGCAAGATTTAAGAAGTCAAAGCTCAAGAAAACGAGAGGAGGTGTTGAAGAAAACAAAACCCCAGGCTCGTTAACGAGGCTGTAAAGGGTCGTTAACGAGGCCACGAAGAGAAAGATTTCGGAGTATTATTTTATTATTCACCGATCCTGAGCGGGAATTTATTTCCGTATCGGTTGAGTATCTTTTTCGAATCTTTATGGGTTATTAGAATATGTATTTTAGGGTTTAATATCTTTCTAGATTTTATTTCTATCTTTTAGAGATTGTTTCTATCTTTTTAGGAAAGTTTTTATCTTTTAGCCTTTTTAGTTTGTTAGGATTTTCTAGTATAAATACCCTTCTATCTAGCATAGAGAGAGGAGGCTTAATTTTGGAGTAGAGTTTTAGAGCTAGTTTTGGAGGAGAAGGAAGGCCGAAGGAGAGAGAGCCGAATCGGAAGTCGGTGACGAGGTTCGGTGACGAAGGTTTCCGAGATTCGTTGATCGAGTTTGTGGTTCGGTGATTGTTTTGTTTTGGTTTTCTTCTGATTCTCTGTAAGACGATATTTTTGTTATTAACTTAAGTTTGAGTTTTGTTTCAATGTTTATTTTTATTGAAGTTTTTAGTTTCTTAATCATGAGTAGTGAGTAGTCTATTTTTCTAGGGTCGGTGTTAAGCCCGGCATAGTTGAGCATGTTTGATGAAGTAAGATTGTGTGTTGAATGCCTTTTATCTTTATTGAGATTGTTTGTTGTGCTTAATACCGAAACAGGAGTTGAGGTAATTTGAGTTTTAACTTGATTGAAAGAGAAAGTTAGTAACATGAAGGTTGATATTGTTTGAAAACGGAAGTTTCAAGCTTTAGATCCAAAACAAGAAATTGAGTGAGTTAGTTTATGAAAATAGATTAATTTACTTGTCAAGTCAATGAAAGTTGATGACTCTATCTATTTAAAGGCATGATCTTATCTTCTTACGAATTCTTATGCTTGGCTATGTTGTGGTGTCCCTTATCCTAGATATTTGTTTTATTGAATTATTTCTGATAAATCTTCGTTGCTGAATGCTTGCTTCGGTACCGAGTATTAATTAGAATTTTATTAGGTCGTTAATTGGTATTTTTGTGTTCGGTGGTTCGGTAACGATCCTGACAAGGTCGTTAACGAGGCATCTCGTGAGTGATTGTGTTTGATTTTATTTGATTTTTATTAGATTGATAGACAAACAACCTTGCTTCCTGTGGAACGATCCTGACTCCACTGTACTCAGCGGGGTCTTGACTTACAAATTTATTTGTTGGCCGAGAAACCCTATCAACAAATTGGCGCAGATGCCGGGGAAGCAACGAGTTGTTAGTTATCTTTGGGATCGGGACTAGCCCGACCCCGTTTTTGTTTTTAATTTTTTTTGTTTTCTTTTTTTGTTTTCTCAGTGTATGCCGGTAGGACGAAGAAGGCTTCAGTTTGATAGCTCCAGTTATTACTCAGAACCCGAACGTTCCCTGCACCGATGACTCCGAGAAAACTGAGCCATGGCCACAACTGAAGAAATGGCTCGAGAGTTAGAGATCCTCCGGACCCAGATGGAGGCATTAAAAGCCGAGAAGGACGGCGCTGATGCAGACAAGGCTCGACTGCAAGAAGAGCTAAACGCCTATCCAAGGAAATCCAAGCAATACATGCATCCGGAACTGAGGGTGCCAGAATCTCCTATTGTTCTTCCTGCGATAGAGAAACCTTTTGAGATCAAGTCTCAATTTATATCCTTGATTAAACGGGCTCAGTTTGAAGGGAAACCTGCTGAGTGCCCTATGGAGCATATTAGAAATTTTCTTGATTTATGTGACACCATAGCTGCTGAAGGTGTCTCACTAGAATATGTTCTGTTAAAAGCTTTTAGATGGTCACTTACTGGAAAGGCCTTGAACTGGTTAGAGAGCCTACCTTCTAAGTCTATCAAGACTTGGAAAGCTTTGTATGATCAATTTCTTACAAAAATTTTCCCTCCTTCTAAGACAACGGAGTTAAGGAAACGTATCACCTCTTATCACCAGTTGCCTAATGAGACATTTGTTGAAAATGGGAAAGATTTAAAGAGATATTAGACAATGCCCTACTCATGGGCAACCTTTATATGTATTGCAAGAAATCTTTTTCCAGGGTATCAACGCGGAGACCAAGAACCGCATCAACACGCATACTGCGTGCGGTTTTATAGAGATGAACCCGACAGAGGCGTGGGAACTGTTGGACAAGCTGGCGAATTACGATGCTATGTACGGAACCCAGCAGGCTCCACAAACTCAAAAACGTCTCTATGTGCCCAATCGAGATGAAGTTGACCCCGATGTTAAAAATCAATTCTTACAAGATGAGGTCAACCGTTTGAGGAAATAGGTAAGTTTTCTGAAATCCTCTCAATCATGTCAAGAATGTGGTTCTTCTGCGCATAGCACTTCTGCTTGCACTAACATTGAGCAGGTTAGAACCGCTGAGACGATAGCTGAGATGAATTACATGAGAGAACCCTACAGGAACTAGCCTAATTATAATGACAGGTCGAACAACTATCAATCATGGGGCAATCAGAATACAAATCATAATTACACAGGGCCCCCACAAGATAGACGACCTGCACCATATCGACCTCCAGGCCATCAGGAGACACCATCATGGGTTCAAGAGATTAAAGAGAGCATCAACAGATTGGATAAAAGATGGGGAGAGTTCGATATTTGGAAGAGGAGTGTTGATTCCCAAATAGGAGACCTTGCTGCACGGATCCCAAGACCACAAGGGCAACTCCCGGGTCGTCCCGAAGAGAACCCTAGAGGCCAAATAGCTGCGGTACACCTTAGAAGCGGGAAGACACTACCGGAGAGAGTTCAAGCTGAAGAGAAGGAGGAACAAGATCTCGCCAGCCAGCTCGTTAACGAGCCAGCGAGAGCTAGTACCGAACCTACAAGCCAGGATGACGAGGCTCCGAGGATTCCTGACGAGCCCACCCCAGGTAAGTTTTCTAAACCGAGTCCTCCTCTCAATCCCAGTGTAGTTAACGACCCCACCAGGGTCGGTAACGACCCGCCGAGGACACCGAACGACCCCAGTGTCGACCCAGTACTCTCACCTCTCGAGCCTAACTTGGTTCCGAGAATGGTGAAAACTCTTCCATTTCCAACTAAGAAATCTATGGATTCTACTGAGAGTAAGTTCAAGCGTTTCGTTAAGATTCTTCAGGGCATTAATATTTCCATCCCATTCGCTGAGGCCCTAAGCGAAATGCCGGCTTACACAAAATTTTTGAAAGATATTCTTAGTAGGAAAAGATCTATTATAGAGCTGCAGGATGAGGTCAGATCCATAGCTCTTCCAGAAAAGCTTGGAGATCCTGGGAGGTTTGCAATCACAATCGGCATAGGCAACCACAAGTTCAAGGCTTTATGCGATCTTGGTGCCAATGCTAGTCTTGTTCCACTCTCAATCTGGTCTAAAGCCAATATGGGACCACTGGAACCAGTAGACATGAATCTATACATGGCAGATGGGTCAAGTGTCAAAGCAACAGGAGTAGTGGACGATTACCCTATTCAAGTCGGCAAATTCTTTATACCGAATGATTTTATTGTCCTTGATATGCCTGAAGACCCTCATGTCCCCATAATTCTCGGGCGACCATTCTTAGCCACAGCAGGAGCAAGAGTTGATGTGCGTAAGGGACTCCTCACTTTTGATATAGGAGAGGAACGGGTGGAATTCAATTTAGATCAAAAAGCCAACGACCCAATTGGAGTGGCACAACTAGAGTTGACTCAACCCGAACTCTACACCACAGTCCCTACCCAGCCACATCTGTCGATCACTGATGCTCCCATGCACAAAGGCCCTACTACAGAGGTTACAGAAAAGTCCAAACCACCTTGGCTTTCGGACTACACCAATAACCCAGGGATATCGAGCTTACTAATAGAAGAAGAAGGTCCTAATTTAGCAATTCAAGTGCACAGAGGCAGTAGAGCTACAGGCAAGGTATCTCAAGACCCTAACATGGCCAGACATGAACCACCATGAGACTAGCAAGAGAGCTCGTCAGGCTAACGACGTTAAACATAGCGCTTACGGGAGGCAACCCGCTTTTTAGAATAGGTTTATTTTATTTTATTTTATTTTTATTTTTCTTTTAGATTATTTCTTAAGCTTTCTTTTATTTTTCTTTTTTAGTTTTTAAATAGGATAGAAAAAAGATTTTTGAGCTAACAAAGATTTCAGGAAAAAGGGGTCGAAATTCACTCAAGAAGGCTACGGTGGCTCGTTAACGACCCACCCAGGGTCGTTAACGACCCAGTTCGGACGACCCGATTCGTCACAATACGGGGCAGGTAAGTAATTCTCACCTAGTTAATTTTTCTAACCCTAGCCGCCACCCCCTCTATCCTTACCCCTCCTATAAAAACCCTTCTACCCCTCCCAAAATTCTACCACAATCTCTCCAAACATTCACTCTCAAACCCAAAACTCTCTCAAACCCCTTTCCCTTCTCTCCCACCGAGTCAGAAATCCCACGCTAACGACCACCGGAGACGCCATCGTTACCGGAGTTTGAAAGCCATTCACCGTCGACGACGAGCTCGTTAACCGCCTCGATTCCGACCCTTGTCCTTTTAATTCTCGGTTCTCTGGTATGATTTCTAAACCCTTGCTTGAAATTGCATGATTGATTATCTATAGGGTTAAATTTCATATCTTGAATCATGATTTTTAGGGAGATCGATGAGCATACTTAAATTCCGTTCTAAAAATTCTTGATTGTGCTTAGTTGTTCATGTTTTAGGTAAGTTTATTCATGTTAGATTAGCTATTGTAACCCTTTAGTTAAGAAAGCATGAATTTTTCTTGTTCTAGATCTAAAAGTTCGAACTTTGCATGTCAAAATTCCGGGAAATTTTTAGCATGTTAGGGATGGGTAATTGAGTAAGTATGGGGTGCTTTTACCCAATGAGGGAATTGTGGAGAATAATAGAAGATTGCATGCTTGATTTGTGCTGAATTAGAGGTAGATTTAATTTCGGAAATTTCTGGTTTTGCTCTCGGCGGGTCGTTAACGACCCACCCAGGCTCGTGAACAACCCAATTGGGTAGTTTATGAATAATTCCGAGGTTAATTTTGAGACCAAGTATGGGGTTTCGTACCTATTATTTTTTAGTGGATCTTATCTTGGAAAATTTTCGATTATTTTGTAGGATCCATGGCTAGTTCAAGCAGACCCGCTACCGAGCCCAGAAGAAGAGGAGGAACCACAGGTCTCCATCTCCACCCCGGGTGGACGATGTGATTTTGAGCAGTCAAAGCCAAGTACGGCGCTACCGGGATTTTATGGAGAAGGACCATTACACCCGATGGTTCTCGAAGTCTAGCGCCGTCTCTACGGGCATCTACACGGATGTCAAGGACGCCTTTATCATCCTTGGGGCCGCACACTTATTGAAGCAAGAGAGCTTGCCACATTATCCGGCCCTCACATCCGAGTTCTTGGCCACCTTGGAGACCAACTTCTCGTCGAAGATCTCGGCGGGACGCATTCGGTTTCGGCTCGGTAACGAGGACCGTGACTTCACCATGGCGGAGTTCAATGCAATCTTGGAGCTCCCAAACCCATCTAGAGACTATAGCTTGAAGGACTACCGAGTGACCCGCACTTGGAGCTACATCACCGGAGAGGTTCAGTCCTCCACCGTGGCGCTATCCGGAGCAACCATAATCAACCCCATCTTCCGGATTATCTTGAGAGTCCTCGCCGCAACATTTTGGCCGAAGAAGGAGTTGAACCGGCCTACAAGGACGGAGGTCGCTTGCTTCCGCACCATCCTCTTCGAGGAGCCCGACCCCTTGAATTTGGGGTACGAATGGCTATACTATGTCGAGAAGTCCCACAAGTCCAAGGAGGTGTGGTGTGGCAATTTGGTTAGCCTCTTGGCTAAAAATCTTGGAGTGGATCTCACCCGCTACACACCGGCCCACGCTCAACTCCTCAACAAGAACTATTGGTATAGTGCCGGGATTTTCGTGCAAGCCGAGGGAGGCTACAAAGTGAAGGTTCGAGATCAAGTCGTCATACCTTCCCTCGACATGTACGAGCTACTCTACGTACCGAATTGGTACGAAGTGTGGATGGGCCAGCCTTACCCATTGGAGCCAAAACCGGAGGATGAGCTCTCGCTTCGACCATGTCACACCCGGTTTGAGCGGGACGATGTCGACGAATATGAAGAAGAAGATGAGCAAGAGGATACCGAGGTCCTAGGCAATGACACCAAGGAAGCCGACACCGAGGGCGGCACTGAGGAGCTCAACTTTACAAAAGAAGACATGGAGATGGAGGAATTAGGAGGCAACATCTTCGTCAACGAGCCAACCACGGTCGTTAACGACCATTTCCAGCCACCACCCAACACTGTTAACGAGGCAACCAGCTTCATTAACGAGGTGCCGCAAGCTCCTGTCGACCCTCCACCAGCTCCTGTCGACCCTCATGCATATGGCTTAATGCCTTACAACCCGGTGATGTATCAAGACCATTTCCAGCCTCACTACCCACCACCTCCTCAGCCCGAGTACGCAGGATCGAGTATACCACCACCATGGGCCGAGGATCTTTTTGCACGGATGCAACAGCTTCACCTTCAGACCGATCACATTCATCGGAGGATGGATAGATGGGAAACCGTCTATTCCGCTCGTATGTCGAGGGAGGACGAGCGGCAACGTCAGAGAGAGGCGGATGATGCTGAGCGTTGGAGGACGATGTATGACTTCATTGGGCACTTTGAGCACTATTTTCCTCCACCGAACCGTTGATCAAGCTCAAGATGAAGTTTCCTTTCCTTGTTTCCACTTTTGTAAGTTTTATGTCTTTCTTTTTCTTTTTAATTTTTTGTTTTCTTTTCTATTTCTTTTCCCTCTTCTTGTTATTTTTCTTACAGTGGGGACACTGTAATTTTAAGTATGGGGTGGGAAGAAAGTAGAAAAATTATGTCCTAGGTGTTTTTATGTTCTATGTAGTTGTTACTTTTGTTAAATCGAAAAACCAAAAAATTGAAAAATTTAAAAATCCAAAAAAAGTTTAGAATTGATAGATATTCCTTCTTAAAAAGTTCTATGATAGCAATCACTAGTTTAATCATATAATTCCTTGCAAACATGTCTTTGAAAGTATAGCCGGATTCTTAAAAATTGAAATTATTGTTTTTAGAAGAGAATAGCATTAGATGAAATTGAGCACATATACTTTATAGCATAGATGATGCAATCCAACAAAATCTACCTTGTGAGAAATTTTTGGCCTTATAGGGAGAACATTTATAAATCCCTCTTCTTTTTTGTGTGATTTACTCTCCTTATGCATATTATCTCTTGGAATTGTGATGGTTATCTATTTCTTGAGACCCTTATAAGATTTTTAGTTCATTACTTGTGAAGATCATATGATAGAGAACTTATTTTTATGAGCCCTATTATCCCCTATCTACCATTACATTATTCCTTCTTTTGATAACCAATTCTGGCCTGAAACCTTTTATTTTTAGCTCCACAAAAATTGTTCCCTAGCCCAGATAAGCTTGACCCTATCCGGGAATTAGGACTTAAATTGGAGAGGTAAAGTCTTGTGTTTTGTTAAAAAGAAGAGAGTTTTTATTTGCTTGAATTAAAGGGTATTTGGGGAGGGTAGATTGGAAGTCTCTTGTTATTATATGTAAGAAAGGTCTCTTGATAAAAAGATGCACAATTAAGTGTTAAAGGGAAGAAATGTATACGGTGGATCGTTAACGACCCGGATTTGGGTTCGTTAACGAGGCAGCGAGAAGAATAAAAAAAAAATAAAAAAAATAAAAAAGAAGGAAAAAGAAAAGAGAAAAAATATAAAAAAAGAGAGAAAGAAAGAGGAAAAGTTGAAGTGCATTTGTGTTTAAAAATAATATCAAGAGATTCTTTTATTTTCGATTATGAGACTTTCTAGGATGATAAATGGGTGAGTGAAAATGAGTGTGCATAAAGAAGAGTGAGTTTGGTTATCTTATATGAAAGTTTTGGTGAGATGTGAGTTTTTAGGAGTCTTTGATTCCCGGATATTATTAGCACCACATGACCAAAATATTTTCCACTCCCTATTGTTATTACCAAACCCCATTACAACCCGGCCGAATGGAAGCTTCTATGAAGTTTTTCATTGAGCCTAAGTTATCTTGATGATTCTTTGCTTGTTTTGACAAATCTTGAGTGGAGAGTATTGGTGATATAAGTTCCAATTTCTATGAGTTTTTGTATATAGGATGAGTTGAGAGATTGATATTATAAGCCCAAACACTTGAAAGTGGAGTGAAACACATTATATCCCTTGAGAGGTTGGATTGTATTATTTTATGTCTATTTAAGTGCACATCTGTGTGAGGATGTTAATAGTCTTTCGCTATAATTTTCTTATGTGTAGATGTTGCTTTTTGAAGATGGCTATGTCTTGATAAGCATGATTTGTTTTGGTTTTGGTTAGTATCTTGTTTATTGCTTGAGGACAAGCAAGTCTAAGTATGGGGTATTTTGATGTTCGCATTTTTGGTATAGTTTTTGATAGGTTTTCTTTGCTTATTAGGATTAATTTTGTCTAGTTTAGGTTTAGTTTTGAGTATTTTTAGTTAGTTTTGCATAAATCTATGAAAAGGGTGGAATCTACGCTATTTTGTGTATTTTGCAGGTTTTAGCGAGGAAAGGAGCTAAATGGAGCTAAATTTGGAGCATCACAGTGAAGGACGGGAAAGTGCAAGATTTAAGAAGTCAAAGCTCAAGAAAACGAGAGGAGGTGTTGAAAAAAACAAAACCCCAGGCTCGTTAACGAGGCTGTAAAGGGTCGTTAACGAGGCCACGAAGAGAAAGATTTCGGAGTATTATTTTATTATTCACTGATCCTGAGCGGGAATTTATTTCCGTATCGGTTGAGTATCTTTTTAGAATCTTTATGGGTTATTAGAATATGTATTTTAGGGTTTAATATCTCTCTAGATTTTATTTCTATCTTTTAGAGATTGTTTCTATCTTTTTAGGAAAGTTTTTATCTTTTAGCCTTTTTAGTTTTTTAGGATTTTCTAGTATAAATACCCTTCTATCTAGCATAGAGAGAGGAGGCTTAATTTTGGAGTAGAGTTTTAGAGCTAGTTTTGGAGGAGAAGGAAGGCCGAAGGAGAGAGAGCCGAATCGGAAGTCGGTGACGAGGTTCGGTGACGAAGGTTTCCGAGATTCGTTGATCGAGTTTGTGGTTCGGTGATTGTTTTGTTTTGGTTTTCTTCTGATTCTCTGTAAGACGATATTTTTGTTATTAACTTAAGTTTGAGTTTTGTTTCAATGTTTATTTTTATTGAAGTTTTTAGTTTCTTAATCATGAGTAGTGAGTAGTCTATTTTTCTAGGGTCGGGGTTAAGCCCGGCATAGTTGAGCATGTTTGATGAAGTAAGATTGTGTGTTGAATGCCTTTTATCTTTATTGAGATTGTTTGTTGTGCTTAATACCGAAACGGGAGTTGAGGTAATTTGAGTTTTAACTTGATTGAAAGAGAAAGTTAGTAACTTGAAGGTTGATATTGTTTGAAAACGGAAGTTTCAAGCTTTAGATCCAAAACAAGCAATTGAGTGAGTTAGTTTATGAAAATAGATTAATTTACTTGTCAAGTCAATGAAAGTTGATGACTCTATCTATTTAAAGGCATGATCTTATCTTCTTACGAATTCTTATGCTTGGCTATGTTGTGGTGTCCCTTATCCTAGATATTTGTTTTATTGAATTATTTCTGATAAATCTTCGTTGTTGAATGCTTGCTTCGGTACCGAGTATTAATTAGAATTTTATTAGGTCGTTAATTGGTATTTTTGTGTTCGGTGGTTCGGTAACGATCCTGAAAAGGTCGTTAACGAGGCATCTCGTGAGTGATTGTGTTTGATTTTATTTGATTTTTATTAGATTGATAGACAAACAACCTTGCTTCCTGTGGAACGATCCTAACTCCACTGTACTCAGCGGGGTCTTGACTTACAAATTTATTTGTTGGCCGAGAAACCCTTTCAACATATATCATAGAGGTGACTTCTTTAGTATCTATACCAGTATATAGCAGGATTTTGATTGTAATATATATTTTTGATTTTTTATTTTCATTTGTTCTTATCCTTTTGTTTAGATTTAAGTACGTAGAAGATACAAAAGATCACTAACAAATCATATATAGGTGATTTGAATAGATTAATAATAAATAAATATTATTATTGGAGGATTAAATAAATCTAAATTAACAAAAGAAAAAGAGCAAATGAATTTACAAATTTTTTTAATTAGAGTTTAATGGGTTATTAAATTTTATGATTGAATTATTTTTTTCTTAGTCTTGATGACATGACGCCAAATGTGAGACACATAAATAAATTAAATTACATGCTGACATGTGTCATAGAGGTGACTTCTTTATTATAGGTATGGATTAGGTGCGAAAGTTACGCTTGGAATGGATCATGTGCATAGCCAGCTAATTACTTGCATTCCCTAGTTCATTCAATGGGTCAGAGGAATATACACGGTTCGGTGATGGATGCTCAACTCTATGAGCAAGGAAATCTTACAATAGTTCGTCTATGTTGACTCAAACCGGCTTAGGGAAGAACAAAGAGAGCAATTTGAATAGATTAATGGGCCATTGGTTTTTCAACCAATAAAACCCATATAGAGCTCTATGTTGTACACGAAACTCAAAAGAATTTGGGATATGAGCTTGAAGTTTAGGAAGGATCGCGTCCGTTTGTTTGTGGAGTGCTGGAAAACTATGGATGCACGTGGAGTCCTTAAAAAGGTGCTAGAGTGACAAGAACATATTTATGTAGTTCCTCATGAGTCTCAATGATTGTTAATATATATTTGTAAATTGTTCATTATTTGTATATATTCTTTATCTTATCAGTTTAGATTTTATTCTGATAGTATTTTATTCCTGATCTCAAGGGATTAGTTTGTAACTATATTCTCCTTATATACGTAATCAATAGAAAATCAGAGGCATCAGTTTTCCTCACCAAAATCACAGTGTTTACATGGTATCAGCCTGACCAACGGTCCTCTCGATCAATGGCCTCGCAACAACCTACCTCTCCCACGCAACTCTTGTTTTCCGCTTCGTTTGATGGATCTCAACCAAATATCCATCTCTTGAACTTTGCGATTCGTCTGGATCACACCAACTATTCGTTATGGCGCAACACGGTCTGCTCCGCTTTGGAAGCTTTTGAACTCACCTCCTTCCTGGCCCCAACGAGTCTGCCTTCGGCCACCATCACAGACCCGGCTGCCATGCTTTCACCGGCGTCTTGTGTCTCCACTGAGGCTGCAATCGCGGCGCTGACTTCCACATCTTCGTCCGGCGAACAGTCCCATCCTCAGGTTCGAAATCCAGCATACTTGGCTTGGGTTCGCAAAGACCGCCTTGTTTTTTTTATGGATCCACTCTAATCTCACTACCCCGCTGCACGGGCATGTGGCTCATGCTAACACCACTGTCGAGACTTGGGCAATTCTCCATCGTAGGGCCCGGAAAAGCTATCTTTGCCATCAGCTTCAAACCATGTCGAAGGGTTCTTTGTCGGTCTTGGACTATGTGGAGAAGAAACGCGCTCTCACCAATGAACTTGCAGAGTGTCTCTATGTTGTTTGCGACAATGACATGGTGACCTACATTCTTCAAGGAATGGGTTCTCAGTTTGCCTCTTTTCGCACTGTGTTGGAAGGGTTTCGTGACAACAAATAAATTTATAATCAAGACCCCGCTGTGTATAGCGAAGTTAGGTTCGTCCACGGGAGAAAGTCATATACCAAATTTTGTTACTTAGAGCGCAAGCAAGAGAGAAAAGCAAGGATTTTTATATCAAGGACGAGAAATTCTAAGGTTTAGGTACAACAACAATTATGCACGCCAAAGCTAATGAAACATAAAGATCATGCTTTTATCACATAAAGGTGTCAACTTTCGTCAACCTAAGCAAGTAATCAACTAAATTTCGTTCAATCAATAAACTTACTGTCTAATCTCTTCTACTTCAACTAGGATAGATCCGCTTTCGCTTCAAAACCCTAAATTGACTATTCTGATTCAAGGTTTCCGCTTTCACTTCAACTATGAATGAGAAATTCCCTTCAACTTTCATTTTAAGGATTAAGAACAAGAGAATTAACTCATGCAATAAAAAAAATCAAGACATGATCATAAACAAGCATGCACAACCATTTTTGGGTTTAACTCCAACCTTAGAAGGAGAGACTACTCACTAATCATCATTGAAAACAAAACAATTGAATTAAGAAAGAAAGGCTTACAAACTGAATTCAAAATGAAACTTGTCCTCCAAGCAATCTTCTCTACTCTCTCCTCTCCACACACCTCACCTCTCTCTCTCTCTCTCTCTCTCTCTCTCTCTCTCTCTCTCTCTCTCTCTACTCTTTACTCTATCTAACTTGAATGATAAGAAAACTAAAGTGGGAATAAGAGAATCTATCTAAGAGCTATCTCTAAGGAAATAAATCTTCTTATAAGATATATCCCTTCTATCTATCTAAGGACATAAAAGATATAAGATAAAAGTCTTTTAATTGCACCAACTCGGTCTTCGCTACGATCCAGAGTGCCTCGGTACCGACCCTGTTACCCTCGGTACTGAGCCTGTTCAGCACTGAAAACAGCCTAGAGTAAAACTTCCATAGCAGGTTCGTTACATCTCCGTTTGACTTGACTCTTTTTCCTATGTCTTTGTAACAAATTTCTCTATTTCTTTCCAAGCTCAAAATTGATTCTTCACTTCTTTATTTGAGTTCTTTTCTTTGGCCGTCACTTTATTCTTGAGTGCTATCTTTAAGTGTTTTCCTCCTTTCTTCAAAATATGCTTCAAAACAGCTTCAAAACCTATAAAAACACCACCAAAGCTTTTATAGACTCCATATATTAAGAAAATATGAAAACCTACACAAATGACTCAAACCAAAACACAAAACTAAAGAAAAAGACTCAAAGACATTAAAAATACACCCTAAAAACATTACTAAAAAGGCGGATATCAAAAATACTTCATACGTAGACTTGCTTGTCCTCAAGCAATCAACTAGACAAGAATCAAAACCAACAATACGTATATCAAGTCCATGCCCTCATAAAAAAACATCATAAGCGCAAGTAGAAAATAGACAAGTGAATCTAACATCATCACACATATATACAACCTCAAGTAAAAGCCAATACAAATCCAACCTCACAAGGGTTATGTGTTTCACTCTACTCTCAAGTTTTTAGGCTTTGAATAACAACTCTCAACTCAATCCAATATACAAAAATCAACATAGTCATTGTTACTTATATCACCAAACTCTCCACCAGAGATGTCAAAACACAAAAAAAAAATCATCAAGAGAACTTAGGCTCAATGAAAAACTTCATAGAAGCTTCCGTTCGGCTGGGTTGTAATGGGGCTTTGTAATAAAAAAAAGGTATGGAAATATTTTGGCTATGTGGTGCTAATAATATCCGAGAATAAAGTCATTGTTACTTATATCACCAAACTCTCCACCAGAGATGTCAAAACACAAAAAAATCATCAAGAGAACTTAGGCTCAATGAAAAACTTCATAGAAGCTTCCATTCGGCTGGGTTGTAATGGGGCTTGGTAATAACAAAAAGGTATGGAAATATTTTGGCTATGTGGTGATAATAATATCCGAGAATAAAGACTCCTAAAACTCACACATTCTCACCAAAACTCTGATAAATGAACATACCAAACTCACTCAAACTTATGCACACTCTCTTATTCATTCTACCCTTTAAATATCCCAACAAACTTGCTCAAAAACACAAGGAAATTTGGCTCATGCACACTTTTACTATTCAACTCTTTTTTGGATTTTTTTCATCTTCATTTTTTTCTACTCGGAAGTTCGGTCCAACCCTACCAGGGTCGGTAACGAGTTCTGATTTTGCTTTTCTTTCCTCTACTTTTTTTTCTTTACTTCCTTCTTCTTTCATTCTTAACTATTTTGTAAGTGCATTCAGGGAACCAAACTCCTTTTACATGATAAACAGCAAGACTTTTACTATACCCAACCCATATTACCCCACACTTGAACCAACATAATCTCACTCAACAAAACTATCACAATAACCAACACTAAGTCCTAATCCTCGGATAAGGTCAAGCTTCATCGGCTAGGGAATAACTTTGTGGAGCTACAAATAAAAGGCTTAAGGCTCAAATTGGCTTCAAAAAGAGGATAATGATAAGGAATGTATGCAGCAGCTGAACTTGCAGCAGACACAACTCCAACAACAGATGAGCCACTGGGAGGATGTGTACTCAGCTCGCATGGCCCTTGAAGATGCCCGACAACAAAGAGCTGACGCTCATTGGTTGATGATGGAGTAGTGTGTGACAGTTGATGAGGAGCGTTGGCGGACGATGTACCAGTTTATGGGCAACTTTGAGCACTAAACTTCCCACCACCAAACTAGTGAGGAGTTCACTTTCAGGAAGTTTCTTCTGCTTCGAGAGTGTCTTGTGAGTTTCTTTCTTTTCTCTATCTTTTCTTATAATTTTCTTTATTACAGTCGGGACACTGTAATTTTAAGTATGGGGTAGGGAGGGAAAAGAAAACTTGTTTGTTTGTTTGTTTTTGTTAGTTTGTCCTGTTCTTTGTTTTAGTTGTCCTTGTTTTTAAAAATAAAAACAATCACAAAAAATTGAAAAAATTGAAAAATCCAAAAAAAAATTTAGAACAGATGAGTACCCTTATCTTATGGTTCTATGATAGTTAATTGCTTGCATGATCATGTAATTTCCTTTTAGCATGTTTTTGATAGTATAGCCTGAGTCTTATGATGAATTTGTTTTTTTATAGAAAAATAGCATATGATGAAATCGAGCATGTATAACTGTTAGCATAAGTAGTTACAATCCAATAAAAAAAATTGACCTTGTGAGTTCTTATTTTTAGCCTTGATTTTTCATGTGTGATTTCCTCTCTTTATGTATATTATCTTTTGGAATTGTGATGGTTATCTATTTTTCAAGACTTGTATAAGATTTTTAGTTCATTACTTGTGAAAGTCATATGATAGAGAACTTATTTTTCATGAGCCCTATTAATCCATATCCACCCTTACATTACCCTTGTTTTGATAGCCAATTTGAGCTTTAGCCTTTTTGTTGTAACTCCACAAAATTATCCCTAGCCGAGATAAGCTTGACCCTATTTGGGGATTAGGACTTAGTTGGAGAGGAGTTGTTTTGTAGAGTGCAAAGTATGTGTTGGTTAAAAATAAAGGTTTGGTGGGGTAGATTGGAAGTCTCTTGTTTTAAATTATGTAAAAGGTCTCTTCGTTAAAAGAATGCACAGAGAAGAAAGGAATATTAGGTTCGATACCAACCTATGTGGGCTCGGTACCGAAGGAAGAAAAGAAGAGCAAAAATATAGCTCGTTACTGACCCTCTCTGGTCGGTACCGAGGTATGTCGAGAAAAAAAAGAAGAAAGAATGTAGAAAAGAAGAAAAAAAAGTAAAGAAAGAATAAGGAAAATGTACATTGCTTAGAAGTTTAAATCCGATCCAAGGGATTCTGTAAGTTTTTATGAGGCTTTCTAGGATTTTAATGGTGAGTGAAACAAAGTGCATAATGTTTAAGTGAGTTTGGTATGTTTTTATGAGAGTTTTGATGTTATGTGAGTTCTTAGGAGTCTTTCATTCCCGGATATGATTAGCACCACATGACCAAAATATTTCCACATCTATTTGTCGTTACCAAGCCCCATTACAACCCAACCGAATGAAAGATTCTTTGAAGTTTTTCATTGAGCCTAAGTTCTCTTGATGATTTTTGCTTGTTTTGACAAATCTTTCGTGGAGAGTTTTGTGATATAAGTTCCAATTTCTATGAGTTTTTGCATATAAGATTGAGTTGAGAGATGAATTTATAGCCCAAACACATGAGAGTTGAGCGAAACACTTTATCCTTGGTGAGGTTGGATTGTAGTTGCTTATGTCTATTGGTGCTCATATATGTGTGTTAACGTGAATAGTCATTAGCTATTTTTTCTATGGTTTTGAAATTGCTTTTTAGATAAGGGATATTGCTTGATGAGCATGTTGTTAGGTGGTTTTGGTTATTGTCTAGTGATTGCTTGAGGACAAGCAAGCTTAAGTATGAGGTATTTTGAGGTTCATGTTTTTAGCATAGTTTTAGGTGTTTTTCTTAGGTTGTTTAGTTTAGTTTTAGTGCGTTTTAGTGTTAGTTTTGTGTGTTTTTCGATAAGTTTACATATTTTGTGAAATGTATGGAAGCTACTCCATTTTTGTGTTTTTCATAGGTTTTTCAAGCAGAAGGGAGCATTTTGAGAGGAGCTAAATTCAAATGGTTGATGGTTGAGAATGTGGATGAAAGAGAAGAAAGAGTACGCCTTGAAGATCCCGTTGAAATCCAGAGAGAAGCTATGAAGAGTGTACAAAAACCCGAAACAAAGAGCTCGTTACCGATCTGTGAGGGTCGGTACCGAGCTGTGCAATAGAGTTTTGTTCGAGTAAATTTAGCAAGAGTCTACCGACCTTGTGCAGGTCATTACCGAGGTGACCTGTGTCGGTTGGCGGTTCCGACTTTCAGAAAATCTATTTTTTATCTCGTAATCATTTTAGTTAGGAAAGTTTCTATCATTTAGGACCTTTGTTAGATAGTTTTCTTAGTATAAATACTATTGTTTTAGTCTAGATAGGGGGGTTCAAAATTGGAGAGAGAGATTTTGGGGGATTCTATCCGGTTCAATCGAGAGAGAGAAAGAATTGTGATCGAGTCCTTGCTTTGTTCTACTGTGTTTTGATTTCGAGCTTAGTTGTATTGAAAGACGAGATTTTTATAATTCAAATAAGTTTTATTTCAATGTTCTCATTCAATCTAGTTGTTTGTTTTGTTTCAATTATGAGTGAATAGTTTACTTTTCGGGGTTAAAACCCGGCATAGTTATGCATGGTTGAATATGTGTATTGAATGTTTTGATTGCCTTTTATGCTTAAACTACTTGTTTTGTGCTTATACTTGGATGAAAGTCGAAGTAATTTGAGTTTATCACTTGATCGAAAGAGAAAGTTGTAATCTTGAATGTTGATATTGTTCGATAACGAAAGTTTCGAGCTTTGGATTCAAAAATAAGTAAAAAGTGAATTGATTTATGAAAATTGTTTGCTCTGCTTGCTTAAGTCAACGAAATTTGATATCTTTATCTTTGAGGCATGATATTTATCCTTCACACTAGTTCATATGCATGATTATGTCGTGGTAAATCCTTATCCTAGTTGTTTTCGTATTTGAATTACCTTCGTCTTACTTACGTACAGACTCATTACCGAGGCACACAGGTCAGTACCGAGCCTGCAATTGATTCTTCTTGTTTGCTTAGTTTTAGTTGAAACCCAACGTCGTTACCGACCCTGACAAGGTCGGTACCGAGGGCTGTCGTAGCCTTGTTTGTTCCTGTTTTGCTTTGTTTCTGTGTTTTCTTGCTTTCGTAGTTTAGTAATCAAACATGATCATGACTTCGCTATACTCAGCGGGGTCTTGACTACAAATTTATTTGTTGTCGAGTTAAAAAACGCCCTTCAACAATAGGAAGTAATAATCTTCCTTAACTTCGTAGTCTTGGTAGGAGGGAAGAACTTAGTCATGAATAAGTCATGCAAGGTTCTCCACGTCCTAACCGATCTAGGAGGTAAGCTTTCTAGCCAGCTCAGGGCCTTACCTGCAAGAGACCATTTAAAAGCTTTTAGTTGGACATATTCTAAAGAAACACCATCGACAACAATGGTGTCACATAAATCAACAAAATTCCGAATATGTTCCATAGGGCACTCAGTTGGTTTCCCTTCAATTTGAGCCCTTTTTTATTAAGGATATAAACTAAGATTTAATCTCAAATGCCTTCTCTATCTCGGGAAGCACTATTAAAGATTCTGGCACCCTCAGTTCTGGATGCATATATTGTTTGGCATTCCTCGGGATAGCGTTCAATTGCTCTTGTAAACGAGTATTATTTACTCGTTCACGTTTAGCATTTACTCGTTCACGTTCATAATTAGCTGTTGCAGCAGCGTCTTTATCAGCTTGCAATGCTTCCATATGCTTGCAGAGGGCAGCCTATCAAGCCTAATTTGTATGGCATGGTGCCTTATGCCCCGGTTATCTATCAAGACCACTACCAGCCACATGCTCACTACCAACCACTTACCCAACCCAGCTATGCTAGTTCAAGTTTTCCTCCTCCTTGGGCTGAAGATCTTTCCTTTCAGATGCAGCAGCTAAACTTACAGCACACACAGCTCCACTAGTGGATGGATCGTTGGGAGAATGTGTACTCCGCTCGCATGGCTCTTGAGGATGCTCGCATGGCTCTTGAGGATGCAAGGCAGCAACGAGCTGATGCTTGTTGGTTGACGATGGAGCAGCATGTGACGGTTGATGAGGAGCGCTGGAAGACGATGTATGAGTTCATGGGCAACTTTGAACGCCAGTTCCCACCTCCACCTCAATGATGATCTCAACTTTCAAGGATGTTTCTTCTGCTTCAATGTGTTATCTTGTGCGTTTCTTTCTTTTCCCTATTCTTTTCTTTTGATTTGCTTTATTACAGTAGGGACACTGTAATTTCAAGTATGGGGTAGAGAAGGAAAAGAAAACTTGTTTGCTTGTTTGTTTGTTTTTATATTTTTGCTTTGTTCTGTTCGTTATCTTAGTTGTCTTTGTTGTTGTTGTTTTTTGAAAAAAAAAAGAGAAAAAATCATAAAAAAATTGAAAATTTTGAAAAAATTCATAAAGATTTTAGAATGGATGAATACTCTGTCTTTTGGTTCTATGATTGTTAATTGTTTGCATGATCATGTAATTACCTTTCAGCATGTTTTTGATAGGATAGCCTGATTCTTATGATGAATTTATTTTATAGAGGAATAGCATATGACGAAATTGAGCATGTATAACTGTTAGCATGAGTAGTTCCAATCCAACAAAGATATGACCTTGTGAGTTCTTATTTTTAGCCTTGATTTTTCATGTGTGATTTGCTCTCTTTATGTATATTATCTCTTGGAATTATGATGGTTATCTATTTCTCAAGACCTGTATAAGATTTTTAGTTCATTACTTGTGAAAGTCATATGATTAAGAACTTATTATTTGGCCCAAATGTTCATCGGCCTATTTGGTAAATCAAGCCCACAAATAGACAAAGAGGTCATCAGTCGGTCTGATTGTGAGAGGACCCAGAAATGAAGAGAAGTCATCAGTCATTCGAGTGAAGAAAGAAAGCTTTCGTCACAAGGCGGAGAAGCGTGTTCAGAAGGTATCAGCTGGGGCGTTTCTCATCTCTGATCTATGCGGGAAGTGGGTGGTAGTTAAAAGATATGCCCTAGAAATCCGGGAATCATGGGGTGTAGGAAGTAAACGTTGGAACGAGGATGTAAATAGGTAGAATTATGCAATTTGTAAACACACAATTGTAACCAAGAAGAATTAATCAAAAAAGAGGACTTTAGCCCTCGACATTCAGAAAATTCGAGCTTTCTCTTAGTTATTGTTTTTCCTTTGAATTCGATCGTGCCTCGATTCAGGACAGGATTTGTAGATCAAGTTTTTGTCCAAAACAACTTGGCGCCCACCGTGGGGTCATGCGATCGAAAAAGATTCGATTCTTTGCGTTGAATGAAGTTCAGGAAGATTGCCATGAGCAACCCTAATGAAGGTAGCCAAGTGTTAAACACTGGGGATGATGGAGGTGCACGCGAGGACACCTCGATAGCCCTTCGCATCGAACTGTCTGAGTTCGCTCAAAGGCTCCAAGCTCTGGAGAAGGAATTGACTGATCAGCGTGCTTGTAACGAGAAGCACAAGGCTAGCATCGAGTAGTTAACCGCCGTTAACGAAGGTTTACGCTCCCAACTCCGATCTGTATCCTCTGTTGGCCCGTGTGCCCGAGTGTTAAATCGAGCCCGAGACAGTGGGGGTGAGGGTTCCTCTAGAAACCACACCAGCCGGCGCGAGGGAAATCCTGGTTTGGAGTTCATTACCCCACCAGCAATGGTCCTTGGGGTACCGTCGTTTACTCCCGCTCAGGGTAACCCTATTAGGTAGGAAGTAAGGGCACCCATATGCCTGCGATTGGTGCAAGAGGTTAGCCCAAGACGCTTGGAGGATGTGGTCATGGACGATGACGAGGATTGGGACCGTCGTCGTCCCCGCGATCATGAGAGTATCGTCCGGAACCAATTCAGTATGTTCACTGAGCAATTGGGGAAGATACCTGGGGTCCCGGGACATAAAGAGAAGGAAGCAGTTAACAGGTATGATGATTCACCTTTCGCCCCTCACATCGCCAGGTCGAGATACCAAAGAAGTTCTCGGTACCCAGTGTGATCCCATATGACGGCACGCGGGACCCTGACGAACACGTGGCCATATTTAATCAAAAGATGATGACCAGCGTAATACCGTACCACTCTCGTGAAGCGCTGATGTGCAAGGGATTCGGAGCAGATCTTACGAGGTCGGCCTTGAAATGGTTCGTTAATCTCCCAAGGGGAAGCATCCGTTCTTTCGCTGAATTGATGGACTCGTTCCGGGTGCAATTTGCTAGTAGTCGGAGGTTCGAGAAGCAGTCTAGCGACTTGTACCGGTTTATCCAAATATCGAAAGAATCCACCCGGGAGTACTTAGACAGATTCAACCGAGAGAAGATCTCCATCCTGCACTGTGACGTGCCGACGGCGATGGAAGCCTTCCGTCAGGGGGTAAATCAAGACAGAGATCTCTACAAAGAGCTCACCAGACATCCTTTCCACATCTTCGAGGATGTACAAACCAAAGCCTCGGCTCAAATCAGGCTCGAAGAAGATTTGAAGATGAGGAATCCCGCAAGTGTATGGGAGAGGGTTGACAAGAAAGCAGCGCCAGATCACCGTCAGGGACGCCGTGACCAACTGTACCGGTGCCCTCACCCCAACGCGGTGAAGGTAAACGTCGCCGAAACCAAACCGACCAAACCATTACCGCCGAAGTATGATGAGTTCAACTTGGGTATATCCCTTGAGGATCTCGTGAATAATATAGCTCAAACAATATGAGACGTTAGATGGCCGAAGAGAAATGAAAAGCCCTACCCAAACAAGGATATGAGTAGGTGGTGTGACTTCCATGACGATTACGGTCACGTGACCAAGGAATGTGTACCCCTAAGAAGAGAGATTGCCTACCTTATATCCCGGGGAAGGATTACAGAGGTCTCACCAAATGCGCAAGTTCCCTCGGACGTCGTAGAGGCCTCGCGCGCAGGAACGCCACCGTCGCCAGTACCTACTAAGGTCGTAAACATGATCACCGGAGGGTCAAGCGTGTGCGGCCTTACTTATTCAGCAGCCAAGAGGAACGCCCGAGAAGGAACTCTTCATCGCCCAACACAAGTGAAGAATGACGTCGTCAACCTCGCCATACACTTTGATGAAGATGACGTCAATGGTCTCGATGGACCCCACCATGACAGCCTCGTGATTTCTCTGTCGATTGGAAACGTCTTAATGAAGCGAGTCCTCATTGACATTGGGAGCTCGACTAATATAATGACGCTGGAGGCTTTGAGAGAAATGGTTTTGAGTGAGAAGGACGTGGAAAAGAATCCCACAACACTCGTGGGCTTCAGCAAGGAAGTGAAGCACATCGTGGGAGACATCATCCTTCCGACGTATACAAAGGGCGTAATATCCAGGTTAGGTATTTTATTATGGATTGCCCTTCGTGTTATAATATAATAATGGAAGGCCATGGCTCCACGACATGAGAGATGTCCCATCTACTTACCACCAGACGGTGAAGTTCCCAACACCATGGGGGTTCAAGAGATCTAAGGTGATCGAAGAAGGTCCCGAGAGTGTTACAAGTCGGCGCTGAAACCAGCCGCCAGTCAAAAATCCACCTAGCAATTAAAGGAGACCACTAACTCTACTTCTCTAAAAGAAAAAGAAAGAAAGATGAACAGGTAGAGGAAGTGGTCCTAGACCAGTCTGACCTTAATTGGTCCGTGAAGATTGGAAAGGATTTAGAGCCATCTATGAAAAGTGAGCTAGTAGACTTCCGGAGTAAAAATGCAGAATGTTTTGCATGGTCCCATAAGGATATGGTGGGAATCGATCAAGAGATCATCACGCACAGATTAAAGTATTAAACGTGGACCCCAATCACCCACCGGTAAAGCAAAATAGGAGGAAGTTCACCGTCGAGAGAAATAAAACAGTGGATGAAGAAGTGAGAAAGCTGATGGAAACTAGAAAGATTAAAGATGTCAAGTATCCTAAATGGCTGGCAAACGCAGTCGTCGTTCCCAAGAACGAAAAGTGGAGGATGTGCGTAGACTTCACGGATTTGAACAAGGCTTGTCCCAAGGATTCATTTCCATTACCTCACATAGACGCCCTAGTAGACGCCACAGCGGGCCATGAATTGCCGACTTTCATGGACGCCTTCAGTGGATACAACCAGATTAGGATGGAAGAAAGTGATCAGGAGAAGACATTCTTCATCACCAGCAAGGGAACATACTTCTATAAGGTGATGCCCTTTGGGTTGCGGAATGTTGGGGTCACATATCAAAGGCTAGTGAATAAAATGTTACAAGATCAAATCGGAGAAACTATGGAGGTATACATAGATGACATGCTCGTCAAGTCAAAGAAAGTTGTAGATCACAGAAGTCACCTAGAGAAAGCTTTTGAAATCCTGAAGCAATATAACATGAAGTTGAACCCACAGAAGTGTACTTTCGGTGTGAAGTCGGGAAAGTTCCTAGGGTACCTAGTCACCCAGAGAGAGATAGAAGTCGGCCCCGAGCAGGTTCGAGCCATAACAACGTTGAAATCCCCCAGGTGTGTCAAAGACGTTCAAAAGCTCACTGGGTAGAATGCTGCTTTGAATAGGTTATTATCCAAGACAGCAGACCGGTGTCGTCTCTTTTACGAAGTACTTAGAAAGAACAAATGCTTCCAATGGACCGCCAGACACGAGGAGGCTTTCGAAGAACTAAAGAAATACTTCTCCAATCCTCTGATCTTGGCCAAACCCGAAACAGGAGAAGCTCTACCCTTATACCTGGTCGTTACCAAAAAAGCCAACAGTGGAGTGCTGGCCCGAGAACAAGACGGGTAGCAGCAACTAGTGTACTATGTTAGTAGGACTCTCCTACCAGCCGAGACCCGATACTCTTCCTTGGAAAAGTTGGTCTTTGCCCTTGTTATGTGCTCCAACAAGCTTCGCCCTTATTTCGAGGCACACCCGATAGTGGTAAGAACCACGCATCCCTTGAAGACGGTGATGCATAGGCCTGAGTTCACAAGAAGAATGGATAAGTGGGCAATTCACTTGAGTGGGTTCAACATTAAGTACGAACCTAGAACTGCATTGAAATCTCAGGCGCTAGCTGACTTTGTGGTTGATTTTAGCCCTACGATGGAAGAAGGGTCCGATCTAGCAGAGCTAATGACGCTAGAAGCAAAGTCTCCAGTCAAATGGATGCTTCACACGAATGGTGCCTCTAACGCTGGGGGAACGGGGATAGGAGTAGTCCTAAAATCAATACAGGGTGATAGGGTGGCACAATCCGTAAGATTCATGTTCGAAGCCACGAACAATGAAGTTGAGTATGAAGCCCTAATCTTCGGTTTGATTCTTGCCAAAGACCTGGGCATACAGCAGATAGAAGTCAATTGCGACACATTGTTGATAGTCAATCAAGTTCTCGGGTTATATGAGCAAGGGATGAGAGGATGATAGCTTATCTAGATGTGGTCAAAAATCTGATTCCTCAATTCGAGAACGTATCCATCGCTCAGATCCCAAGAGAGCAGAATGCTCAAGCAGATTCTCTCGCCCGCTTAGCGTTGTCCATTGACCCTAACGAATATCCTGTAATCCCGATGATTAACATTATGGTTCCTGCTATTAGAAGAATTCACACCGGCGATAGCAAGACATCTGATAATATGACCGATGACGTCAGCCTTCTCAGAGCTACTCCCCACAACGACGTCTTCATGAGCAGTGACGACGTCGATTTTAGGAGTTATCGGAACAATCCCGACCCAAATCTGCCCCTGAGTGACTCAAACAACGAGAGAACTCCCTTTGATCCTTCGGAGGCCAACGAAGCACCTTGGACTCAGCCATACCTGGATTGGCTAACCAAGGGAAAACTTTCGGAAGATAAAATTGAAGCTAAGTTGCTAAGGATGAAGGCTACAAAGTTTACAATAGAGGGTGGGAAACTGTTCCACAAATCGGCAGTAGGAACACTACAACGTTGCCTAGCCAAGGAAGGTATCCAGAGACTTCTTGAAGAACTTCACGAGGGAGATTGTGGAAACTATACCGGAGGAAGAGGTCTGTCCAACAAAGCCCTTCGGCAGGGGTTGTTCTGGCCTAATATGAGGAAAGACGATGTAGACTTTTGTCGTAATTGCGATGCCTGCCAAAGACATGCACCGACCGCTCACCAACCTCCAGAACCACTCTACCCCCACACTCAATCCATGGCCCTTCATGCGTTGGGGGTGGACATAGTCGGGAAGTTACCCCCTTCGTCCGGACATAGACTGTTCTTTCTCGCAATGACTAATTACTTCTCTAAGTGGATCGAGGCTGAAGCCTATCGAGAAATCAAGGAAAAATAGGTGATCTCTTTCATCATCAGAAATATCTTTTGTCGTTTCGGGGTACCTTCGGATATTGTGCGTGACAATGGGTCTCAGTTCATAAGCCAGAGAACTAGGGACTTCTGTAGTCATTGGAAGATCAGCCTGGTCACTTCAACACCCCGCTGTCCCCAGTCAAACGGGCAGGCCGAGGCTAGCAACAAGGTGATCATAAATAATTTGAAGAAACGGCTTGCGAAAGCTTAAGGGAACTAGGCTGATGAGCTCCCTTACGTCCTTTGGGCCGATCGAACGACGCCAAAGGTAGTGATCGGTCAGTCTCCTTTCTCGTTAACACACGGACGTGAAGCGGTCATTCTCGCCGAAATTCTCATCCCAACCGCTCGCACTAGCTTTTTGACCGAAGAGTGTAATCATCTGAAGCTATCGGTTGATTTGGATACTTCTTGCAAGCTTCGTGACCAAGCCCGGTTGCGCCTGGCAAGGCACCAGCAACAAGTCACCCAAAGCTACAACCAGAACGTCAGGATCCGGACCTTCCGAGTCGGTGACTAGGTACTATGACGAGTCTTTCAAAATACCCACGAATCCAAGTCGGGTAAACTAGCTTCGACATGGGAGGGACCCTACAGGATAACAGGGGTCGTTGGACAATGAGCATACCAGTTGGAGTCCAAAGAAGGAGAAGCCATCCCAAGAAGCTGGAATGCAATACATTTGAAGAAGTATCACTTCTGAGAGAAGTCTCCCTTTATCGGAGCGCAAAGGAAAGACAATACCAAAGCGCCCACGCGTTCTGAAAAATCCTGCACACAAAGGAAAGACAATACCAAACGAAAATACGCAAGAAAGAAAATACGCATGCACCAAAATTATCTACTTCCTCTCCCTGGGGAAGAGGAGACTTCCATGCAATGGACAAATACTGTTCACGGCCCCTACGCGGCCCATACATCCCAACGATAGTTTGTTAAAACAAAACAAAACAAAAAAGCACCACAACAGAAATCTTTTACAAGGGCTCACGACCCTAATCTTCATCGTTAACAGAAGTACCCCTTAGCTGCTCCGTTGCGTCTGTTGAAAGCTCATCGCCTTGCTCAGGTATCACGTCCGTACTCGGATCACGATCACCGCCCTCTTTCTCCGCGACAAGAGATGCAAAAAGTTCGTCACCCGGAGCCGGCTGGTTCGGAGGGTAGCAATCATGGAAGGACGCGATCTCAGTGTCCAGATCCCAGTCTGAATGCTGACCAGCCGCGAACTACTTGATTCTCTCTACCTTAGACATCATCGAATAGTAGACTCCAATCTCACCAGCCTCCTTAAGAATTCTCCTATTTTCGGCCTCGAGCTCAATGATCTTGGATCGGTCCAAAGCAGCTTGGGAAGATTGACGTTTGACCGTCTCAGGTAGTTTCGCAAGCTTACTCGTGTCCATCTTCTGGTGTTTAACCGCAAGAGCTGTTTCCCTTTCCAGTGCAGCCTTCTCGGCATCCCACCTAGCCTAATGTTCTCTAAGGATCTGCTCTTCCTTGTCAACGTCGTCCGCAACCCAAAGAATGCTTTATAAGGCTTACGCATCGAGGCAGGATATCGTCTGTGGTTAAAAACAAAAAAAAAGAAAAAGAGAAGGAGGAAAGAAAACAGCTGGAGAAAGCTTACCTTCCAAACCGACAGGCCGGCGTCTCTCATCGAGGCAGGATATCTAAGCGAGGTTTCTTCGAGCCATGGGCACTACGGAGCTTTTGCCATAGATCTGAGGGACCTCTCTCATCCAGGTAAATAACATCAGTAGCACCAGGCGATTTCCTCTTGGTAGGAGTCACTTTCACTGCGGCCTCCATCTTCACCTTGGGATCCAAGGGGGGTCTCTTGTCACTCGACCGAAGCTTACGTTGAATCAGGGCTGCAGGTGAGAAACTCCTTCCCAAGGACGAAGATGCTTCTAGAAAGACAAACGTCAAAATACATAAAGAAAAAAATAATATCAAATGCAAAATCAAAGGAAAGAATCACATACTGGTAGGGTTCTTAGCAGAGTTCGTGGCCACTTCAACGAGCTTTCTAGCCACCGGAACACCATCCTCAATCGTCTTCTCAGAGTTCCCTGATCTCGCATCGTCTTCGCCGTCCCCAAGATCCTTAATAACTGTCGTCGTCTTGTTGCTGGACTCGCCTTCAACTGCATGTTCCGCAGATCTCCGGTATGTCCTCTTCGCTTCAGGAAGAGAAAAGAGTTTCATGCATGCTTCCAATTCCAAGACATGGGTTTCCAAACTAGGCGGAACTGCACGAGAAACCCTCGAAACCAGAAACCCATTAAGAAACAACAAAGAAGTGGCAGAAAGGAGGGGTAGCGGAAATTAGGGTTAAGAACACTCACTTTTAGTGGTCCACGATTCGAATAAAGTTGCTTGATACATCTCTCCCAGAGTAGACTTCTCCACGAAGAAGAAGCATGAGGCCCAATCCTTGTCGTTAACCTTTGACTTTGAAATTAATGGGTTCCTAGCATCCCTTGCATGCAGGGTAAAGCATCCAGACCTAAGAGGACAGACCCGGTATGCACATAGCATATCTTGCTCTGTTAAATTGATCTTCTCGCCCAAGCATGTCTCTCTTATCTGGAACAAGATCTTCCACACTGATGGCATCAACTGCGCCGTGGAGGCTCTGAGAGTCATTAGGAAGTTTAAGATCAAAGGAGAGAAAGGGAAAAGGGCTCCCAGAGTGAAGGGATACTCCAAGAAGCAGACCCATCCTTCCTTGACCCATTCTACGGCCTCACATGTAGGGGTGTAGAAGATGGTGTCGGACGGAAAGCCATGGTTGCGAATTATCGTCTCAACCTCCTTTGAAGAAAGAGAATAGGGGCGACAGTCATGGGGTTCAAGAACATGGGAGGATTCGAAGCCCATACTCTTAGCATTGGTGTTGGCCACGAGGAACGAACAAAGGAGAAAAGGGGCAAGAATTGGAAGTAGATGCAAGAAGACGATGGAGCACAAAAACAAGAAGGGATCAACGCGTATCTCTGAAGAGGTCTGGGATTGAACATTTAAAGCCAGAGTGATGTGACCCTTCAAGTTCTCGAGGGTGATCGAACGGATGGGGACAAGCCACGTATCGCACGCTGCGTGTAGCTCACGCGGCAAATCCGATCCAAATCCCGCCTAAAAGATTTGGATCAGGATTTGGGGGTATTGTTAGGCCCAATTATTCATCGGCCCATTTGGTAAACCAAGCCCAAAAATAGAAAGAGAGGTCATCAGTCGGTCTGATTGTGAGAGGACCCAGAAATGAAGAGAAGTCAAGTTAGAAGATGGAAGTTTGAGTTTTGATGGTTCCAAGTCAGTGACCCTGAGTTTGCAAGTCGAGTCGGCGACTTGTATATTTTAGTTTGTGCGTAATTGTATATTTGATTCTCCTAGAATATTTTAGTTTGTGCGTAATTGTATATTTGGAAAGATTTGTAAAAGATTGAGTGTATATTGTTTTCCTAATCGAATGGAAAATAATATACATGAGATCACTCTTACCTTAGTTTAAATACCCTAGTGTTTAGGCTAATCGTAGCGACGGGTGTGCAGAATATCATTATCATGTGTAAGAAAGAAAGAGTATACTTGTGCGTGAGACTTGTACAAGTGATGTGTCAAGAGATCTTTGGCATAGCGTGAGATTGAGAGTGTGAGTGCAAAGGTAGAGCGTGGTTCAAGGGTGTGGGAATCATTCTTGTACACGGGATAGCTTTGTAATCACTCAAGAAATCAATAGAGCGAGTCTAGGGACTCTTGAAATCCGACCAAGTGATAAACTTGGAAGGGAGTGGTTTTTCTCTAAGTAAACTAGTTGGTTTACGAGCAGTTTCCATTATATATCGCTTGTCATTGACCGTTGGTAACGTTTATTTTACTGTCTATTTATTCTGCTGCTTTATTAGTCAAAGTCGACGACTTTGTAGGAGTCGCCGACTCGTCCTAGTACTAACGATCCTACAAGTCATCAGTCATTCGAGTAAAGAAAGAAAGCTTTCGTCACGAGGCGGAGAAGCGTGTTCAGTAGGTATCAGCTGGGGCGTTTCTCATCTCTTATCTATGCGAGAAGTGGGTGGTAGTTAAAAGATATGCCCTAGAAATCCGGGAATCATGGGGTGTAGGAAGTAAACGTTGGAACGAGGATATAATAGGTAGAATTATGCAATTTGTAAACACACAATTGTAACCAAGAAGAATTAATCAAAAAAGAGGACTTTAGCCCTCGACATTCAGAAAATTCGAGCTTTCTCTTAATTATTGTTTTTCCTTTGAATTCGATCATGCCCCGATTCAGGACAGAAATTTGTTGATCAAATTTTTGTCCAAAACACTTATTTTTCATAAGCCTTATTAATCCTTATCTACCCTTACATTATCCTCTTTTTGACAGCCAATCTGAGCTTTAGCCTTTTATTTGTTGTTCCACAAAGTTATTCCCTAGCCGAGATAAGCTTGACCCTATCCGGGAATTAGGACTTAGTTGGTGAGGTGTGATTTTTGAAGAGTGCAAAAAGTTATGTGTTGGTTCAAAAATTAGGGTTTTGGTTGGGTAGGCTGGAAGTTTCTTGTTTTTATTTATGTAGAAAAAAAGATCTCTTGGTTGAAAAAGAATGCACAAAGGAAAAAAAAAAGAATTGTAAATCGATACCAGCCTATGTCGGCTCGGTACCGAAGACGAGAAAGGAAGTTGCAATTGACGGTTGATACTCTATCAATTCTTTGATATTCATTTGAGTTCTGAATATAGGTTAATACCTCCTATATTTAACATGGTTATAGGTAGTATTTGCGTTTTTTAAGAATAAGGCTCAAATCCTTTCAGCCTAAGATTTGAAACTTTATGAAAACAATATTAGGTGTCTTTTATGTTTTCATGCTTGTAAGTTATAAACCGTTACAAGGTCACTTATAATGTCACTCCTAGTTAAAATATATGCTGATAAGTGACTACAATGCATTCTTTTGTCGAATCCAAATAACCCCTGGATCACAAGATGTGGTATATAAGTCTCCCAAAGCCTACAAGTACTTGAAAAGTGTTTCTTTTTTTTTTTCTTCTTTCATTTGAACTTAATTGTTAAGATTCTCCGGTAGTGTTTTTTCCCTCTTGGGATCTATCTACATTACTTGAAACATTGGTCAAGTACCAGGAGACTGGAGGGCATTTGAAATTGGTTTCATGTAAACAAGATTAGGCTGATTGATGGACTACACTTGTAGGTGTATTTGATCATATTGGATCAGTGTCTGACTTATGTAGCTTCTGTATTATATTGAATGAAATCATCCTACACAAAAATATGCTTTGCCAATCAACTGAACATGTTTGCTTATGTGGAACAAAACTTCACTGCATCACCAATCATAGATTCCTCATCCAATTCATCCACTCATAGTCTCTGTGAAAAGTGAAAACCTGGTGAAATTAATGAAAAGGGTGATTGAAAGTTTTTTTTTTCATCTTGAGAAGGATTAGAAATTATGCTGTAACTACTCAAAGCTCTTGCAACTATTTTCATTTCTCTTGTATTTATCTGCATTTATATCTCAAATTATAATTGCAAATTTTAACTTGTCTTGTATTGAGCTAAAATACCTTTGCTTCTCACTTTAATGTTTCAGACCTCTCCTATGTGTTCTCCACAGTCAGTAGAGACCTCAATTTCATTGATCACACTAGTGACCTTGGATGGAAAGAGTAGGCAAATCCTTGCTTATGCACTCAATAATATTTAGATTAAATCTGTCTTCAATATTTTCTCATTATCAATTGCATGATGTGATATGGTATCCTGCAGGAAAGACAGGATCAATCCTATTGTTGTGGATCCATCACTTTACTTGGCTAGGAGGAGTCAGATATTTACTGCAACTGAGAAGCGGCCTACACCAGAGGCTTTCAAAGTTTTTACAGGTAGTGATTTAATTCTATTACTTCCACAGCATAGGCCTAGATGTACATCAACTGTCTAATAACATTCATAATTTCTTAACAATGCAAGAAACTCAAAATAATGAAACTGTATTCTAATTTCTACCAAATCAGCACCAAAACCCATTTTCTCATCTTGCAGGTTCTCCATGTTTCATGTTAAGCCGACGCTTTCTTGAGTACTGCATATTTGGGTGGGACAATCTCCCAAGAACACTGCTGATGTATTTCAACAATATAATGTTGCCCCAAGAAGGGTACTTCCACATTCTAATCTGCAACTCACCAGATTTCAGAAACACAACAGTCAACGCCGATCTGAGATTCATGATATGGGACGACCCTCCTAAAATGGAGCCCCGTTTTCTAAATGTGTCCGTTTATGATCAGATGGCTCAGAGTGGAGCTGCTTTTGCAAGAAAGTTTCACACAGAAGATTCAGTTCTGACCATGGTTGACGAGAAGATTCTCAAGCACAGGCATAACCGAGTTGTACCAGGAGCTTGGTGCACAAAACATGATAGCTTGTTTACTGATCGATGTTCATATTGGGGTGACGTGAATTCTTTGAAACCTGGCCCTCAGGCAAAAAGATTCTCCAAGTCCTTATCTTATCTTTTGATTGATTGGAGCTTGCAATCAAATCAATGCAAGTGAGGACTTCCATTGTAGATCAGCCACTCCATCCGAATCCTTAGTTAATATGATGTCCATAATTAGCAAAGTTGGGGTGATTAGAAATGAATCCAAATCTTATTCTGAGATTGGCCCAGCTTGTTATTTGGCTTTTTGAGCTCAGAGTTAGCTTGACCTTCCATCGAGTGTTTTCTGAGCCTTCTTTTGATTACTTATACTAGTATACTGACGATTCTACCATGTAATTCATTTTTCTTTAATGCCCTTGTTATTTAGATGTTTAAATGAAGAGGTTCAATTCGTTCAATCGAAATTGTCAGTTGTTGTTCCAAGTTCCCTCTCTAACAGAGCAACTTATATTTGATGTGAAGATGTTCGGACCATCATAATTTCCTAAACTCGTCTTTTACCTTATATATCCATCATCAAACAAAAGTCCAGCATTATATTTATGAAATTGCCAAACTGTTTCTACGTGATTTGTGGTCAGAAATCTTGAAAATGGATGAAAGACTGAAAGATCAGGTGGATGAAACAAATGTAAATGGTAACAGATGGATGAAAGATTTCTGAAAATCAACAACACTGTTTTTCACTATCAAACATTTGAACCTCTATTACACCATATCGTGTTAGTGGGACGGACCTACCTCTAAAAACTGAAGAATCCAAGACTAAAGATGAGAAACATATCTGAAATTCCTCACTTGATCGAAAGAATAGTCGGTCCACTCATCCTCTGAATCCCAAGAACATCAGCATGATACAAACATCCTGGGAATATAATAATAGGCTCTCAGATCTCATGCTCTTGGCGCCCTCTGTAAACGAACGATCACCGGTGTAAACTGGACAGTCGAAATTAGGGCTACACGCGGGGCTAAGCTCATCAACGTCGAGGCGAGGGCTCGGGCTCAGAACGGGGGCAAAAGACGGGGTTCAGTACGAACAATTGGGCTCGGAGCTTGGATAAACGGCGCCGCCTCAGGGCTAGGGCTCGAAACTGGGGCGAACGACGGCTCATTACGGACAGTTGAATTCGGAGCTTGGATAAACGGCGCCGCCTCAAGGTTAGGGCTCGGCTCGGGCGTCAAAATCTTGAAATCCAGGTCAAAGAAACTGTCGGCGGTGTACACCACCAGCACCCCGTCGTTGTAGATCGGCGACCCGTCGATTCTGACATTATCGATCCAGGTGCCGTTGTCGGAAGGACGAGTAGTGACGGTGAGCTTACGACCTGGGGAAAGAGTTGGAATCTTGGAGCCGAACGGAAGGAATTGCAGCTCGGCGAAGGAGTAGGCGACCGGCGAGAAATGGATTTGAAGCAGAGCGAAAGAAGGCTGGCCGGAATTGGAGAAAGCGTCGTCGGATGGAGAAAACACGGTGGCGTTGGAGGCGTTGGAAAGTAGGGTGGGGTAAAGAAGTTGAAGGGTGAGGGACATAGATACATAGTTCGAGTCCGAGAGGATCTCGGCGGCCCTGTGAACCGAATCTTCTTGGATGGAAGAAGATAAGGAGAAAAGGGAGAGAACCGCGATGACGAAGAGGAGAAAAGTGCTGGAAGACGCCATGGATGGAGGTTTTCGAGCTCGAAACGAAGCGCGATGATTCAGTTCTGCTTCTGAGTGCAGCCAGGTTGAAGAATTTGTTGAGAAAGAGGGGGTTATAATATTATTTAGAGCGGGAAAGGAAGAGCATCTCCATGCGTCGTCTCTCGTGTACAGAAAGGGAAAAAATGAAATTATATGAGGAAACGACGACGTTTCTTGTGAAGACTGGGTTGGGCTCGTTTCCGCCCTTTACGAAACGACGACGATCAAGGAGGGTGGATAGATCAATCTGTCCATTATGTGCACCCATTCGTCATCGGTAGGATACTGGCTGGGCCCTGTCATGAATCGAGTGATTAAAAGTTGTCATGAATCGACCTTGTCATAAGTATTTTTTACCTAAACTACAAAGTTTTTTTTTTTAAAAAGGTGAGAATCAGGAGATTCTCCTTATGGGGAAAGACTTAGAAACTTAGAGCATTTTTACAAATAAGAACTTACAATTTTAGCTGACTTTGTAAATGTTTGTTAGGAAAAGCGTGACCCAACTTAAAGCAATCCGACTGATTTGAATTCTTGAAGCGAGATCAAGATATCCGAAAGCAAGATATCTGACTGATTGGGGAGGCCTTTTTGCTCTCTTTCATGATAGTTTCTCAATTTAGTGTAGGAAGTTGATTTGTAGTTTGTCTCATCCGCTTTTCATCAATATGTTGATCGTCTTATTCCGACAAATGTAACTCTTAAATGGTTGGTCAAAAGTTTGCTCAATGATTCTTCAAGCATAACACACAACAACCTCTTGAGATGCAATTTTTGACCCCGCTTAGGGAGACTTTCCAGCCTTGATGTGTGAACGAGAAGTGAAGTACACTTGATCTTCTTTCCAATGCCTCTTGAATCATCTCGATTTGATAACAATGGCTCTCAAATAAGATGTCGCAAGATCTCTAAACAGCTGAATTATGGCGCCCGGATCAGAATTTTAGGGCGCCCCGCTTTTTCAATTCCGGTGAACATAACCGCTATAAAAAAAATACAAAATTAAATTTTCATCTAGCGGTGGCGGAGTCCGGTTCTGCTACAAATAGCACAAAAATTAATGACATGCCTTGATGGGGTGTGTGGCTGTCCAGTACACAAGGCCACTCAAAATGACAAAGAAATTTGTTACGGTGCTGCTTAACATGTGGGCATTTAATTAATTTATAGATAAAAAATTATCGATATTTAATTTGTTTATGGGGGATTTTGGTTCCAATTTTAATATGGGTTATATTTTCTTAAATTGAGATGAAAAAAATTAAAATATATAATACCAATTACGTACTATGGACTTTTTATACATTATTTCTGTTGCACCATATATGACTACTCATTTGGTAGATTGGAGATGAAAACTCTATAAAATTCTGGGAAGATAATTGGGCAATGAAACAACCGCTAAAAAACTTTGTAAAACAACCGACAACTATTATTAGCGGAATGAAAGTGTCAGAATTCATCACAGCAAACAAACAATGGAATATCAATGAACTTGACCAAATTCTGCCATCACAACAAGTGGACATTATAAAAGCAATTCCAATTTCGGATCATGATATCAAAGACCGGCTCTACTGGGCCTCTAGTAAAAACGGATGGTTCTCAACTCACTCAGCTATAGCGTTAATATCACAAACAATGAACCAAGAACCTAGTGAGGTAAGCTGGATATGGAAGTTACACTCTACCGAAAGTGAAAAATTTCCTATGGAGGACAAGTAGTAATGGCCTGCCAACCAAAGAAAGATTAAGAGAAAAGGAGTTGCAACTCCGAGCAGATGCGTGTTGTGTTTCAGCACAATTGAGGATACATCCCATTTGCTCACCACATGCCCTCATACACTTAAAACAGTTAAAAAGGTCAACCCAAGATTAGAACAAACAATAAGATACTATGATTCACAAAACAAAACTCCAAAGAAAATACTAACTGATCTTTTCAGTATAATAGAAAAAAAGGAGTTTGCGGACCTAGCAATCTCATGGTGGTGTATTTGGCATTAAAGGAACAAACTAATCTTCCAACAAACACCAAACAATTTGATTCAAGATTTACCTCAGTACATCAGGAATCAAAAAGAACAATGGGAAAGAGCATAAATGGTAATAGAAGAAAAAACAAAAAGAAAGTGAATCAGAAATGGAAAAAACCACCTTATCAGGTAGTAAAATGCAACTTCGATGGCTCTAAACTAGGAAATGGACTAGCCTCGGGTGCTTCCATACTAAGAGACTGAGATGGAAATGTTATAAATTTGACCATGAAAAATTATGGAAGAATATCGGTAATTAAAGCTGAGGCCCTTGCAATGAGATATGGAATCAGACTAGCAAAACAGGGAAGACACCAAAACATAGAGATCGAAGATGACAATATCCAAGTAATCAGAGCAGCTCAAGGTGAAAAGAATTGCCCGTGGGAAATAGAAATTATCATGACGGATATCCGTATGGCCCTCCTTGAATTCCACTGTACGAATTTTCCATGTGCCTAGGGATTGTAATGATGTGGCTGATAAACTTGCTAGTTTAATGAACAAACAAGGTTATATCAATGAAAAAATAATGGTATATCAATGAACAAATAATGGTATATCAATGAACAAATATGAGTATATTGAAACTAATTATATGTGCATAAAAAACTAGATAATATTGTATTCATACACATAAATAAGGTTAAAAAATAAAATTAAAAATTACAAAGTTCTAAAACTAGATAATATTTTAGTTTTATTCTTTTAATTAATCAAAATTAAATTAGGAATATAGGTAGTATAATAAATAAATTAATTATCTAGCTATTTTTATTTCTTAGTAGAAAAAAGGAAAATAGAAGTACAAATAAAAATTAAATTACGAAGGGAGAGAAGGGGAAGTGATGCAGCCAAAACTAACCCGCAAGCGAACGGGGTCAATCGTAGTTTCTCAAGTGTCGATCCCACAAGGACCAATGTAATACCAATTGAAACTCTAGTAGTAAATTAGGCCAAAAAAAATATAAGAAATTGGGAAATCTATAACTAAGGCGATAAATAATAATGCAAATAAAGGATAAAATCAATGGGATAGATGTGTCTAGGGTTAAGGATCACCACAACAATGTTTCAATAAATAAAATTATACTCTGCCTGAATTTATTTGAAGGACCAACTATCTAAAGTAAACACTAACTCCTCTCGGACGATAAGTGCATGTACCTAAACTCAACAAACAGTCGCTATCGCGTAAAGAAAGTCTAATTTAGATCCTTAAAGCTCTTTAGAGACTAGGGATAAACAAACCTAGCATTCGCTGTCGCGTTCCGCTAAAATCATTTAAACCCTAGAACTACTACGATAGTTAAAAATCACACAAGAGAAATTAAATTGCTATCGCACAGATAACTCTCAAGTTCAATCCTAGGGATCTGAAAAGAACCAATTTTTAGTCCTCAACTTATCAGTATCCTATTATTGTTATCTCCTGTCGGTCTCAAACCCTAATAGGAATCCTATATGCATAAAACAAATAGGGCATAACGCAACCTAGGATCGAATCAAATATATTTCAATTCAGACAAATAATATAACATTAATAAAATACACATTAAATGAATTACCAAAATCCTAAAAGTAGGAATTTAGCCAAGCATGATTGAAGGTATAATCATAATAGATAATCTAGCTATCAAGATAATTGAATTATACAAATAAAATTACGATTAAAAAAACTTAGTCTGAATAATATAGATAATTCAAAGTGAAAGGCTAGAACATAAAAACCGAACGAATTCTTCAAAGCCAGCCGAAAACTCCTTCGTGAAATACCATCTCCAATTTGCGGTTGAACAAAAGAAATAAAACTAAAGCTAAACTAATTAATTACCCCCCTCCTCTAACCTACGTAATCTAATATATATAGTGCAATCATCCCCTTCCACAAGTGGAGGATTGTTCCAATAATAAAAGATATGCGGGCCCCATCGGTTGATCTCCTAGCATAGCCATTAGCCCATATCAAATCAGCTCCATCTTTTGGGCCTCCTCCTTTCCAATTCACCCATTAAATCACCATGGCCCAATGTTTAAACAAAGCCCAGATCCGAATAAAATGAGTGTTGAGGTCTGATCCGTAGCTTTGCCAACTCCAAAAATAGTCTCTAATGACCTCCAAAAATAGCCTTAAATACCTGTAATATATAAAAGCACCAGTGTAGATTCCGTATACAAAATAAAATAAAATAAATATAAAATATACAAAATATGTATGAATATGACCTAATTTAATATGCAACTAAACTCTTAAAATATGACTAAATTAGGCGTTATCAGGAAGGCAAGTAAAAAAATATAAAAGGGAGAAAAAAAGTGGATCTCTGGAGATTTGAATACTCGTCATCTTCATATACCGATTGAGCTACTTGTACTTTATACAAAAAAAACGCCGATTTATTGCGCCCCGGTCAGAATTGTAGGGCGCCCCGGATTTATTATAGCGGTAGGTTTTAACGCTTACTTTTTAGAAAAAAAAAAAGAAAAAAGGGTAGCGGTACCGGTGGCCGGTTCCGGTATTTGTAAAATACCGAGGATCGAGACAAGAGGTAAAATTTTTTTACCTCTCTTAGTACCGGTACCGTGTACCGGTACCGCTATAGTAAAAAAAGTAACGGTTCCGGTTTCCGCTACCGCAATTCGTAATACACCACACCACTTCGCCATTTAGCCATGGAAGACGCAATGCCAAACGGTCAAAAAATTTAGCTCAAAATTTCACCGCAAGTAAAACCTCCGAGATGTGGCCATTTGGAAGGCATGGGCATTCCAATCCTAATCCCATGAATCTAAACGAAGAACACGAGGGTGAAAACGACGAAGAACACGTGGGTGAAGACGACGGTGGGGGCGGAATGCCTTATGAAAATGTGGTATGTAAATTCCGAATTTTAGTTATATTATTTAATAATAATTTTTTAGTTAAATATAGTTAATTAGAAATATTTAATAATAATTTTGTAGTTAAATATAGTTATTTAGAAATAATTAGGTTTTTTTTCCGGGTCAACCGGGTTCGGGTTACTCTTGACCCATTAATTTCGGGTCGGGTTTCAACCCATAAAACTTTAGGCGGGTCGGGTCGATTTTTTGGGGTCAGGTCAAATTTTAATAGGTCTAGTTGTCATCTATATACATCACAATATACACATGAATGAATAAACTAATATCATCCAAAAAGTGTCCAACTCAGAAAAAATTAATCTATCTTCAAAGTTCAATCTATACAGAATAAATGATGAAAACATACAACAAGAATAAATGACGTGAATAGAGTTCCTTAATGTTCCAATTAAGAGAGCCATAAGAACTCAAGCTTAACCCTCATTACAGGTAGCATACAAGGATGAACTAGTAACATACATATGTTAAAATTACGTATATAGCTCATGAATTCAATTGTTGCACATAATAAATAGAATACAGGGAGATGAAAGAAATCCACCATGAGCTAAATCTACATTCAACGTGAACATTCTAGGCAAAAATAAGCTAAATCAGTATTCAAAGTTCCAGTGCTCCTCATATCTGCAGAGTGCATAAATTTATTTGCAAACTGCCCTTCGTATATGAATGTGAGACGCCAACATTTTTAATCGCACAACATCACTCTTGATTGACGTATAAAGAGAAATTATCCATATGCAGCCAAAAAAAAGAGAAATTATCCATAAATAAAAGAGATAATACATTAGAAACCTTAATCAATCAATATACTGTAACTAAACTCGAATCCCTCTATCCTACGTGTCGTCGTCTTAACTATGTCACATAGGCGTTTTAATTTTTTCAATTACCTCTTTACTCTTCGTTCTTTTTAGTATTTACAATCCAATATATATTATAATAATATTACTAATAATTGTACATACTATATATCTAAATATATAATTATTTTTACAAATACTCTAATCTTATAATTGTACACAATATATGTTAAAATTTGGCAAGTGTATCCATAAGAATATATAATAATTATACACAATGTAAATATGTACATTATCTTTGATATCTTAAAATAATATGTACTATTTTTATGGCCATATATTTTATCATTTCATCTTTATGACCATATATTTTAAAATCATATAATTTTTTTATTTTTTAATATTATTAATACGTGATTTTTGACTATTTATTTAAATTTTGTAAAGTATATTTTTACAAATATATAATAGTTCTACACAATGTATTACTATGTGATCTTTGATGTTTTAGAATAATATATACTATTTTATCTTTATGACCATATATGTTATTAACATATAATTTATTATCAATATTATTGGTACTTGATCTTTGATATTTATTATAAATTATTAATGATATCAATAAATAATAATATTTACAAAAATTGTAATGCCATTATCATCAATTTAATATAACTAAAGTCGAATCCCCCTATCTTATGTGTTGTCGTCTTAACTATGTCACATAGGTATTTTAATTTTTCCATTTATCTCCTTACCCTTCTTTTATTTAATTATTTACAATTTTTATATTATAATAATATTCTTTGTATTACTAATATATAATTATATTTAGAGATCATAAATTTTGGCAAGTTGTGTTTGGAGTGTAAATGTGTAATCCATTATGGAATAATTTGTTAATTATAATAATGTTACTACGATTACTAATATAGTAATATACAATTATATTTAGATATCTTAAAATTTGGCAAGAAACATACTCTTATTATGAAATAATTTTTTAATATAATAATATTACTAATATACAATTATTTTTAGAGATCATAAAATTTGGCAATTGATGAAAACATAATATTGATTATAAAATATTTTTTAAAATTTTATAATATTACTAATATATAATTGTATTTAGAGATCTTAAAATTTGGCAAGTGATAGAAACATAATCTTCATTATAAAAATATCTTTTGAATATTAAGAACATAATATTACTATTTTTTAAAATATTGGGAACATAATTATTACATTTGAAAATTTTAAAATAATTTTTAATATTCAATTTATAATATTAAATCGTATATAAATCTATATACTCCGTATGTATTTAAAATATATTTTTACTACTATAGACCCGTGTAAGACACGGGTACATCAACTAGTTGATATGGAAAATCAAAGGTCGGAATTAAGGCCTCTTATTTCCAAATTTACGCAGAGGGCGCCTCTCATTAGATTCTCCAATTCGTTTAAGTTTCTGAATGTTTTTTAGGCCTTGTTTCACTTGTGTATAGAAAGGTAGAGAGATTTGCACGAATTTCAAAAGTATTAAAAGTAGCTTTGGGGATAAAAAGGGTTTTTGGGGTAAAAGTGAAACAAGGCAACACAAACACATCGAAAGTTAACACCCTAGAATTCAAAAATTCATATGTACAACGAGCACCTCGACGTGCCTGTTGTGTACAATTTGCAGAGTGATCCAACATCATTGAATTCACTTCAAACAAATAGAAATTGATCATCAGGTGCTCTAGCCTCTTCCTTCTTTGCTCTATTTTGCCTCTTCTTTTAATACTAATAGCATATACTTTGTAACCCTAGCTTACAATACAAACAACTCTTTTGTACATGTGTATATAATATAATCAATGAATGGAGAATCCCCCAAGGTAGAGGTGGGTTCGGTTTCACGAAACCGTGGAACCGAACCGGAGGAACCAGTAGTATACCGGTCCCGGTTCCTCCTTGAGAAGAACCGGAAAACCACCGGTTCCTCCGGTTATGAACCGGCGGTTCGGAACCGCCGGTTCCTCCGAAAGAGCAATGCGGAACCGCGACCGCGACGTATAGATACCGCGGTCGCGGTTTTGCCAATAGAATATCTATATTTTCTTTTGGGGCAATTCGCGGTTGCGGTGGTTGTGGCAATTTGCGGTTTTGCCAACAGAATGTCTATATTAATCTTTTGGGGCAATTCGCGATTACCGGCGTATAGATACATTCTGTTGGGGCAATTCGCGGTCGCGGTGGTTGTCGCGATCACACACCGCGATCGTGGCCTTTGTTCCAACGGCTATATTTTCTTTTCCAACGGCTATATTCCAACGTTCACATGAATTCCAACGGCTATTTTCCTTCCATTTACCCATATAAATACCATATTTCACCTTCAATATCATTCACACCAATCTCATACTCTCTTATCTCTCTCTACTACAACTACTCTCATAATTCTACTCTCATAATCTATTATCTCCTTCCTAATCTTTTTGAAACATGGAAAACCAAGGTCAAGGCTTTATTGATTTGTTGACCGAGCAATTCTATGGTGGTGTTGGTGGTTCACAAGAAATTCAAGTGAATCCTAATTCTTATCAACCACAACCACCTTATCCTCATATGTCTATGCCTATGCCCATTTCTTCACAAGTTCCTCCTTTCGCTTCTATTCATAACAAAGGTCCACAAGGCAATGAGGAGGTCGATGAGCAACACACCGACGAGGATGAGGTCCATGAGGAGGAAGAGGAGGAGGGGGCATCTACGACCAACCAAACCGCAAAGGTGTTGAAATCCGACATTTTCACAAAGCACTTCACCAAAGGCAATGTATTGGATGCACTAGGCCGATATGTTGTCAAGTACAACTATTGTCCCTTGAAGTACAAATGGAAGCGCAATGGAGGTTATATCACCTTGAACAAGCATTTGAAGGCAAAACACTTGGACAAGTTGGGCATGATCCGAGGTCAAACACAAATTTCGACTTCGGGGTTAGCAAGTTCTTCCTCTCAATCTCCCTTGTTTACTTATAATCATGAGTGTAGTGTTTATGCTTTGTCCGAAGCTATTTGCATTTATCATTTGCCATTTCAATTTGCGGAAAGTGTGGGTATAAATGATTGGGTTTCTAACCATTTGCAACCCGCTTATAAACGAACAACAAGAAAAACAATTAGGAAAAATGTGTTTAAACCATATGCGAATTATAAAAAGGAGTTGTCTCGGTTTTTTTCTCAAAATGATATTCGTGTTTCTATTTGTAGTGATATTTGGAGTGATAACTATCAATCTCATTCATACATGAGTATTACATGTCATTATTTTGATGATCATTTTCACATGAAAAAATGAGTTTTGGCTTTTCGAGTATTTGATGGGGCACATACAGCTTCAAATATTTGTAACATTATACGAAATATTTTAGATGACTTTTCACTATTTCATTTGATAATGCATCTAACAACACACTTCCATTAGTGAATTGATTCAAGTTTGTCAACCGGTTTTTGGAAACAATTACTTTCATGTAAGATGTTCTTGTCATATTTTAAACTTATGTGTCCAATATGGTTTGACACTTTTAATGTCATATCTTGAACCTATTAAGTATGTTGTTAGCTTTATTTGGTTAAAAAAGAAGCCCAAAAGTTATTGGGGGAGGTTTTGTAAATCGAATGTTGTTAAACCCATACTTTTTTCAAAAGATGTCGGTCATCGTTGGAATTCTACTTATAAATTACTTCATCAATGTTTATGTTATAAAGAACTTTTAACTTCTTTTGCCGCTCAATATATCCCGGGTTCACAAGCAATTGAAGCTTGTTGGCATATTTGCTATGATATTGTGGAGATTTTACAAGTTTTTAATGATGCAACTTATACATTTAGTCAAACATATACACCAAGTGATCATTTGTTTGTTGTTGAAGCTTTGAATGTTGCGGGTGCCTTTAAGGAAGGGCTTTCACAACCCGACCGACCCGACATTGTTGAAGGTATTTTACATATGAAGAGGGAGTGGTTGAACTATTACAAATATATTCCCGATATTTATCTTGTTGCTTGTGTTTTTGATCCAAGATTTAAGATACAAGGTTTGCAAGATACTTTGTATCAATACTATGAGTTTTGAAATTTAGAAGAAGAACATTATGATAGAACTTGCAATGTTGATGTCATTATAGAACGTGTTAAATCTCTTATCTATGATTTGTACAAAAACTATAGCACGGGTAGTGATGTTCCTTCTACACCTCAAATACCCCCATCGCCCTCCTCATCTCGTCGTTCTTTTCTATTTGCCGGGTCTCTTATGTTGCAAAATCTTACAAAAAACCGAGATTCACGAGCTCACGTACGAAGCTCGATACTTATCTAACCACTACCCTTGAGTTTGTAGATGATTTTGACATTTTAGATTGGTGGAAGCAACACAAGAACACATATCCAACACTAGCAAGGATTGCCGCTCAAGTACTTGTCGTTCCCGCTTCAACGGTAGCGGTGGAGAAAAAGTTTAGCCAAGGCGGCCACATCTTAGACGATAGGAGATCAAGATTGGCACCCGAAGCATTGGAAGCCCAAGTTTGTGTGGACGATTGGAAGAGGGCGGAAATTAGATCACAATCAATGAACTATACGGAGTCATCCGATCATGTAATAGAGGACGATGCAAGCCAAGCTTCTTCCGCCGGTTCCGCCGGGTCGTCTTAGGTAAGTTGCCAAACGGGGTTTCATATCGAAGGTAATAGAACTACATGGGCTTTGATTCCTCTATGACCCCGAGAGGATACGTAGGCAACTTAATATCAAGTTCAAGCCCTTCTTCTCCCACCCCTTCTCTTCCCAAATCGGTCAGAATAGGATAAAATAGCCATTAGAACCACAAACCGCAATCGTTGTATGATCGCGGAGGACGGATTGTGATCGAGGCCGACTTCTCGTGGCCGCGGCTCATACCGCGACCGTGGTTCCATTCCAACGGCTACATTTTTCAAATTCAACGGCTATTTCTAATCCATTTATCCATATAAATATCATATATCACCTTCAATCTAATTTACATCAATCTCATTGACTCGTACTCTTTTATTTCTTTTGAATACTTCATTTCATAATCATTTTCAAGTATGGAAAACCAAGGCCGAGGGTTGAAATTTGAAATTTTCACAAATCACTTCACCAAAGACAACGTATTGGATGAACGAGGCCGATGTGAGGTTAAGTGCAACTATTGTTCCAAGAGGTACCAATGGTCGCCGAGTGGAGTTTATGGAACCATCACTCCTTTTAAATACCAAGCACGACATCCACCTTAACCGTAGGTAAGTGGCCAAGCGGGGTTGCATATCGAAGGTAAGAGAACTACATGGGCTATGATTCCTCTATGACCCCGAGAGGATACGTAGGCAACTTAATATGAAGTTCAAGCCCTTCTTCTCCCACCCCTTCTCTTCTCAAACCGGTCGGAATAGGCTAAAATATCCATTAGAACCACAAACCGCAATCGATGTACGATCGCAGAGGATGGACTGTGACCGCGGTGCTCTAACACCGCGATTGTGGTTTGAGCAGAAAACTTCAATTTTTTTTTCAAATTTGATGGAACCGAACCGAACCGAAACCGGTCCAAGAACAGGCTCCGGAACCGGCGGGAACCGGAAAAAACTAGAACCGAACCGGAACCGAGGAACCGGGGCTTCTCGGTTCCGGTCCCGGTTCCGGTGTTCCGAGGAACAGAAACCACCGATTCCGGAATCGGACACACCTCTACCCCATGGGGACTTTCACTAATAACGTCTTGATGTCTCTCTGTTTGGTGGTGTTTTTATATATGATTTCCTTTGTAAATATGTTTCTTTTCCCCCTTTTCTTGTGTGTTTTGTTCCTTTTTAGCTTAGTTCCCGTATTTCTATGAGATTCGGAGACTATGCGCGTTTTATGTGTTTTGTAGGTGTTTTGGCATGGATCAAGGGTCGTTTTGAAGGAGAATCGGAACATGGAGCAAGGCCCGAGCTTAAGAGGGAAAGAGAGGAGCAAGCCATGAAGAAGAACAAGAGAAAAGCCAACAAGAAGAAGGTGGAACGAGGTACGGATCGAGTTGGAACCAACGCCGGACCCGAGATGATTTTTCGACCTCGGACCGACTTGCCCAGTAAGTCGGGCCCGAGGTGCTCCGTGTCGGTCCGAGTCGGTCGCTGGCTGGATTGGGCTCCAAGGCACGAAATTGTAAACTACCACTTTTGCCCCTCATCTATAAAGGCTCTCTTATCTTCTAATTGGAGGAGGTTCCCACACACTTAGCAAGGAACCAACTCTCAAAAACTCTCAAGAGGATACTTGGAGAGCAAGGAGGAAGGAGAGGAGAAGGAGAAGAGAGGGAATCGGCCTAGGAGAAGGAGATTTGATAGGTTTGGTTGATAGATTAGCTTTGCCTTGTTTTGATTTTGTGGATTTGGAAACCTTGTTTTGGTTTTGTGGATTGTTTTTGATTTGCGAATGAAATTTGGCCTTGGTTTGAGATTGATGATGTTGATTGCTTTGCTTTGTGATTTGTTTGCTTTCTTTGTTTGCCATATGGAGTAGATCTCCTTGATCTTGGGTTATGGGGGAAAACTCTAGCTAGGTTGGGCTAGAAACCCCAATTCCATAAGCCTTGAGTGCTTGATCTAGGAACCCACTCTACATAGAGCTACAATTCCTTATGAAAGTAAGGAATCAAGGCTTGTGATTGGCAAAGTAGTGAATGTGAACATTTTTCCATCTCAAGACCTTGCTTCGAAGGGGATTTCCCCAATGATCGATGTGTAGAAGTGGTTGGAACGAGGGTGAAAGCACTGGATCCTATTCGATCATCACTTATTGCTTGAATTGGGGTGGAAAAGCCTTAATCTACTAGAGAAGGAACCCAAAAGCCCAAGATCTACTTTCAATCTTTGAGTTCGACAAAACCCAGCTACATCGGGCCCGACTTGCTCTACGTCGGTCCCGACTTCCTTCTTAGTCGCCAACATCGGGCCCGACGTGACACTTGTGTCGGTCCCGACTGTTCTCTTTGTTTTACTTTGTTTTAAGTTCTCCTTTCCAGCTTTCTAGTGTTTAGGTACCTCAATCGAGTAGATTTCCCGAGTGTTCGACACCCACTACGTGCTACAACGGGGTCGGGTTATAAATTGTATCTCTAGACCCTCGCATTCGTGAGAGATCAAAAGATTGGCGCCGTTGCCGGGGAATTCTAAGTGCATTGAGTGCCAATTTGGTGAGTTTCTTGTGTTTTGGTAGTGATTTGGGTGAGGGAATAGCCCAAACCCTTTGTTTGTTTTTGATTTGTTTTGGTTTGTGTCTTTGTTTCGTAGGTGTATGCGAGCTCGTTCCTCCCGAGGAACACTTGAGCTTGAGTTTGTGAGTGATCCGAAAAGTATTCTCAAAGAAGCCCGAAGAAGGAAAAGGATGGAGAATCAAGCTCTCCATGGTGATGAGGAGTTGGCTCGACTTAGGGCCGAAATGGCTAGATTGCAACTTGAGAAGGACAATCAAGAGGCGGTGGCAAGAAGAGAACGGGAGCAACGGATGAGGGCCGAGGCTCAACTCAATGCTCTACCCCGGAATGCACGCCAATACATGCATCCGGAGTTGAGGGTACCCGAACCGGTTATTGTGCTTCCCGAGGTTGCCAAGAATTTTGAGATCAAGACGCAATTCATCTCCCTCATCAAGCGTGATCAATTCGAGGGCCGTCCACATGAGTGTCCTATAGAGCACGTCAAACGCTTTGTGGACATGTGTGAGACGATCTCTACCGACGAGGAGACGATGGAGTATGTGCTTCTAAAGGCGTTCAAGTGGTCACTTGGGGGCAAGGCCACACATTGGCTCGAGAGCCAAGCCCCTAGGTCGATCACAACTTGGAAGGCACTCCATGATGCTTTCTTGATGAAGTTCTTCCCGCCCTCAAAGACAACCGAGCTAAGAAGGAAAATTGCAAGCTTTCAACAAGTTCCGAATGAGCCTCTCTTCGAAGCATGGGACCGTTTCAAGGAGATGTTGCGCCAATGTCCTACTCATGGCCAACAACCATATGTGCTCAAAGACATCTTTTTCCAAGGCATCAATCCGGCAACGAAGGACAAGCTCAATCTCCACACCGATTGTGGGTTCATAGACTTGACACCGGATCAAGCTTGGGAGCTACTTGACAAGCTATCCGATTATGAGGCCATGTATGGGGTGAGTCAAGCTAGCAAAGAGGTGAAAGTTCAAGGTGAAGGTGCAAGGAAGTTATATGATCCAAAGGGAGAAGACATTGACAAGGATGTGAAGCTCCAATTCCTTGAAGGTGAAGTGAGCAAGCTTAAGAGGCAAGTCCACTACTACAAGCAAAATGCTAGAGCTTGTGAGGGGTGTGGATCCTTTGCACATGCTACACAAGTTTGTCCGAATGAGAGCCAAGTGCGCTTGGCCGAGCAAATTGAGGAGGCAAACTATGTTCGAGGAAATTTCGGTGGAAGAGGCAACTTCAACAATGGTGGTAATGGCCGGTGGAACAACGGTCAAGCTCAAGGCTACAACAACAACTTCAACCAAAACGAGCCAAGGGCGCCGCAACCACCACCATATAGGCCACCGGGATTCAATGAGCTACAATCATTGGCTCAAGAGATGAGGGATGGGTTCAAGGAAATGAGGACCCAATTCAATGAGTTTGGTGCATGGAGGAGGCAAGTCGACAATCAATTTGCCCAAATTGCAACTCAAGCCCCGAGAGAGAATAGGAGACTTCTGGGCCGACCCGAGGAGAACCCCCGAGCTCAAAACAATCAAAATGAAGTCCGGGCAATTGGATTGAGAAGTGGCCGAAACCTACCCGAGCCACACATACCTAAGAAGAATGAAGAGAGCCGGACCGACTTACCCAGCAAGTCGGGTCTGAGGTTCCCTGAAGTCGACCCAGCAGGAAGATCGACTCCTCTGCCCCGGACCGAGGTTGAGAGTGAGTCGGACCCGACGTACCCAGATGTCGATCCGACTACTCTGCCTCAGCTCTGCCCCAAGACCGTGATACACGACATTGGGCCCGACGTGGTGCCTAAGTCGGTCCAACCAGGAAATGTTGCAAGTGAAGTGGGGAAGTCCAAGGAGGTTGATCCAAGCAAGATTCAAGGTGCAACAACTCTTCCATATCCCTCAAAGAAGCCGAAAGATGTTGTTGAGAACAAGTTCAAGAGGTTTCTCAAGCTTTTGTAAGGTTTGAACATCTCTATCCCGTTCACCGATGCATTGAGCGAGATGCCATCCTATGCCAAGTTTTTAAAGGAGATTTTGAGCAAGAAGAGGTCCATAGTTGAAATGCAAGATGAGGTCAAGACCTTGGAGTTACCACAAAAGCTAGGAGATCCCGGTCGGTTTGCTATCACTATTGGTGTGGGGTCTCAAAACTTCCAAGCCTTATGTGACCTTGGGGCAAGTGTTTCGGTGATGCCCGCTAGTATTTGGAGAAGGGCAAATTTAGGTGAAATTGAGCCGGCCGATATGTCCCTAACTATGGCCGACGGTTCCATCATCAAGGCTAAGGGAATATTGGATGACGTGCCGGTGCGAGTTGGAAAGTACTTTGTTCCCGATGATTTCGTGATCTTGGACATGCATGAGGACCCCTTGGACCCAATAATCTTAGGAAGACCATTCTTAGCTACGGCGGGGGAAAGGTTTGATGTCAAAAACGGCAAAGTTTCCTTTGAGATTGGTGAAGAAAAGGTCGATTTTCACTTCAACAAAGCTTTGAATGAGCCGGACGCTTTGGCTATCCTCAAACTTGAAGAGAGTGCCAAGAGAAAAAGAGAAGAAGTGGAAGTTGCTAGAGAGGTCATTGTGTTGAGAAGTGATGAAGGGTTCAAAGAACAAATACAAGCAAGGGAGTTGCTGGAGCAAGTTGAGGAATAAGATGAGTCAAGGATCAATGCTAGCCCAAGGAGAAATGAAGAGTATCCTTACTTATATCCTTTTGATGTTGGTGATGACCACAATTTTTTCCAAACTTTTGATTCCTACATTTGTTTAAGTGATTTGAAAGATGACTTAGGAGACTCCTACATTTGCCTTAGTGACTTGAAAGATGAATTGGTAGAATCTCCTAGGAATTCTTTGGATAACTTTGGTGTAGGAAAAGAGGAACATGATGGAGCAAGTAAGGAGGAGAAATCTCATTCGTTGGAGGAGTATGATGAGAGAGGCCCGAGATCGGAGAGCCATGCCTATATAGACCATCGTTGGTGGTTTTATGGGTATGAGGGCAATGGGAATGGGCACAACAATGGCGAGCAATTCACCGTGTTTCACCCGCCATGAGATTGAGGTTAGGAAGTCAAGCTAGTGACTCTAAACGAGCGCTTCTCGGGAGGCAACCCGAGCTAGTAGCTTTCTTTTCGTAATTTTAGTTTGATTTTTCTTAGTTTAGCCTAGCTTTTCTCTAACCAATCTCTATCTAGTGTTTTGTGGATTTTTGGTGTTGTGTATTCTTCAAGGTTGTGTAGGATTTGAGGTGAAAAAAAAAAAATGGAAATATGGAGAAAGAAGTTGCAAGAGGATGGAGTAAAATTGGTGACCCGAACACCCCACATCGAGCCTAGGTAAGTCGGGCCCGACACAGGGACGTCGGTCCACGACGTCGGTCCGACCCGATCGGACTGGGTGGAATGCCATTTTTGCCCTTTGACCTAATTTGTCCCTTTCCCCCATTAAATGCCATCCCCCACCTACCTACCATCTTCATATTAACCACCATTCCCAAAATACAACCCATCCCCCTCACACTCTCAAAATCGGCCTCCCTCTCACCATACTCGATCCACACATCTCTCCCTTTCTTCATCACGATCCAATCACAAAAAGGCCTCCCTAGCCCAATTCCAAAGAGAAATTTCGAGTTCAATCTCGTTCTTCATCCCCCATCTCGATCTAGGTTGAGAAAGTTTGAGTTCTAAGTAGATTGTTTGTTTAAAAGTTCAATACTCTTCAAATACGGTATGTGTTACTCGATCTCTACCTATTTCCTTGGAGATTTTGTGCTTTCATTGCATAGATTGAGTAATGCCATGTTTGATTGAGAGTTTGAGCTTGAGCATCAATGGTGGATTTGCATGATTTGTGAAATTGAGCTTCAAAGTTGTTTATGCATGCTTGGATCCATTTAGAACTTCGATTAGGGATGTTTGATGGTTGAATTTGAAATTTAAGTGCATGATAGAGTGATTTGGGTTGATTTGAGGTTAGAGTCGAAGCATGAACTAGGTCGAGATCGACGTGCCTAGCTAAGTCGGGCCCGAGTTGTGGAAGTCGGTCCATCAAGTCGGACCGAGGTTGAGGATGTGTCGGGCCCGACATAGGTTGGAAGTCGATCCATGTTGCTTTTGCTCTCTTTTTGTGATATCATGTGGATTCAAGTGTTTCATTGTTGGCTATAGCTTAATCATGATGTAGTATGATGATTTGTTTAGCCATTGTTAGAAGATATCCATGATGATTCATGTTGGATGGTGATGCATGTGTGTTTAGAGACTAAGTATGGGGTTCCCTTGTGTTGATGTGTGTTAATTGGTGCTTTTGTTGAGTTGTATGGAGTTTATCTTGGACCCTTTTGTTTGGTTGGATGTGTGTAGGTAGCATGGAGACTAGAGCTTCATCATCTCATGCGGAAAGGCCGAAGAAGAAGTCCAAGAAGTCAAGACAAGAGCCAAAGTTGGATGATGTTTACTTGGAGGAGGATGCACAAGTTGAGAGTTATGCAAGGTATATGGCGCTTAAGCATCACACAAGGTGGCTTGATTGGGAAACCGTGAGGAAGATGGACATGGATCAAGCTCTTCCAAGGTGCTACTCCCACATCGGTCTCAATGGGATGCAAAGGTGGGACAACACCCACTATCCCGCCCTCACCTCGGAATTCATGGCCACTTTTGAATGCACTTATGATAATATGGAGGATGAGGAAGGGGCGATCACCTTCCAATTGGGCAATGAGGACCACAATCTCTCTCTTAGGGACTTGGCTACCTACTTCGGGTTTCCATGTCCAAAAGAAGAGACCGACGTCAACAACGAGAAGGTGAACCAAGTGTGGCGGCATGTGGCTGGGAAGAGCGAGATGAGAAAGGGCGCCACCACAACCGAGATTGCTAGCCCTCATTTTCGGGTCATGGTGCGAGTTTTGGGATGTGCAATCTATGCTCGTCATGAGTTGAACAAGCCGATGAAGGAAGAGATTATGTTGCTACATGAGATGCTCTTCCACACCGAGAAGCCCATGAACCTTGCATGGGAGTGGGTCAAGATGGTGCGAGACTTCCAAAGCTCCTCTTGGATCTACTTCGGCGGGATGATAGCAAGGCTAGCCGTGCGTCTAGGAGTCGACCTTAACAAGTATTCTCCGGCTCCGAATGGTGTTGAGTATATGAACATGAAGTATTTCAATAAGGCCAACATCGTCAAGGAGAAGCTTTACAAGACTTCTTTGGCCCCTCACTCGAGCTATGATGGTGTGTCCATCCGGTTGGTGCCCAACCTCTATGATCTTTCTCGGTATCACAATTGGTACCAAGTGTGGGCCGGCAATCCACACTCATTTGGTGACCCCGAAGGTGCAAGAGAGGGGCGGCGACAACAACCTCAACACATTCGGTTTACCTCCGCTCCATCTTCACCGGATTTCGACCAAGATAACTTTGTGTTTGCACCTCGTGGGGAAGACATGGACGTCGATCAAGAGCAAAATGAAGAAGATGAGCGCTTCCAAGGCTTGATGGCCAACCTCCGAGCCACGCACCAAGCTCCAACATTGGCGGACCGAGGTACACGTGACATCGGGCCAGACTTCCATCAACGTCGGTCCGGTGCCTTCTATGGTGATGAGGTCCCGAGGCACTATGAGCATGAAGAGGGGAGTGGTGCAAGGCAAGAACAAGCTCAAGGTGGCGGTTATGAAGGCTACGCCCAATGGTATGGTCCGGGAATGGTGTTTCCCGAGCGACAACAAACGGTGGACATGTCTTTCTTGGCCAACCAAATGGCCCATCTTCAACTTCAACAAGAGAATGTTCTTCAAGAGGTCCATCAAGTGAATCTTCAACAACAATACATGTACCAACAACAACAACAATTGCTTCAACAACAAGGTGCTTTCCAAGCTAGCCAAGAAGAGATGAACCGAGCCCTCGGCTACACTAGGCGAGAGGTGGATGAGCTTAGAGAGGTGGAGGACCAAAGGTGGCGGGTCCAAGATAGCTTCAACACATGGATGAGCGGGAACTACCCTTCCCGTGAGGACCAATGGACGCGCCCGGATCCTCAACTCCAACCACCAACACAAGACTTCTACCAAGAGCAAGTGTACGAGAGGGAGCGGCAAGCGAGACTCCAAAGAGGATATAGGCGTGACAACCCCTTCGAGTGATTCTAGACATGCCATTGAAGAATAAAGAAATTGTGAGCTCTTTGAACTCTTCTCTCTTGCTTTTAAGTTTTGGTTTCCTTGTTTGATGGGGACATCAAAAATTTTAAGTATGGGGTGGGGGTAAGTGTGCTCATGATTTCACTTGCTTGTGTGTTTTTGTTATTTTGAGGATATTTGGTTTTCGGTTTCTAGTTTGTGTTTGGGATGTTTGTTTCTTGGTTTGTGGAACGACATGATGATTGATTTGGTTTTGAATGGATGAGTCTTTGTTTTTGGTTTTGTATAGAGAAATTCTTGCAAAAAAATCCATAAAAATTTGAAAAATTGTGTTGAAAACAACAAAAAGATTTTGTGTTTTGTAGTTTTTGGACTAGAAATTCCCATCTTAGATGTCCAAATGAAAGCTAATGATGATGTGAGCATGTAAATTCCTTTGCATATTTTTGGATGGTTTAGCCTCTAAAATGATGTTGCTTTTGATGTGATCATGATATCTTGCTTGTTTTATTGAACATGTGAGTTCTAGGATGAGTTCTTATGCAACTAAGTATGAGTGACCCTTGTGAGATTGATTTTTGGCCATTTTAGGGATGCTTGTTCATATTTGCATATCCCTCATGTTTCTTGTGTGATTAGCTCATGCATGCTTAGTAAAACTTGCTATTGCGGTGTTTATCTATTTTCCAAGACCGTCATGAGATTTGTCCTAGCATTGTCACATTGATTTTGAACTTTGTTCTTTTAGTCACATAAATGTTCCATATCCTACCATGAAGTGAATCCTTTGTTTGTAGCCCCGTTTTAGCCTAGGCCTTTGTTTGAAACTCCTCAAAAATATTATTCCTAGCCTTATATGACTTGACCCTTATGGGATTGGACTTTAGAAGAGAGGTTTGGATTGTATTTGAAGAGTTGAGATTCTCTTTGGTTTAAGGGCAAAGAATGGTGTTATGAATCATGTGGGTAGTGCATCTTTGTTGTGCAAAAAGAAAATGAAAAAAAAAGAAAGAAAGAAAGAAAGAAAATGTTGGAAATGGAAAGTGGAATGAAGGTAAAGAGCTTAAGTGAAGAAAAAGGGTCCGACCGAGTTACACACCACATCGGGCCCGATGTCATAAGAAAGTCGGTCCAGTGTAGAAAGTGTGGAAAATCCAACAAAAAGCCTAAGAGCAAAGATGAAGTGGAATGTTAAGTGAAATTTTGGGTTGAGAGGAAAAGTGTTAAGTCTTTTGGATGAGTGTGAAATTGATTGTGGAATTTTGGTGAAGTTGGTGAGAGTTTAGGTTGTTCAATCCCCATTGTAAGCACCACAAGACCAAATAATTCCCACCTTGAGAAATACCAAAAGCCCCATTACAACCCGGCCGAATGGAACCTCTTTGAGGACCTCCATTGAGCCAAGTTCGAATTCTTTGTGTACTTTGTATTAGGCATCTCTAGGTGGAGGATTTGGTGATATTAGCTTCAATAGTAAAGTCCTTACTTGCATGATTTTTGAGCTTGAGTGTTCATTGCTATACCCATACACATGATGAGTGATACACATTCACATATCCCTAAAGTGAGGCTTAGTTGCATTGACTCTATTCCTTGGAACACTTAATCATGTGTGATGACGTAATCTTGCTTGAATATCAATCACTTGTGCTTAAATGTGTTTTCATACGAGGCTTTACTTGAAGATTATGTTTCGGTCTTGCTTACATTGTTATTGCTTGAGGACAAGCAAGTTTAAATATGGGGTATTTTGATGTCTCTCTATTTGGTGGTGTTTTTATATATGATTTCCTTTGTAAATATGTTTCTTTTTCCCCTTTTCTTGTGTGTTTTGTTCCTTTTTAGTTTAGTTCCCGTATTTCTATGAGATTCGGAGACTATGCGCGTTTTATGTGTTTTGTATGTATTTTGGCATGGATCAAGGGTCGTTTTGAAGGAGAATCGGAACATGGAGCAAGGCCCGAGCTTAAGAGGGAAAGAGAGGAGCAAGCCATGAAGAAGTACAAGAGAAAAGCCAACAAGAAGAAGGTGGAACGAGGTACGGATCGAGTTGGAACCAGCGCCGGACCCGAGATGATTTTTCGACCTCGGACCGACTTGCCCAGTAAGTCGGGCCCGTGGTGCTCCGTGTCTGTCCGAGTCGGTCGCTGGCTGGATTGGGCTCCAAGGCACGAAATTGTAAACTACCACTTTTGCCCCTCATCTATAAAGGCTCTCTTATCTTCTAATTGGAGGAGGTTCCCACACACTTAGCAAGGAACCAACTCTCAAAAACTCTCAAGAGGATACTTGGAGAGCAAGGAGGAAGGAGAGGAGAAGGAGAAGAGAGGGAATCGGCCTAGGAGAAGGAGATTTGATAGGTTTGGTTGATAGATTAGCTTTGCCTTGTTTTGATTTTGTGGATTTGGAAACCTTGTTTTGGTTTTGTGGATTGTTTTTGATTTGTGAATGAAATTTGGCCTTGGTTTGAGATTGATGATGTTGATTGCTTTGCTTTGTGATTTGTTTGCTTTCTTTGTTTGCCATATGGAGTAGATCTCCTTGATCTTGGGTTATGGGGGAAAACTCTAGCTAGGTTGGGCTAGAAACCCCAATTCCATAAGCCTTGAGTGCTTGATCTAGAAAACCACTCTACATAGAGCTACAATTCCTTATGAAAGTAAGGAATCAAGGCTTGTGATTGGCAAAGTAGCGAAAGTGAACATTTGTCCATCTCAAGACCTTGCTTCGAAGGGGATTTCCCCAATGATCGATGTGTAGAAGTGGTTGGAACGAGGGTGAAAGCACTCGATCCTATTCCGATCATCACTTATTGCTTGAATTGGGGTGGAAAAGCCTTAATCTACTAGAGAAGGAACCCAAAAGCCCAAGATCTACTTTCAATCTTTGAGTTCGACAAAACCCAGCTACATCGGGCCCGACTTGCTCTACGTCGGTCCCGACTTCCTTCTTAGTCGCCAACATCGGGCCCGACGTGACACTTGTGCCGGTCCCGAATGTTCTCTTTGTTTTCCTTTGTTTTAAGTTCTCCTTTCCAGCTTTCTAGTGTTTAGGCACCTCAATCGAGTAGATTTCCCGAGTGTTCGACACCCACCACGTGCTACAACGGGGTCGGGTTATAAATTGTATCTCTAGACCCTCGCATTCGTGAGTGATCACGTCTCACATGGTATCACGAGTGTTTTCGACCTAACCCTAGCTCAGCCCCTTCCTCGTGCCGCTGGCTCAATCTCTCCGATGCCGTCACGATTTTCTTCCCTGCCTAATACCTACCGTTAGAACTGTCAAAACTTGACCCGACCCGAAAAACCGACCTTACCCGCCCGAAGTTTTTTTGGTTTAAACCTAACCCGAAAATCAATCGGTCAAGAGCTAACCCGAACCCAGTCGTCCCGAAAAAAACTAGGTTGGGTCATTAACCCGTTGGGTTGACCTGGCCGACCCGACAAAGTATTATTTCAATTAACAATTCAATATTTTATTATAAAGTTTGTATAAAATTATTAATTTGTTATTATTAAACAATATTTTTTATAATATAATATTAATTATTTTAATAAATATAAAGATAATGATTAACAAAATGGAAGATCATGACCCGTTAATCAACCCGAACTCGTACCAAACCCGTAACAACCCGGTCCATATGAACCCGGACAATTTACGACCCAACGATCCATGACCCGTTTTGACCCGAATTCGATTGACCCAAACCCGAACCCAACCCGCCCGACCCATTTAACAAGTCTACCTAACGTCCACTCCTAGAGAGTGTGCGCTACCCACCTGTCTTGCCGCTCCCCTCGGCGCCGTCTGCCCTAATTCCCCCCCTGCCCTAATCGTCGTTTTTGCTCATGGCTGGAGACGATTCACTGAGAGACAACCCACACAAGGATCCCCCACCAAAGGATCTCACTGATGACATCGTTGTCAAGTCATCCACCTCGCTTGCTTCCGCCTCTAGAATGGCCGGCGCTCGGCGGTGTCTGCAAGCCCGGTTTTCACTTGGCACTTACCGTCTCCATCATCAAGAACTTAATCCCCCTCGGCGCTTATACGAGAATATTTTAATATTTTTATCCTATTTTTTTATGCTTCTTGAATTTTTGTGTCGGGATTACTTAGCTTATAAGTAATCTCGGATAAATAAAAATATTTAATATTTTATTTTGAATTTTAGTTAATTATATTTAAAAAAAATTTAACTAAAAATTAATTAATAACTATTTCAAGGTAAAGGTTGTATAAAAGGGAATTTGAGGGTGCAAAATACGATTTTCTTAAAATTTTAGCCGACTTTCTGTGTATGTGCCGACTTGCTTTCAACTTCATGTATACTTCATCTTTTTGAAGTTACGAGAAGCATAATAAAAATAAGAGAGGTAAAGAGACGAGGCTCGAGAGAGAGAATTAAAGAGGAAGAGGATTTTGTTGTTTGTTGTTGTATCTGGTGCAATATTTCTTTAATTGGGTTTTAATCTTTAACTACAAGTATGATTTGGTAAGTTTTAATTAGTTATTGGTTTATTTGTATTTCAATGATTTTTTCCAGATCTGGATTCCCAATTGATTTTGATTCAGAAATCAGTCCATTTATAGTTATCAAATGGTGTTTTCGATATTGGATTTATAATTGGAAAAAGATTTAAGAGTAATTTTAGGGTTTTGTCTTCTAATAATTATTGGAAATCTGTGATCAAGTTTTACAAAAATTTTGAACTAGAAAAACATTCTTATATATATATAATTTGAAATCATGTATACAAGAAGTTATAATGCATGTTGGTTATTCGTTGTTTTTAGGGTTAGAGTTTGTAAGAGTAAAAATACTATTAATATTCATTGGATTATATATATGTATTTAGGAGTGAGGGTCTAAGGTCGTAAGCAGAGACAATGGGAAAAGACAGTTTATATGTTTTAGACAGGGTTCCACGTTGCATGTTAGTGTTTCTTGGAAAAAGGGAATTCGTCTTCAAGGTAAGTCGCCTAGACTTACTTAGTTATCAATTTTGATATGTGCTGGATGTGTAGAGCTTTATTTTGGGATTTATCCATGTATATAATTATATGTCTATTTGAAAATAATTCGCTATTTTGAGAAATATAATAGATTAATACTATTTTGTGTTTTATCGGGATTTCTAAGCATTGACACCTAACCGGTATGGCTATGATCAAGGATAGTCGGAAAGGCGGAGACATCCCTGACTTAGTTGTATGTCAAGTAGGGCCCCTTCAAAATTATAATAAAACATTTTGGCGAGTGCTCCAGGGGAGGCTTGACCAAGGGTAAGAAGATGAATGATGACGGTGTGAGTGGTTCGGAAAAACGGAGGAGGCCACCGTCCACTACACTGTGTAAGGCTGGAGGATGTCATGCTCTTTAGATAACCGATATGCTGAGTGAGAATTGATGAGTTTTGATTGAGTGATTATTGATGTAGAAGATGAGTATGCTGATACTAATTTGAATTGATATACTATTATTATTATGTGTTGTATGGTATTAAATTATATTATGTGTGCCTTATGATTATATGTATTATAGTGTGTTTGTCTGTTGTTGTGAATATATTATATGTGAATTATTTTGTTACTACTCTTGTTATGTATTTTATTAAATTGATTTTGATGCTGCATATTGTGTTTACCAGTTAGTGCATATTGGAATTGTTAGCTAACCCTTCGGGGATTTATTTTTCATTTCCATGTAAGGATTAAGATTAAGAAACCCATGATTGAACCTCGACAAAATGATGGTACGAGTCGTTGAAGGCCGTGTCATTAGGATTGGGTTTAGTTAGGTGAATGGTGATTACTTATTTTGCATAATGTTTGATTTTGTTAAGGAATGAATATTATGATGTCAATAAAGTGCTCACAATTGGTAGTGTAGTTTATGTCGATTGGGGAATTCATGCATGTTTTCCATACATTGGTTTATAAATATAGGTTGGATATTTTCTTTGTATTTTCTCGTCGTGCCCGAGTTGTAAGATCCGAGTGAACTCGTTGTCATATTAGCTCAGGTGGACCTATGTGTGGTCTACTACCGAGTAGTGTCCCGGTGTAAAGACGGGGTGTTACACCAACACCAAATACAATTCATGGGCCGAGCTCTTCCGTGTCGCTGCGAGGGCACACAAGGTCCTTGATCACATTGATAACACAATCACTTGTCCCGATGATGTTATGGGCGATCTCTGGGATCAACTTGACGCTATAATTTTGCAATAGGTCCATGCTACCATCTCTTCCAATCTCTTTCTAACGATTATTGAACCAAATTCTACTACTTTATCTACTTGGAACCGATTGAAAGATATATTCCATGATAATAAGGCGTCTCGCGCCATCTACCTTCAACATGAATTCTCAAGGTACCAACTTGAAGCCTTCAATTCTATTGTTAGCGATTGAAAGATCTTGCGGATCAACTGGCAAATGTTGATGCCAAAGTTTCGGATCACCAGTGATTCAACTCATTGCCGGCCTTACACCAAAATTCGACATTGTTGAAAGCTTCATTCACTAGACGAGTCCTCTCTCGAATTTTTCCAAGGCTCGCTTGATGGTGCTTTTGAAAGAGACATGCCACCAACATCAGAAATCCATGGCCGGCAATCCAAAATCAGTCTTCCGCTCAATCGCAGGACACACCTGCCTCTAAAACACCTACGCCGTCCGATCAAACGTCCAATTGTGGCAATGGAAAAAGGCATGGTCGTGGCTGCAATCGCGGTTGTGGTAATCAACAGCAACCCATGAAGTTTCAACAGGCTCCTATTGTCAGGGTTCCGATTCCTAGCCAAATCCATCATCAGTGGTTGGCCTAAACTTGGAACCAGCCCCTATGCCCCTACCCTAACAATCCGTGGGCAGGAATCCTTGGCTCATCACCTCGATAGCAATTTCCTCAGGCTAATGTTGCATATTTGGACCTCTACTATGGTTTTGCGGCTGAAATGGACCTCGCTGGCAACTTTAATACCATGACGTTGTGCCCTCCGGACAACTCGTGGTACATGGACACCGGTGTCTCCTATCATATGGCCAATAATCCAGGTATTCTCTCGTCCATTACTTCTAAGAGTTCATTACATTCTGCTATAGTTAGCAATGGTACGAAAATTCCAACCTCGGGTCTATTAACTACCTATATACCTACCCTAAACCGACCTCTATATCTCCAAAATGTTCTCACAACACCCAATATTATAAAAAACCTGGTGTTTGTTCGAAAAATTACACAAGATAATAACGTATTTGTTGAATTTGACCCGTATGGTTTTTCTATAAAGGATCTTCAAACGGGCATCAATTGTTTGAGATGTAACAGTTATGGCGAGCTCTACCCGATCAATGCCCCGTCTTCCTCATTTGTGTCCCTCTCTACTGAGTCATCTGCCCCATGGCACGCACACCTAGGGCTTTCCAGTCATCCTATCTTCAATCAACTACATCATTTGCTTTCCTCTCGAGTCAATAAGGAGACTTCGTCTTTGATTTGTTCTTCTTGTCAATTAGGAAAATATGTTAGATTACCTTTTGTTCCGTCTCAAACTCGCACTTTATTTTCGTTGATATTATTCATAGTGACTTGTGGACGTCACCTATTGTTGGTTCCGAAAGGCATTAATATTATGTGTTGTTTTTGGATGGCGCACTTTCTTTGGCTTTTTCCGCTCAAATATAAGTCCCAAGTGTTTGACATTTTTGTTCGATTCCACCAGTTCATCTAAACACAATTTCAGTGTAACATTAAATCCTTCGAATGTGACATGGGTAGAGAGTTCAATAATAATCAATTTCACTCTTTATTCCACCAAATCAGAACTGTTTTTAGGTTTTCATGTCTACATACCTTGTCTCAAAATGGAAAATCTGAGCGTATGATTCGCACCTTTAATAATATGCTTAGAACCACGCTTCTTCATTCATCTCTCCCACCGCATTTCTGGCCTTTTGCGCTTGACACAACAAGCTATCTCTTAAATATATTGCCATCATCCACCATTCACAATAAAAGTGTAAGACCCGAGGCCTTAGAAGCGCTATCCTATGCCTACTCGAGGACTTCCCAAGAGGTCACCCATCCTGGTACTACTCTCGCCCATGCACGCTTAACTTCTGAGTTCTGAGTTCTCTGTCCTCACTCGAACACAGAAATGGAAGAGCTCTTGCTGACATGGGGAGCACCTCAATCCCTTATAAATTATTGGGGTGTTACAATCTCCCCCACTTAAACACTTGATGTCCTCGTCAAGGCCCAAGCACCGCCCTCTGGATCGAGTGACCATCCATCGGAACAAATCAACTCGTAACCTAGAGTCGGCTTTGCTACCATTTGTAAGACCCGAGGCCTTAGAAGCACTATCCTATGCCAACTCGAGGACATCCCAAGAGGTCACCCATCCAAGTACTACTCTCGCCCATGCACGCTTAACTTCTGAATTCTTTGTCCTCACTCGAACACAGAAAAAGAAGAGATCTTGTTAACATGGGGAGCACCTCAATCTCTTATAAATTATTGGGGTGTTACAAAAAGCCCCACTCAAGTTCTCTATAACACCACCCCAACATACACTCATCTTTGGGTGTTTGGTTGTCTATGCTTTCCAAACCTTTCCGCCACTTCTGCTCATAAATTGCAACACCGTTCCACCACTTGTGTCTTCCTTGGTTATCCCAAACATCATAGGGGCTACATTTGCATGGATCTCAAGTCTGACACAATCATCCTTTCCCGGCATATCACGTTTGATAAAAATGTGTTTCCCTTTTCCAAACCACCTTTTCCTCAAAATTCCCTCTATGATTTCCTTCAACATGACGATCCTATTTCTCCCTTCTTCACTCACCAATTTGTGAGCTCGCCAGCTCCTGCTCCTCAGCCCAGTGCTCCGTCTACTCCTCCCAACTTAACCGGGTCTTTTTTACCATCACCTAGCCCTTCTCCCTCGGCCCTATCACCCATCGTGCCTTCTCCGGCCTCCCACAGCCCTAAAAAACCACCCCAAGTGGTTTCTCCTCCTCCTCCTCAACCAGCCCCACCATCACATCCTATGATCACCAGATCTCGAGCCGACATTCTCAAACCTCGCCAAATTTTTGTACCTTAACACTATTGTCCCAAACCACATCTCTCTCCCCGATCCCCACATCCCACAAAACAACCCTCTTAGACCCGATTTGTCATCTTCCATGCATGACGAATACCGTGCGCTTCTTAAGTAATGGTACATGGGTTTTGGTCCCTAGGCCAGCTAGGGCTAACGTGGTCCGTTGTATGTGGCTCTTTCGCCACAAGTTTCGTTCTGATGGATCTCTTGAGAGGTATAAGGCTCATTTGGTCGCTAATGGTCACTCACAGGAGGTTGGTATTGATTGTGATGAGACTTGCAACCCGGTTGTTAAACCGACAACTATTCACAATGTAATTCATCTTGCTGTTTCACGTGCCTAGTCGATCCATCATCTTGATGTAAAAAATGCATTTCTCCATGGGTCTCTTCAAGAAACGGTTTACATGTTTCAGCCACCGGGTATCACTGATCCGACAAAAACGAAGCATGTCAGTTTATTGAAGAAATCTTTGTATGGCCTGAAACAGGCTCCCAGGGCCTGGTACCAACGGTTTGCTTCTTATTTGGGTCGACTTGGTTTTCACGGTAGCAAAAGTGATACCTCATTGTTCATATATAGGCGTGGCTCCTCTCTAGCTTACCTGTTTTTATATGTTGACGATATCATTCTGACAGCCTCTTCTGATGCATTACGGGTTGAGATTGTTTTTCGTCTTAGTATGGAGTTTGCTACGACTGATTTAGGTCCCCTCTCATATTTTCTTGGTATTTCTGCTACTCGCACTACCTCTAGTTTGTTTCTATCCCAGGAAAAATATGTTGTTGAAATTGTTGATCGCGCTTCTATGGCCTCGTGTAATTCGGCTACTATGCCCATTGATCAGGGTTCCAAGCTTTCTGATGATGCTAGACCCCCGGTTTCTGACCCCACTTTGTATCGTAGTTTTGTTGCTGCCCTTAAGTATCTTACTTTTACAAGGCCTTATATCTCTTATGTTGTTCAACAAGTCTACTTGTTTAAGCATGACCCTTGGGAATGTCATTATTCGCTATGTTCACGAGACTACTTCTCTCGACATTACCAATACAGCTGTTGCCCAACCCTCGTTAGTTGCATACACTGACGCTGACTGGGATGGGTCTCCTGACACTTATCGCTCTACTTATGGCTATTGTGTCTTCCTTAATGACACTTTAGCCACCTGGTTGGCTAAGAGACAACAGGTCGTTTCTCGTTCAAGTGTCGAGGTCGAGTATCGTGGAGTTGCAAACGTCGTCGCCGAGTGTTGCTGGTTACGTAATTTGCTTCTCGAACTTCATTGTCCTTTGACTCGTGCTTCGCTGGTATACACTAATAATATTTCAGCCACATACTTGGCGAATAATCCTGTCCAACATCAGCGAACTAAGCATATCGAGCTTGACATTCATTTTGTTCGAGAACAAGTCACTTTGGGTCATGTCTAGACATTTATTTTTGGATTTTGGAGACAGTATTAGTATTAGGGCTCCGCCAGTTTCGACTGTGGGTACGTAATAGCATATATTTGTAACCCTAGCTTTCCATACTAGCAATCCTTTTGTACATGTGTATATAACATAATCTATGAATGGAGAATCCCCCAAGGGAACTTTCACTAATAACGTCTCACAAATACGTCTAGTTCCGTTGCCATGAGAGAGGCGCTAACTGGTGCATGCTGAGGCTGGGGAGGAGACAACTGGAGAAGAAGTCGGAACATCGTGGGAAGAGTGAGAGGAGATGAGAGTAGAAGTGAGGAAGTCGTGGTGGGTAATATGTCAATGGGCTATGTGGGAAATTAAAACTTACATAGAAATAAAGTTGTAAATAGAAAGGGTGAAAGGGATATATCCTACAAATTCCTAAGCAATTATCTAGAAATTGAAATTTTTGACTTTTTTTAGTCAAAATTTTATTTTAGATAAATCTTTACATAAATAGAAAAAAAGATGAAGATTAAATAATTTTGATTAATTTTTATTAAAATCGAATAAAAATTTTTATTCGAATGATATTGGTCACATGAAACTTTTATTTATGATTTAGCAAGTTTAATTTTAAAAAATGATAAGAAACCTAAAGAATTCGGGACGTACAAGAAATTAGCTTATTAAATTGTTTATTTTACAGAGATGGATAAAAACATTTTAGACTTTGAAATCTGTTTTACGAGTATTAATTATGCCGTTCATAGTGTTCAACATGAATGCTCATAGTGTTCAACATGAAGGTTCATATATAGTGTTCAACATGAAGATGCATGAATTTTTAATAATTATTTCATTTAATAGAAAATGCGTAAAATTTGTAAAGAAGGCATTCGCCTCATTAGGTTCGACGTGGAGTCTAAAACAACTTTAAAAACAATTAGAATATAGCAAAGTGTTGTAATATCTACGATATTCCAAGGTTTTTAAAACCGAATATAATATAATATTTATTTTAGTAAATTATTTTCTCTAAAAAGAGAAATTCTAATATAAACAATAACCCTTATTTTTCTACTTAAAGGGAGATTAGTAAGTAAATTAAATTCAATAAAAACCAATTAAATAGTATAAGGGTCATGGTTAAATAAAAAGGCATTAAATAAACATAATGCCTTATAGAGATCGAATTCTATTAAATAAAATGAATTACATTAAGGCCTTAAAATTCAATTAAAAGTCTTGTAAAAAGAATGCAAGAGCCGGGACTTGAACCCGAGACCTCTTGCAACTCTCTCCACTCGCCCCACTCCCTCTTCCGCTAGACCAAGTGAACTTTCTTACTCAAAACACCCATCCTTATTATCTTATACCTAATAAACCTTCTCTTCTTCAAAAAAAATAGACATCAGACATAGTTTGATGTGATTTACGTAGAAGTGACCTCCCTCCAATGCATGCTAATGGAAGCTTCCCCTACCTTCTTCTTCCTTGCAAGACAAACCTTCTTGCATCATCCTCCCATCACCACCAACTAGCACACCTTTGGCCAGCTAGAACACCTCCTCCTCTTCCATTGGCCTTTCACCATTGGCATGGATTGCCAAGCTCTTCCAAATTGCCTATATAATGGGCCTTCACCTCTCCTTGCACTCACACATTCACCTTCTCTTCTTCATCCCATTGAATTGCTCTCAAAGATTGCCCAAAATCAGCCACTTCAAGTTCAAATCTCCATTCAAAAACACCACCAAAAATCCTCTTTTCTTCCCCTTGGATACCGCCGGCCGCCTCCCTGCCCTAGTCGGACCACCAGCGCGCCGCCCTTGCCCCGTTAAGCCACGCTGGAGCCGCCGTCCCGTCCTGGTTGCGCCGCCCATGCCGCCGATCCATTCCCTTGCCTCTTCTCCTGTGTTCTGTAATACATAACTAAGAAAAGTATAATTCTAAACCCTTTTTTTATTAAATTGATTTATGTATTTTGAATAAGTAGAATAAATAAGTTAGTGTAGGATTAAATCTATTAAATTTATTAAGTAGATCTTGTTAGTTGTAGAGAAGGAGTAAATAATTTTGGAAAAGATATTAGTTACTATGGTAAATATAACCCTACTAGATTACTTAAATCATATCATGATTATAATATTATGCTAGACATGTGATTTTATTATAAAGATATTTTTATAAAATAACTAGCATATGAAATATAGTTTTAATAATAATAATGTCACCTTTATAAAGAAATAAGATAATATTGTTGCATGTCTTAAGTTATAAAGAAATTGAAGATATATGAAACTATTACCAATAATAATAAATATATTATTTAAAGTTGCCATGTCTATAAAAGTGTAGGAAATTGCAAAAGACACGGTTTATTTATGATATATGGTAGTAGTAATAAAATACTTATGAAATATTATAATAATAATTATCCTAGATAATTGTAGAGAACTCTTATAAAAAAAGTTACAAAAGTTGTAGTCATGGACTATAGTTGTTATTAAATATTGTTTTATAAGAGGATAATGTTGATAACAATTATATTACTAAATAAATTATTTAAGAAAAATATTAGCTTAATATATACCTAAGTGTGGAGTTTTCTTACAAGACATGATTTCTAAAGTGAATGTAGAAATTATGACCTCATATTAATCTTATAATATTATATTGTTATGTGGTTGACTTGCATGGAAAGAAACAAATTAAATATGGAAGAGGATATTATTTTATAATTTAAGATATTATAATAATGGACTATAGGTAAGAAGTGGGATATTTATAAGCCATGATCATATATTTTGTAAGCCATATATTATGAAAAGAAATAGGAGAATAAAATAAACAAGATTAATTTAATATATGGTAATTTTAGGAAGTAACTTTATAAAGTCAATAGAAAGTCCTAATTATGGAAATTTCCAATAAAGTAGATTATAACTATTCTACCTTTAGTTAATATGATTTATATAATTAAATAAGACCCCCTTAAGAGAATATTAAGAACAAAATATTCTTAATGAGGAAATAATACTTTAAGTTCATTAAGGAATTTTTGGGAATTTAAAAGGAATATTCTAATTAAGATAAGGTTGTAAAAAGGTGAAGTAGACTCCTTATAAACTTAATGTGAGCTTGTACTTTTAAGAGAAAAATACCATTTTGGTAAAGTATGATATTTTATGAAATTATACTTGCTTAATTATATTAAGAATTTAGCAAGTGAAGATAGAGGAAATTATTTTAATAATATTAAATAAGGATTTTTAAGGAATAAAAAGGATATTACAAAATTTAAAATAATAATAAAGGAATATTATTATTTTAAATGACCATCTAAATTATTATCATAATTATTTAGAATTCCACTTCTCTTATAAAAATATATAAGAGAGAATCCAAACGTTAAGAGGTTTCGTATTTAAAGTTCGCTCGTAATTTCCGTATCGATAGGTCGGGATTCTCGCTCGTAGTCGCGCATCAAATATTTCCGTCAAGCTCGATATTAGACGCGTGTAAGCTAAGGCAAGTGGAATTTCCCCTTGTGACCTTTTTTATATTTCGTCTCCATGAAATTCTCAATGTTGGGAACAACTTGTGTGCTATGTAACGAATGAACCTAGGAAATATCGATTGTTAGATATAACGAATATTGTTAGTATAGTTCGCTATTATTATTTGATAGGACTATTTATGCTAGTATGGTTGTGGCTTTGGTTGTTTATGGCCTCGTTCAGAGATCAACATCGAACGAACTAGTGAGGGGCGCGGAATAGCCGACGCCTATATATAATCTTACTAAGACGTAATGCCTACGTGTTTGAAGTACAACTTTCAGGGTTATGATCCTATCCGCTCCGACTGCAAGGAGGGATAAGCGTACTCTAGCTAAGAGTCGGGAAAACTGGGTTTTCCCCTTGGGTGGATCGGGCCATCTGAGCCCCCACCTCCCCTTTAAAAGTCATTAACGAAATCAAATGTTTTCATCACTATATAAGATAAGTGCCCAATGCACCTTTAAAAGATACCAAAACCGGGCCGATCTGAAATGATCGATCCGGCTCTCGGTCCGCTCAGGGCGCGAGAGGTTTTCAACTTGTGTGAATTAATAATGTTCCCAACATACTTTCTACTCTGAAGAAGTCTACAATCTAGTAGTTCTTCTCTCGATTATCGAGCTATCTCCTCTTGAGATACGCTCTCTTTCGTACCGTTTAAACTCCACATATACAAGCCCTATCTAAAACACAACCCGATGATATTTCCCTCGATGTTAGTCAAATTACCGAATTACCCTCGGGAAGTTCCATTCCCGCTTGCTTAGTCTCTTAGACTAATTCTTCTTTTCCGCATGTTTGCATGGCATTCTCTCGCCCTTCGCGAATTATGTCAGAACCTAGGAACCCCGACAAGGCGTGAAGTGGAGACGAAGGAAGAACAACGGTTTTCAAGATGTACTTATCCTTTCGTTTTGATTTTAGTTTCGCTGTGTTTCAAGAACAAGCTGGTTTTGTTTTTCGTTTCCGAGTAACCTTAAGTTGGAAGACAATGTAAGATGTTTTGTAAAAACAAAGTCTCCTTTAGGAGCACCTTGTGTATTTTATGAATTATGTTTATTTTCGCATTATTATTGTTCGGTATCATTCTAAAAGCCTTGGGTGACTTTGGACGGTAAAGACTGAGGTCACTGGAGGTAATACCCAGTGTTGTAAAATAGGGGTGTTACAATTGTGGTATCAGAGCTAAACGTTTTGTTTTTAAAACCGAGAAGTTTTGAAACCGAAAATTTTCAAAAACCGAGAACATTTAAAACATTAACTTTTACTTCCGCTATCTTAGATTTCCATTCATAGAAAATTCCCTTCTATCTCCTTTGAAGAAAACTTAGGAATATTAATTTTCAAAATCTAAAAAATTCTTAGCTAAGAAAATGTCTTAAGAATTTGAAAACATTAAATACCAAGTACTTAGTTCAAGAACTAACCCTTTTTATGAAAATCTTCTTCCTATCCTTCAAAAACTTAAGTCGTATGAACATTTCAAGTTATGGAGAACTTTAACCACTTCTTTAGAAACTTGTAACTAAAGACTCACACCTTCACGCTAGGGAAATTGTTAGTAATCCCAAAAGTTACTTCTTAAAATCACATGTTCAAGAGAGAAAAACCTTAAGACCTTTAATAGGGCCAAGAAAATGAAAAGTATAAAATGAAACTTTGTTTTAGTAATTTTTAAACCCTTGACTTCCTTCACTATGTCTTCATCCTATAGAAACTAAGGAGGTTCTATACTAATGCCTTTTCCTTCTCTTTTTCCTTCCTCAGACACCATGGTTAACCCACGAAGAAACAACCACCTAGGAAACCAAGCCGATGAAGCCCGCTATGGAATGCAGGCTCCGAATCCATACTTTCCATACCATGATGCTCAGAACGACCCCTTCCCTGAGCTCGAAGAAGATCAACCTAGGGTCAACATGGAGATCGATCAAGGCGGGGACCCATGGGAAGAATCCGAAGAGGATCCCGAGGTGGACCCTGACCTCCCCATTGAGCTGCCTGAGGACGCCCCTGCGCCGGCCGAGATACCCCCATCTCCGGTGTACGAACCCGAGGACTACCCCTCGGGAGACGAAGAGATGGCACCTGGCTATGAACTGGAAGATTACGCCGACGAGGAAGATGAGGAGTTGGTGCCCGATTACCAATCGGAGGGAATCGTACCCGAGCTCGACTTCGAGAACAGGGAAGAAGATGAAGTGGACGATGAAGAGCTGAAGCTACTTTGGCAAGCTCATGCAGAATGGGACGCCATGAACCAAGAAGAGATACAGTTCGAGGGATTCGACGAGTCGGAGGAAGAAAACTCGGATGGGGAGGTGATCGACCCAGAAACACTACCACTACCTTCCCCAGCGAGTCCCAGGATGGAGTATGTTGCCCCAGCTCCCATGCCACCCATGATTCAGATCCCGAGGGTGGAAATAGTATCACCTCCACGAGCACCCGAGCCGAAGGAACCTATGCCGCCGATGACACACTTTTGGTGTCATGAGGATGATGAGCTTCTCCGACGGCTCCAACAACGTTGGCCGCTCAGAGGAGAGATTCCCTGGCCAACCCACCCTTTACGAGTGGGCTAGGCAAGCGCCTAGGGAGATTCAGATGGAGGGTTTCGTCTCATGGATGGAAGGAGAGTCATCCAACCACCGGGCTCGTCAGCCCTTGATCAACCACCCCCCACCTCCCGGCATCGTACCCACTAGAGGACGTAGGGTGAATCGTGACCTACTGTAGAGCCACCGAGAAGAATGGGTCAGAGAGACGGAGAGGGAGAAGGCAGAAAGACTCCAATACATGATATGCATCGCGGAGTCACAGGCCAGAGAGAACCGCTGCCGCCGAAGGATCGAGCAGGCCAACATACTCCTCAACAACGAGACAGGGATCGTTGACGAGACTCTTTTCGAGGAAGGATTCCTCGATACTTATACTGACAGTGTCTAGTTTCCTTAGCTTCGTACTCTTTCGTTCCAAGAAGTGAGCTTAGACCACTTCTTTCGACTTCATTTTGCTCTAGGAAGTCGATTCGGCTTAGCTTTCCTTTTCCTTGTTTGTTATGGCTTAAGTTATAAGAGCCTTGTACTCTCTTATGAACCTATTAATGAAATTTTCCTTTCCACTACTAGAATTTGTGTGTTAATTCTTGCTTACATTATTGAATTAACAAATGAAACCAAACCTAAAACGTTCAGATGGTCAACACGAGAGCCACCAATCGCAGTCCGAACAACGTTAGAGAGGGACATGATGAGAGCGAATCCGAGGTTAGAGGCGGACCTCGGGTTAACCCACTTCCTGCACCAGCAACTCCATTAGCATTGAATGCAAAGATCGTAGTCGCACTACGCACCCTCGTACAACAATTGATACGAGAGGAAATCCCTGTTGCGGTACTTAAACCCGTAGACCTTGAAGAACTTGAGGAGGTGCCAGAAGAGGTACATGAAGAAGCAACCCGAGTAGTAGAAGTCGCCCCCGATAAACAGACAAAAATCAGCTTCACTGAAGGGATCAAGGCTTTCAACGCCATAAAGCCTGACTCGTACGACGGTACGGGCGAGCCGTTGGGGGTGCAATATTGGTTCTCCCACATAGAAAGACTTCTAAGGAACATACCCTGTTCGGAAACCGACAAGGTACACATGGCTGCTTTGAAACTAAAAGACGAAGTGGGCGAGTGGTGAGAGAGATCTAGTCTGTCCGAGCACCCCGATCTAAGCTGGGCCATGTTCAAGGACAAGATGATGCGCCGTTTCTTCTCTGAGTCCATGAGAGAGGAGAAGTTGGACGAACTCCACTCCCCAAAGCTGCATGGGTTAAGTGTACTGGAAAGAGCAAAGAAGTTCAACCACCTCCTGCAATACGCTGAGGATGAGATCACTACTGAGCAGTAGAAGATCAAGCATTTCCACCGTTGGATGAGCGACAACATCAAACCCTAGATGGCAAATCGCTCCTTCAAAACTTTGGAAGAATATGTGGACCATGCACACAGGATGGAGACAACCCTTAAGGTCCCCGAGCGCAAAAAGTTCGATGGAGGAAAGCCTCACCACTCCAGTCACAGTGGGTTCAAGAGGCCGGTATCTCCGCGAGGATCTCAGTGGTCCAAGAAGAGCAAGCACAAGGCCTCGTTAGCTGGATCAAGACCTGCCCCTAGCTCCGACTCAAAGAGGAGTCCGATTGTTTGTCACAACTGTGCAAAACCCGGACACTTCAATCGGAATTGTCCTAAACCCCTCAAGAAATGCTTCAACTGTAACAAGGACGGTCATCTCCGACAATTCTACAGGCAACCAACAAACTCGGCTGGCCAAACCCGCTCAAACAGCGTGCCCCAGCGCCCACAAACTTCAAATAAGACAGCAGGAACTACATCGGTCCAGTCTACGGCTCATCAGAAAGGAAAAGGGCCTTTGCATCCTCAGGGTCAAGGGCAGCGGTTGTAAGAGATGCGCACCACCGATAAGCCGGAGGAGCCTATCTGCCAAGGTACCCTCCATATCCGCTCTAAAGATGTGTTTATACTCTTTGATTCTGGTGCTTCGCATTCCTTCATATCTGAAAAGTGTGTAGAACTTTTAGGGTTAAATAATCTCGTAGAGTGTGAACCGTTTGTCGTGAATCTTCCAAACGGAGAAAAGATAATAGGATCAAAACAGTTAGGTGGTTTCCCGTTGTGCATTCAAGGAGGAAGCTTCAACTCCAACTTAATATGCATTCCGATGAATCCCTACGACATCATTCTCGGAAGAGATTGGTTGTCTCAACATGGAGCAATAATTGATTTCTACACCCGAATGATAAAGCATGTTTATTTCCTTAGTTTAGTTGTTTTTATTTTATTTTCCTCTTGGTTTTATTGTCTTTTTAGTAGATTTTGTAGTTTCGGTTTCTACTCTTGCTTTGTTCGATTTCAGGATCATTTGGAGGTGGATTCAAGGAGTTTTGGCAACGACAAGGACAAGGGCAAGAGGAGCAACCCGATAGGAAGTGTCTAGGAGTTAAGCGGATGCAAGGAATTGAAGAGAAGATGGGCAAAAGCTCGGTGGAAGACACAGAAGAAAGCTCATTCAACGTTTTGAACGTAGCGGTCCACCAGGCAAAAACTCGGTCCAGGTCACGACCGAGTTCTGGACCGAGTTTTACAAAACTCGGTCTGAAACTCGACCGAGTTTCAGACCGAGTCGCGTCTTTTTCCGAAATTTCTCCTCCGCGTGTTTTATTTATTAATTTCGGGCCTTTTCTATCTTGTTTTTAGGGTTTCATATAAATACTTAGAGATTAAGTTTGGATGAGGATGACGTATTATTTTCTTAGCCTCTCTCTTTGAAGAACCCTAGATTGGAGATTTGTGGATTTTTGGCAAGACTTGATTGGAGTTGAATTTAGATCTATTGAAAAGACAATTGGTATGTTTCTCTTTGATTTAGATTTCTTATCTCTCCATATTATGTCTAGCTAATTTCTTAGTTCTAAGGAAGGGTGAACCCAATGGTTTAATAGGTAGATCTAATGGTGATGATTGGTTGAATTGAGATTTGAATTGTTGTTTGATTTAACCTAGGATGCTTAATGACCTAATTTAATTGAATTGGGAATCTTGTTATAATTTGAGACCGAGAGGAGATAAGAATAACAAGAGATTGATTGAATTGAATTCACAAATTGTTAATTCATGTTAGATCCCTAGGTTTGAACTTGTTGAATTATTTGTGCGAGAGTGACTTAATTCACTTGTGGAACTTAACCTATCCTAGAAATTATTGATTGAGTAGTCTTAACTGAGCGCGAGAGCGGATGTTATTTCTATTGATTCATTGATCTCTAAAGAACTTAAAGGACCTAAATAAGACTTGCTTTGTACGAGAGTGACTGCTAGTCGAGTCTAGGTACATGCATTAATCGTCTGAAAAGAGTTAATGTTAACATTTGAGATAGGTAGTCCTTCAAACAACATTTGAATTGAAATCCAAATAAATATCACCGGTAATCTACTGAATAATCATTGTGGGAATCCTGACCTTGGAATGCTTTTCTCCATTGATAGTTACTTCTTAATTTTGATTTTAATTATTTCTGAATACAATTACAACTTCTTTTTCTTATTTTTGGCTTAGTCTACTGAATCGTGTTATAATCAATACTACAAGTTCCCTGTGTTCGACACCTTGATTACTACAACCGAACCGTATACTTGCGGTGTAGGAAAATAGCCTATCAAGTTTTTGGCGCCGTTGCCGGGGAACTTTTCAAGTATTGGTTGTGTTCCACAACCGGTAGATTAAGTCTTGTTTTTATTTTTAATTTGTTTCTTTTTGGTTTTGGTTCCAGTTTGTTCTCCTTCTTATGAGAAGAACTCTGAGCGCTAGTGCACTTAACAACTACAATTCTGAACCCGAGCGTGCTTTTCATAGAAGAAGAAGAGAGCAAAGGGAAGCTGAAACACAAGCTATGGAAGGCGATCAGGCAAATGCACAACAACAATTATTGTTGCAACAACAGCTGAATGCTCAACCACCTATGACATTGGGTGATTATGTGTTGCCACGCCATCAAGGACCCACAGCTGGTGTGGTCCGACCTCCCATTCAGGCCAGGAATTTTGAGCTGAAGCCATCTCTGATTAATATGGTTCAGCAGAATCAGTTTGGAGGTCTACCTTCTGAGAATCCTCACCAACATCTTAACATTTTTCTAGAGCTTATGGATACGGTGAAGATTCATGATGTTTCTGATGACGCGCTTTATTTGCGCACCTTCTCATTCTTTCTAAGAGACAGAGCTAAAGCATGGTTCAAGGCCCTGCCTCGTGGCACTATCACTACATGGGATGAGTTGGCCAAAGCTTTCCTGACTAAGTATTTCCCACCTAAGAAGACTGCAGAGATGAGGAATCAGATCAGTTCATTTCAGATGAAGGATGGGGAATCTCTTTATGAAGGTTGGGAGAGGTTCAAGGAGCTTCTATTGTTATTTCCTCACCATGGAATAGACAAGTGGGTGCTTCTTCACACTTTTTACAATGCTGTTGACACCACCACCAGGCTGCTCATTGATGCCTCATCTGGAGGTACTATTATGAAGATGAATGTTAATAATGCTTGGGATCAGATTGAGGACATTGCTCAACACACTCACTATTATAATGATGCTCGTTCTCTTCCAAGTTCTAAGAGATCAACTGGGCTTTATGAAGTTGATAAAGAGACTTTGCACCAGGCACAGATTGATGCCATGACTCAGGAGATCAGACAGTTGAAATTACAGATGAATGGTTCTCCCGTTTCTACTAGTGGAAGTCCTTCTCAAGTTGTTTCGAGTGTTGTTTGTCAGTTTTGTGGAGCTAGTGATCATACCATCAAATCTTGTGAATTGTTTGCTTCTAAGGAGGAACCACATGAGGAGGAGGTGAGATACATGAGTAACTTTGACAGGGGGCCTAGGAATGACCCCTACTCTAATTCCTACAACCCTGGTTGGAGAAATCACCCTAACTTCTCTTATGGGAAAAATCAGCCACAACAACAAGCACCTCTTGGGTTTCCACCAAGGGCTCCACTGCACCCAAACCAAGATGCTCAACCCTCCCAAAAGCCTGCATGGGAGATTGCTATTGAAAGCCTTGCCACCTCCATGAAGACGCTAACAGAAGAAGTGAGAGCTCAGGGGAAGAATTTGAAGATCATAGAACAACAAGTGGCTCAACAAGCTTTGAATGTTCCTAGACCGCCTGGTCAATTGCCTGGGCAACCTGAAGTCAATCCTAAGGAGCAATGTCGGGTTGTCACTCTAAGGAGTGGAAAAGAGCTTGAAGAGCTCCCACCGGTGAAAGAAGGAGTTGCAGAAAAGACAATAGAGAAGCCATCTAATGACGAAGAACCTAAATATATTGCTCCCCCACCTTACAAACCGCCTCTACCTTTCCCACAACGGAAGATTCAAGTGGTGCAAGAGCAACTATTTGGGAAATTCATGAGTATGATAAAGAAGCTCCACATTGACATTCCTTTCATCGATGTCCTCACTCAAATGCCTACATATGCAAAATTCTTGAAGGAGATTCTATGCAAAAAGAGGAGGATTGAAGACTATGAGACAGTCGCCTTGGTAATGGATCAAGTTGAGAAGATGCCAAGAAAGCTAAAAGATCCAGGCGAGTTCTTTATCCCTGCTGGTTTTGGATCTCTTCAATATGATTGCCTTTGTGATCTTGGTTCTAGTGTTAATATCATGGCATTATCAATCTGCAAAAATCTGAATTTGGGTGATCCTATTCCAACCAAGATGCGTCTTATCATGGCTGATAATTCAGTCACTCATCCTGTGGGCATTATTGAGAACTTTCCAGTGAAGGTGGGCAAGTTCTTTATACCAGGAGATTTTGTGATCCTTGATATGGAGATGATGAATGATAGGACTCCTATCATCTTTGGGAGACCCTTTTTAGCCACTGCTGGAGCTAACATTGATCTCAGGAATGACAAGATCTCACTCACTATTGGGGAAGAGAAGATAGAGTATGAATATTTCAAAGATAACTTCCTTGAAGTGCAAAAAAATCCTCCACAAGAGACTGTCAAAGTAGCTTGCTGTAATATTGAAGTGAAGCTGGGTAATGAGGAGATTCAATCTGATATTGCTCAACCCTTTCAAGAAACCTTGGAAGTTAAAAGCTTCATGGATGGTGATATTGCTACGGATTTGAAGGGTAGAGATCACAACAAAAAGAAGAAGGATCGAGCAAAAGCTGAGATTAAAAGAGGAGACAAGGTGATGTTATTCCATGAAAGATCCAACATGTTTCCTGGGAGCAAAGGAACAAGATGGTTAGGGCCATACATAGTAACTCGAGTTTTAAAAGAAGGAGGAACTGAGCTTTGGCATAAAAACTCGGGGAAGTTCAAAGTGCAACGAAATAGGTTGAAGCTTGTAGAAGACCCTGATCCAGTCAAGGTGAGTACCAAAGACCCTCCTGACCCAAGCACTTGAAGAAGATGGGAGGTCGAGCTAACGACCTTAAACAAGCGCTGCTTGGGAGGCAACCCAAGGTTGGTGTTTTCTTATTTATCTCTTTTATTCTCTACATTGGGGACAATGTAGGTTTTAAGCTTGGGGGTGAGAACATTTTCTTGTTTTGCATTGCATATAGTTTAGTTTGCATATTTAGTTTGAATTTTGCTTGCAAAAAAAAAAAAAAAAAAAAATTTGCATTCTAGGAGCTATGGATTTCTCTTCAAGTGAAATGCCCCTTGTCCTCAAAATTTTCTCTATGGAGTTCTAACCCCTTGACTTGCTTGAAATGCTTAAAATATTGATGATGACTAGCTATGTTATGAATTAGTTTGATGATTGAATGAGCTTGCATATTCTTTGAAACTTGAGTTAATATTGAAATTCTAGACAAAAAAGCCTTGTGAGGATTATTGTTTGCCTTTCTTAGGACTAAATAATGTCATGATGTCCTTTCTTTTTATGTGTGATGCTCACTTTGATTGCTTCCTCTAGAACTTGCTTTAGACTCTTTTTCAAGACCGCTCTTATGACTCTTGCATGCGACTTTGAAGTGATTGAGGCACTATTTTCTTAGCCTTTATACTCCTTATCCACCTTGCATATCATCAAATTTGCATTCTAGGAGCTATGGATTTCTCTTCAAGTGAAATGCCCCTTGTCCTCAAAATTTTCTCTATGGAATTCTAACCCCTTGACTTGCTTGAAATGCTTAAAATATTGATGATGACTAGCTATGTTATGAATTAGTTTGATGATTGAATGAGCTTGCATATTCTTTGAAACTTGAGTTAATATTGAAATTCTAGACAAAAAGCCTTGTGAGGATTATTGTTTGCCTTTCTTAGGACTAAATAATGTCATGATGTCCTTTCTTTTTATGTGTGATGCTCACTTTGATTGCTTCCTCTAGAACTTGCTTTAGACTCTTTTTCAAGACCGCTCTTATGACTCTTGCATGCGACTTTGAAGTGATTGAGGCACTATTTTCTTAGCCTTTATACTCCTTATCCACCTTGCATATGATCTTTTTTTTTTTTTTTTTGAAGCCCCTTTTCGAGCCTAAATTAGCCTTATTAATCCGATCCTTTATAAGCCTGACCCATCCGGGAACTAGGATAATTACTTGATTGACTCTGTGGTTGCAAGCTAAGCTTGGGGGAGACTTATATGTATTTGGTGATTGGGTTGTGTAATGTGCTAGTATTTTTTATCTTCGAAAATCAAAGAAAAAGAAAAAAAATCAATAAAATGCTTTGAAAAAAAAAAAGAAAAAAAAAAAGGGAAAAAAAAAACAAAGAAAAAAGGAAAAAAAGAGTATGAGAAATAAGGGAATAAAGGGTGTTGGTGTATGGGAATAAGTTGCTTGGAAAGAAAATCATGAGACATGGTGTTCAATCGAGTTTAGTTAAGTCTAGATTCCCGGGATTTAGCACCACATGGCCTAAATATTTCCCCACCTATTTCTTATCACCTTGGCCCCATTACAACCCAATAAAAGACCTCTTGATCATTGTTGGATGCAAGGTCCCATGCGGTGGAGATTTAGAACGCTTTTGCAAGCCTATGGTAGCTAAGCTTTCAAATGTGAGATTTGAGTGAAACACGTCCTATTTAAACACATGAGAGAGAGAGCGAAAAACACATTATCCTAAGTGAGGTCTAGAATGAATATGTTGACTCAGTTTCTTTGAATTTCTCAAATGCACGCTATGATCTTGATTGTTGATCTATACATCTAAACTCTTTGTCTAGTTCGTTGTTAAGATGGATGCATGACTTGCTTGTTTTGTGGGGTGTCAGATTCTATTTCTTGCTTGAGGACAAGCAAGGTTTAAGCTTGGGGGATTTTGATAGCATGCATTTTAGTCTAGGATAAAGCATGTTTATTTCCTTAGTTTAGTTGTTTTTATTTTATTTTCCTCTTGGTTTTATTGTCTTTTTAGTAGATTTTGTAGTTTCGGTTTCTACTCTTGCTTTGTTCGATTTCAGGATCATTTGGAGGTGGATTCAAGGAGTTTTGGCAACGACAAGGACAAGGGCAAGAGGAGCAACCCGATAGGAAGTGTCTAGGAGTTAAGCGGATGCAAGGAATTGAAGAGAAGATGGGCAAAAGCTCGGTGGAAGACACAGAAGAAAGCTCATTCAACGTTTTGAACGTAGCGGTCCACCAGGGAAAAACTCGGTCCAGGTCACGACCGAGTTCTGGACCGAGTTTTACAAAACTCGGTCTGAAACTCGACCGAGTTTCAGACCGAGTCGCGTCTTTTTCCGAAATTTCTCCTCCGCGTGTTTTATTTATTAATTTCGGGCCTTTTCTATCTTGTTTTTAGGGTTTCATATAAATACTTAGAGATTAAGTTTGGATGAGGATGACGTATTATTTTCTTAGCCTCTCTCTTTGAAGAACCCTAGATTGGAGATTTGTGGATTTTTGGCAAGACTTGATTGGAGTTGAATTTAGATCTATTGAAAAGACAATTGGTATGTTTCTCTTTGATTTAGATTTCTTATCTCTCCATATTATGTCTAGCTAATTTCTTAGTTCTAAGGAAGGGTGAACCCAATGGTTTAATAGGTAGATCTAATGGTGATGATTGGTTGAATTGAGATTTGAATTGTTGTTTGATTTAACCTAGGATGCTTAATGACCTAATTTAATTGAATTGGGAATCTTGTTATAATTTGAGACCGAGAGGAGATAAGAATAACAAGAGATTGATTGAATTGAATTCACAAATTGTTAATTCATGTTAGATCCCTAGGTTTGAACTTGTTGAATTATTTGTGCGAGAGTGACTTAATTCACTTGTGGAACTTAACCTATCCTAGAAATTATTGATTGAGTAGTCTTAACTGAGCGCGAGAGCGGATGTTATTTCTATTGATTCATTGATCTCTAAAGAACTTAAAGGACCTAAATAAGACTTGCTTTGTACGAGAGTGACTGCTAGTCGAGTCTAGGTACATGCATTAATCGTCTGAAAAGAGTTAATGTTAACATTTGAGATAGGTAGTCCTTCAAACAACATTTGAATTGAAATCCAAATAAATATCACCGGTAATCTACTGAATAATCATTGTGGGAATCCTGACCTTGGAATGCTTTTCTCCATTGATAGTTACTTCTTAATTTTGATTTTAATTATTTCTGAATACAATTACAACTTCTTTTTCTTATTTTTGGCTTAGTCTACTGAATCGTGTTATAATCAATACTACAAGTTCCCTGTGTTCGACACCTTGATTACTACAACCGAACCGTATACTTGCGGTGTAGGAAAATAGCCTATCACCGAACTGTAACCATCAACTCTGGAGGGAAGCATGTGTGTAAGTTCAAAGGGAAACGAGAAGAAGAAAATGGGAAAGTGATCAACGCCATGAATCCGGGAAGCTTCTCCGACAAGGCTGCGATGGATTTCTTTGTTACCTCGAGCCGACGGAGAAAAAGGTCGTGGATATTCAAGAGATCCTTGTAGCTAGAGAATTTCCCAACGTCTTTCCACAAGAGCTCTCCGAATTACCTCCTCGACGAGAAGTCGAATTTTCAATAAGCCTCGAGCCAGGAACCACGCCAATCTCTAAGGAATCTTACAGGATGGCCCCACTAGATATGAAAGAACTCAAGAGTTAGCTCAAAGAGCTGCTTGAGAAAGGTTTCATCCGACCGAGTGCTTCGCCTTGGGGAGCGCCCGTGCTGTTTGTGAAGAAGAAAGATGGGACCCTCCGTTTGTGAATCGATTACAGAGAGCTAAACAAGGTCACCATCAAGAACAAATATCCTCTTCCAAGGATCGACGACCTCCTAGATCAGCTTAGAGGTGCGAAAGTTTTCTCAAAGATTGACCTGAGGTCATGTTACCATCAACTTCGGATCCGCAAGGAGGATATACCAAAGACAGCGTTCCACACCCGCTATGGCCACTACGAGTTTGTAGTAATGCTATTTGGGTTGACCAATGCACCTGCGGTATTCATGGACCTGATGCACCGATGCTTCTATGAATGCCTCAAAAAATTTGTCATCGTCTTCATTGACGACGTCCTAATCTACTCCGGGAATCAAGTGGAACATGAAGAACACCTCCGAATCATGCTACAGATTCTAAGGCAGAACCAATTTTATGCCAAGTTGTCCAAGTGTGACCTATGGCTTAAAGAAGTGGCTTTCTTAGGCCACGTCATCAATCAAGACGGAGTTATGGTGGACCCAAAGAAAATCGAAGCAGTCTCAGAATGGAAGCAACCCATGAATGTAAAAGAAATTCGCAGCTTCCTAGGACTTGCAGGGTACTACTGAAGGTTGGTCGAAGGGTTCTCGAAGATTTCCCTTCCCATGACGAAGCTACTTCGGAAGACCCACAAGAAGTTTGTGTGGGATGAAAAGTGTGAAGAGAGCTTTCAAGAACTCAAAAGGCGCCTCACAAGTGCAACAGTTTTGACTCTGCCTGACGGACACGACGACTATGTGGTCTACAGTGATGCCTCAAAACAAGGCTTGGGATGCGTGCTCATGCAGAATGGAAAGGTAATCACCTATGCATCCCGACAACTCAAGGTCTACGAAGTGAACTATCCGACGCACGACCTGGAGCTGGCAGCAGTTGTGTTTGCCTTAAAGATTTGGCGACACTACTTGTACGAGGTCAAGTGTTAGATCTACACCGACCACAAGAGTTTGAAGTATGTGTTCACCCAAAAGGAACTCAACATGAGACAGAGGAGATGGCTAGAACTGTTAAAAGAATACGACATCGAGCTACTCTACCATCCGAGCAAGGCTAACGTCGTAGCAGACGCCCTCAGTCGTAAGACACAACAGGAGGGCTTGATCGCAATGCTAACGGTCCAGCCAAAGCTGTAGCAAGAACTGATCAGAGAAGGCATCAAAGTCTGGTTTGAAAGACAACAAGGTTGTCTAAACACCTTGGAAATTCAATCCGACTTGCTAGCCGAAATCAAGGAGAAGCAAACCGATGACATCATGCTGATCAGGATAAGCGGCGATGTACAAGAAGGCAAGGCACCTGGATTTGTCATTCAAGATGACAGTTCCCTTTGGTTTCGAGATCAAATCTGTCTGCCAGAAGTGGACGAGCTTCGAAAGATCATCCTGAAAGAAGCCCACACATCTGCCTACTCCGTACACCCGGGAGCGAGTAAAATGTACAAGGATTTACGCATGAACTTCTGGTGGCCAAACATGAAGCAAGATGTCACAGAGTTCATATCTAAATGTTTGGTTTGCCAAAAAGTAAAGATCGAACACAGAAGACCTGGAGGAAAGTTGCAATCCCTTCCCGTGCCAGAATGGAAATGGGAGGATATAGCAATGGATTTTGTGACCGATCTGCCCAAGACTCAAAAGAAGAAGGATTCTATCTAGGTCATCGTGGATTGGCTCACCAAGAGCGCCCACTTCATCCCCATTCAAAAGAAGTGGAAGGCTCTAAAGCTAGCAACAGTTTTCGTCAATGAAATAGTCCGCCTCCATGGGACCCCAAAAACGATTATCTCCGATCGAGACGGTCGTTTCATGGCCTCTTTTTGGAAAGGACTACATAAGGCCATAGGCACAGAATTGAAGTTCAGCACATCTTTCCATCCTCAAACCGATGGTCAATCAGAAAGGACCATGTGTGCTAGACCGCACAACGAGTTGGGATGACAACTTGCATCTTATAGAATTCACCTACAACAATAGCTGGCATTCCACCATCAAGATGGCTCCCTTTGAAGCTTTGTACGACCGGAAATGTCGTTCTCCGCTCTGTTGGGACGATAACGTCGACAAGATTCTTCTAGGTCCCGACATGATAGAACAGACTGCCTCCGAAGTCGCCCACATCCGTCAAAGAATGTTGACTGCTCAGAGTCGACAGAAGTCTTGTGTAGATCTGAAGAGACGAGACATCGAGTTTGTAGTAGGAGATAAGGTTTTTGTCAATGTATCTCCCTCAAAGGGTGTTTTCTGCTTCGAAAAGCGAGGCAAGCTTAACCCTCGATATGTAGGACCCTTCGAAATCCTAGAAAGAGTCGGCAACCTGGCCTATCGAGTTACTTTACCGCCTTCTGCTCACCCTTCCATGTATCTCTTTTAAGGAAGTATGTGCCCGACGAATCCCACGTAATCAACTTCGACGACGTCGAAATCCAGTCGAATGGAACTTACAAAGAGATATCACTTAAGATAATGGAGCATCGTGTGAAGCAACTACGCAACAAAGAGGTACCTCTAGTTCGGGTACTCTGGTCTAAAGAAGGCAAGGAAGGTACAACTTCGGAAACCTGAGAAACCGAGCAAGATATGCAGAGACGTTTTCCCGAATTAATGTCCTCTTGAGAACCCGTAGTTTTATCTTTTTAAGGGGGTACTAGACCCCGTTTTGTCCGCACACGCTGTGAAGTTTTGTAATTACCTTCCTTTCTCATCTCGGTACCGCCCTACTTTTCTCTAGTTTCGGGGACGAAACCAATTTAAGGGGGTACTATTGTAATATCCACGGTATTCCAAGGTTTTTAAAACCAAATATAATATAATATTTATTTTAGTAAATTCTTTTCTCTAAAAAGAGAAATTCTAATATATACAATAACCCTTATTTTTTCTAATTAAAGGGAGATTAGTAAGTAAATTAAATTCAATAAAATCCAATGAGATAGTATAAGGGTCATGGTTAAATAAAAAGGGATTACATAAAAATAATGCCTTATAGAGATCGAATTCTATTAAATAAAATGAATTACATTAAGGCCTTAACATTCAATTAAAAGTCTTGTAAAAAGAGTGCAAGAGTCGGGACTTGAACCCGAGACCTCTTGCAACTCTCTCCACACGCCCCACCCCCTCTTCCGCTAGACCAAGTGAACTTTCTTACTCAAAACACCCATCCTTATTATCTTATACCTAATAAACCTTCTCTTCTTCAAAAAAATAGACATCAGACATAGTCTGATGTGATTTACGTAGAAGTGACCTCCCTCCAATGCATGCTAATGGAAGCTTCCCCTACCTTCTTCTTCCTTGCAAGACACACCTACTTGCATCATCCTTCCATCACCACCAACTAGCACACCTTTGGCCAATGCTAGAACACCTCCTCCTCCTCCATTGGCCTTTCACCATTGGCATGGATTACCAAGCTCTTCAAAATTGCCTATATAAAGGGCCTTCACCTCTCCTAGCACTCACACATTCACCTTCTCTTCTTCATCCCATTGAATTGCTCTCAAAGATTGCCCAAAATCAGCCACTTCAAGTTCAAAGCTCCATTCAAAAACACCACCAAAAATCCTCTTTTCTTCCCCTTGGAGACCGCCGGTTGCCTCCCTGCCCCAGTCGGACCACCAGCGCGCCGCCCCAGCCCCGCCGAGCTACGCCGGAGCCACTGTCCCGTCCTGGTTGCGCCACCCCTGCCACCGATCCACTCCCCTGCCTCTTCTCCTGTGTTCTGTAGTACAGAACTAAGAAAAGTATAATTCTACACCCTTATTTTTATTAAATTGATTTATGTATTTTGAATAAGTAGAATAAATAAGTTAGTGTAGAATTAAATCTATTAAATTTATTAAGTAGATCTTGTTAGTTGTAGAGAAGGAGTAAATAATTTTGGAAAAGATATTAGTTACTATGGTAAATATAACCCTACTAGATTACTTAAATCATATCATGATTATAATATTATGCTAGACATGTGATTTTCTTATAAAGATATTTTTATAAAATAACTAGCATATGAAATATAGTTTTAATAATAATAATGTCACCTTTATAAAGAAATAAGATAATATTGTTGCATGTCTTAAGTTATAAAGAAATTGAAGATATATGAAACTATTACCAATAATAATAAATATATTATTTAAAGTTGCCATGTCTATAAAAGTGTAGGAAATTGCAAAAGACACGGTTTATTTATGATATATGGTAGTAGTAATAAAATACTTATGAAATATTATAATAATAATTATCCTAGATAATTGTAGAGAACTCTTATAAAAAAAGTTACAAAAGTTGTAGTCATGGACTATAGTTGATATTAAATATAGTTTTATAAGAGGATAATGTTGATAACAATTATATTACTAAATAAATTATTTAAGAAAAATATTAGCTTAATATATACCTAAGTGTGGAGTTTTCTTACAAGACATAATCTAAAGTGAATGTAGAAATTATGACCTCATATTAATCTTATAATATTATGTGGTTGACTTGTATGGAAAGAAACAAATAAAATATGGAAGAGGATATTATTTTATAATTTAAGATATTATAATAATGGACTATAGGTAAGAAGTGGGATATTTATAAGCCATGATCATATATTTGGAGTTTGGTTCAAATGAAACAAGCTCTTATCATGAAACGTGAAACAAATGCACTTTTCATAGTTCGTAGTGCACTTTTCATACAAAAGTGCATTGCAAAATACAAAAAGTGCAATCTGAAAATACACTACAAAAAGTGCACTGAAAAGTACGAAAAGTGCAAATCCGAAAAAGTGCACTCTTAAATAGGAAAAGTGCACTACGAACTATGAAAAGTGCATCCGTTTCAGGATAAGAGTTCGTTTCAGGATAAGAGTTTGTTTCATTTGAACCAAACTCATATTTTGTAAGCCATATAATATGAAAAGAAATAGGAGAATAAAATAAACAAGATTAATTTAATATATGGTAATTTTAGGAAGTTACTTTAGAAAGTCAATAGAAAGTCGTAATTATGGAAATTTCCAAGAAAGTAGATTATAACTATTCTACCTTTAGTTAATATGAATTATATAATTAAATAAGATCCCCTTAAGAGAATATTGTGAACAAAATATTCTTAATGAGGAAATAATACTTTAAGTTCATTAAGGAATTTTTGGGAATTTAAAAGCAATATTCTAATTAAGATAAGGCTGTAAAAAGGTGAAGTTGACTCCTTATAATCTTAATGTGAGCTTGTACTTTTAAGAGAAAAATACCATTTTGGTAAAGTATGATATTTTATGAAATTATACTTGGTTAATTATATTAAGAATTTAGCAAGTGAAAATAGAGGAAATTATTTTAATAATATTAGATAAGGATTTTTAAGGAATAAAAAGGATATTACAAAATTTAAAATAATAATAAATAAATATTGTTATTTTAAATGACCATCTAAATTATTATCATAATAATTTAAAATTCCACTTCTCTTATAAAAAAATATAAGAGACAATACAAACGTTAAGAGGTTTCGTATTTAAAGTTCGCTCATAATTTCCGTATCAATAGGTCGGGATTCTCGCTCGTAGTCGCGCATCAAATATTTCCATCAAGCTCAATATTAGACGCGTGAAAGCTAAGGCAAGTGGAATTTCCCCTTGTGACCTTTTTTATATTTCGTCTCCATGAAATTCTCAATGTTGGGAACAACTTGTGTGCTAAGTAACGAATGAACCTAGGAAATATCGATTGTTAGATATAACGACTACTATTAGTATAGTTCGCTATTATTATTTGATAGGACTATTTATGCTAGTATAGTTGTGGCCTTGGTTGTTTATGGTCTCGTTCAGAAATCAACGTCGATCGAACTAGTGAGGGGCGCGGAATAGCCGACGCCTCTATATAATCTTATTAAGTCGTAATGCCTAAGTGTTTGAAGTACGACTTTCAGGATCATGATCCTCTCCGCTCCGATTGCAAGGAGGGATGAGCGCACTTTAGATAAGTGCCGGGAAAATTGGGTTTTCCCCTTGGGTGGATCGGGCCATCTGAGCCCCCACCTCCCCTTTAAAAATCATTAACGAAATCCAATGTTTTCATCACTATATAAGATAAGTGCCCAATGCATCTTTAAAACATACCAAAACCGGACCGATCTCAAATGATCGATCCGACAATCGGTCCGCTCAGGGCGCGAGAGGTTTTCAACTTGTGTGAATTAATAATATTTCCGACATACTTTCTACTATGAAGAAGTCTACAATCTAGTAGTTCTCTCGATTATCGAGCTATCTCCGCTTGAGATACACTCTCTTTCGTACCGTTTAAACTCCAAATATACAAGCCCTATCTAAAACACAACCCGATGATATTTCCCTCGATGTTACTCAAATTACCGAATTACCCTCGGGAAGTTTCATTCCCGCTTGCTTAGTCTATTAGACTAATTCTTCTTTTCCGCATGTTTGCCTGGCATTCTCTCGTCCCTCGCGAATTATGTCAGAATCTAGGAACCCCGACAAGGCGTGAAGTGGAGACGAAGGATGAACAACGGTTTTCAAGATGTACTTATCCTTTAGTTTTGATTTTAGTTTCGCTGTGTTTCAAGAACAAGCTGGTTTTGCTTTTCGTTTCCGAGTAACCTTAAGTTGGAAGACAATGTAAGATGTTTTGTAAAAACAAAGTCTCCTTCAGGAGCACCTTGTATATTTTATGAATTATATTTATTTCCATATTATTATTGTTTAGTACCATTCTAAAAGCCTTGGGTGACTTTGGACGGTAAAGTCCGAGGTCACAAGCGGTAATACCCAGTGTTGTAAAATAGGGGTGTTACAAGTGTTTTGTCAGACACAAAGTAACATAAAAAACAGACAACTCAATCCCCAAAACACATAACAACTACTAAAAAGAAAACTAAATAAAAAATTAGAACTTCAATTCTTAATCTATGTAACAAAATAAGAACAATCATATGATAAGTGAAGAATGTAGGCATCACTGGCTTCATCATGATCATCCAATGGAACTCCATCAACATTTTCATCATTGTGAAGACCCTTCAATGAAACTGTTAGAAGATTTGGTTTTGATGGTTCCAAAGGTCAGTGACACAAAAGTTGCATGGAGAGTCAGCGACATGAAATTCTTATGAAGAAGTCACTAACAAGCGTAACTGGTGAGAAAATATTGTTGGATAAGCTGTGTGTGTGATGGTTCCAAACTCAAAGAGAAGTCAGCGACAAAGAAGTTGAATCAAACAATGACATCAAGCTTTGAGAAGAAGTTGCCAACAAAGGACAACTGAGAAAAAACTATTGTTGAAAACTTATGTTTTGATGGTTCCAAGAAATCAGTGAATTCAAAGTTGCATATCGAGTTGGCGACTCGACAAAGTCACTGACATGACCAGCTGGCGGAAAAACTATTTATGAAATGAACGCACAGATCGTGTGCGATTGTTTGCAAGACAGTTGGGGCATTTAATTATAGAGAAAATCATCACAAAGGAGTGAAAAAATCAGAAGAATATGAAATGATTCTCTTGTGATATTTTTTATGACGTATATGTTATTTTAGGAATGATTTTGAAAGATTTTGTGTGATATTATTTCCTTAACCGAATAGGAAACAATATCACACTTAATCAAGACTTCTATCTTAAATACTCAGTGTTTTTAGGTTAGAAGGTTGTGGGTTCATATTGCATATCTTGTGAAAAGAAAAAGAGAGAATCTTGTGTATTTTGTGAGAGAAAGTTGGTTGTTCGAGTGACTCGATCGAGTGGTGTAATCTAGAGTTCTTAGGCATAGCGTGAGGTTGAGAGTTGTGAGAGACAATGGTAGAGCGTGATTCAAGGATTGTGGGGTTCAATCTTGTACACGGGAGAGCTTTGTAACATCAAAAGAAATCAATAGAGCGAGCCGACTTCTAGTATGTTTTCTTACAATTCATAAATTCTGCTGCTTATTTCAAGGTCACTGACTTTACCAAAGTCGGTGACTTCTATTGTTACTCAAAGTTGACGACTTCGCAGGAGTCGCCGACTCGTTTAAGTACTAACGATCCTACAATCGGTATCAGATCCAAGGCTCTAGATTTTGTTTAGTACTTGGTTTTGCAGGAAACATGTCTATCGAGTCCTCTTGTGTTGGATCGTAAACCGTTAGCAAAGAGCTTGGGAACTGACTGTTAAGCTGTTCGCAATGCAGCAGAAGTAAATTAAGCGCAAGTATTAAAAGCAGTAAAGAACGCAATTCCCTTATAGAGGAACCCCACTACAACCAACTGGTTGTATGGGTAAACCTCTACCTCCGCTTGGAGGATTTTGAATGACTTACTTATATTGATTGCTTTGTTCCTTAGTTATAGCAGCCGAATTCACACTTCTCTGTTCCTATGAGTTCTTCCTAACTCTAGCAACACTAGTAAATCCTCTCAACTGAGTTCCTAAGCTCACAACAGCAAAATACAAGTAACTCAAACCTTACACAGACTTCTCAGTTCCCTTGCCCCTGGGAACTTCGGCTTCACTGTCGTCGAGATCACACACTCACAACAGCAAAATACAAGTAACTCAAAGGGCACTTCGGCGGGGACTTCTCTTCTTTTTCTTTCTTTTCTCTGATGTGGGTGTTTGTGAGTTCTTGGAGAAGTACTCAATCCGTGTACTATTCATTTGGCTTTATAGTCCAGGTGAGCTTGGGCAATCGCATCTTTCAACTGTGTCCAAAATGCCCTTTGCTTGATGCCCAAGTTGTACTTTCTTCACATGTGACTTTGGTTTGAACTAGGTCAACTTCTTGAATCAATCGGACCGTTTGATCAAGCGTGACAGTCTGATCCTCAGACTGTTCCTTCGGGCTGTCCAAGACAGAATCCCGCGATCTGCGCTGAACGGTCGTTGTCCTCACATGTGAGTTCCCATGTCATGGGAACTGTCTTCTTCAGAGTTCCCTTGATGGAAACTCTTCATCGTTGTAACTTTGTGTTCTCTTGATCATTCCTGGGAGTTCCCACTGCATGGGAACTTTCCTCTTCAGAGTTCCCTTGATGGAAACTCTGCATTGTGAGCTTTCTGTGGCTTTTGGTCATTCATGGGAGTTCTTGGCTGTACCTGCGTTCCTTAGAAATACTTGAACAAACCACATTAGTTCCTTATGGTGTTTGTCATTATCAAAACTCGGAGAATGGCATCGTTGATCCGTTGTTTAGAACCAGAGGTCCCAACAACGTCCCAACATCTTGGAAGCCTCCCATCCTCAAAGTCGGTGAATATGATTGGTGGGTCGAGCAAATGAAGACTCATATTTGCTCTTTGGATGGAAAATTAAGGAAATGATGCGAGCCGATCCTAGACCGAGATCGATCATGACGAGCCCGAGTCTACCGAGACCATGGTGTCCGCCTTGGATTCCGACCTAGTTCGTTATTGTATTTTTATTTATTATATTTCCTATTTATAGCTAGTTTCTATTTATAGACATTCCTTGTTGCATCTTTCTATTTTTTGTAGTTGTTATTTGTGGTATTTGGACTTTTAAGGATGTGGGCCTCGATTACATTCCTAGCCCAATCCGACCCCTTGCTTGTACTCTAGGGTTTTGAGTTGCTTTCTCTATATAAGGTGCACTCGAGACTCCTTATTATTTACGCTTGTATTGGTTTGCCTATTGTGATCGAGTTTCTCTACTCTAGGCCTAGGCATCAAACCCGGTTCGCAAATCGAACCCTTCTCTATCCCTTTTTCCCACGCCATCGTCTTGGCCCTAGGCCACCCGAACTCGATCCGTTGAGTTTTCCCTCACGAGCCACCCTATGGTTCGCGCTTATCCTGTTACTATCCGTTGGAGAAGATCCGAGGCCCTGCCGAGCATAGATCGGGCACCCGTGTGATCCACCCGAAAGGCGGAACGCATCAACTGGTATCAGAGCCCTGGCGGCTCGATGAAGGCAATCTTCTCCAACACCACCGTCCACCGACCCGCCTCTTTTGGACCTTGATCTGCGCCCTCCCTCTTTTGTCTTGTAAGTTCAGTTATTAAAAAAAAAAGATCCAAACTGCTTAAAAAAATCAACTTTTGCAGATCTTTTGGATGATATGGAATATTTTTTTTGATAAGGTAAGATTTAGGAGATCCTCTAAGGAGGACGTCCTAGAGCATCCTTGCGGACGAGAACCTGAAGTATCGAGTTATCCATAAGGAGGTCGGTAAGGATATTGTGGCCCAACATAGCAATTTTATCGGCCACATCATTGCAATCCCTACCCACATGTCTAACTGAAACATTCCTAAAGTGTTGGAGGGATACCAGAATGTTTGAAATTATTATTTCCACTTCCCATGGGCATCTGCCTTTTCCATTAATGGCGTTTATCACAATTATATTATCACCTTTTATTTCAATACTTGTACCTCCTAGTCTGTTTGCTTCTTTAATTCCTTCCTGAAGTGCCAAAGTTTCTACTCGTAATATCGAAATAGGACCTAGTTTCTTAGTTCCTAATGTCATGATTTGTGCATTATGATCTCGGATTACAAATCCCAATGTAGCCTGATTAGTGCTAATTTTAGATCCATCACAATTAAGTTTAGCTATATTGTTGGGCGGTTTTTTCCACTTGTTCATTCTCTTCTGTTTCTTGTATATTGTTCTAGATTATGTATGAAATCGTTTGTATTTTGTTGAAAAACTAGCTTGTTTCTTTGGTGCAATACTCACCATCAACATAATGCAAGTTGGACAATCCAAAATTTCCAATCTTTGATATAAGTCATTAGTGTCACTACTTGATTACTTTCCAATTTCTTGTTACATGCAGAGATAAGATAGCTCATATTTATTTCCATATTCTATTATCATTCCATATCTTTCCATAGCCAAATCACGTGCCCAATTGGTTAAATTTTATTATCTTCAAAGATTTGGTTAATTGTATGTTGCCATTCGGTGGTTACTTGCACGCATATATTCTTATTTTAAAAAAAATTGAGCAAAAAAAAGGGAAGCTCGGATTAAAAAAGAAAAAAGAAAAAAAGAGCTCGTTAAAAAAAGAGCCATGTATCGTTCTTTGTTCCTACAGGATGATTCCGACGACGAGGACGACGACATTTGCTTGAACACCATATGGATTCCGCCACCGTATCGTCCTCAATATCATCGTCCGTACAAGCAAGTTCCGAAGGGCCACACCGATTGGATTCCACCACCACTCCAAGTGTCGTATGGGCACCTTGATTGGATTTTGCCGCCGAGCCTGCCACATGACCGACATGATTACTCTCCAGCACGGACTCGTCATAGTTGTTCCTATGACGATGACGAGTTCTATGACTTTCGATGCCTATACAGGCCGGTTTACTATCATGCCGAACCCTCGGAGATGTCGTTTGCACCATCGTCGACGCGATCTTGTTTAGCCGGAACACGCCCACACAATGTCAAGTCGCGGTCGTGCTAACCCCTCCCTAGCCCGCGTAATTTCGACAATGGCCTCTGTTTTTAGAGCACAGGCCAGGATCACCATGGCGCGGCCATGCACCCCGGAGACAGTTCATGTCATTCAGTGCCAGCGCCGATAGCATCGTTGTCTCAATTGGATCAAGAGAGAGCAGCCATGCGGGAGGAGTTGGTCTTGATCCGAGCCGAACTCGACATCATTGCATCACAGGTCGCCGACGCAGCTAGATAACGGTCCGTACCCACGAATGTCCAAGTCGAGCCCATTATGGATCGTGAGCGTGTTTGGATAGCGACCCCGACTTGGATGAGCCGAGTTTGCCGATTCTAGAGTTTTGTCCAATGCCTTTGCTCCCCACAACAGTCAAGCCACCGCCTATCATTGTCGCGCTCATACTTGATCTAGTGCCATATTCAGAACCTGAGTTCGTTTTGCCCATTATAGATGTTCCGAAAGACGAAACCAAGCCCGATGATGTGTTTCTTCTGCCTACTGTTCTCCACCTCTCCCCGGACCCCCGAGCTCGAAGCGAGGACGCTTAGATTCTAAGGGAGGAAGGATGATGCGATCCGGTTCAAGACCAAGATTGATCATGACGAGCCCGAGTCTACTGAGACCTTGGCGTCCGCCTTGGATTCCGACCTAGCTCGTTATTATTATATTTATATATTATAATTCCTATTTATAGTTAGTTTCTATTTATAGACATTCCTTGTTGCATCTTTCTATTTTTGGTCGTTGTTATTTGTGGTATTATGACTTTTAAGGATGTTGGCCTCGATTGCATTTTGGCCTAATCCGACCCCTTGCTTGTACTCTAGGGTTTCGAGTTGCTTCCTCTATATAAGGGGCACTTGAGACTCCTTATTATTTAAGCTTACTATTAGTTTGGCTATTGTGATTGAGTTTCTCTCCTCTAGGACTAGGGGTCAAACCCGGTTTGCGAATTGAACCCTTTTCTATCCCTTTTCTCCACTCCCTCGTCTCGGCCCTAGGCCACCCGAACTCAATCCGTCGAGTTTTCCCTCATGAGCCACCCTCTAATTCGCGCTTATCCCGGTTACGATTCGTTGGAGAAGATCCGAGGCCCTTCCTAGCCTAGATCGGGCACCCTTGCGATCCACCAGAAAGGTGGAACGCATCAATTGGTATCAGAGCACTGGCGGCTCGACAAAGGTCTCCTTCTCCGACATCACCCGCCCACTCGCCCGCGGTTTTCGGCCACCAACCCACCTCCATTGGATGTTCGTCCCCTCGATCTCGCATAGTACGTTCCACTTATTCACAAACAAAAAAAATCGATCGGACTAAAAAAACAACAAGATCTCCGATCATAAAAAAAATTCACACGATCTTTCCCAACTTCATTTGTGCGGGTTTTGATATTTTTGCCAACAAATACATCCTTTCTAATCTCTCTCTCCATGTCCCAATTGGATTTTATGTGCTGATATGTATATGGAAAATTTGGGTTTTGAACGCGTGCCATTAATTACTGATATTGTTCGAATTATCTTCTGCACATAATCGGTTTTGGTACATGATTTTGATTGCCTTATCCAGTTCAATCCGCCATTCATTCCGTTGTAATCTGCACCCTTTTTTATTTGAAGATCATGTGTAATATTCGGTTGTAGCATTCGGTTAGAAACCGAAAAATATATTTGCGAAAAAAAAGAGGGAGAATGATTCGGTAATATTAAAAAAAATCAGAGCACAAAAAAAGGAAAGCTCCAATTCAAAAAAATAAAATAAAATAAAAGAGCTCGATAAAAAAAACGAGCAATTGATGTTCATGTTTTTATTATAGTTTTAAGTGTTTTTCTTATGTTGTTTAGTTTAGTTTTAGTGAGTTTCAGTGTTATTTTTGTGTGTTTTTAGATAAGTTTGCATATTTTGTGAAAAGTATGGAAGCTACTCTATTTTTGTGTTTTTCTTAGGTTTTTGAAGCGGAAAGGAGCATTTTGAGGTAAGCTGAAGTCAAGTGGTGGATGGTGGAGTGCATAGAGAGAAGAGAAGAAGTAATACGTCTTGAAGATCCCGTTGTGGTCCAAAGAGAAGCTATGAAGAGTGTAAAATCCGAAACAGAGAGCTCGTTACCGACCTGTGAGGGTCGGTACCGAGCCGTGCAACAGAGTTTTTAAAGTGGAATTCAGTAAGAGTCTACCGACCTTGTGCAGGTCGTTACCGAGGTGGCCTATGTCGGTAGGCGGCGCCGACTTTGAGAAAATATCTTTTATCTTGTAATCTTTTTAGTTAGGAAAGTTTTTATCTTCTAGGATCCTTGTTAGATAGTTTCCTTTAGTATAAATACCCTGTTTTAGTTCAAGTTTAGAGGAGCTAGTTTGGTTTTGAGGAGAAGACGTTGGTTTTGGGAGAAGTTCGGCTCGATCGAGAGAGAGAGTTGGAGTCCTTGATTTTGTTCTTCGCTGTTTTCTCTTGATTTTGAACGTGGTTGTGATTATAAGACAAGATTTTTATATTTTCAAGTAAGTTTTATTGCAATGTTTTCATTAAATATAGTTGTTTGTTTTGATTGAATTATGAGTGAGTAGTTCACTTTTGTAGGATCGAGGTTGAAACCCGACATAGTTATGCATGATGTTTGATTGCCTTCTATCCTTTTACTACTTGTTTGTGCTTATACATAGACGAAAGTCGAATTAATTTGAGTTTATAGCTTGATCGAAAGAGAAAGTTGTAAACTTGAATGTTGATATTGTTCGGTAACGAAAAGGGGGAATTTTTTTGAAGATTTGGTTTTGATGGTTCCAAAGATTAGTGACATAGAAGTTGCATGGAGAGTCAACGATATCAAGTTCTTATGAAGAATTCACTGACAAGGATAATTGGATTGAAGTTTTTGTCACCATCAAAAAGGGGGAATTTGTTAGATGATTTGGTTTTGATGGTTCCAAAGGTCAGTGACACAAAAGTTGCATGGAGAGTCAACCACATGAAATTCTTATGAAGAAGTCATTGACAAGCATAATTGGTGAGAAAATATTGTTGGAAAAGCTGTGTGTGTGATGGTTCCAAACTGAAAGAGAAGTCAACGACAAAGAAATTGAATGAGTCAACGACATCAAGCTTTGAGAAGAAGTCGCTGACAAAGGACAATTGAGAAGAAACTATTGTTGAAAAGATGTGTTTTGATGGTTCCAAGAAGACAGTGACTTCGAAGTTGCATATCGAGTCGGCTACTCAACAAAGTCACTGACATGACCAGATGGCAGGACAACTATTTATGGAAGGAACACACAAATCGTGTGCGATTGTTTACAATACAGCTAGGGCGTTTATTTATAGAGAAAATCATCACAAAAGAGTGCAAAAATCATAAGAATATGAAATGATTCTGATGTGATTCCATCTACCGAGTCATGCCCAATGATTTGAGTGAAGATTCCAGCCCTAAAGACAAGCCCAATGTGCACGGTAAAGGGGAGCGAATACTTGGACAAGCAACCAAAGACGATGTTCAAGGCGCTAAGAAGCCGAGACAAGGATCCATGCCCTATCTTAGGCGCATCACGCGAGCCCTAGCTAAGTCTATACTAGACAAAATCAAGGAGGAGCTCATGGCTCATAAGTTTCCGATGGCTAATGACGGTGAAGGTTGGAGTGTTCTTGTGACTAATTGTTCAACTAGTGCTATAACTTGACTTATGTTTTGCTAAGGGTTGTTAGTTGTGTTTCTTGAAATTATGGGGTTTATTTTGTAATTTCCTTGGGAGTTGTGGTTGAATGGTTGAGGCGTGGGATTAGGGTTATTTAGTCTCATTTTAGCCTCATTGCTTGGTAGACTTGAACAACTTTGTGTTGCTTTCTTTCCTTGTTTTTCAATCAAATTTCTTGCTTGTTTTTCCGTTCAATCTTGTTGTTTGATCGTTGGTGGGTAATATCCGACGATCTTTCATCTTAGTTTGCTCAATTCTTGGTGAGTCATATCCAAGGTTTGAGCATCCATATCCAAAAATCCATCAATCCACTCCCAATCGCTCCATCCATCGATCCATCTCCATCTCGGTGGAAATCAGCACCACGTCAGTATTTTGACCATAACTTCCAATTTACGTATCATCTAGATCTGAAATGTTGAGGGCGTAAACTATACTCAAGGATATAACTCTGGGATTTGAAATCACCCAATTCAGAATTTGGATGAGGGAGATCTATCCTTTTAATCCCGGACGAAATTCAGCCACCGAGCTCCACCATCTTCGAACCAAGTGAAGATTTCCGTCCAGTGTTCGGCGATCCTCTCATCAAGTGGTATCAGAGCCATGCGAAGGTATCTCCATCTAAACATTGTTTCGACTTTGGATTTCCACTCGTTGCAAGTGATTGTCAATTCCGACTAGTCCTTGTTGTTCGTGTGTGTGTGTTCGTTGTTGTGCCATTTTTGTGATCAATTTGCGTCCTTGAATTCTTGTTGAGTGAGGTCGGAAATTTCATGAATTTTGGCGGAAAGTCTCTTGCACGAACTTGAAGAAGAAAGGCCAAAGGTTCTTGATTGAAGGAGTAGTTGATTTCTTGTCTTTATTCCATGTTTAATTCCTCCAATTAAGAGCTTGATTGAAACTTTGTTTGTTGGATTTTCTTGGATGAATCACAAAGGGGTGAGGTGTGTGAAACGTCCCCTTTTGATTCCATTGCATGCTTGTGGAGTGGTTCAACTTTAGAATACGGGAACAACACCGAGAATTCCTAGTCTTGCTTGTTTGTGTTTACTCTTGGTGTTCGAGTTCTTCTTGTTGTCATTTGTTGGTCATCTCCTACTTGCAACTTGTCGGATTTCCATCTCGAGCAAGTTTTGGTGATTAATTCAAGTGCACTCTATACTCTTGCTTTTCACGTGGTTTGTTAAGATGACAAGTGTAGGTGATGAAAAAGAAATACAAAAGCGCCTCTTGAACATATTGCGATCCTTGCAACAATCCATGCAATCCATGGAAACACGCATGGAGGCATGCTTTGATGCCTTGGAGCGCCGAATATTAGGGATGGATGAGAGGACACAAGTGCCTCAAGTGGGGAAGATCAAGGAGACACGAGAAGAGGATAAAGGTTCGAGGACGACCCCTTGTAAAGGAGAGGAGAATTCCTTCCAACAAAGAGTGATGAGTGACACAGAACAACCAAAAAGAGAGACTCCTTTCCATGGATTGGAAAAACTCATTATCATCAAGTATCCAATAGAATTGATGCACATATTGCAAGAAGAGGAGGAAGTTTTGGAATTGTCTCCTAAAATCAAGCATCGTCCTAACATCACTCCTAGCTCCATGAACTCATTGGCGACACCATGGATGGATGCATTTCCTATGATTCCTTCGGGTTTTCCCTTGTTGTTCCATGAGGAGGACGAGGCTGTTTTAGTCACTCCAAGGGGTGATTACATCCTTTCTAGTGGAGGCCAAGAAGGATGTCTTTGTCATGGAGAATGCCACACCAAGGGAGCTAGAAGCCCTACCTTCTTTGTTGAGCTCACAAGGCTTGATAGATTCGAGGACGAATCTTTTTGAAGGGGAGGATGATGATGTGATTCCATATACTGAGTCATGGCCCCATGATTTGAGTGAAGATTCCAGCCCTAAAGACAAGCCCAATGTGCATGATAAAGGAGAGCCAAAGACGATGCTCGAGGCGCTAAGAAGCCGAGACAAGGAGCCATGCCCTATCTTGGGCGCATCACGCGAGCCCTAGCTAAGTCTATACTAGACAATATCAAGGAGGAGCTAATGGCACATAAGTTTCCGATGGCTAATGACGGTGAAGGTTGGAGTGTTATTGTGACTATTGGTTCAACTAGTGCTAAAACTTGACTTATGTTTTGTTAAGGGTTGTTAGTTGTGTTTCTTGAAATTATGGGGTTTATTTTGTAATTTCCTTGGGAGTTGTGGCTGAATGGTTGAGGCGTGGGATTAGGGTTAATTAGTCTCATTTTAGCCACATTGCTTGGTAGACTTGAACAAATTTGTGTTGCTTTCTTTCCTTGTTTTTCAATCAAATTTCTTGCTTGTTTTTCCATTCAATCTCGTTGTTTGATCGTTGGTGGGTAATATTCGAAGATCTTGCATATTAGTTTGCTCAATTCTTGGTGAGTTATATCCAAGGTTTGAGCATCCATATCCAAAAATCCATCAATCCACTCCCAATCGCTCCATAGGTCGGTAACGAGCTCTCTGTTTTGGATTTTTGTACAAACTTCATAGCTTCTCTTTGGACTTCGATGTGATCTTCAAGACGTGTTACTTCTTCTCTTCTCCCTATGCACTCCACCATCCACCACTTGACTTCAACTTGCCTCAAAATGCTCCTTTCCGCTTCAAAAACCTAAGAAAAACACAAAAACAGAGTAACTTCCATACTTTTCACAAAATATGCAAACTTATCCAAAAACGCACAAAACTAACACTAAAAATCACTAAAACTAAACTAAACAACCTAAGAAAAACACTTAAACTATACTAAAAACATGAATATCAAAATACCCCATACTTAAGCTTGCTTGTCCTCAAGCAATCACTAAACAATAACCAAAACCAAACAACATGATTATCAAGCAATAGCCTTCATCTAAAAAGTAACACAAAAAACATAGCAAAAATAGCAAATGACTATTAACATCATCACACATATATAAGTACCAATAGACAAAAGCAACTACAATCCAACCTCACCAAGGATAAAGTGTTTCTCTCAACTCTCATGTGTTTGAGCTATAAATTCATCTCTCAACTCGATCTTATATGCAATAGAAATTGGAACTTATATCACCAAAGTATCCACCAAAGATTTGTCAAAACAAGCAAAAATCATCGAGAGAACTTAGGCTCAATGAAAAACTTCATAGAAGTTTCCATTCGGCCGGGTTGTAATGGGGCTTGGTAAAGAGAAATAGGTGTGGAAATATTTTTGGCCATGTGGTGCTAATAATATCCGGGAATCAAAGACTCCTAAAATCTCACACACTACCAAAACACTCTCATAAACATTATACCAAACTCATTCTATACTATAGCACACTCTTCACTCACCAATTAAATCCTAGAAAGCCTTATAAAAACATAAAGAATCTCTAGTTTTTTTTTCTTTAAACACTGCACATCTTTCTTATTCTTCCTTTTTTCTTTTTCTTCCTTTTCTTTCTTCTCGACTTGCCTCGTTACCGACCTGAGAGGGTCGTTAACGAGCTGAACTTTTTCCTGCTTTCTCATTTTTTTCTCTTCTTAAACCATCGGTACCGAGCCCACATATAGGCTGGCATCGATCCAAACATTCCATTTCTTCCTTTGTGCAATCTTTTAACCAAGAGATCTTTTCACAAATTTAAAACAAGAGACTTCCAATCTACTCCATCAAAACCCTAATTTTTTTGAACTAACACATCTTCTTTTGCACTCTACAAAAATCATTCCTCTCCAACAAATTAGTCCTAATCCTCGGATAGGGTCAAGCTTATCTCGTCTAGGGAATATTTTATGGAGCAACAAATAAATGGGCTAAAGCTCAAATTGGCTATCAAAAATAAGGATCATGTAAAGGTGGATATGGATTAATAAGGCTTATGAGAAATAAGTTCTCTATCATTTGACTTCCACAAGTAATGAACTAAAAATCTTATACAGGTCCTGAGAAATAGATAACCATCACAATTCCAAGAGATAATATACATAAAGAGAGTAAATCACACATGAAAAGTCAAGGCTAAAATTAAGAACTCACAAGGTCAACTTTTTTGTTGGATTGCAACTACTCATGCTAACAATTATACATGCTCAATTTCATCAAATGCTATTCCTCTATAAAAACAATTTCATCATAAGACTAAAGCTATACCATCAAAAACACACTGAAAAGAAATTACATGATCATGCAAGCAATTAACTATCATAGAACCAAAAGACAAGGTATTCATTCGTTCTAAAAAACAACTTTTTTTTTGAATTTTCAAAATTTTCAATTTTTTTTCAAAACAAGAACAACTTAAACAAAGAACAAAACAAACTAACAAAAAAAACAAGCATGATTTGTTTTCTCTCCCTACCCCATACCTAAAATTACAATGTCCCCACTGTAATAAAGCAATTCAAATGAAAAGAATAAGGAAAAGAAAGAAACTCACAAGATAACCATTAAAGCAGAAGAAACATCCTTAAGGCTGAGATCATCATTGAGGTGGTGGGAACTGCCGCTCAAAGTTTCCCATGAACTCGTAAATCGTCTTCCAATGCTCCTCATCAACCGTCATGCGCTGCTCCATCGTCAACCAACGAGCATCAGCCGTTGTTGTCTTGCATCCTCAAGAGCCATGTGGGCGGAGTACACACCTTCCTAACGATCCATCCGTTGAGCGAGTTATGTTTGTTGCATGTTCAGTTGCTGCATCTGGAAAGACAAATCTTTAGCCGAGGGAGGAGGGACGCATGACTAGTATAGTTGGGCTGGGGAGGCTGTTAGTAGTGATCATGTGGCTAGAAGTGGTCCTGATAGATGACCAGGCACAAGGCACCATGCCATACGAATGAGGCTCGGTAGGCTAGGGAGAAGGCTTGTTACCAAAGTTGAATGCCTCCGTACCGGCCATGAAGTACTCGGTATTGAGCCCAGGTTGCTTGGTGCCAAAGTCAGTGTGCTCGTCAAGTACCTCGGTACCGACCTCATCTTGCTCGATATCGAGCTCCTCCGTAGTGGTTGCCTCCTCTTCTTCCATAGAAGATCCCTCTTAGTCATATCTCGTCTCGCATTCCCTCAATGTTGGCTCATCCTGAGGCGTCTTGTCCAAAGGGAATGGGTGAGATGTACATGCCTTGTACCAATTCGGCACATACAACAACTCTAGCTTGTCCCTCGTAATCATCACATCGTGCCCAAGCACCTTGGTGGCTACTCCACCATGAACTCTCTAAAAAATGCCAGAAGAAAACCAATACTTCGAATCCAGCTTCATGGGACTGTGAGCGGTGTAGCGCTTGAGGTCTACATGAAGCTCCATCGCCAAGAGACTCACCAAATTGCCACATCAAATTTCCTTTAAAGAGGCCCCATGCCTCTAAATATATCAGCCATTCGTACCCCAAGTTCATGGGGGCGGGGTCCTCGAAGAGAATGGTCCGAAGGCAACCAACCTCCGTCCCCGTCGGCCTTGAAAGCTCCTTTTCGGGCCAAAAGGTGGTGCCCAAAACTCGGAGAATGATCTTGAAGATGGGGTTGATGATATGCGCCCCTGGAAGTGCCGATGTAGAAGGATTTACCTCCCCGCAAATGTAGCTCCATGCGTCAGTGAACTTGAAATCATCGGGTGCCTTGTAATCTCGAGAGTGGTTGGGGAGGTCGAGGAGGCGGTTGAACTCGGCCATTGTGAACTCATCATCGACATTGCCCAAACGGAACTTTATCTTTCCTACCAATGTCTTGGTCTTGAAACTGACTCGAAGGGTGGCAATAAACTCGGCGGTGAGGGCCGGGTAGTGTGGAATGTCCTCCTTTTTGAGTAGATGCGGCACACCGAGAATAGCAAAGGCATTCTTGACATCCTCGTAAATGTCGTTGGCCTTGGCACTTGACCTTGAGAACCACCTCGTGACGTGGTCCTTTTGAAGGACGTAATCAAAGACTGCAAATTTCTCCCTAGTCGGCAAAATGACCACGTCCATTCGTGGAGGAGACGGAGATATTTGAGTCCTCCTTTTCTTTCCCGCCCTAGAGTTGGCTTAGCTTTTGCTTTCCATTTGGTACCTTAAAACACCATAAAGATCCAAGGTAAGATCCATTCAAACGAACAAGAAAAACCCCATACTTGCATTCGGAAATGGCCTCGACCCACCTTGGTACCAAGCCAAGAGGGTCGGTATCGAGGTCTTTGGGTTTGGCTCTGGTTCTAGACAATCTCAGGTCGGTAACGAGCTTGGGGAGAGAACATTATGCGAGCAATTCCGAATCCTAAATCCCAATTCTTTCGACAATTTAGAACAAATTCAAGTATGATTCCAAACAAAAACACACTATCAAGAACATGCAACCCCATACTTGCTCGAAACCCTATCTAATCATGCCAACAATTGCCAAAAACTCATGGTGAAAATCATGCAAATCAAGAACAATTTACTTCATGCTTTTTGATCATGAAAATTTCAATGCAACCAAGCAAGAAGAACCAAAAATCAATCAAGATTAATCACCAATCATAGAAACATGGAAGAACGATGGCAATGTAGACATGCAATCTGAATCCACACAGGATTTAGATATGAAAACTATCCTAAATTACCATGAATTTTCAAAAAAAGAGTTTGGGTTCAAGAAATCATACTGTGGCTTTGTAGAATGGAAGAACGAAAATTTCAAATTGCAAGGTAATGGGGGCTCAAGGCTTCGGTAACGAATCACAAGAGGTGGGTTCGTTATTGAGAGGATGCGGGATCGAGGGCGTGGGAGCGGGTTGACAGCGGCGATGGAAATCCGGGTGGAGATCGTTGGGATTGTTGATAGTTTGGTTGAGATTTGATGTGGGTTTAGAGGCTTGAGAGTGTTTTTAAAGAAGGGGCAAGAGGTGACGTGAAGGGTGAGGCGAGGAAGGAGATAGATTTAGGTTTAGAAAACTTACCTACCGCGCATCTCCGAGTCTGGGTTTCGTCTCAGGTCGGTACCGACCCTCTCATCTCGGTACCGAGCCTAGGCAACTCAATTTCAAGCGCCTTTTCGAGCCCAACTGCTGTGACATGTTAGCTTAAAAATACCCTATCCCGTAAACCTCTACACTACTTAAAAACTCAAAAGAAATCTAAGAGAAAGAACTATAAAAAGAAAGGAAAACTGAACTAAAATTAAAAATAAAACCGGGTTGCCTCTCGTAAGCGCTATGTTAAACGTTGTTAGCCCGACGTACTTACCAGGCTAGACAAGGTGGCTCCTTCTCAGCTTTGTCGGAGTCTTGGCAGACCCCATACTTAGAGGTAAAGGCATTGTTATTATTGTTTTTAGGGTATGTAATGCAAATGAAAAAGCATATTCGCATTGTTAATGTTGAAGTGAAAGTCGACCCAAGTATATACAAGGCACTTTGAGTAGACCCAATCAAGGGTAGTATCGTTGGGTGTAGGCCCAAAGGCAATCCCCATCAACCCACTTATGCATCTTATTAAGTTACTTGGATAAAACGTATATTGCCCCTATTCCATTCCAAGGGATTACGCTATATCGTTGTGTGATAAAACGTACCAAACGAAATCAATAGATGTGTTGGCAAGACAAATCTATTAAGAACAAACATTCCTTATTTGAGTTCCATGATTCCGCTTCATTCTTCACTTGAACGAAGTCTTCTTCTTCCCATGACGTGCGTGGTTCCTCCTTTGTATGAACTCTTCTTGCATGGCCACTTGAGGTTTCTTCTTCACTCTTGAAGATCGATCCAATAGCACTCTTGTGTTTGATTTTCTTTGAGGAAACTCACACGCACAAAACCTAGTCAAAACCGACTACAAGAGCTGTATTTTCCTCTCTACTCTTGCCGAATTTCTGTAGACTTGTAAACTGATTTTCTCGTGTGTTTCATGCCTCCAAATGGACGACATTCCCCCTATAGATAGGCGTGTGAAAACTGTCCAAAAACTACCCAAAGGCGGTTACACAATCGGTTGGAACAAATGGGAGGACAAGAGTGATTTTAGGAAAAGTAGTTGCAACTTCCCCTTATCTTTTCTTGTCATCATGGGCGTCTAAATGCAGCCCCCATTGCACTCCAAAATGCGTCTCATTCCAGCCTATAATGGCCCAAGAGAAAGCCAAAAAATCCAATCCAAAAGGCCCAAGGCTTTGACCCAAATCCCATGGCATGAGGCCCATGCCAAGCGTCCATGCACGCGGCCCAACAGCCCATAGGCGCGCCCCATGGGCCGGCCCACCAAGGCCCACACCTTGCTAGCATAGATAGGTACCTAGCTAGGTCACTTACCTAATGTAGCTGGCCCTTAGCTAGTTGAGCTAGCATCTAGCTAGTTGAGTTGGCTTGAGCTGCGTTTGAGCTCGTTGAGCTGACTTTCAAGCTACTTGAGCTAGTGTGAGCTAATTTGAGCTTCCATGAGCTAAACCCTAGCTACATGAGTTTCTTACAAGGCTTATACTTTGAGTCTAGAGCTTGTTCAAGCTTCTAAAGCTAACTCTAAACTAGTATGAAGCTTCAATACTCCTTTCTAGCATACATATATATGTTCCAAGCTAAATTCAAGCTTTGGTTCTTGCTTAAAGCATTCACCAAGCTTATGTTAAGCTTCCTAACTTTATTAGAACATGCACAAAGCTATAAAACTCAATAATCAAGCTCGAAAACATACCTTAGCTCAATCGAAGTAACTCGACGCCTCGTGTCGTAGCCCTACGCGCGCCGCAAACTCATCGTATGCCTCCTTGGTGTGTCTCTAGCACTGTGTAGCCTTCACCGTGCCATCACAGCGCCATAGGCACGCCCCAACTGTCATCACTTGAATCTCAAAACCGTACACAAGGCGCGCCCCATACTGCCGAGTCTCGAACCTCAAGATCGGGCACTAGGTGCGCCATGCACATTGCACCGAATCCGATGCATCGTGCCACTATCAAGTGAGGACACCTCCTTGGTGCGCCCTTACCTAATGTCGTGGCACACGAGGTTCCCTTGGCGTTAGTGTGCCATTTCTTTGGATCATTCTATACATGACAAACTCCCTTTATCATATCATGGCAAGTCATATATGCCAATTCCTCAATCGACATTATCAATATGAATTGTTAATCTCAACATGCTTTTATAGGGATTTGATGACTTTACACAAATCACCAACATTCCTCCCCCATTTGAGAAATGTCATCAAAACTCGAAGTTTTTACAAACTCTATATCATAGATGCAAATATCCGTAGATTTGAATTTACACCTTGTAGTTCTCACCATCATGCACTAAAGAATCATGGTGCTTCTTAAGAATTGAACCATATCATTTTGTCTAAGTACATCCAACGATAGTACGATTTGAGTTACTACGTTTCTTCTTTTAACTTGACGCTTTTGTAAAGGCACTTTCGTCCCATATCCATTTCACATATGCTTTAGTCGAGTCATCCTTGAACTCTAACTTGGAAGAAGCCTTACTTCCACATATGCTTAGTTGAGTTTTCTAACGCACTCCATATTAGCAATTTCCAAAAACTTATTAATGAGAACTTTGTTTCAAAAATAGTTTCATGTAGTCTAGAGCAAATTTACCTTGATGGGAATTTTGTATGCTCTCCAACACTATGTCTTTGGCTTACCACATTGAATTCAGCCCACACCTTTCGATGAGGGGAATTGGGCGTCTAAATCATAGGGTTTATTGCGCTTTTAACCCCATCCCTCAATTTGAATTTAACAGAAACACTTATGCTAATCTTCTCGGTGGAGAAATCAACAAACTCATTGTGATTAGCAAAACTCAAATAAGTTTACTCTAAGTATGAAATATTCCTTAAAACAAGGTTCGCTCACACTTAAATGTCACTTCCATTAACCATGTCATTAATTCCATTAATCCTTTCAATGGTCATCTTAACCATGAGACTAACTTTATCAAAATTATCAATTTAAGCTTTCATGGCGCATTGACACTTTTACTTGTTCATTAGAAAGTCCTCAAACCAGCCTTTCAAATTCTCAAACAAGTTTTATCCATCCATTCTAATGGCATACAACATGAGCCTTTCAAAAGATCATATGGTACATGTGATAATACAAGTCTCTCAAACTCAATCACAAACATAATTAGATCCAAAACTAGGTAAATAAAACATGACTTCAAATATGGTTGCATTGATTTAATAAATCAATTGAATGCCTATAGTAGGCACACCTATGTGCCAACTGAGTGTACACCGACGCCACACGTCGAACACCCATCGTGGCCAGGCTTTGGTTTTCAACCAGCCTTTGTGTGCCTAGCGCTTGCCGTACCGTGCCAAGGTTCAAATCGAGACACTGCGATGCCGAGTGCCGAGTGCTGCGCATATCGTTAGCCAGGCATTGGTTTCGAGCGTTCCCTTGCCTTGCTTCGCAAATCCAGCCATGCCATGCGCCGAGCATCATCACTTGGCGTGCCGTGGCATATGCGATCCCAAGATCGTGTCGTGGCCTTTGCCTAGCGTTATCACATCGCTATCCTCGTACGACATCCAAGGTCTAGCGCCATGTGCCGAGAGGTTCTAGGCAGCGGCCCTCTAAGGGTGTGCTTTCGAAGCTCCAAGGGTTTTATGCCCACGAGAACCTAATGCCTCAAGGATCGATACCGAGACTTCAATACCATCCAGCGCGCCTATGGCTAAGCCAAAGGCGTATCTATGTTTCAATCCTAGACATCTAGTGCGCCAATCCTCTTTATCAAGGCAATTCTTTTGACATTAACATGTCTTTTCAAGGCAAATTATCATGTTAACATTTATACAAGTTAACATCAAACCATACTTATAACATAGACAAGTCATTAACCTTTAGAATTCAACCATATGAGATAACGGTCTACACATGAACATCTTCTGTGAGTCAAAGTATCAAAATTCCCATTTGACACTTTCCAACCTTGTCAAAGTTTATTTGACTAAGCCACGAGAGATCTCACTCTCATGCATTCATTGCTCACTAAAAGTACACCACAAATCTCAATTTAAACCAATCAAGATTCACATATTTCCTTTTCCATAAGAAGCATGATTTCCATGAAATCACTATGTGAACTTCCACATGCATCTTGTCAAAGAGAGTCTCACCATCTCTTTTATGTGTTCTTTAGTGCATTAATGGCCAACATGTGTATACCCTCTCACGTGGGGGGCAATCTAGTAGACCCTTACATTAGTAGACCCGAAGATAGTCTAATTACTCTAGTAGACATGAAGGTAGTCTAGAGCATGAGTCATCCCAATCAATGAATGGTCGACTCAAGGGTAATCTGATTAGGATCATCCGTAAAGAATGAACCTAGAATCAACCTTTTAAAGTTGATCTTAAGAATTGGACTTTTGGTCCTTTTCTTGCACACATGTCGTTAAAATTATCATTGAATCAAACCATTGTTTATTATAAACCATAAACATAACATGATCATGTCTTTGATCAATCAACACACTTATTACCCTTTAATCAAGGTATACAACACACATAAGTTTAAAGCATACTTCTAATGCCAGAAACACACATACACATGTACATACCAGGTAACATTACAATACTTAAATTTAATCACGGCGCTTTATGCCACATAAAGAGCAATAGACCGGCCTAATTGGCCTTCGGTCCCCATAGATAACTTGCTAATAGTTGCCGCCAACCGCGGCTCCTCCATCACCCAAAGGCGCGCCCCTAGGGATGCCGGTCCTCCGCTTGGCATGAGAGTGCTTAGCCTTCGACCTCGTACGAAACTTGAATCTCGAGTACCCTTGCCTAGCCTCATTTCCACGGCTTGGATCATGAGCCTCCATCGCCTTGGAGGGTTGAGGCACAAGAACCTCATCATCTTTAGCATCTTCGAGATCGGGTTCAATCCTCACATTAGCGAGGAACCAATCCCAAAACATGTTGTTACGATTGTACTTATCAAGCCATTCGTCAAAGCCTTGGAGTCCACCTTGATCCACTTCGATCGACCTTATGGGACTAGGAGGCTCGATTTTGACTTCCCTCAAGTAAGAGGTAACGTCATCAACCGTTTTATCCTCTCGTCTAGCCAAATCCTCAAACTTAACAAGATAAAAACAGCAATGCAAACATAAACATAAACAAAAGAATGCAAAACATAAACAAAATGTACGTTGAAGATTGTTGTTTTTAGGGTATATAATGCAAATGAAAAACCATATTCGCATTGTTAATGTTGAAGTGAAAGTTGACCCTTGTACATACAAGACACATTGAGTAGACCTCGAAAGGTAATCTCATGAGTAGACCCATTCTAGGGTAGTCTCGTTGGGTGTAGGCCCAAAGGCAATCAACATCGGCCCACTTATGCATCTTATTAAGTTACTTGGATAAAGGCTACGAGTCGAACGATTAAATTGATCTTTCCTTCAATGGATATTGCCCCTATTCCATGCCAAGGGATTCCGCAATATTGTTGTGGGATAAAACATACCAAACGAAATCAATAGACGTGTTGGCAAGACACATCTATTAAGAACAAACGTACCTTATTTGAGTTCCATGATTCTGCTTCATTCTTCACTTGAACGAAGTCTTCTTCTTCCCATGACGTGCGTGGTTCCTCCTTCACTTGGCCCAAGAGAAAGCCCAAAAATCCAATCCAAAAGGCCCAAGACTTTGGCCCAAATCGCATGGCATGAGTCCCATGCCAAGCATCCATGCATGCGGCCCAACAGCCCATATGCGCGCCCCATGGGCCGGCCCACCAAAGCCCACACCTAGCTAGCATAGATACGTATCTAGGTCACTTACCTAGTCCTTGTTTAACTTTCTTCCCAAAAGCCATTTCTACTCAAAAGCAAATTTTAATAGTGTTGAAATCCGTGTAACTCTCTCTACTTTTTACATTTTTCGAGACACTAAAAATCAATTTTCAACCAAAAATCACTTTCTACCCAAAGTGAAATGAGCTCTTAGTGTAGCTAGCCCTTAGCTAGTTGAGCTAGCATCCAGCTAGTTGAGTTGGCTTGAGCTGCGTTTGAGCTAGTTGAGGTGACTTTTAAAGCCACTTGAGCTATCTTGAGCTAGTGTGAGCGAAAACATACCTTAGCTCAATCGAAGTCACTCGACGCCTCGTGCCTTAGCCTTAAGCGTGCCACAAGCTCATCGTATGCCTCCTTGGTGTGTCGCTAGCACCGTGTAGCCTTCACCATGACATCGCAGCTCCATATGCGCCCTCCAACTGCCATCACTTGAATCTCAAACCGTACACAAGGCGCGCCCTATACCACCGAGTCTCGAACCTAAAGATCGAGCACTAGGCGTGCCATGAACTGCACCGAATCCGACGCATCGTGCCACTAACAAGTGAGGACGCTTCCTTGGTGCGCCCTTACCTAATGTCGTGGCACATGAGATTCCCTTGGCGTTGGTGTGCCATTTCTTTGGATCATTCTATACATGACAAACTCCCTTTATCGTATAAAGGAAGTGACATTTAAGTGTGAGAGAACCTTGTTTTAAGTGTGCCATTTCTGCAGATTTCTCACGAAATGAAGAACTCGTGGCTAATCTCGTGACTGTTATCGCAGATGTTTCCAAACAAACTATGTTAGACACAAAAATAAGAACTCGTGGCTAGTTTTGTGGTTATTTCTAAAAATTCTAACGAAATGAAGGACCATTTATGAGTCAATGATTCAAATTACCCACACAGATATCCACAAACCTAGCCACGACTAGTATGTGGGTACTTAGCTCCAAACTTTGTCCTGAATATACATACTAATTTTTTTTCGGGGCTAATTAGCTACTACTCTAGAAATGAATCTAGCTGCGCAAGAAATTCGCGTCCATTGGGCCTTAACGTTAGCCACGAGCTTATTTTCATGACAAAATGGCCAGAAATCTACAACCAAAGCTAGCCGCGCTCATTTTTAGGGGCTATTCGGCCCTAAAACTAGCCACAACTCTATATTTCATGGCCATATTACCGCAAACTGAAATATTTGTGGTTAAACTTATGGCTGTTGCCACCCAAATTACCCTCGGCAAAATTCGTGGCTAAATATTTTCTGGCTACAGACGCATTTTCCAGCAGTGTAAGAAAAATAAATATATGTTCTCCATAATACTTTATCGGTCTATATATAACTAAGACCCATTAAACCCAGTTCGATAAATCTAGACCCGCTAGCTTGGTTATTGTGCATATACTATCAATATATATATTACGGTGATTGAGCTTAGTGGTTATGAAAGAAAGTTGACTCTATCAGTACTATTTAGATAAAAGCGGTGTGTTTAACGCATATATGATCATAGGTCAAATCGGTAATATATATGATTAATATATGATTTGTCTCTTTACGTAAATTGACTCTATCAGTACTATTGACTAAATTCATGCATGGGCATTAATAATTTTTTTATTATGTGCGAGTTGCTTTGAATGGGTCTACTCATGAGATTTTCCTTGTCCGAGGCTATTTGGATTTCTTTGAATTTGAATCCATAGATAGAACCTCTCGGCACATCGCGCTAGACTCTGGATGTCGCACAAGGATAGCGATGTGATAACGCTAGGCAAAGGCCTCGGCACGATCTTGGGATCGCATATGCCACGGCACGCTATGTCTTCATGCTCGGCGCATGGCATGGCTACATTTGCGAAGCAAGGCAAGGGAACGCTCGAAGCTAATGCCTGGCTAATGATGTGCGCAGCACTCGACACTCGGCATCGCAGTGTCTCGATTTGAACCTTGGCACGGTTCGGCAAGCGCTAGGCACGCAAAGGCTGGTTGAAAACCAAAGCCTGGCCACGATGGGTGTTCGACGTGTGGCGTCGATGTACACTCAGTTGGCACATAGGTGCGCCTACTATAGGCATTCAATTGATTTATTAAATCAATGCAACCATATTTGAAGTCATGTTTTATTTACCTAGTTTTGGATCTAATTATGTTTGTGATTGAGTTTGAAAGACTTGTATTATCACATATACCATATGATCTTTTGAAAGGCTCATGTTGTATGCCATTAGAATGGATGGATAAAACTTGTTTGAGAATTTGAAAGGCAGGTTTGAGGACTTTCTAATGAACAAGTAAAAGTGTCAATGCGCCATGAAAGCTTAAATTGACAATTTTGATAAAGTTACTCTCATGGTTAAGATGACCATTGAAAGGATTAATGGAATTAATGACATGGTTAATGGAAGTGACATTTAAGTGTGAGAGAACCTTGTTTTAAGGAATATTTCATACTTAGAGTAAACTCATTTGAGTTTTGCTAATCACAACGAGTTTGTTGATTTCTCCACCGAGAAGATTGGCATAAGTGTTTGTGTTAAATTCAAATCGAGGGATGGGGTTAAAATCCTAATAAACCCTATGATTTGGACGCCCAATTCCCCCTCATCGAAAGGTGTGGAATGAATTCAATGTGGTATGCCAAAGACATAGTGTTGGAGAGCATACAAAATTCCAATCAAGGTAAATTTTCTCTAGACCACATGAAACTAGTTCTGAAACAAAGTTTTCATTAATGAGTTTTTGGAAATTGCTAATGTGGAGCACGTTAGAAAACTAAACAAAGCATATGTGGAAGTGTAAGGCTTCTTCCAAGTTAGAATTCAAGGATGACTCGACTAAAGCATATGTGAAATGGATATGGGACGAAACAGCCTTTACAAAAGCGTCAAGTTAAAAGAATAAACGTAGTAACTCATATCGTACTATCACTGGATGTACTTAGACAAGTTGATATGGTTCAATTGTTAAGAAGCACCATGATTCTTTAGTGCATGATGGTGAGAACTACAAGGTGTGAATTCAAATCTTTGTATATTTGCATCTATGATATAGAGTTTGTAAAAACTTCGAGTTTTGATGACATTGCTCAAATGGGGGAAGAATGTTGGTGATTTGTTTAAAATCGTCACATCCTTATAGGAGTATGTTGAGATTAATAATTCATATGGATAATGTCGATTGATGAATTCGCATATATGACTATCCATGATATGATAAAGGGAGTTTGTCATGTATAGAATGATCCAAAGAAATGGCACACCAACGCCAAGGGAATCTCATGTGCCACGACATTAGGTAAGGGTGCACCAAGGAAGCGTCCTCACTTGATAGTGGCACGATGCGTCGGATTCGGTGCAGTTCATGGCACGCCTAGTGCTCGATCTTGAGGTTCGAGACTCGGTGGTATAGGGCGCGCCTTGTGTACGGTTCTGAGATTCAAGTGATGGCAGTTGGAGGGCGCCTATGGTGCTGCGATGGCACGGTGAAGGCTACACGATGCTAGCGACACACCAAGGAGGCATACGATGAGTTTGCGGCGCGCCTAAGGCTAAGGCACGAGGCGTCGAGTGACTTCGATTGAGCTAAGGTATGTTTTCGAGCTTGATAATTGAGTCTTATAGCTTTGTGCATGTTCTAATAAAGTTAGGAAGCTTAAAATAAGCTTGGTGAATGCTTTAAGCAAGAACCAAAGCTTGAATTTAGCTTGGCACTTAGCTATGTATGCTAGAAAGGAGTATTGAAGCTTCATATTAGCTTAGAGTTAGCTTTAGAAGCTTGAACAAGCTCTAGACTCAAAGTATAAACTTTGTAAGAAGTTCATGTAGCAAGGGCTTAGCTCATGGAAGCTCAAATTCGCTCACACTAGCTCAAGATAGCTCAAGTGGCTTTAAAAGTCACCTCAACTAGCTCAAACGCAGCTCAAGCCAACTCAACTAGCTAGATGCTAGCTCAACTATCTAAGGGCTAGCTACACTAAGGGCTCGTTTCACTTTGGGTAGAAAGTGATTTTTGGTTGAAAATTGATTTTAAGTGTCTCGAAAAATGTAAAAAGTAGAGAGAGTTACACGGATTTCAACACTATTAAAATTGGCTTTTGAGTAGAAATGGCTTTTGGGAAGAAAGTTAAACAAGGCCTAGGTAAGTGACGTAGATACCTAGCTATGCTAGCTAGTCGTGGGCTTTGGTGGGCCGGCCCATGGGGCGCGCCTATGGGCTGTTGGGCCGCATGCATGGACGCTTCGCATGGGAATCATGCCATGCGATTTGGGCCAAAGTCTTGGGCCTTTTGGATTGGATTTTTGGGCTTTCTCTTGGGCCAAGTGAAGGAGGAACCGCTCACGTCATGGGAAGAAGAAGACTTCGTTCAAGTGAAGAATGAAGTAGAATCATGGAACTCAAATAAGGTACGTTTGTTCTTAATAGATGTGTCTTGCCAACATGTCTATTGATTTCGTTTGGTTTGTTTTATCCCACAATAATATTGCGGAATCCCTTGGCATGGAATAGGGGCAATATACGTTGAAGGAAAGATCGATTTAATCGTTCAACTCGTAGCCTTTATCCAAGTAACTTAATAAGATGCATAAGTGGGCCGATGGTGATTGCCTTTGGACCTACACCCAACGAAAATACCCTTGAATGGGTCTACTCATGAGATTACCTTTCGAGGTCTACTCAATGTGTCTTGTATGTACAAGGGTCGACTTTCACTTCAACATTAACAATGCGAATATGCTTTTTCATTTGCATTACATACCCTAAAAACAACAATCTTCAACGTATATTTTGTTTATGTTTTGCATTCTTTTGTTTATGTTTATGTTTGCATTGTTGTTTTTGTCTTGTTAAGTTTTAGAATTTGGCTAGACGAGAGGATAAAACGGTTGATGATGTTACCTCTTACTTGAGGGAAGTCAAAATCGAGCCTCCTAGTCCCATAAGGCCGATCGAAGTGGATCAAGGTGGACTCCAAGGCTTTGACGAATGGCTTGATGAGACAATCGTAACAACATGTTTTGGGATTGGTTCCTCGCTAATGTGAGGATTGAACCCGATCTCGAAGATGCTAAAGATGATGAGGTTCTTGTGCCTCAACCCTCCAAGGCGATGGAGGCTCGTGATCCAAGCCGTGGAAATGAGGCTAGGCAAGGGTACTCGAGATTCAAGCGTCGTACGAGGTCGAAGGCTAAGCACTCTCGTGCCAAGCTGAGGACCGACATCCCTTGGGGCGCGCCTTTGGGTGATGGAGGAGCGGCGGTTGGCGGCAACTATTTGCAAGTTATCTATGGGGACCGAAGGCCAATTAGGCCAGTCTATTGCTCTTTATGTGGCATAAAGCGCCGTGATTAAATTTAAGTATTGTAATGTTACCTGGTATGTACGTGTGTATGTGTGTTTCTGGCATTAGAAGTATGCTTTAAACTTATGTGTGTTGTATACCTTGATTAAAGGGTAATAAGTGTGTTGATTGATCAAAGACATGATCATGTTATGTTTATGGTTTATAATAAACAATGGTTTGATTCAATGATAATTTTAACGACATGTGTGCAAGAAAAGGACCAAAAGTCCAATTCTTAAGATCAACTTTAAAAGGTTGATTCTAGGTTCATTCTTTATGGATGATCCTAATCAGATTACCCTTGAGTCGACCATTCATTGATTGGGATGACTCATGCTCTAGACTACCTTCATGTCTACTAGAGTAATTAGACTATCTTCGGGTCTACTAATGTAAGGGTCTACTAGATTGCCCCCCACGTGAGAGGGTATACACATGTTGGCCATTAATGCACTAAAGAACACATAAAAGAGATGGTGAGAGTCTCTTTGATAAGATGCATGTGGAAGTTCACATAGTGATTTCATGGAAATCATGCTTCTTATGGAAAAGGAAATATGTGAATCTTGATTGGTTTAAATTGAGATTTGTGGTGTACTTTTAGTGAGCAATGAATGCATGAGAGTGAGATCTCTCGTGTCTTAGTCAAATAAAGTTTGACAAGGTTGGAAAGTGTCAAATGGGAATTTTGATACTTTGACATGACAGAAGATGTTCATGTGTAGACCGTTATCTCATATGGTTGAATTCTAAAGGTTAATGACTTGTCTATGTTATAAGTATGGTTTGATGTTAACTTGTATAAATGTTAACATGATAATTTGCCTTGAAAAGACATGTTAATGTCAAAAGAATTGCCTTGATAAAGAGGATTGGCGCACTAGATGTCTAGGATTGAAACATAGATACGCCTTTGGCTTAGCCATAGGCGCGCTGGATGGTATTGAAGTCTCGGTATCGATCCTTGAGGCATTAGGTTCTCGTGGGCATAAAACCCTTGGAGCTTCGAAAGCACACCCTTAGAGGGCCGCTGCCTAGAACCTCTCGGCACATGGCGCTAGACCTTGGATGTCGTACGAGGATAGCGATGTGATAACGCTAGGCAAAGGCCACGACACGATCTTGGGATCGCATATGCCACGGCACGCCAAGTGATGATGCTCGGCGCATGGCATGGATGGATTTGCGAAGCAAGGCAAGGGAACGCTCGAAACCAATGCCTGGCTAACGATATGCGCAGCACTCGGCACTCGGCATCGTAGTGTCTCGATTTGAACCTTGGCACGGTTCGGCAAGCGCTAGGCACACAAAGGCTGGTTGAAAACCAAAGCCTGGCCACGATGGGTGTTCGACGTGTGGCGTCGGTGTACACTCAGTTGGCACATAGGTGCGCCTACTATATGCATTCAATTGATTTATTAAATCAATGCAACCATATTTGAAGTCATGTTTTATTTACCTAGTTTTGGATCTAATTATGTTTGTGATTGAGTTTGAGAGACTCGTATTATCACATGTACCATATGATCTTTTGAAAGGCTCATGTTGTATGCCATTAGAATGGATGGATAAAACTTGTTTGAGAATTTAAAAGGCTGGTTTGAGGACTTTCTAATGAACAAGTAAAAGTGTCAATGCGCCATGAAAGCTTAAATTGACAATTTTGATAAAGTTAGTCTCATGGTTAAGATGACCATTGAAAGGATTAATGGAATTAATGACATGGTTAATGGAAGTGACATTTAAGTGTGAGCGAACCTTGTTTTAAGGAATATTTCATACTTAGAGTATACTCATTTGAGTTTTGCTAATCACAATGAGTTTGTTGATTTCTCCACCGAGAAGATTAGCATAAGTGTTTCTGTTAAATTCAAATTGAGGGATGGGGTTAAAAGCGCAATAAACCCTATGATTTAGACGCCCAATTCCCCTCATCGAAAGGTGTGGGCTGAATTCAATGTGGTAAGCCAAATACATAGTGTTGGAGAGCATACAAAATTCCCATCAAGGTAAATTTGCTCTAGACTACATGAAACTATTTTTGAAACAAAGTTCTCATTAATAAGTTTTTGGAAATTGTTAATATGGAGTGCGTTAGAAAACTCAACTAAGCATATGTGGAAGTAAGGCTTTTTCCAAGTTAGAGTTCAAGGATGACTCGACTAAAGCATATGTGAAATGGATATGGGACGAAAGTGCCTTTACAAAAGCGTCAAGTTAAAAGAAGAAACGTAGTAACTCAAATCGTACTATCGCTGGATGTACTTAGACAAAATGATATGGTTCAATTCTTAAGAAGCACCATGATTCTTTAGTGCATGATGGTGAGAACTACAAGGTGTAAATTCAAATCTACAGATATTTGCATCTATGATATAGAGTTTGTAAAAACTTCGAGTTTTGATGACATTTCTCAAATGGGGGAGGAATGTTGGTGATTTGTGTAAAGTCATCAAATCCCTATAAAAGCATGTTGAGATTAACAATTCATATTGATAATGTCGATTGAGGAATTGGCATATATGACTTGCCATGATATGATAAAGGGAGTTTGTCATGTATAGAATGATCCAAATAAATGGCACACTAACGCCAAGGGAACCTCGTGTGCCACGACATTAGGTAAGGGCGCACCAAGGAGGCGTCTTCACTTGTAAGTGGCACGATGCATCGGATTCGATGCAATGTGCATGGCGCACCTAGTGCTCGATCTTGAGGTTCGAGACTCGGCAGTATGGGGCGCGCCTTGTGTACGGTTTTGAGATTCAAGTGATGATAGTTGGGGCGTGCCTATGGCGCTGCGATGGCACGGTGAAGGCTACACAGTGCTAGAGACACACCAAGGAGGCATACGATGAGCTTGCGGCGCGCGTAGGGCTACGACATGAGGCGTCGAGTGACTTCGATTGAGCTAAGGTATGTTTTCGAGCTTGATTATTGAGTTTTATAGCTTTGTGCATGTTCTAATAAAGTTAGGAAGCTTAACATAAGCTTGGTGAATGCTTTAAGCAAGAACCAAAGCTTGAATTTAGCTTGGAACATATATATGTATGCTAGAAAGGAGTATTGAAGCTTCATACTAGTTTAGAGTTAGCTTTAGAAGCTTGAACAAGCTCTAGACTCAAAGTATAAGCCTTGTAAGAAACTCATGTAGCTAGGGTTTAGCTCATGGAAGCTCAAATTATCTCACACTAGCTCAAGTACCTTGAAAGTCAGCTCAACGAGCTCAAACGCAGCTCAAGCCAACTCAACTAGCTAGATGCTAGCTCAACTAGCTAAGGGCCAGCTACATTAGGTAAGTGACCTAGCTAAGCACCTAGCTATGCTAGCAAGGTGTGGGCCTTGGTGGGCCGGCCCATGGGGCGTGCCTATGGGCTGTTGGGCCGCGTGCATGGACGCTTGGCATGGGCCTCATGCCATGGGATTTGGGTCAAAGCATTGGGCCTTTTGGATTGGATTTTTTGGCTTTCTCTTGGGCCATTATAGGCTGGAATGAGACGCATTTTGGAGTCCAATGGGGGCTGCATTTAGACGCCCATGATGACAAGAAAAGAGAAGGGGAAGTTGCAACTACTTTTCCTAAAATCACTCTTGTCCTCCCATTTCTTCCAACCGATTGTGTTACCGCCTTTGGGTAGTTTTTTGACAGTTTTCACACGCCTATCTATAGGGGGAATGTCGTCCATTTGGAGGCATGAAACACACGAGAAAATCAGTTTACAAGTCTACACAAATTCGGCAAGAGTAGAGAGGAAAATACAGCTCTTGTAGTCGGTTTTGACTAGGTTTTGTGTGTGTGAGTTTCCTCAAAGAAAATCAAACACAAGAGTGCTATTGGATCGATCTTCAAGAGTGAAGAAGAAACCTCAAATGGCCATGCAAGAAGAGTTCATCCAAAGGAGGAACCACGCACGTCATGGGAAGAAGAAGACTTCGTTCAAGTGAAGAATGAAGCGGAATCATGGAACTCAAATAAGGAATGTTTGTTCTTAATAGATGTGTCTTGCCAACACATCTATTGATTTCGTTTGGTACGTTTTATCACACAACGATATAGCGTAATCCCTTGGCATGGAATAGGGGCAATGTACGTTTTATCCAAGTAACTTAATAAGACGCATAAGTGGGTCGATGGGGAATGCCTTTGGGCCTACACCCAACGATACTACCCTTGATTGGGTCTACTCAAAGTGCCTTGTATATACTAGGGTCGACTTTCACTTCAACATTAACAATGCGAATATGCTTTTTCATTTGCATTACATACCCTAAAAACAATAATAACAATGCCTTTACCGCTAAGTATGGGGTCTGCCAAGACTCCGACAAAGCTGAGAAGGAGCCACCTTGACTAGCCTAGTAAGTACGTCGGGCTAACAACGTTTAACATAGCGCTTACGAGAGGCAACCCGGTTTTATATTTAATTTTAGTTCAGTTTTCCTTTCTTTTTATAGTTCTTTCTCTTAGATTTCTTTTGAGTTTTTAAGTAGTGTAGAGGTTTATGGGATAGGGTATTTTTAAGCTAACATGTCACAGCAGTTGGGCTCGAAAAGGCGCTTGAAATTGAGTTGCCCAGGCTCGGTACCGAGCTGAGAGGGTCGGTACCGACCTGAGACGAAACCCAGACTCGGAGATGCGCGGTAGGTAAGTTTTCTAAACCTAAATCTATCTCCTTCCTCGCCTCACCCTTCACGTCACCTCTTGCCCCTTCTTTAAAAACACTCTCAAGCCTCCAAACCCACATCAAATCTCAACCAAACTATCAACAATCCCAACGATCTCCACCCGGATTTCCATCGCCGCTGTCAACCCGCTCCCACGCCCTCGATCCCGCATCCTCTCAATAACGAACCCACCTCTTGTGATTCGTTACCGAAGCTTTGAGCCCCCATTACCTTGCAATTTGAAATTTTCGTTCTTCCATTCTACAAAGCCACAGTATGATTTCTTGAACCCAAACTCTTTTCTTGAAAATTCATGGTAATTTAGGATAGTTTTCATATCTAAATCCTATGTGGATTCAGATTGCATGTCTACATTGCCATCGATGATGAGTTCACAATGTCGATGATGAGTTTATTGCCACCCTTCGAGTCAGTTTCAAGACCAACACATTGGTAGGAAAGATAAAGTTCCGTTTGGGCAATGTCGATGATGAGTTCACAATGGACGAGTTCAACCGCCTCCTCGACCTCCCCAACCACTCTCGAGATTACAAGGCACCCGATGATTTCAAGTTCACTGACGCATGGAGCTACATTTCCGGGGAGGTAAATCCTTCTACATCGGCACTTCCAGGGGCGCATATCATCAACCCCATCTTCAAGATCATTCTCCGAGTTTGGGGCACCACCTTTTGGCCCGAAAAGGAGCTTTCAAGGCCGACGGGGACGGAGGTTGGTTGCCTTCGGACCATTCTCTTCGAGGACCCTGCCCCCATGAACTTGGGGTACGAATGGCTGATATATTTAGAGGCATGGGGCCTCTTTAAAGGAAATTTTATGTGGCAATTTGGTGAGTCTCTTGGCGATGGAGCTTCATGTAGACCTCAAGCGCTACACCGCTCACAGTCCCATGAAGCTGGATTCGAAGTATTGGTTTTGTTCTGGCATTTTTTAGAGAGTTCATGGTGGAGTAGCCACCAAGGTGCTTGGTCACGATGTGATGATTATGAGGGACAAGCTAGAGTTGTTGTATGTGCTGAATTGGTACAAGGCATGTACGTCTCATCCATTCCCTTTGGACAAGACGCCTCAGGATGAGCCAACATTGAGGGAATGCGAGACGAGATATGACTAAGAGGGATCTTCTATGGAAGAAGAGGAGGCAACCACTACGGAGGAGCTCGATATCGAGCAAGATGAGGTCGGTACCGAGGTACTTGACGAGCACACTGACTTTGGTACCAAGCAACCTGGGCTCAATACCGAGTACTTCATGGCCGGTACCGAGGCATTCAACTTTGGTAACAAGCCTTCTCCCTAGCCTACCGAGCCTCATTCGTATGGCATGGTGCCTTGTGCCTGGTCATCTATCAGGACCACTTCTAGCCACATGATCACTACCAACAGCCTCCCCAGCCCAACTATACTAGTCAGGCGTCCCTCCTCCCTCGGCTAAAGATTTGTCTTTCCAGATGCAGCAACTGAACATGCAACAAACATAACTCGCTCAACGGATGGATCGTTAGGAAGGTGTGTACTCCGCCCACATGGCTCTTGAGGATGCAAGACAACAACGGCTGATGCTCGTTGGTTGACGATGGAGCAGCGCGTGACGGTTGATGAGGAGCACTGGAAGACGATTTACGAGTTCATGGGAAACTTTGAGCGGCAGTTCCCACCACCTCAATGATGATCTCAGCCTTAAGGATGTTTCTTCTGCTTTAATGGTTATCTTGTGAGTTTCTTTCTTTTCCTTATTCTTTTCTTTTGAATTGCTTTATTACTGTGGGGACATTGTAATTTTAGGTATGGGGTACGGAGAGAAAACAAATCATGCTTGTTTTTTTTGTTAGTTAATTTTGTTCTTTGTTTAAGTTGTTCTTGTTTTGAAAAAAAATTGAAAATTTTGAAAATTCAAAAAAAAAGTTTTTTTTTAGAACGAATGAATACCTTGTCTTTTGGTTCTATGATAGTTAATTGCTTGCATGATCATGTAATTTCCTTTCAGCGTGTTTTTGATGGTATAGCTTGAGTCTTATGATGAAATTGTTTTGATAGAGGAATAGCATTTGATGAAATTGAGCATGTATAATTGTTAGCATGAGTAGTTGCAATCCAACAAAAAAGTTGACCTTGTGAGTTCTTAATTTTAGCCTTGACTTTTCATGTGTGATTTACTCTCTTTATGTATATTATCTCTTGGAATTGTGATGGTTATCTATTTCTCAGGACCTGTATAAGATTTTTAGTTCATTACTTGTGGAAGTCAAATGATAGAGAACTTATTTCTCATAAGCCTTATTAATCCATATCCACCTTTACATGATCCTTGTTTTTGATAGCCAATTTGATCTTTCGCCCATTTACTTGTTGCTCCATAAAATATTCCCTAGACGAGATAAGCTTGACCCTATCCGAGGATTAGGACTAATTAGTTGGAGAGGAATGATTTTTGTAGAGTGCAAAAGAACATGTGTTAGTTCAAAAAAATTAGGGTTTTGATGGAGTAGATTGGAAGTCTCTTGTTTTAAATTTGTGAAAAGATCTCTTGGTTAAAAGATTGCACAAAGGAAGAAATGGAATGTTTGGATCGATGCCAGCCTATATGTGGGCTCGGTACCGATGGTTTAAGAAGAGAAAAAAATGAGAAAGCAGGAAAACGTTCAGCTCGTTAACGACCCTCTCAGGTCGGTACCGAGGCAAGTCGAGAAGAAAGAAAATGAAGAAAAAGAAAAAAGGAAGAATAAGAAAGATGTGCAGTGTTTAAAGAAAAAAACTAGAGATTCTTTATGTTTTTATAAGGCTTTCTAGGATTTAATTGGTGAGTGAAGAGTGTGCTATAGTATAGAATGAGTTTGGTATAATGTTTATGAGAGTGTTTTGGTAGTGTGTGAGATTTTAGGAGTCTTTGATTCCCGGATATTATTAGCACCACATGGCCAAAAATATTTCCACACCTATTTCTCTTTACCAAGCCCCATTACAACCCGGCCGAATGGAAACTTCTATGAAGTTTTTCATTGAGCCTAAGTTCTCTTCTTGTTTTGACAAATCTTTGGTGGAGACTTTGGTGATATAAGTTCCAATTTCTATTGCATATAAGATCGAGTTGAGAGATGAATTTATAGCTCAAACACATGAGAGTTGAGAGAAACACTTTATCCTTGGTGAGGTTGGATTGTAGTTGCTTTTGTCTATTAGTACTTATATATGTGTGATGATGTTAATAGTCATTTGCTATTTTTGCTATGTTTTTTGTGTTACATTTTAGATGAAGGCTATTGCTTGATAAGCATGTTGTTTGGTTTTGGTTATTGTTTAGTGATTGCTTGAGGACAAGCAAGCTTAAGTATGGGGTATTTTGATATTCATGTTTTTAGTATAGTTTAAGTGTTTTTCTTAGGTTGTTTAGTTTAGTTTTAGTGAGTTTTAGTGTTAGTTTTGTGCGTTTTTGGATAAGTTTGCATATTTTGTGAAAAGTATGGAAGTTACTCTGTTTTTGTGTTTTTCTTAGGTTTTTGAAGCGGAAAGGAGCATTTTGAGGCAAGCTGAAGTCAAGTGGTGGATAGTGGAGTGCATATGGAAAAGAGAAGAAGTAACACGTTCTTGAAGATCACATCGAAGTCCAAAGAGAAGCTATGAAGTGTGTACAAAAATCCAAAACAGAGAGCTCGTTACCGACCTATGGAGCGATTGGGAGTGGATTGATGGATTTTTGGATATGGATGCTCAAACCTTGGATATAACTCACCAAGAATTGAGCAAACTAATATGCAAGATCTTCGAATATTACCCCCCAACGATCAAACAACGAGATTGAATGGAAAAACAAGCAAGAAATTTGATTGAAAAACAAGGAAAGAAAGCAACACAAATTTGTTCAAGTCTACCAAGCAATGTGGCTAAAATGAGACTAATTAACCCTAATCCCACGCCTCAACCATTCAGCCACAACTCCCAAGGAAATTACAAAATAAACCCCATAATTTCAAGAAACACAACTAACAACCCTTAACAAAACATAAGTCAAGTTTTAGCACTAGAGAATCGAACTTTGTTGGAGAAATCAATTTGTGCATACCTTCTTATCTTGGACGATATGCACATCATATATATTACGGTGATTTTGCAAATCATGTGAAAATATCAATCTTAACGATATACTGTTATTTTAATATCTTGTTAAGATTTCTACTTTTCCACTTGCCATAAGAGATAAACTATATCTATTATCTCTTTATTTAATTTTCTAAAATCACAATTAATTAAATTACTTTATAATAAATTATGATTGTCTAACACTGCTGGAAAACGCGTCTGTAGCAAGAAAAAATAGACACGACTTCCGCTACAAAAATAACCACGAAATCACGTTAGCCACGACATCCCCAACGGATTGCCCTACGAAAGGTGCCCTGGGGCTAAAACGCGCGAGGCTAAATATCACTCTGAAAAAAGAACCACAAAATTCTAGTTTTGTGGCTATTTAGATGCAAATAATAGCCGCAAATTAGTTCATTCCTAAATGTGTGGCTATTGGCCACGAAAGTCACGTTCAACCATATTAGCCAGAATTGAATTTCGTGGTTGGTTTTGAGTGCATCACCATCAAATTTTAGCCACGAATGTATTTTGTATCTAAAGTCGAGTCGAATTTGAACTCATAATCAAACCCTTTTCGTGGGCATTAGCCTTGAAATTTGCCATGAATTTATTTTGTTTCAAATTTTGTGGTTAAATAATTAGGCATTTAAAAAAAATAAAAAAAATATTACACCATAATATTGCATATTTGCATTATAATAGTAATGCAATTACATAGTTTATTGCATATTACGCATTGATGAAACATCCCACAACAAACCAAATGCTAATCAAGATCCAACAAACCAAAAAAATCCTAGCAGACTTTGCACTGCCAAAATCACACATCTATAGTTCTTTTGTCTGAAAATCTACCTATATCAAACACAATTTTCAACTTCATTAATCTTAGACAAAAGCTACTCTTTAAGCAAGGCAAGAAATGCATAATTATAGGTAAAATCCCCAGGCAGCAGAGATCTCGAAAGAAGCACCAAGAATATACAACAGAGATCTTGAGGATGTTGCTGATGAGTAGCAGCAGCATACGCAAAGCTATGGTCTCCATTTCCCCATGGAGATTGCCTCATATGGATTTCTTTGCCTATTTGATCAAGTTGTGTTATCAAACACATAAGAAAACGTGTCTTTTTAATTATAGTTGTTAAGTCACTCAGAAGTCATTAGCAAGATACCAGCCTAAAGTCTTAATCTTTACATGAATTGATTGATCGATACATAGTAATATGCAAGTAAAATGACTAGTTAAGTCACACATGATGAATCTCAAGATAATGTATATGTACATGTACCTCAACCCTCAAAGCCTTGTTAGTGTTGATCAAGGTTTGTTCCTGTTTACAATTAAACATAGATCAATCCACACAATTGACATCGATTCGATTCAGTATTGGTGGATTAATTATTGATTAATTAGCTGGTGTGCAAGATGCACTAGCTTACCTTGTTCTGGAGTACATTCAGCTGATCCAGTATCACTTGAGTCTGTAACTACTCAATGGAGTATAGTTAAACAAGGTTTGCTGCAATGGAGGAAGAAAGTAGTTCACAAAAGCTGATTGCAAATCAATAACAATCTTTACCAGCAGCATACTCGATAACCAGGCTTTACCAGCAACATACTAGATAGCCAAGCTTTAACAATCTTTCATACTTCAATATTCGAATTCAGGGACATGTTTACCAACATCATCAAACTGAGATGCTAGCCAAGCACACTACGATTTTTAAGCACAAATGCAACAATAACCACACATCAAATTCAAATTCAGCACAATAACCACTCAACTACAATCAATTCAGCAACACAGACTCCTTCAGTCTAAAGTAATTACTTAGAAAGCAAAATCAGCAAACTGAATAATCAACAAAATTCAAGGCACACTGAATAGCCCATAGCAAGTTCAACATCACAATAAAGTAGCAATTTAATGTGCAGACTCAATTAGCTTCATCAAGGCAAGTTACAGCTGATTTTGTTTATTAAATCTTGTAAGCATGACCAGAATTAATCAACAACCCATCCATTAAATCCATCCATTAAATCAACACTTAACAAGACAATTCAAGTATATCAAGCATTAGTCCAAAGGAAGTGAAATCAACCCAAAATTCTAGCACAAATTCAATGTAAATGCAACTCCCCACCAAACTCAAGCTAGTACAGCAACTATCAGATAAGGGGAATCACATACCGGCACCTACCTGACTGATTTCCAGCTCTAAATCTTCTAACTCTCTTATGTTCAAGGCCCATATTCAATTTCTTTTGTTTAGGGTGAGGCCCATATTCTAAAACCCTAGAATATACGCCGCTCCACCTTCAGTTTGGTGGCTTTGCTACTCTAGAAAGGAACCCGAGAGAGAAAATAAGGATGGAACGACGGTCTCGGAGAGAAAGAATTCGGCTTCTTCACCATCGAGCATCAGCATATCTTCTCCGCCTCGTCAAAGTCCACAAATTCGTCTCCAAATTGATTGGTTTGAGCTTCTGCTTCTCAATTGAATTTTTTTTCGTAATGTGTTTTTGGAAATCCTGGTTCTTATTTCTCATCGAGATCCAATCTTTCACTTGTTTTGTGTTATTGGCGCCTAGAGGAGAACGACCGCCTAAAGACCTGGGAGAAAGCATTCGGTGGCGGCTATTCCGCTCTGGCATGACCGAAATCACCGCCACTTCGCCACTGCAGCACCGTTGGCTTGCTCCGATTACCAGATATCAGCTGCTTCTGCTAGCCACTGCACTCCACCACCAGGTTCCGTTCACTGTTGCACATCCTCGTTCCTCATTGCCAAGACCTAGTGCCTTAACTCTGAAATCAGTCAGGTAGGTGCCGGTATGTGATTCCCCTTATCTGATAGTTGCTGTACTAGCTTGAGTTTGGTGGGGAGTTGCATTTACATTGAATTTGTACTAGAATTTTGGGCTGATTTCACTTCCTTTGGACTAATGCTTGATATACTTGAATTGTCTTGTTAAGTGTTGATTTAATGGATGGATTTAATGGATGGGTTGTTGATTAATTCTGGTCATGCTTACAAGATTTAATAAACAAAATCAGCTGTAACTTGCCTTGATGAAGCTAATTGGGTCTGCGCATTAAATTGCTACTTTATTGTGATGTTGAACTTGCTACGGGCTATTCAGTGTGCCTTGAATTTTGCTGATTATTCAGTTTGCTGATTTCGCTTTCTAAGTAATTACTTTAGACTGAAGGAGTCTGTGTTGCTGAATTGATTGTAGTTGAGTGGTTATTGTGCTGAATTTGAATTTGATGTGTGGTTATTGTTGCATTTGTGCTTACAAATCGTAGTGTGCTTGGCTAGCGTCTCAGTTTGATGATGTTGGTAAACATGTCCCTGAATTCGAATATTGAAGTATGAAAGATTGTTAAAGCCTGGCTATCTAGTATGTTGCTCGTAAAGCCTGGCTAACGAGTATGCCGCTGGTAAAGATTGTTATTGATTTGCAATCAGCTTTTCTGAACTACTTTCTTCCTCCATTGCAGCAAACCTTGTTTAACTATACTCCATTGAGTAGTTACAGACTCAAGTGATACTGGATCAGCTGAATGTACTCCAGAACAAGGTAATCTAGTGCATCTTGCACACCAACTAATTAATCAATAATTAATCCACCAATACTGAATCGAATCGATGTTAATTGTGTGGTTTGATCTATGTTTAATTGTAAACAGGAACAAACCTTGATCGACACTAACAAGGCTTTGAGGGCTGAGGTACATGTACATATACATTATCTTGAGATTCATCATGTGTGACTTAACTAGTCATTTTACTTGCATATTACTATGTATCGATCAATCAATTCATGTAAAGATTAAGACTTTAGGCTGGTCTCTTGCTAATGACTTCTGAGTGACTTAACAACTATAATTAAAAAGACACGTTTTCTTATGTGTTTGATAGCACAACTTGATCAAATAGGCAAAGAAATCCATAAGAGGCAATCTCCATGGGGAAATGGAGACCATAGCTTTGCGTATGCTGCTGCTACTCATCAGCAACATCCTCAAGATCTCTGTTGTATATTCTTGGTGCTTCTTTCGAGATCTCTGCTGCCTGGGGATTTTACCTATAATTATGCATTTCTTGCCTTGCTTAAAGAGTAGCTTTTGTCTAAGATTAATGAAGTTGAAAATTGTGTTTGATATAGGTAGATTTTCAGACAAAAGAACTATAGATGTGTGATTTTGGCAGTGCAAAGTCTGCTAGGATTTTTTTGGTTTGTTGGATCTTGATTAGCATTTGGTTTGTTGTGGGATGTTTCATCAATGCGTAATATGCAATAAACTATGTAATTGCATTACTATTATAATGCAAATATGCAATATTATGGTGTAATATTTTTTTTATTTTTTTTAAATGCCTAATTATTTAACCACAACATTTGAAACAAAATAAATTCATGGCAAATTTCAAGGCTAATGCCCACGAAAAGGGTCTGATTATGAGTTCAAATTCGACTCGACTTTAGATACAAAATACATTCGTGGCTAAAATTTGATGGTGATGCACTCAAAACCAACCACGAAATTCAATTCTGGCTAATATGGTTGAACGTGACTTTCGTGGCCAATAGCCACACATTTAGGAATGAACTACTTCGCGGCTATTATTTGCATCTAAATAGCCACAAAACTAGAATTTTGTGGTTCTTTTTTCAGAGTGATATTTAGCCTCGCGCGTTTTAGACCCAGGGCACCTTTCGTAGGGCAATCCGTTGGGGATGTCGTGGCTAACGTGATTTCGTGGTTATTTTTGTAGCGGAAGTTGTGTCTATTTTCCTTGCTACAGACGCGTTTTCCAGCAGTGTTAGACAATCATAATTTATTATAAAGTAATTTAATTAATTGTGATTTTAGAAAATTAAATAAAGAGATAATAGATATAGTTTATCTCTTATGGCAAGTGGATAAGTAGAAATCTTAACAAGATATTAAAATAACAGTATATCGTTAAGATTGATATTTTCACATGATTTGCAAAATCACCGTAATATATATGATGTGCATATCGTCCAAGATAAGAAGGTACGCACAAATTGATTTCTCCAACAAAGTTCGATTCTCTTGTGCATATATCGGTTTAGCGTTCTAGCAGGCGAGTTCCAGTATAGAAAATTGTCCCCGTTCGTGTGTGCGGATACCGCTAGAGGAGTAACACTTGGGGCTCTTTGGTGATCAGAAAAAAAGGTTTGAACTTGCTATTCGGATTCTCGTTTGAGGTAATCATCCGATCCGATTATTTGTTCTACGTCATCATACTGATCCTTGGGAATTTGGGATGAAAGTTTTTGTCTTTTCTGCTGCGTTTGCATCCCTAGAACCCAACAGTTGTATCAGAGCTTCGTATGATTGTATGCGTAGAAAAGCATATTTAATTGCTATTTTGATCTATTGTATGTAATTTATAGATTGCTTTTGGATTGGATCCTAAAAGACATAAAATTAATTTTACGTGTCTGATTATACATAGTTTAAATTCTTCATGTGTGTACATACGATCATATTTAGATATATAAAGTTATGAGTATATATATTATTTAAATACGATCGTAATTAGATTATGTAGTGAATGACTATATGTAGTACATGAATGACTATATATATAAAGTTACGTATACGTGAATGACTATATATATACTACCGAGTATTGATTAAATTCATGCATGTGCATTAATATTTTTTTATTATAGTGCAAGTTGCCGTGAATATTTGGAGATGTCTACTGATTGAAATAGATTTAATTTCATATTATACATGCTCTACGTGATCTTGTTAGTGTACATATGTATGCTATTATATTATTATGGTTAAACATGTATATATATGTTTGGTGAGATAAGAATTTGTGCAAATAAAAATCCCTCGTTAAAATATTAAGTCAAGTATATTTGTGTTCTCCATTAATTAGTTAAGAAAATAGGTAGAGTTCTTATTTGGGTCGGTACAGCTCAGTTGTGGGCCCATATTTAAATGTCTATAGTTTTTCTTGATTAAGTTAAGTTAATGGGTTGACTTAACTTAAACTTTTAACTTGTTAGCCAAAGCTAAGGTTAAGTAGTTCAAGGAGTAAGTGTTGGATATATATTTCATGGATTTGATTTATAGGCGAGAGAGCCATCCGACAGATACTGGAAATTGCATGGAGTTGCAATTGGAAAAGTAAAGGCCTACTTAATGAATCTAGTTTGTAGGTACAACCAAAGTTGTGTGCAAACTAGACGAGTTGGGGTTTCAGTCCCGCTAGAAAATTTAGGCAACAAAATTCTCCGAGATCATTAGTGAGGGCTATTGATTTTGAATAAATAGTGGGAGTTTCAAATTATTATAAAAGTCGTTTTATTTGAAGTATTTGTTATGCTTATTTATCTTCTATGCATTATTTATGTAGATATCATGGCAAGTAACAACTATGGAACCTTAACATTGCGACACATCCTGGACAAGGAAAATCTTCTTAGTGGACCAAACTATCTTGAATGGCTCAGGAAGCTGAAAATTGTTTTGAGACATGAAAGAAAGTTGTATGTCCTAGAAGAAGAAGAGCCGATTGTACCAGCAGATGACGCCCCAGAGGCCGAAGTAAAGGCCTATGAGAAATTCACGGAGGATCAAATAGATGTAGAATGCATCATGATGTCTGCAATGGTTCCTGAATTGCAGAAGCAACATGATGGCATGAGTGCCAGGGAAATTGATGCTCATCTACGTGATCTGTTCCAAGAGAATGCAAGGGTTGAGCGTTATAATACCTCTAGAGCCCTATTTAATTGCAAGATGCAAGAAGGTAGCACAGTGGAGACTCATGTCCTTAAAATGATCGGGTACATAGAGCGACTCGGAAACTTGGGTATAACTATGGATCAAGATTTGACTATGGATCTTGTCTTGTCATCATTGCCGGAGAGTTTTTCTCAGTTTATCATGAATTTCAATATGAATAACATGCAGAAAACTGTACCAGATATTTTGGCTATGCTAAGAACTGCTGAAAAGGACATTAAAACGTCAAAACCAGCAAAGCAATCTTCACTAGTTCTCAATGTGAACAAGAATAAGAGAAAGGGCAAGGGAAAAGAGAATCCCAAGGCCAAGATTGTGAAGATAGAAAACAAGCCAAAGAAAGGGGTGCAGAAACCTGTAGCTGAGGAGAAAGAAGCTACATGTTTCCATTGTGGCAAGAAGGGTCACTGGAAGAGGAATTGCACAATCTTCTTAGAGAAGAAAAACAAGGATACTGGACCTTCAGGTATCTTAGTTGAGTGCAGTATGTCTGTTTCTACTTCATGGGTATTAGATACCGCCTGTTTTTCTCACATTTGTGTGAATTTGCATGGACTAAGTAGGTGCAGAAGGCTTTCCAAAGGCGAGGTGGATATACGAGGTGTTAATGGAGCAAGGATTGTTGCTTTAGCCGTCGGGACTTATTCTATCACTTTGCCAAGTGGATTAGTTTTAAATTTGAACAATTGTTATTATGTTCCTAGTTCTACCAAGAACATTATTTCAGTTCCGGTTTTGGATATTGAAGGTTTCACATTTGAGTATGGAAATCAAACTTTTTCATTTTACATGAATGGTTTGTTCTATGGTAATGGAATATTATATAATGGTTTATATCTTTGGAACTTAGAAAAGCCAGTATCATGCATCACTGAAAAGAAACAGAAAAAGGATGACTCAAATGCTACCTATTTATGGCACTGTAGACTTGGTCATGTAAACGAGAAATGCATCGCTAAACTTCATTCTAAAGGCTATTTGGATTCTTTTCAATTTGAATCCATAGATAGATGTGAAGCGTGTTTACAAGGGAAAATGGCTAAGGCACCTTTTACCAAGAAAGGTAAGAGAGTTGGAGAGTTGTTAGAGCTCATACACAGTGATGTGTGTGGACCTTTATCAACTCAAGCCAGAGGTGGTTATTCTTACTTCGGGACGTTCACAGATTTAAGTAGATATGGATATGTTTACGTAATAAGGAACAATTCTGAGACCTTTGATAAATTCAAAGAGTTCAAAAAAGAGGTAGAGAATCAACTTGGCAAGAAAATAAAAGCTCTTCGATCAGATCGAGGTGGTGAATATTTAAGCCAAGAGTTTATTGATTACAATAAGGAGTGTGGAATAGTTTCACAACTAACTCCTCCTGGAACATCGGAATGGAATGGAGTTTCAGAAAGGAGGTATCGCACTCTCTTAGATATGGTAAGATCAATGATGAGTCATGCAAGTCTTCCATTGGCATTTTGGGGTTACGCTTTGGAAACAGCAATCCACACACTTAACCGTGTTCCAACCAAGGCAGTAGATAAGACACCATATGAGATTTGGCGAGGTCACAAGGCTAATATGTCTTATCTCAAAGTATGGGGTTGTGAAGCTTATGTAAAGAGCACATACTCAGATAAGCTTGCAACCAGGTCTATTAAATGCAATTTTGTTGGATATCCTAAGGAAACTAAAGGATATTACTTTTACATTCCTAATGAGCACAAGGTTATTGTTGCTAGGTATGCTACTTTCTTGGAAAGAGAGTTCATCTCTAAAGATAGTAGTGGGAGTAAGGTAAGTCTTGAGGAAATTCAAGATTTAACAAATGAGTTGGAACAAGAGCAATTGGTTAGGCCATCCCAGCCAGAACCTGAGATTGTAGAAATGCAAGAGTTACGTAGGTCCTCAAGAGTGCGAAGGGAACCAGAGAGAATGAGCCTTATCGTCACTGAGCATGGTGAAGTTTTCCTCATCGAGAATGATGATGAACCTTCAACCTACAAGGAAGCTTTAGCTTCACCAGATTCCGAGAAATGGCTAGATGCCATGAATTCTGAAATGGACTCCATGTACACCAACGAAGTATGGGAGTTGGTAGATGCACCAATTGGGGTTAAACCTGTTGGATGCAAGTGTATCTTTAAAAAGAAGACAAACATGGATGATAATATTAGTATCTATAAAGCAAGGTTGGTTGCAAAAGGTTTTACTCAACGTTATGGATTTGACTATGATGAGACCTTTTCACCGGTAGCCATGCAAATGTCTATCAGGATTTTGCTTGCAATAGCAGCTTACTATGACTTTCAGATTTGGCAAATGGATGTGAAAACCGCTTTCCTAAATGGGAAGTTAATAGAGGAAGTTTACACGGAACAAACTCCAGGGTTTGAAACATCTATGAGTACAAATAAGGTTTGTAAGTTGAAGAGATCCATTTATGGATTAAAGCAAGCGTCTCGGAGTTGGAATCTGAGATTTGATGATGCAGTCAAGGAATTTGGCTTCATTAGAAATTCAGAAGAACCTTGCGTTTATAAAAAGGTTAGTGGGAGCACATTAGTGTTTCTAGTTTTGTATGTGGATGATATTCTCCTCATCGGGAATGACAAGCCATTCTTGAAATCTACCAAGGCATGGTTGTGCAAGTGCTTCTCCATGAAGGACCTAGGTGAGGCAGCCTATATCTTAGGAATTAAGATACACCGAGATAGGTCTAAAAGGCTGCTTGGTCTAAATCAAGGCACGTACATTGACAAGATCTTGAATAGATATAAGAAGCAAGATTCCAAGAGAGGACTTTTTCCCTTGTCACATGGTGTACGTCTCTCTAAGCAGATGTGTCCAAAGACACAACAAGAGAGAGACAGAATGAGTAATGTACCTTACGCTTCTGCGGTTGGGTCCATTATGTACACTATGACATGTACACGGCCTGATGTTTCGTATGCAATAAGTATGGCGGCTAGATATCAGTCTGATCCAGGTGAAGGTCACTGGAGTGCGGTTAAGACTACTCTCAAATATTTGAGAAGAACCAAAGATCAAGTTTTGGTCTCTGGGGGAGAAGAGGAGCTGGTGGTCAGAGGTTATACTGATGCTAGTTTTCAAACAGATCAAGATGATCTAAAGTCGCAAATGGGTTATGTGTTTTGCCTAAACAGTGGAGCTTTTTGTTGGAAGAGTTCCAAACAAGATACAGTTGCTGACTCTACGGCAGAATCCGAGTATATAGCAGCTTCGGAAGCAGCCAAGGAAGCAGTTTGGATCAAGAACTTTATTACAGATTTTGGAGTGGTTCCTAGCATTGAAGGTCCAGTTAGATTGTACTGTGACAATAATGCAGCTGTTGCACAAGCTAAGGAACCAAGATCTCACCAGCGATCCAGGCTTGTACTTCGGAAGTACCACATCATCAGAGAAATAATTCAAAGAGGAGATGTTGCACTAAGTAGAGTTTCAAGTGATGAAAACATTGATGATCCATTAACTAAAGCCTTACCTCAGCAGAAACATGATGCTCATGTGAGGGGACTAGGACTTAGAGTTTGGCATTGATGTATGCAAGATACTATTATAGTATGCAAGTTTGTCGAACTAGTTTGATTTATATGAAATTGATACATTTTATTTAAAAGGCAGTGTTTATCATGTTTATTTTGTTTTTCTGATAACATTTAATATTGATAAAATCCTTAGAATATGATGTCTTGTGTAAATTGATGATATAGTTATTTATCATCAGTGAGAATTTTACAAACAAGGTTATATTCTTAAAACGTCCTTGGTCGGATTAGTATCGAGAATGGATATCGAAACTACAAACCAACATGTGAATAGACTGTAGGTTCATCTCGCTGAACCGAGGGATAGTTCTTCCAAGTCATTTGCATGGGTACTCAAGGATAAGTAGAGCTACTGGACCGACCCGATTTAGAGGATACCACATATATATTAAAGCGTCATTGGTTCCTCCTCTAAATGAATGGGTGTTAGTGATCTCATGACTTGAGATTGTCACATACTCCTATGCATGGAGACTTAACTTTGATGATGTTAAACGTAGATTTTATGAGTTGCAACTAATACGGTTATTAGGTTTGAGGCAAAGTGTAGAGAGGATAGTGATTGAGTCAAGAAAGGATTCATCCCTCTCTTGGATTAGAGAGTAAATATCACTGGCCACTTGGTTGAGATATAAGTGACTCTAAAATCCATGGCCATGGTAGAGAATTTTGAGTCTAAGTTATCTTTGCAAAACCGAGTAAATGATTGAGCTTAGTGGTGACGCATTGTGCACTAACTTAATCTTGATATTGGTGATTAAGAGATCAAACTGCACAATAATCATTTCATAGTGGTATATGGTACACCAACCATTTCTGTTTTGTTGGGTGGTCAACAACTGTTGCTAGACGGTTACCTTAACTTGTGTTGGATAACACTACCTTCAAGATAGAAACCTAGAGGGTCGCACGCATAAGCACGATAGATGGGAAATTAATAATTGTTGATTGGAAATTTCTTAAGTTACTAGAAATGAATCGACATAGTTTCGGAATTAAGTAAACTATTTCGAAAAGAATCTTGAATATGAGAGTTGACTTTGAACCTAAGGTTAATAAGATAATGACTTGAGTTTGGTAATAGTGCAAGTGGGAGATTGATAGTATATGCACAATAACCAAGCTAGCGGGTCTAGATTTATCGAACCGGGTTTAATGGGTCTTAGTTATATATAGACCGATAAAGTATTATGGAGAACATATATTTATTTTTCTTAGACAATCATAATTTATTATAAAGTAATTTAATTAATTGTGATTTTAGAAAATTAAATAAAGAGATAATAGATATAGTTTATCTCTTATGGCAAGTGGATAAGTAGAAATCTTAACAAGATATTAAAATAATAGTATATAGTTAAGATCGATATTTTCACATGATTTGCAAAATCACCGTAATATATATGATGTGCATATCGGCCAAGATAAGAAAGTACGCACAAATTGATTTCTCCAACAAAGTTCGATTCTCCCGTGCATATATCGGTTTAGCGTTCTAGCAGGCGAGTTCCGGTATAGAAAATTGTCCCCGTTCGTGTGTGTGGATACCGCTAGAGGAGCAACACTTGGGGCCCTTTGGTGATCAAAAAAAAAGGTTTGAACTTGCTATTCGGATTCGTGTTTGAGGTAATCATCTGATCCGATGATTTGTTCTACGTTATCATACTGATCCTTGGGAATTTGGGATGAAAGTTTTTGTCTTTTCCGCTGGGTTTGCATCTCTAGAACCCAACAGTGGTATCAGAGCTTCGTATGATTTTATGCGTAGAAGAGCATGTTTAATTGTAAATTTTTTGATCGTCTTTGGATTGGATCCTAGAAGACATAAATTAATTATGTTATGCATGTTATATATGCTATAAGTATTTTTTGTGTGTACATTCGATCGTATTTAGATAAAAGCGGTGTGTATTTAATGCGTCACCAAAGCTAAGGTTAAGTAGTTCATGGAGCAAGTGTTGGATATATATTTTGAGTAGACCTCGAAAGGTAATCTCATGAGTAGACCCATTCAAGGGTAGTCTCGTTGGGTGTATAGGCCCAAAGGCAATCACCATCGGCCCACTTATGCATCTTATTAAGTTACTTAGATAAAGGCTACGAGTCGAACGATTAAATCGATCTTTCCTTCAACGTATATTGCCCCTATTCCATGCCAAGGGATTCCGCAATATTGTTGTAGGATAAAACATACCAAACGAAATCAATAGACATGTTGGCAAGACACATCTATTAAGAACAAACGTACCTTATTTGAGTTCCATGATTCTGCTTCATTCTTTACTTGAACGAAGTCTTCTTCTTCCCATGATGTGCGTGGTTCCTCCTTCACTTGGATGAACTCTTCATGCATTGCCACTTGAGGTTTCTTCTTCACTCTTGAAGATCAATCCAATAGCACTCTTGAGTTTGATTTTCTTTGAGGAAACTCACACACACAAAACCTAGTCAAAATCGACTACAAGAGTTGTATTTTCCTCTCTACTCTTGCCGAATTTGTGTAGACTTGTGGACTGATTTTCTCGTGTGTTTCATGCCTCCAAATGGACGACATCCCCCCTATAAATAGGCGTGTGAAAACTGTCCAAAAACTTCCCAAAGGCGGTTACACAACCGGTTGGAAGAAATGGTAGGACGAGAGTGATTTTAGGAAAAGTAGTTGCAAATTCCCCTTCTCTTTCCTTGTCATCATGGACGTCTAAATGCAAACCCCCTTGGACTCCAAAATGCGTCTCATTCCAGCCTATAATGGCCCAAGAGAAAGCCCAAAAATCTAATCCAAAAGGCCCAAGGCTTTGACCCAAATCCCATGGAATGAGGCCCATGCCAAGCGTCCATGCACGCGGCCCAACAGCCCATAGGCACGCCCCATGGGCCAGCCAACGAAGCCCCACACCTAGCTAGCATAGCTAGGCACCTAGCTAGGTCACTTACCTAATGTAGCTAGCCCCTAGCTAGTTAAGCTAGCATCTAGCTAGTTGAGTTGGCTTGAGATGCGTTCCAGCTCGTTGAGCTGACTTTCAAGCTACTTTAGCTAGTGTGAGCTAATTTGAGCTTCCATGAGCTAAACCCTAGCTACAAGAGTTTCTTACAAATCTTATACTTTGAGTCTAGAGCTTGTTCAAACTTCTAAAGCTAACTCTAAGCTAGTATGAAGCTTCAATACTCCTTTCTAGCATACATATATATGTCCCAAGCTAAATTCAAGCTTTGGTTCTTGCTTAAAGCATTCACCAAGCTTATGTTAAGCTTCCTAACATTATTAGAACATGCGCAAAGCTATAAGACTCAATTATCAAGCTCGAAAACATACCTTAGCTCAATCGAAGTCACTCGACGCCTCGTGTCGTAGCCCTACGCACGCCGCAAGCTCATCGTATGCCTCCTTGGTGTGTCTCTAGCCCCGTGTAACCTTCACCGTTCCATCGCAGCGCCATAGGCACGCCCCAACTGCCATCACTTGAATCTCAAAATCGTACACAAGGCGCGCCCCATACTGTCGAGTCTCGAACCTCAAGATCGAGCACTGGGCGCGCGATGCACTTGCACCGAATCCGATGCATCGTGCCACTAACAAGTGAGCACTGTGTTTCATTCCCCCTATAAATAGACGTGTGTTTCATCCGCAATATTGTTGTAGGATAAAACATACCAAACGAAATCAATAGACATGTTGGCAAGACACATCTAATAAGAACAAACGTAGCTTATTTGAGTTCCATGATTCCGCTTCATTCTTTACTTGAACGAAGTCTTCTTCTTCCCATGCTGTGCGTGGTTCCTCCTTCACTTGGATGAACTCTTCATGCATTGCCACTTGAGGTTTCTTCTTCACTCTTGAAGATCGATCCAATAGCACTCTTGAGTTTGATTTTCTTTGAGGAAACTCACACACACAAAACCTAGTCAAAATCGACTACAAGAGTTGTATTTTCCTCTCTACTCTTGCCGAATTTGTGTAGACTTGTGGACTGATTTTCTTGTGTGTTTCATGCCTCCAAATGGACGACAACCCCCCTATAAATAGGCGTGTGAAAACTGTCCAAAAACTTCCCAAATGCGGTTACACAATCGGTTGGAAGAAATGGTAGGACGAGAGTGATTTTAGGAAAAGTAGTTGCAAATTCCCCTTCTCTTTCCTTGTCATCATGGACGTCTAAATGCATCCCCCCTTGGACTCCAAAATGCGTCTCATTCCAGCCTATAATGGTCCAAGAGAAAGCCCAAAAATCTAATCCAAAAGGCCCAAGGCTTTGACCCAAATCCCATGGCATGAGGCCCATGCCAAGCGTCCATGCACGCGGCCCAACAGCCCATAGGCACGCCCCATGGGCCAGCCCACCAAGCCCCACACCTAGCTAGCATAGCTAGGCACCTAGCTAGGTCACTTACCTAATGTAGCTAGCCCCTAGCTAGTTAAGCTAGCATCTAGTTAGTTGAGTTGGCTTAAGATGCGTTCCAGCTCGTTGAGCTGACTTTCAAGCTACTTTAGCTAGTGTGAGCTAATTTGAGCTTCCATGAGCTAAACCCTAGCTACATGAGTTTCTTACAAAGCTTATACTTTGATTCTAGAGCTTGTTCAAACTTCTAAAGCTAACTCTAAGCTAGTATGAAGCTTCAATACTCCTTTCTAGCATACATATATATGTCCCAAGCTAAATTCAAGCTTTGGTTCTTGCTTAAAGCATTCACCAAGCTTATGTTAAGCTTCCTAACATTATTAGAACATGCACAAAGCTATAAGACTCAATTATCAAGCTCGAAAACATACCTTAGCTCAATCGAAGTCACTCGACGCCTCGTGCCGTAGCCCTACGCACGCCGCAAGCTCATCGTATGCCTCCTTGGTGTGTCTCTAGCTCCGTGTAACCTTCACCGTTCCATCGCAGCGCCATAGGCATGCCCCAACTGCCATCACTTGAATCTCAAAATCGTACACAAGGCGCGCCCCATACTGTCGAGTCTCGAACCTCAAGATCGAGCACTGGGCGCGCGATGCACTTGCACCGAATCCGATGCATCGTGCCACTAACAAGTGAGCACTGTGTTTCATTCCCCCTATAAATAGACGTGTGTTTCATCCGCAATATTGTTGTAGGATAAAATATACCGAACGAAATCAATAGACATGTTGACAAGACACATCTATTAAGAACAAACGTACCTTATTTGAGTTCCATGATTCCGCTTCATTCTTTACTTGAACGAAGTCTTCTTCTTCCCATGTTGTGCGTGGTTCCTCCTTCACTTGGATGAACTCTTCATGCATTGCCACTTGAGGTTTCTTCTTCACTCTTGAAGATCGATCCAATAGCACTCTTGAGTTTGATTTTCTTTGAGGAAACTCACACACACAAAACCTAGTCAAAATCGACTACAAGAGTTGTATTTTCCTCTCTACTCTTGCCGAATTTGTGTAGACTTGTGGACTGATTTTCTCGTGTGTTTCATGCCTCCAAATGGATGACATCCCCCCTATAAATAGGCGTGTGAAAAATGTCCAAAAACTTCCCAAAGGCGGTTACACAATCGGTTGGAAGAAATGGTAGGACGAGAGTGATTTTAGGAAAAGTAATTGCAAATTCCCCTTCTCTTTCCTTGTCATCATGGACGTCTAAATGCATCCCCCCTTGGACTCCAAAATGCGTCTCATTCCAGCCTATAATGGCCCAAGAGAAAGCCCAAAAATCTAATCCAAAAGGCCCAAGGCTTTGACCCAAATCCCATGGCATGAGGCCCATGCCAAGCGTCCATGCACGCGGCCCAACAGCCCATAGGCACGCCCCATGGGCCAGCCCACCAAGCCCCACACCTCGCTAGCATAGCTAGGCACCTAGCTAGGTCACTTACCTAGTGTAGATGGCCCTTAGCTAGTTGAGCTAGCATCTAGCTAGTTGAGTTGGCTTGAGATGCGTTCCAGCTCGTTGAGCTGACTTTCAAGCTACTTTAGCTAGTGTGAGCTAATTTGAGCTTCCATGTGCTAAACCCTAGCTACATGAGTTTCTTACAAAGCTTACACTTTGAGTCTAGAGCTTGTTCAAACTTCTAAAGCTAACTCTAAGCTAGTATGAAGCTTCAATACTCCTTTCTAGCATACATATATATGTCCCAAGCTAAATTCAAGCTTTGGTTCTTGCTTAAAGCATTCACCAAGCTTATGTTAAGCTTCCTAACATTATTAGAACATGCACAAAGCTATAAGACTCAATTATCAAGCTCCAAAACATAACTTAGCTCAATCGAAGTCACTCGACGCCTCGTGCGTTATCCCTAGGCGCGCCGCAACTTCATCGTATGCCTCCTTGGTGTGTTGCTAGCACCGTGTAGCCTTCACCATGCCATCGTAGCGCCATAGGAGCGCCCCAATTGCCATCACTTGAATCTCAAAACTGTACACAAGGCGCGCACCATACTGCCGAGTCTCGAACCACAAGATCGAGCACTAGGGGCGCCATGCACTTGCACCGAATCCGACGCATCGTGCCACTAACAAGTGAGGACGCCTCCTTGGCGTTGGTGTGCGATTTCTTTGGATCATTCTATACATGACAAACTCCCTTTATCATATCATGGCAAGTCATATATGCCAATTCCTTAAACGACATTATCAATATGACTTGTTAATCTCAACATGCTCTTATAGAGATATGATTACTTTATACAAATCACCAACATTCCTCCCCTATTTGAGCAATGTCATCAAAACTCGAAGTTTTTACAAACTTTATATCATAGATGCAAATATCGGTAGATTTGAATTTACACCTTGTAGTTCTCACCATCATGCACTAAAGAATCATGGTGCTTCTTAAGAATTGAACCATATCATTTTGTCTAAGTACATTGAGTGATGGTAAGATATGAGTTACTACGTTTATTCTTTTAACCCGACGCGTTTGTAATGCCTCTTTAGTCCCATATCCATTTCACATATGCTTTAGTCGAGTCATCCTTGAACTCTAACTTCGAAGAAGACTTACTTCCACATATGCTTAGTTGAGTTTTCTAACGCGCTCCACATTACCAATTTCCAAAAACTCATTAATGAAAACATTGTTTCAAAACTAGTTTCATGTGGTCTAGAGCAAATTTCCCTTGATGGGAATTTTGTATGCTCTCCAACACTATGTCTTTGGATTACCACATTGAATTCATCCCACACCTTTCGACGAGGGGGAATTGGGCGTCTAAATCATATGGTTTATTATGATTTTAACCCCATCCCTTGATTTGAATTTAACACAAACACTTATGCCAATCTTCTTGGAGGAGAAATCAACAAACTCGTTGTGATTAGCAAAACTAAAAGGTGTTTACTCTAAGTATGAAATATTCCTTAAAACAAGGTTCCCACACACTTAAATGTCACTTCCATTAACCATGTCATTAATTCCATTAATCCTTTCAATGGTCATCTTAACCATGAGACTAACTTTATCAAAATTGTCAATTTAAGCTTTCATGGCGCATTGACACTTTTACTTGTTCATTTGAAAGTCCTCAAACCAGCCTTTCAAATTCTCAAACAAGTTTTATCCATCCATTCTAATGGCATACAACATGAGCCTTTCAAAAGATCATATGGTACATGTGATAATACAAGTCTCTCAAACTCAATCACAAACATAATCAGATCCAAAACTAGGTAAATAAAACATTACTTTAAATATGGTTGCGTTGATTTAATAAATCAATTGAATGCATATAGTACGCGCACCTATGTGCCAACTGAGTGTACATCGACGCCACACGTCGAACACTCATCGTGGCCAGGCTTTGGTTTTCAACCAGCCTTTGTGTGCCTAGCGCTTGCCGAACCGTGCCAAGGTTCAAATCGAGACACTGCAATGCCGAGTGCCGAGTGCTGCGCACATCGTTAGCCAGGCATTAGTTTCGAGCGTTCCCTTGCCTTGCTTCGCAAATCCAGCCATGCCATGAGTCGAGCATCACGACTTGGTGTGCCTTGGCATATGCGATCCCAAGATCATGCCGAAGCCTTTTCCTAGCGTTGTCACATCGCTATCCTCGTGCGACATCCAAGGTCTAGCGCCATGTGCCGAGAGGTTCTAGGCAGCGGCCCTCTAAGGGTGTGCTTTCGATGCTCCATGGGTTTTATGCCCACGAGAACCTAACGCCTCAAGGATCGATACCGAGACTTCAATAACGTCCAGCGCACCTTTGGCTAAGCCAAAGGCGTATCTAGGTTTTAATCCTAGAGATCTAGTGCGCCAATCCTCTTTATCAAGGCAATTCTTTTGACATAAACATGTCTTTTCAAGGCAAATTATCATGTTAACATTTATACCAGTTAACATCAAACCATACTTATAACATAGACAAGTCATTAACCTTTAGGATTCAACCATATGAGATAACGGTCTACACATGAACATCTTCTGTCATGTCAAAGTATCAAAATTCCCATTTGACACTTTCCAACCTTGTCAAACTTTATTTGACTAAGACACGAGAGATCTCACTCTCATGCATTCATTGCTCACTAAAAGTACACCACAAATCTCAATTTAAACCAATCAAGATTCTCATATTTCCTTTTCCATAAGAAGCATGATTTCCATGAAATCACTATGTGAACTTCAACATGCATCTTATCAAAGAGACTCTCACCATCTCTTTTATGTGTTCTTTAGTGCATTAATGTCCAACATGTGTATACCCTCTTACGTGGGGGGCATTCCAGTAGACCCTTACATTAGTAGACCCGAAGATAGTCTAATTACTACAGTAGACCCGAAGGTAGTCTAGAGCATGAGTCCTCCCAATCAATGAATGGTCGACTCAAGGGTAATCTGATTAGGATCATCCATAAAGAATGAACCTAGAATCAACCTTTTAAAGTTGATCTTAAGAATTGGAGTTTTGGTCCTTTTCTTGCACACATGTCGTTAAAATTATCATTGAATCAAACCATTGTTTAATATAAACCATAAACATTACATGATCATGTCTTTAATCAATCAACACACTTATTACCCTTTAATCAAGGTATACAACACACATAAGTTTAAAGAATACTTCTAATGCTAGAAACACACATACACACATACATACAAGGGAACATTACAATACTTATATTTAATCAAAACGCTTTATGCCACATAAAGAGCAATAGACCGGCCTAATTGGCCTTCGGTCCCCATAGACAACTTGCCAATAGTTGCCGCCAACCGCGGCTTCTCCATCACCCAAAGGCGCACCCCTAAGGACGTCGGTCCTCAATTTGGCACGAGAGTGCTTAGCCTTCGACCTCGTACGACCCTTGAATCTTGAGTACCCTTGCCTAGCCTCATTTTCACGGCTTGGATCACGAGCCTCCATCGCCTTGGAGGGTTGAGGCACAAGAACCTCATCATCTTTAGCATCTTCGAGATCGGGTTGAATCCTCACATTAGCAAGGAACCAATCCCAAAACATGTTGTTACGATTGTACTCATCAAGCCATTCGTCAAAGCCTTGGAGTCCACCTTGATCCACTTCGATCGGACTTATGGGACTAGAAGGCTCGATTTTAACTTCCTCAAGTAAGAGGTAACGTCATCAACCGTTTTATCCTCTCGTCTATCCAAATCCTCAAACTTAACAAGACAAAAACAACAATGCAAACATAAACATAAACAAAAGAATGCAAAACATAAACAAAATATACGTTGAAGATTGTTGTTTTTAGGGTATGTAATGCAAACGAAAAAGCATATTCGCATTGTTAATGTTGAAGTCAAAGTCGAGACTTGTACATACAAGACACATTGAGTAGACCTCGAAAGGTAATCTCATGAGTAGACCCATTCAAGGGTAGTCTCATTGTGTGTAGGCCCAAAGGCAATCACCATTGGCCCACTTATGCATCTTATTAAGTTACTTGGATAAAGGCTACGAGTCGAACGATTAAATCGATCTTTCCTTCAACGTATATTGCCCCTATTCCATGCCAAGGGATTCCGCAATATCGTTGTGGGTAAAAACGAACCAAATGAAATCAAAAGACGTGTTGGCAAGACAAATCTATTAAGAACAAACATACCTTGTTTGAGTTCCATGATTCCGCTTCATTCTTCACTTGAACGAAGTCTTCTTCTTCCATGACGTGCGTGGTTCCTCCTTCACTTGGATGAACTCTTCTTGCATGTCCACTTGATGTTTCTTCTTCACTCTTGAAGATTGATCCATGATAGCACTCTTGTGATCCATGACGTGCGTGGTTCCTCCTTCACTTGCATGGCCACAAACAAAACCTAGTCAAAATCGACTACAAGAGTTGTATTTTCCTCTCTTCTCTTGCCGAATTTGTGTAGACTTTTGGACTGATTTTCTCGTGTCCGTCATCCCTCGAAATGGACGACATTCCCCCTATAAATAAGCGAGTGAAAACTGTCCAAAAAATGCCCAAAAGGGGTTACACAATCGGTTGGAAAAAATGGGAGGACGAGAGTGATTTTAGGAAAAGTAGTTGCAACTTCCCCTTCTCTTTCCTTGTCATCATGGGCGTCTAAATGCAGCCCCCCTTGGACTCCAAACTGCGTCTCATTCCAGCCTATAATGGCTCAAGAGAAAGCCCAAAAATTCAATGCAAAAGGCCCAAGGCTTTGACCCAAATCGCATGGCATGAGGCCCATGCTAAGCGTCCATGCACGCGGCCCAACAGCCCATAGGCACGCCCCATGGGCCGGCCAACCAAGGCCCATACCTAGCTAGCATAGATAGGTACCTAGCTAGGTCACTTACCTAGTGTAGATGGCCCTTAGCTAGTTGAGCTAGCATCTAGCTTGTTGAGTTAGCTTGATATGCATTTGAGCTCGTTGAGCTGACTTTCAAGCTACTTGAGCTAGTGTGAGCTAATTTGAGCTTCCATGAGCTAAACTCTAGCCAAATGAGTTTCTTACAAAGCTTATACTTTGAGTCTAGAGCTTGTTTATGCTTCTAAAGCTAAAACTAAGCTAGTATGAAGCTTCAATACTCCTTTCTAGCATACATAGCTATGTGCCAAGCTAAATTCAAGCTTTGGTTCTTGCTTAAAGCATTCACCATGCTTATGTTAAGCTTCCTAACTTTATTAGAACATGCACAAAGCTATAAGACTCAATTATCAAGCTCGAAAACATACCTTAGCTCAATCGAAGTCACTCGACGCCTCGTGCCTTAGCCCTAGGCGCGCCGCAACTTCATTGTATGCCTCCTTGGTGTGTTGCTAGCACCGTGTAGCCTTCACCGTGCCATCGTATTTCCATAAGAGTGCCCCATTTGCCATCACTTGAATCTCAAAATCGTACACAAGGCGCGCACCATACTGCCGAGTCTCGAACCACAAGATCGAGCACTAGGGGCGCCATGCACTTGTAACGAATCCGACGCATCGTGCCACTAACAAGTGAGGACGCCTCCTTGGCGCGCCCTTACCTAATGTCGTGGAACACGAGGTTCCCTTAGCGTTGGTGTGCCATTTCTTTGTATCATTCTATACATGACAAACTCCCTTTATCATATCATGGCAAGTCATATATGCCAATTCCTCAAACGACATTATCAATATGACTTGTTAATCTCAACATGCTCTTATAGAGATATGATTACTTTATACAAATCACCAACATTCCTCCCCCATTTGAGCAATGTCATCAAAACTCGAAGTTTTTACAAACTCTATATCATAGATGCAAATATCTGTAGATTTGAATTTACACCTTGTAGTTCTCACCATCATGCACTAAAGAATCATGGTGCTTCTTAAGAATTGAACCATATCATTTTGTCTAAGTACATCCAACGATAGTACGATATGAGTTACTACGTTTATTCTTTTAACTTGATGCTTTTGTAAAGGCTCTTTCGTCCCATATCCATTTCACATACGCTTTAGTCGAGTCATCCTTGAACTCTAACTTGGAAGAAGCCTTACTTCTACATTTGCTTAGTTGATTTGTCTAACGTGCTCCACATTAGCAATTTCCAAAAACTCATTAATGAAAACTTTGTTTCAAAACTAGTTTCATGTGGTCTAGAGAAAATTTACCTTGATGGGAATTTTGTATGCTCTCCAACACTATATCTTTGGCTTACCACATTTAATTCAGCCCACACCTTTCGATGAGGGGGAATTGGGCGTCCAAATCATAGGGTTTATTAGGATTTTAATCCCATCCCTCGATTTGAATTTAACACAAACACTTATGCTAATCTTCTCGGTGGAGAAATCAACAAACTCGTTCTGATTAGAAAAACTCAAATGCGTTTACTCTAAGTATGGAATATTCCTTAAAACAAGGTTCCCTCACACTTAAATGTCATTTTTTGACCCAAAGTCGAAGTATAGCAAATTGCCTCTTGGAAACTCCAAAAATGTCGACCCATGACCAAAATTGAAATTCGTGACCAATCACATACTAAAGGTCTTCCATATTTTAATGATCCAACTTGCATTAGATCTTTCTAACATAGAAAGTCTCTCTACACATACAATGCCTTACGCATCGATCATATCTTTGACAAATGGCCTATGTCAAGATATCAACACCTTAACCTTCACTTGAGCGTCCTCAAGACATGACACACCTAATTTTATAACCACGTATTCATAGATCCATTGGTGTTCCAAAACATGTGTTTAATCATGGAATTCTTTTCCATTCCAATGTATTACAACCAAGACGAAGATATTAGAAAATCTAATTCACCTTCACCTCTTACATTGGCATCTTCATAATTTATCAATGAAGAACTCCATAGACAAGATCATATTTATTTCATCCATTTCCTTTGGTTTCTTACCAAATTGGACATGTCATAAAGATTCATTAAACACTTTTCAACCAAAGTGATTAATCTTTCTAAGTTCTTTCATGTTATAAGCACAAGGAGTCCTATTATAGACCTCCAAATGACATTCCTTTCCTTTTGGCCATTCAACACAAGGTATTCTACTTCACGTACCACTTTCATCCTAACCACCAATTCATTGGGAGTTTCCATAGGATCATCATTCACGTTACAACATTAGATGATTTAGTTCTTCCTTTCCCTTAGAAATTTTTTATCAAAGAGAACTAGAAGAATTATGCTCATAAGACAATCATCTTATCACAAGTGTTCACTACACATGTTAAGATTTTTCTTCCATGAACCATGTCATTAATTCCATTAATCCTTGCAATGGTCATCTTAACCATAAGACTAACTTTATCAAAATTGTCAATTTAAGCTTTCATGGCGCATTGACACTTTTACTTGTTCATTTGAAAGTCCTCAAACCAGCATTTCAAATTCTCAAACAAGTTCTATCCATCCATTCTAATGACATACAACATGAGCCTTTCAAAAGATCATATGGTACATGTGATAATACAAGTCTCTCAAACTCAATCACAAACTCAATCAAATCCAAAACTAGGTAAATAAAACATGACTTCAAATATGGTTCCATTGATTTAATAAATCAATTGAATGCCTATAGTAGGCGCGCCTATGTGCCAACCAAATGTACACCGACGCCACACATCGAACAACCATCGTGGCCAAGCTTCGGTTTTCAACCAGCCTTTGCGTGCCTAGCGCTTGCCGAACTGTGCCAAGGTTCAAATCGAGACACTGCGACGCCGAGTGCCAAGTGCCACGCACATCGTTAGTGACGCATTAAGTTTGAGTGTTCCCTTGCCTTGCTTCGCAAGTCCAACCATGCCATGCGCCGAGCATCACGACTTGGCATGCCTTGGCATATGCGATCCCAAGATCGTGCCGAGGCCTTTTCCTAGCGTTGTCACGACGCTCCCCTCGTGCGACATCCAGCGTCTAGCACCATTTGCTGAGAGGTTCTAGGCAGCGGCCCTCTAAGGGTGCGCTTTCGATGCTCCATGGGTTTTATGCCCACGAGCGCCTAGCGCAGCGATGATCGATATCGAGACTTCGATACCGTCCGGCGCGCCTATGGCTAAGCCAAAGGCTTATCTAGGTTTTAATCCTAGACATCTAGTGCGCCAATCCTCTTTATCAAGGCAATTCTTTTGACATTAACATGTCTTTCCAAGGCAAATCATCATGTTAACATTTATACAAGTCAACATCAAACCATACTTATAACTTAAACAAGTCATTAACCGTTAGGATTCAACCATATGACATAATGGTCTACACATGAACATCTTCTGTCATGTCAAAGTATCAAAATTCTCATTTGACACTTTCCAACCTTGTCAAACTTTATTTGACTAAGACACGAGAGATATCACTCTCATGCATTCATTGCTCACTACAAGCATACCACAAATCTCAATTTAAATCAATCAAGATTCTCATATTTCCTTTTCCATAAGAAGCATGATTTCCATGAAATCACTATGTGAACTTCCACATGCTTCTTATCAAAGAGACTCTCACCATCTCTTTTATGTGTTCTTTAGTGCATTCATGGCCAACATGTGTATACCCTCTCACGTGGGGGGCAATCCAGTAGACCCTTTGATAGAGCATATAGGTATAGGATTTATAGTATGATTTTATTCACTTATTATGCATTTTTAGATAGAGTTTTACTTTAAGTTGTATTTTAGGTTTTATTTCGGTTTAATTCGTAATCTACGCGTTTCTGTGCTATATTGCAGGTCGGAAGGTCAAGCATGGTGGATATGAAGCTAAGGACCGGAGCTAGGAACGAGTGGAGAATATTGAAGTGAAGATTGGAAGATCTAAGGCCCAAGAGCTTGAGGGATAAAAAAGCTTAAATCCGGGTCATGCATTGGAGTCCAGTTTTGACACCTCTATCTTCCAATGCTTGGTTTGGGAGCTATAGAGGTAGGATGAAGCTGAATTTGGTATCAATGGAAATCTACCTAGAAGAGCTACAATTCATATGTTTACTCCGAGTCCAAATTCCAACTTGAAGAAGGTCAAAACAGCCTTAGAAGTCTCACTAGAGTTGCTGCAGGCAAAGCGCGGGCAAGAGGGGGCATTCCGCGACCAAACCGCGCTTTGGCGCGTTGATCCGAAGCCGACTTGAGGCTTTGTGTGATCTTTTGGTGCGACGTTTTTATTGATTTTGGATATTTCTAGTTACCATATAAATACTTTTCTTAGGGTTTATTTTGAAGGCTATGTTATCGATTGCTTTGTTTTCTACGCTATCTTTGAATTGGAGAATTTTTGGGAGACAAACCCTAGTTTTGCACAATTGAAGAGAGATTTGACTCTTGTAAGTTTAATTCTTCTTTAATGTCAATTTCTAACTAATTTCCCATGTCCAACTAGTTAGTTCAAGTTTTATGCATGATTATTTGAGAGATTTGAATTATTTCTATTTGCCTTGACTAGATTGAATCTCTCCGTGCTTGATTGATTAAATTCATTTAGGATTATAAAAGCTTGATCACCTTTTCTATTTCTAGGTTGAATTACAACTAGAATAATTAAATAGACGGTGGAATTTGCTTATTCATGGATGAATCCTTTGATTAAACTTATAGAGCGTGGAATAAGGTTAATCAAAGGCGGAGAATTTAATCACAAGACTACATGTATAGGCGGTGGAATTCATGATTATTGTTTCTATTGAATGCTTTGAACCTAATTGCATGATCAATTTGACATAGAAGGTTTTCTAGGTTAGTTGGTTAGAAGGTTGTTAAAGACGGTGTATATTAATAACCACCTTAAGCTTGATTTTCATAAATCCACAATAGATTAGTCAAGGGAACTCGAAATAAGAATAATTGAGAATCAAAACTCATGTATGCAATGGATACGAAACTAGTTGGACGCTTTTCTCCATATTTGAATCTTTAATCGTTTTACTTGCTTTATTTTAATTGCTTAGATTTTTAGTTTAAAATCACAACCCCCCCCCTTTTTTAGTAATATTATTTAAATACGAATAATCTGAGTCCCTGTGGGTTCGACCCTTGCTTCCACTATACCTAGGTTAGGAAGTTAGGATATTTCTTTGACAGTGCTTTTACTGCGACATAAAAGTGCTCGTCACCCTTACATTAGTAGACCCGAAGGTAGTCTAATTACTCTAGTAGACCCGAAGGTAGTCTAGAGCATGAGTCATCCCAATTAATGAATAATCGACTCAAGGGTAATCTGATTAGGATCATCCATAAAGAATGAACCTAGAAACAACCTTTTAAAGTTGATCTTAAGAATTGGACTTTTGGTCCTTTTCTTGCACACATGTCGTTACGATTATCACTGGATCAAACCATTGTTTATTATAAACAATAAACATTAGATGATCATGTCTTTGATCAATCAACACACTTATTATCCTCTAATGCTAGAAACACACATACACACGTACATACAATGAAACATTACAATACTTATATTTAATCACGGCACTTTACGCCATATAAAGAGCAATAGACCGGCCTAATTGGCCTTCGGTCCCTATAGACAACTTCCCAATAGTTGCCACCAACCGCGGCTCCTCCATCACCCAAATGCGCGCCTCTAGGGACGCCGCTCCTCGTCTTGGAACGAGAGTGCTTAGCCTTCGACCTCGTACGACGCTTGAATCTCGAGTACCCGTTCCTAGCCTCATGTCCACGGCTTGGATCACAAGCCTCCATCGCCATGGAGGTTTGAGGCACACGAACCTCATCATCTTTAGCATCTTCGAGATCGGGTTCAATCCTCACATTAGCGAGGAACCAATCCCCAAACATGTTTCTACGATTGTACTCATCAAGCCATTCGTCAAAGCCTTGGAGTCCACCTTGATCCACTTCGATCGACCTTTTGGGAATAGGAGGCTCGATTTTGACTTCCCTCAAGTAAGAGGTAACTGTAATATCCCTCATTTTTGCAAGGGTAAAATTATAATTTTACATTTGCCTTTAATGTAATAAAATATTTGCATATTTTATTTCATAAATTTATTGTTTTTAACATTTTAAAATGTTATAAAAATTTGTTTATCGGCATAAGATCATTGATAGGTTATTAATATGAGTCTTGTTTATTAGTAAAATAATTATAAGCAATAAAACTTATGTAAAGTATTATAATTATATTTCCAAAATTTATATTAATGTTCTAAGCCAAAGTCTTAATCAAAAAAATTGTTTAAAGTCCATATGATGTTAATATGAGTTATTTGAACTACAAAGGTTAAGATTGAAGGGTATTTTTATCACTTTTATAAATTTAGAGGGGTTATTTGTGTAATTAAAACAAAATGGATTAAACCCGTCCTATTTCATCTTCAACCTTTGATTCGAAACATTAAATGGACATAAGTTCATCATTTCTTAACGGATTTTCGATCCGAAAGATGTTCCGGAAAGTCCATGACATGCTCTATCAAAACCCTCAATCAATTATTCGAAAAAATATGATTTTGGGGGGTCAAAATTCTGTTCTTGAATGTGACGTAAAATGGCTAAGTGGATCATTATTGCTTTAATTCAATCAACTGGAGATGTGTCTGATGTCAATGGGTGTTGGATAAGTCGTAGATGGATAAGAGCATGATTATTATACATTTAATCGGCTTTCTTCCGCCATTCACCATGTCTAATTTATGAATATGGATAAGAACGATATTTATTTGGTGTAAACGTTTGTAACCAATTCCATGACCGTTTTGGACTTGATTTTTTATCTATTAAATTCTAAATGGTAGTTCTAAATGTTATCTACAACACTTCTTCAGAAACATTCTTGAAAAAAACTCCATTTAGAGCCTCATATTCTCGATTAAAAACAAGTCGATGTTCGAATTCACCCTCACCCCTGTTCTTCTAATAAAACCAGAGCACCGGTTGGTTTTAAGTGTTTTTCTCTCTCGTTTAGTAACTAAAATTAAATCTGAAACCGGATCCATATTCTATACAATGTTACCTACAAAAATCTATATTAGCACGTCCAAATCCGTCCTCTAATGTGTTCAAAAAGTTCGATTGAACACTCAAGTTATGCCTAGAAAATCTGAACGATATACCCTTATTAAAACGTGTATATCTCCTTCGTTTCTCAACATTTTTATGATTCCTTTGATCCAATGTAAACTAGACTTCAAGACGGTTCTAGGAATACCAACCATGCCTTAATCCGTTGTCGGACCATCGAGAACGAGTCTGTTGAAGTTGCCTCTGTTTTTGGGTCTACTATTGCGTGTGAGGGCAAGTGATGGACACGGCCCGCGGGCCCGACCCGGCCCGTCCAACCCTCCTTTGGTCTCTTGGGTATTTTATGGTATTTTGGATATTTTTATTAAGGAAAATATGGTTAAATGTTATAAAAAAATATGTTTAGTTTATTTTTATAGTGGTTCAAGTGAATTTCCAAAGTTTTAAATAGTAACCCTTATAATAAAAATGATGTGTAGTTCTTATGAAATTTAATAATCTTTTATAACCATATTCCTAGTTATGTTAACAACTAGAATATTATGAATACAACTTGTAAAGTTTATATGAAATATATAAACTTTGTCATGTTTGGTCATTCCTAAATCAACGTCGTTGGGTTACAAAATAAATTGACGGTAATTTTTTTTATGGTTGATTGAAACAGGAACAGGTTCGAATCGTAATCTCGAGTGATCGTCTTTCCAAGGCAAGTGAACTCGGTTCCTTTTCCGCCTTCATTTTAAAAGCATGATTTCTATCATGACGTTTTTAATATATGTTGGGAACTTTTGTGTAAATAAAATGGAACATAGGATGGTATTAAATTCATAGATTTAATGATGGTTATTCCTAGTTATATTTTTAGGCTGCATTTGTTATGAATGTAGGTCTTATTGCTCCGTGCTGCTGTGTGTATATCTATTTAAGCTCCATTGTAAGGAGCGGAACGTAAAGTCTTATACTTATATTATATAATAATTAATTCTCTCTAGGTCGTTTTGTTTAAAACCCTAGCTAAGGTCATGACCCATATTCCTCAACCGCTGAGGGGTGTTCGCACCTTTAAGTGCTATGGGACGTAGGTGCCCGTATATCTTAAAGTAGTAATTCGAGACTTTGTCTGTCGTAATCAAAGTACCTAATAATCCAAGTGGAATTATTATTAAACATGTAAAAGTAACTCAGATAAGTATACTCGTACACAAATTAATATGGATAGGATTGTCGGTACAAAATGGGAAATCTTCCTCGCTCTCGAATTCCGTTGTCATCTGGTTCCAATATGAATTGGCACAACACATATGCGGTGCGGTTGGTTGAGGTGCGCGGGATTAATGAGGGTTTAATGAACCGACTATAATGATCTATGTGTAACAACGTTCCCAACATATCTGCATTAAAGTCTGAGGCGTCACCTTTGTGACGGTCTCTTCTTTTCTCTTTCGAAAATGCATAACGTTTTCCTAGAAGGATGTAGCTATTGGGTTTCGACCGACTTAAATACAGACTTCGATACCCGTAACTACACTCTTTTCCTAAATAGGAAGTACCTTAGAAAACTCACTTGCTTAGTCTGTCACAAGACTAACCCGACCGTTTATTTTCCTTGCATGGTCAGCTGGTGTCAACCGAGTTTCTCGTCGTGGCGCATCAGGCGATCTTTCCATTCAGGTTGTGAGAAGTATGCTGAAGATAGGATGAGCTGCAGTTGGATATTTATGTCAAAAGTTACAAAGTCAATTATATTTTTGAGGTTGGGTTAAATGTGTATAGGGCTTTATTTCCTAGACAATGTATAGGCGCAAGAGTTATCATCTTGATGTAATTTCAAATACAAATTTTTATGAAGGCTTCCGCTGTAAGATTCCACTCTCCTTTAAGGGAATAAGTTCAATAAAAGAAAAAAAATTCTATCACATTTTTATCGAGATTTATGTTTCAATTTCTCTTGTTTATTATGATAAATTGTTCGGATTCAAGCCTTGTTACAGTAACGTCATCGACCGTTTTATCCTCTCATCTAGCCAAATCCTCAAACTTAACAAGACAAAAACAACAATGCAAACATAAACATAAACAAAAGAATGCAAAACATAAACAAAATATACGTTGAAGATTGTTGTTTTTTGGGTATGTAATGCAAATGAAAAAGCATATTCGCATTGTTAATGTTAAAGTGAAAGTCGACCCTTGTACATACAAGACACTTTGAGTAGACCTCGAAAGGTAATCTCATGAGTAGATCCATTCAAGGGTAGTCTCGTTGGGTGTAGGCCCAAAGGCAATCACCATCGACCCACTTATGCATCTTATTAAGTTACTTGGATAAAGGCTACGAGTCGAACGATTAAATCGATCTTTCCTTCAACGTATATTGCCCTTAATCCATGCCAACGGATTCCGCAATATCGTTGTGGAAAAAAACGTACCAAACAAAATCAAAAGACGTTTTGGCTAGACACATCTATTAAGAACAAATGTACATTAATTGAGTTCCATGATTCCGCTTCATTCTTCACTTGAACGAAGTCTTCTTCTTCCATGGCGTGCGTGGTTCCTCCTTCACTTGGATGAACTCTTCTTGCATCACCACTTGAGGTTTCTTCTTCACTCTTGAAGATCGATCCATGATAGCACTCTTGTGTTTGATCTTCTTTGAGAAAACTCACACAAACAAAATTAAACCTAGTCAAAACCGACTACAAGAGATGTATTTTCGTCTCTTCTCTTGTCGAATTTGTGTGGACTTGTGGACTAATTTTCTCGTGTGTTTCATCCCTACAAATGGATGACATTCCCCCTATAAATAGGCGTGTGAAAACTGTCCAAAAACTGCCCAAAGGCGGTTACACAATCGGTTGGAAGAAATGGGAGGACGAGAGTGATTTTAGAAAAGGTAGTTGCAACTTCCCCTTCTCTTTCTTTGTCATCATGGGTGTCTAAATGCAACCCCCCTTGGACTCCAAAATCCGTCTCATTCAAGCCTCTAATGGCCCAAGAGAAAGCCCAACAATCCAATCCAAAAGGCCCAAGGCTATGGCCCAAATCGATCGCATGGCATGATGCCCATGCAAGCGTCCATGCACGCGGCCCAACAGCCCATAGGCACGCCCCATGGGCCAGCCCACCAAGGCCCACACCTAGCTAGCATAGCTAGGTACCTGGTTAGGTCACTTACCTAGTGTAGGTGGCCCTTAGCTAGTTGAGCTAGCATCCAGCTTGTTGAGCTGGCTTGAGCTGCATTTGAGCTTGTTGAGCTGGCTTTCAAGTTACTTGATCTAACTTGAGCTAGTGTGAGCGAATATGAGCTTCCATGAGCTAAACCCTAGCTACATGAGCTTCTTACAAAGATTATACTTTGAGTCTAGAGCTTGTTCAAGCTTCTAAAGCTAACTCTAAGCTAATATGAAGCTTCAATACTCCTTTGTAGCATACATAGTTATGTGCCGAGCTAAATTCCAGCTTTGGTTCTTACTTAAAGCATTAACAAGCTTAAGTTAAGCTTCATAACTTTATTAGAATATGCACAAAGCTATAAGACTCAATTATCATGCTCGAAAACATACCTTAGCTCAATCGAAGTCACTCGAAGCCTCGTGCCTTAGACCTAGGCGCGCCGCAAGCTCATCCTATGCCTCCTTGGTGTGTCGCTAGCACCGTGTAGCCTTCACAGTGCCATCGCAGCGCCATAGGCGCGCCCCAACTTCCATCACTTGAACCTCTAAACCATACACAACGCACACCCCATACTGCCAAGTCTCGAACCTCAAGATCGAGCACTAGGCGCGCCATGCACTTGCACCGAATCCAACACATCGTACCACTAACAAGTGACGACGCCTCCTTGGAGCGAGCTTACCTAATGTCGTGGCACACGAGGTTCCCTTGGTGTTGGTGTGCCATTTCTTTGGATCATTTTATACATAACAAACTCCCTTTATCATATCATGGCAAGTCATATATGTCAATTCCTCAATCGAAATTATCAATATGACTTGTTAATTTCAACATGCTCTTATAGGGATTTGCTGACTTTACACAAATAACCAACAATTATTTCTTTTCACTAAATTCGGTCCCTCATCTTCTAACAGAATGCTCGGTAGTCCTATACAAGGGTTAGTGAAATCCGAAAACCAAGGAGGTTTCGATTCCTCTATAGTATAAATAGTTGGGTATGGTGTGGGAATATGATATAAGGAAGGATCACGACCAGTGATAGTGAATCTAGAGTTAAAATACTCACCTTGCTCTTTTAGTGAGGGCTTTGGCATCGAGTCAGTTGAGGTCATCGACCTGTCAGAAGCAATGCCTCCTTCGGTATTGTGCCAAAAGGCGCCTCCCTTGGTATATTGCTGTACAATGGGCTCGGTACCGACCCTGGGGGGTCGGTAGATGTCTTAGTAGCGCTCTCGTAATCCTTATTTATTGGAAGGAAAACTTCGGGCTTAGTTGGCTGGGACGTCTAGATTTGTGTTGTCGCGGCCGTATCTATGGCATCTTGATTAAGGCTGAACTCGACCAGTTCTTCTCCTATATCAAAGGTGAGGAGTGCTTTTCGAACATTAACTCGAGCACCTACTGTAGCAAGGAATGGCCTGCCTAGAATGATGGGTACTAGAGGGTCTTCAGACATATCAAGGGCAATAAAGTCTATTTGGTATGAACTTCTTGAATGGGAATTTCATCAACGACTCCAATAGCCTTTACACTAGATCCATCTGCCATGTACAACCTCATATCCACAGGTTCCAGAGGTCCCATATTAGCTTTTGACCAGATTGATAAGGGAAGTAAACTAGCGCTAGCTCCCAAATCGAATAGTACTTCGAATCGGTGGTTGCTAATCCCGATAGTGATAGCAAATCTCCCTAGGTCACCTAAATTTTCCGAAAGGGTGATTGATCGGACCGTATCTGTCAGCTCTGTTTTTGACCGTTTCCTGCTAAGAATGTTCTTCAAAAATTTAGTGTAAGCCGACATTTTTCTTAGGGCCTCAGCGAATGGTATAGAAATATTTAAGCCCTGGAGAATCTTAACGAAACGCTTAAACTTGCCTTCTATTGAGTCATTAGACTTCTTAGTAGGGAAGGGGAGAGATTACACCAATCTCGGAGCCAAAGCGGGCTCGAGAGGTGGTGGTACCAGGTCGACAATCGGGTCGATCGGTGCCGCAGAAGGGTCGGTACCGACCCTGGTGGGGTCGGTATCGAGCCTAGGACGTTCGGTGTAGAGAACTTACCTGAGTTGGGGTCGGTGACAAGCCTGGGAGCTTCGGTACCGAGTGGTTCAAGCTCGGTAACGACCCTCTTTGGCACGTTATTGATCTTGGTCGTGGCGTCTTCTTCACCACCGGGATCCTTTTCATTGGCTTCGGCATGATTTGGAAGCGTCTTTTTGCTTCTGAGGTGTACGACCGCAATCTGTCCTCTAGGGTTCTTGTCGGGGCGGCCCAGGATTTGCCCGTGCGACCTCGGAATCTGTGCAGCTAGGTTCCCTAATTGTGAGTCAACACTCTTCTCCCAAATATCGAACTCTCCCCATCTTTCATTTGATTATTGAGGTTGGGTTGGACTCCATTGATTTAATTATTTACTACATTAATCCCTTCATATAGTCCATGCACCCAAGATGGTGGCTCTTGATAGCCTGGAGGTCGATACGGTGTCGGCCGTCTATCTGGAGGGGGGCTGCATAATTCTGATTTGGATTTGGATTTCCCCAAGCAAGATAAATTTTTGGCTTGTGAAAATTATTAGGCGGGTTCCTGTATTGTTCTCTCATATTGTTCATCTGCGCATATGTCTCAGCGGCTCTAACCTGCTAGATGTTAGTGCAAGCAGAAGTACTATGGACAAAAGAGCTACACTCTTGACAAGGTTTAGATGTTTTTAGGAAACTTACCTGTTTCTTCAGACGGTTGATTTCATCCTGGAGAAATTGATTTTTGACATCAAGATAAACTTCGTCTTTATTAGGCATGTATAGACGCTTTTGTGGCTGAGGCGGCTGCTGGGCTCCATACATAGCATCGTAATTGGTTAGTTTGTCCAACAACTCCCATGCAGCGGTGGGATCCATCTCAATAAAACCGCAGGCAATGTGCATGTTGATGCGGTTCTTCGCTTCAGCATTAATCCTTTGGAAGAAGATTTCTTAGAGCACATACGGTGGTTGCCCATGAGTAGGGCACTGTATGAGCATATCCGTAAATCTCTCCCCCCATCTTCACAATGTTCTCTTTAGGCAGCTGGTGATAAGAGGTGATTCCTTTTCTCAACTCCGTTGTCATAGCAGGAGGGAAAAACTTTGTCAAAAATTGATCATACAAAGTCTTCCAAGTCCTGATAGACTTACGAGGTAAGCTCTCCAACCAGGTCAGGGTCTTTCCCGTAAGAGACCACCTGATAGCTTTTAAAAGAACATATTCTAGAGAGACACCTTCAGCGGTAATAGTGTCACATAAATAAAGAAAAAATTTAATATGTTCCATAAGGCACTTAGTAGGTTTCCCTTCAAACTAAGCCCTTTTCATTAAGGATATAAATTGAGACTTAATCTCAAAAGTCTTCTCTATCTCCGGAAGCACAATTGCAGACTCTGGCACCCTCAATTCTGGATGTATATATTGTTTTCCATTCCTCGGATAGGCATTGAGTCTTTTTTGTAGAGTGGTCTTCTCAATCCTTGTTTCTTCGAGCTGCCTTTGGAGCTCAGTCATCTGTTGAGCCATATCTTCAGGAGTCATCGCCATGGCTTGGTTTTCTCTTCTTCTGCGGTGAAGGGTGCATTCAGGTTCAGAATAATAACCAGTGTTATCAAACTCGAGCCTTCGACCTCCCACTGGCATAAGCTGAGAAAACAGACAAAAGAAAACAAAATTAAAAACAAAAACGAGGTCGGTCTATTCCCAGACCCACAGGTAAACAAACAAACATTGTTGCTTCCCCGACAACGGCGCCAATGTGTTGAAGGGTAGATTTAACTCGACAATAAATAAATTTCTAGTCAAGACCCCGCTTAGTATTGGGAGGTCAGAATCGTCCACGGGAAGTAAGGTCGTTTGATTACTGAACTATGAAAACAACAAAACAAAGCAAAACAAATCAAAACACGGCTACGACAGCCCTCGGTACCCGCCATGTCAGGGTCGGTAACGACGCTGGGTTTCAACTAAAACTACGCAAACAAGACAAATAAATTGCAGGCTCGGTACCGATCTGTGTGCCTCGGTAACGAGTCTGTACGTGAGTAAAAACATAGGAAATTCAAAGGATAAAAAGATCTAGGACAAGGGTTACCACGACATCATCATGCATATGAGCTAATGTGTAGGATAATTATCATACCTCAAAGATAAATCTATCAACTTTCGTTGACCTAATCAAGCAAATCAATCAATTTTCATAAATCAATTCACTTTTCTTCTTAGTTTGAATACAAAGCTCGAAACTTTCATTACCGAACAATATCAACATTCAAGTTTACAACTTTCTTTTTCGATCAAGCGATAAACTCAAATTACTTCGACTTTCGTCTAAGTATAAGCACAAACAAGTAGTAAAAGGATAGAAGGCAATCAAACATCAACACATTCATTCAATCATTGCATAACTATGTCGGGTTTAAACACCGATCCTAGAAATGTGAACAACTCACTCATAATTGAATCAAAACAAACAACTATATTGAATGAAAACATTGCAATAAAACTTACTTGAAAATATAAAAATCTTGTTCTACAATCACAACCACGTTCGAACTCAAGAGAAAACAACAGAGAACAAAACAAAGAACAAAACAAATCAAAACAAATCAAAACACGGCTACGACAGCCCTCGGTACTGACCATGTCAGGGTCGGTAATGATGTTGGGTTTCAACTAAAACTACGCAAACAAGACAAATAAATTGCATGCTCGGTACCGATCTGTGTGCCTCGGTAACGAGTCTGTACGTGAGTAAAAACGAAGGAAATTCAAAGGATAAAAAGATCTAGGACAAGGGTTACCACGACATAATCATGCGTATGAGCTAATGTGTAGGATAATTATCATGCCTCAAAGATAAATCCATCAACTTTCGTTGACCTAATCAAGCAAATCAATCAATTTTCATAAATCAACTCACTTTTCTACTTAGTATGAATACAAAGCTCAAAACTTTCATTACCGAACAATATCAACATTCAAGTTTACAACTTTATCTTTCTATCAAGCAATAAACTTAAATTACTTCGACTTTCTTCTAAGTATAAGCACAAACAAGTAGTAAAAGGATAGAAGGCAATCAAACATCAACACATTCATTCAATCATGCATAACTATGTTGGGTTTCAACCTCGATCCTAGAAATGTGAACAACTCACTCATAATTGAATCAAAACAAACAACTATATTGAATGAAAACATTGCAATAACACTTACTTGAAAATATAAAAATCTTGTTCTACAATCACAACCACGATCGATCTCAAGAGAAAACAACGAAGAACAAATCAAAGGACTCTAACTCTCTCTCACGATCGAGCAGAACTTCTCCCAAAACCAACGTCTTCTTCTCAAAACCGAACTAGCTCCTCTAAACTTGAACTAAAACAGGGTATTCATACTAAAAGAAACTATCTAACAACAATCCTAGAAGATAAAAACATTCCTAACTAAAAAGATTACAAGATAAAAGATAGATTTTCTCAAAGTTGGTGACGCCTACCGACACAGGCCACCTCGGTAACGACCTGCACAGGGTAGGTAGACTCTTGCTGAATTCCACTTTAAAAACTCAGTTGCACAGCTCAGTACCGACCCTCACAGGTCGCTAACGAGCTCTCTGTGGGTCTCTATCTTCGGAAGCACAATTGCAGACTCTAGCACCCTCAATTCTTGATGTATATATTGTTTGGCATTCCTCGGATAGGCATTGAGTCTTTTCTGTAGAGTGGTCTTCTCAATCCTTGTTTCTTTGAGCTGCCTTTGGACCTCATCCATCCGTTGAGCCATCCCTTCAGGAGTCATCGCCATGGCTTGGTTTTCTCTTCTTTTACGGTGAAGGGTGCATTCAGGTTCAGAATAAGAACCAGTGTTATCAAACTCGAGCCTTCGACCTCCCGCTGGCATAAGCTGAGAAAACAGACAAAAGAAAACAAAATTAAAAATAAAAATGAGGTCGGTCTATTCCCAGACCCACAGGTAAACAAACAAACATAGTGCTTCCCCGACAACGGCGACAATGTGTTGAAGGGCAGATTTAACTTGACAACAAATAAATTTCTAGTCAAGACCCCGCCGAGTATAGGGAGGTCAGGATCGTCCACGGGAAGTAAGGTCGTTTGATTACCGAACTATGAAAACAACAAAACAAAGCAAAACAAATCAAAACACGGCTACGACAGCCCTCGGTACCGACCATGTCAGGGTCGGTAACGACGCTGGGTTTCAACTAAAACTACGCAAACAAGACAAATAAATTGCAGGCTCGGTACCGATCTGTGTGCCTCGGTAACGAGTCTGTATGTGAGTAAAAACGAAGGAAATTCAAAGGATAAAAAGATCTAGGACAAGGGTTACCACGACGTTATCATGCATATGAGCTAATGTGTAGGATAACTATCATGCCTCAAAGATAAATCTATCAACTTTCGTTTACCTAATCAAGCAAATCAATCATTTTCATAAATCAATTCACTTTTCTACTTAGTTTGAATACAAAGCTCGAAACTTTCATTACCGAACAATATCAACATTCAAGTTTACAACTTTCTCTTTCGATCAAGCGATAAACTCAAATTACTTCGACTTTCGTCTAAGTATAAGCACAAACAAGTAGTAAAAGGATAGAAGGCAATCAAACATCAACACATTCATTTAATCATGCATAACTATGTCGGGTTTCAACCCCGATCCTAGAAATGTGAACAACTCACTCATAATTGAATCAAAACAAACAACTATATTGAATGAAAACATTGCAATAAAACTTACTTGAAAATATAAAAATCTTGTCCTATAATCACCACCACGTTAGAACTCAAGAGAAAACAACGAAGAACAAAACAAAGGACTCTAACTCTCTCTCACGATCGAGCAGAACTTCTCCCAAAACCAACGTCTTCTCCTCAAAACCGAACCAGCTCCTCTAAACTTGAACTAAAACGGGGTATTCATACTAAAAGAAACTATCTAACAAGAATCCTAGAAGATAAAAACATTCCTAACTAAAAAGATTACAAGATAAAAGATAGATTTTCTCAAAGTTGGTGACGCCTACCGACACAGGCCACCTCGGTAACGACCTGCACAGGGTCGGTAGACTCTTGCCGAATTCCACTTTAAAAACTCTGTTGCACAGCTCAGTACCGACCCTCACAGGTCGGTAACGAGCTCTCTGTGAGTCTCTATCTCCGGAAGCACAATTGCAGACTCTTGCACCCTCAATTCTGGATGTATATATTGTTTGGCATTCCTCGGATAGGCATTGAGTCTTTTCTGTAGAGTGGTCTTCTCAATCCTTGTTTCTTCGAGCTGCCTTTGGAGCTCAGTCATCTGTTGAGCCATCTCTTCAGGAGTCATCTCCATGGCTTGGTTTTCTCTTCTTCTGCAGTGAAGGGTGCATTCAGGTTTAGAATAATAACCAGTGTTATCAAACTCGAGCTTTCGACCTCCCGCTGGCATAAGCTGAGAAAACAGACAAAAGAAAACAAAATTAAAAACAAAAATGAGGTCGGTCTATTCCCAGACCCACATGTAAACAAACAAACATTGTTGCTTCCCCGACAACGGCGCCAATGTATTGAAGGGCAGATTTAACTCGACAACAAATAAATTTCTAGTCAAGACCCCGCTGAGTATAGGGAGGTCAGGATCGTCCACGGGAAGTCAGGTCGTTTGATTACCGAACTATGAAAACAACAAAACAAAGCAAAACAAATCAAAACACGGCTACGACAGCCCTCGGTACCGACCATGTCAGGGTCGGTAGCGATGCTGGGTTTCAACTAAAACTAAGCAAACAAGACAAATAAATTGCAGGCTCGGTACCGATCTGTGTGCCACGGTAACGAGTCTGTACGTGAGTAAAAATGAAGGAAATTCAAAGGATAAAAAGATCTAGGACAAGGGTTACCACGACATCATCATGCATATGAGCTAATGTGTAGGATAATTATCATGCCTCAAAGATAGATCTATCAACTTTCGTTGACCTAATCAAGCAAATCATTCAATTTTCATAAATCAATTCACTTCTCTACTTAGTTTGAATACAAAGCTCGAAACTTTCATTATCGAACAATATCAACATTCAAGTTTACAACTTTCTCTTTCGATCAAGCGATAAACTCAAATTACTTCGACTTTCGTCTAAGTATAAGCACAAACAAGTAGTAAAAGGATAGAAGGCAATCAAACATCAACACATTCATTCAATCATGCATAACTATGTCAGGTTTCAACCCCGATCCTAGAAATGTGAACAACTCACTCATAATTGAATCAAAACAAACAACTATATTGAATGAAAACATTGCAATAAAACTTACTTGAAAATATAAAAATTTTGTCCTACAATCACAACCACGTTCGAACTCAAGAGAAAACGACGAAGAACAAAACAAAGGACTCTAACTCTCTCTCACGATCGAGCAGAACTTCTCCCAAAACCAACGTCTTCTCCTCAAAACCGAACTAGCTCCTCTAAACTTGAACTAAAACAGAGTATTCATACTAAAAGAAACTATCTAACAAGAATCCTAGAATATAAAAACATTCCTAACTAAAAAGATTACAAGATAAAAGATAGATTTTCTCAAAGTTGGTGACGCCTACCGACACAGGCCACCTCGTTAACGACCTGCACAAGGTCGGTAGAATCTTGCCGAATTCCACTTAAGAAACTTTGTTGCATAGCTCAGTACCGACCCTCACAGGTCGGTAACGAGCTCTCTATGAGTCTCTATTTCGGAAGCAGTATTGCAGGCTCTGGCACCCTCAATTTTGGATGTATATATTGTTTGGCATTCCTCGGATAGGCATTGAGTCTTTTCTGTAGAGTGGTCTTCTCAATCCTTGTTTCTTCGAGCTGCCTTTGGAGCTCAGTCATCTGTTTAGCCATCGCTTCAGGAGTCATCGCCATGGCTTGGTTTTCTCTTCTTCTGCGGTGAAGGGTGCATTCAGGTTCAGAATAATAACCAGTGTTATCAAACTCGATCCTTCGACCTCCCGCTTGCATAAGCTGAGAAAACAGACAAAAGAAAACAAAATTAAAAACAAAAATGAGGTCGGTCTATTCCCAGACCCACAGGTAAACAAACAAACATTGTTGCTTCCCCGACAACGGCGCCAATGTGTTGAAGGGCAGATTTAACTCGACAACAAATAAATTTCTAGTCAAGACCCCGCTGAGTATAGGGAGGTCAGGATCGTCCACGGGAAGTAAGGTCGTTTGATTACCGAACTATGAAAACAACAAAACAAAGCAAAACAAATCAAAACACGGCTACGACAGCCCTCGGTACCGACCATGTCAGGGTCGGTAACGACGCTGGGTTTCAACTAAAACTACGCAAACAAGACAAATAAATTGCAGGCTCGATACCGATCTGTGTGCCTCGGTAACGAGTCTGTACGTGAGTAAAAACGAAGGAAATTCAAAGGATAAAAAGATCTAGGACAAGGGTTACCACGACATCATCATGCATATGAGCTAATGTGTAGGATAATTATCATGCCTCAAAGATAGATCTATCAACTTTCGTTGACCTAATCAAGCAAATCAATCAATTTTCATAAATCAATTCACTTTTCCACTTAGTTTGAATACAAAGCTCGAAACTTTCATTACCGAACAATATCAACATTCAAGTTTACAACTTTCTCTTTCGATCAAGCGATAAACTCAAATTACTTCGACTTTCGTCTAAGTAAAAGCACAAACAAGTAGTAAAAGGATAGAAGGCAATCAAACATCAACACATTCATTCAATCATGCATAACTATGTCGGGTTTCAACCCTGATCCTAGAAATGTGAACAACTCACTCATAATTGAATCAAAACAAACAACTATATGGAATGAAAACATTGCAATAAAACTTACTTGAAAATATAAAAATCTTGTCCTATAATCACGACAACGTTAGAACTCAAGAGAAAACAACGAAGAACAAAACAAAGGACTCTAACTCTCTCTCACGATCGAGCAGAACTTCTTCCAAAACCAACGTCTTCTCCTCAAAACCGAACTAGCTCCTCTAAACTTGAACTAAAACAGGGTATTCATACTAAAAGAAACTATCTAACAAGAATCCTAGAAGATAAAAACATTCCTAACTAAAAAGATTACAAGATAAAAGATAGATTTTCTCAAAGTTGGTGACGCCTACCGACACAGGCCACCTCGGTAACGACCTGCACAGGGTCGGTAGACTCTTGCTGAATTCCACTTTAAAAACTCTGTTGCACAGCTCAGTACCGACCCTCACAGGTCGGTAACGAGCTCTTTGTGAGTCTCTAGCTCCGGACGCACAATTGCAGACTCTGGCACCCTCAATTCTGGATGTATATATTGTTTGGTATTCCTCGGATAGGCATTGACTATTTTCTGTAGAGTGGTCTTCTCAATCCTTGTTTCTTCGAGCTGCCTTTGGAGCTTAGTCATCTGTTGCGCCATCTCTTCAGGAGTCATCGCCATGGCTTGGTTATCTCTTCTTCTGCGGTGAAGGGTGTATTCAGGTTCAGAATAATAACCAGTGTTATCAAACTCGAGCCTTCGACCTCCCGTTGGCATAAGCTGAGAAAACAGACAAAAGAAAACAAAATTAAAAACAAAAATGAGGTCGGTGTATTCCCAGACCCACAGGTAAACAAACAAACATTGTTGCTTCCCCGACAACGGCGCCAATGTGTTGAAGGGCAGATTTAACTCGACAATAAATAAATTTCTAGTCAAGACCCCGCTGAGTATAGGGAGGTCAGGATCGTCCATGGGAAGTAAGGTCGTTTGATTACCGAACTATGAAAACAACAAAACAAAGCAAAACAAATCAAAACACGGCTACGACAGCCCTCGGTACCGACCATGTCAGGGTCGGTAACGACGCTGGGTTTCAACTAAAACTACGCAAACAAGACAAATAAATTGTAGGCTCAGTACCGATCTGTGTGCCTCGGTAACGAGTCTGTACGTGAGTAAAAACGAAGGAAATTCAAAGAATAAAAAGTTCTAGGACAAGGGTTACCACGACATGATCATGCATATGAGCTAATGTGTAGGATAATTATCATGCCTCAAAGATAGATCTATCAACTTTCGTTGACCTAATCAAGCAAATCAATCAATTTTCATAAATCAATTCACTTTTCTACTTAGTATGAATACAAAGCTCAAAACTTTCATTACCGAACAATATCAACATTCAAGTTTACAACTTTCTCTTTCGATCAAGCGATAAACTCAAATTACTTCGACTTTCGTCTAAGTAAAAGCACAAACAAGTAGTAAAAGGATAGAAGGCAATCAAACATCAACACATTCATTCAATCATGCATAACTATGTCGGGTTTCAACCCTGATCCTAGAAATGTGAACAACTCACTCATAATTGAATCAAAACAAACAACTATATGGAATGAAAACATTGCAATAAAACTTACTTGAAAATATAAAAATCTTGTCCTATAATCACGACCACGTTACAACTCAAGAGAAAACAACGAAGAACAAAACAAAGGACTCTAACTCTCTCTCACGATCGAGCAGAACTTCTTCCAAAACCAACGTCTTCTCCTCAAAACCGAACTAGCTCCTCTAAACTTGAACTAAAACAGGGTATTCATACTAAAAGAAACTATCTAACAAGAATCCTAGAAGATAAAAACATTCCTAACTAAAAAGATTACAAGATAAAAGATAGATTTTCTCAAAGTTGGTGACGCCTACCGACACAGGCCACCTCGGTAACGACCTGCACAGGGTCGGTAGACTCTTGCTGAATTCCACTTTAAAAACTCTGTTGCACAGCTCAGTACCGACCCTCACAGGTCGGTAACGAGCTCTTTGTGAGTCTCTAGCTCCGGACGCACAATTGTAGACTCTGGCACCCTCAATTCTGGATGTATATATTGTTTGGTATTCCTCGGATAGGCATTGACTATTTTCTGTAGAGTGGTCTTCTCAATCCTTGTTTCTTCGAGCTGCCTTTGGAGCTTAGTCATCTGTTGCGCCATCTCTTCAGGAGTCATCGCCATGGCTTGGTTATCTCTTCTTCTGCGGTGAAGGGTGCATTCAGGTTCAGAATAATAACCAGTGTTATCAAACTCGAGCGTTCGACCTCCCGTTGGCATAAGCTGAGAAAACAGACAAAAGAAAACAAAATTAAAAACAAAAATGAGGTCGGTGTATTCCCAGACCCACAGGTAAACAAACAAACATTGTTGCTTCCCCGACAACGGCGCCAATGTGTTGAAGGGCAGATTTAATTCGACAATAAATAAATTTCTAGTCAAGACCCCACTCAGTATAGGGAGGTCAGGATCGTCCATGGGAAGTAAGGTCGTTTGATTACCGAACTATGAAAACAACAAAACAAAGCAAAACAAATCAAAACACGGCTACGACAGCCCTCGGTACCGACCATGTCACGGTCGGTAACGACGCTGGGTTTCAACTAAAACTACGCAAACAAGACAAATAAATTGTAGGCTCAGTACCGATCTGTGTGCCTCGGTAACGAGTCTGTACGTGAGTAAAAACGAAGGAAATTCAAAGAATAAAAAGTTCTAGGACAAGGGTTACCACGACATGATCATGCATATGAGCTAATGTGTAGGATAATTATCATGCCTCAAAGATAGATCTATCAACTTTCGTTGACCTAATCAAGCAAATCAATCAATTTTCATAAATCAATTCACTTTTCTACTTAGTATGAATACAAAGCTCAAAACTTTCATTACCGAACAATATCAACATTCAAGTTTACAACTTTCTCTTTCGATCAAGCGATAAACTCAAATTACTTCGACTTTCGTCTAAGTAAAAGCACAAACAAGTAGTAAAAGGATAGAAGGCAATCAAACATCAACACATTCATTCAATCATGCATAACTATGTCGGGTTTCAACCCTGATCCTAGAAATGTGAACAACTCACTCATAATTGAATCAAAACAAACAACTATATGGAATGAAAACATTGCAATAAAACTTACTTGAAAATATAAAAATCTTGTCCTATAATCACGACCACGTTACAACTCAAGAGAAAACAACGAAGAACAAAACAAAGGACTCTAACTCTCTCTCACGATCGAGCAGAACTTCTTCCAAAACCAACGTCTTCTCCTCAAAACCGAACTAGCTCCTCTAAACTTGAACTAAAACAGGGTATTCATACTAAAAGAAACTATCTAACAAGAATCCTAGAAGATAAAAACATTCCTAACTAAAAAGATTACAAGATAAAAGATAGATTTTCTCAAAGTTGGTGACGCCTACCGACACAGGCCACCTCGGTAACGACCTGCACAGGGTCGGTAGACTCTTGCTGAATTCCACTTTAAAAACTCTGTTGCACAGCTCAATACCGACCCTCACAGGTCGGTAACGAGCTCTTTGTGAGTCTCTAGCTCCGGACGCACAATTGTAGACTCTGGCACCCTCAATTCTGGATGTATATATTGTTTGGTATTCCTCGGATAGGCATTGACTATTTTCTGTAGAGTGGTCTTCTCAATCCTTGTTTCTTCGAGCTGCCTTTGGAGCTTAGTCATCTGTTGCGCCATCTCTTCAGGAGTCATCGCCATGGCTTGGTTATCTCTTCTTCTGCGGTGAAGGGTGCATTCAGGTTCAGAATAATAACCAGTGTTATCAAACTCGAGCCTTCGACCTCCCGTTGGCATAAGCTGAGAAAACAGACAAAAGAAAACAAAATTAAAAACAAAAATGAGGTCGGTGTATTCCCAGACCCACAGGTAAACAAACAAACATTGTTGCTTCCCCGACAACGGCGCCAATGTGTTGAAGGGCAGATTTAACTCGACAATAAATAAATTTCTAGTCAAGACCCCGCTGAGTGTGGGGAGGTCAGGATCGTCCATGGGAAGTAAGGTCGTTTGATTACCGAACTATGAAAACAACAAAACAAAGCAAAACAAATCAAAACACGGCTACGACAGCCCTCGGTACCGACCATGTCAGGGTCGGTAACGACGCTGGGTTTCAACTAAAACTACGCAAACAAGACAAATAAATTGTAGGCTCAGTACCGATCTGTGTGCCTCGGTAACGAGTCTGTACGTGAGTAAAAACGAAGGAAATTCAAAGAATAAAAAGTTCTAGGACAAGGGTTACCACGACATGATCATGCATATGAGCTAATGTGTAGGATAATTATCATGCCTCAAAGATAGATCTATCAACTTTCGTTGACCTAATCAAGCAAATCAATCAATTTTCATAAATCAATTCACTTTTCTACTTAGTATGAATACAAAGCTCAAAACTTTCATTACCGAACAATATCAACATTCAAGTTTACAACTTTCTCTTTCGATCAAGCGATAAACTCAAATTACTTCGACTTTCGTCTAAGTAAAAGCACAAACAAGTAGTAAAAGGATAGAAGGCAATCAAACATCAACACATTCATTCAATCATGCATAACTATGTCGGGTTTCAACCCTGATCCTAGAAATGTGAACAACTCACTCATAATTGCAAAACAAACAACTATATGGAATGAAAACATTGCAATAAAACTTACTTGAAAATATAAAAATCTTGTCCTATAATCACGACCACGTTAGAACTCAAGAGAAAACAACGAAGAACAAAACAAAGGACTCTAACTCTCTCTCACGATCGAGCAGAACTTCTTCCAAAACCAACGTCTTCTCCTCAAAACCGAACTAGCTCCTCTAAACTTGAACTAAAACAGGGTATTCATACTAAAAGAAACTATCTAACAAGAATCCTAGAAGATAAAAACATTCCTAACTAAAAAGATTACAAGATAAAAGATAGATTTTCTCAAAGTTGGTGACGCCTACCGACACAGGCCACCTCGGTAACGACCTGCACAGGGTCGGTAGACTCTTGCTGAATTCCACTTTAAAAACTCTGTTGCACAGCTCAGTACCGACCCTCACAGGTCGGTAACGAGCTCTTTGTGAGTCTCTATCTCCGGACGCACAATTGCAGACTCTGGCACCCTCAATTCTGGATGTATATATTGTTTGGTATTCCTCGGATAGGCATTGACTATTTTCTGTAGAGTGGTCTTCTCAATCCTTGTTTCTTCGAGCTTCCTTTGGAGCTTAGTCATCTGTTGCGCCATCTCTTCAGAAGTCATCGCCATGGCTTGGTTATCTCTTCTTCTGCGGTGAAGGGTGCATTCAGGTTCAGAATAATAACCAGTGTTATCAAACTCGAGCCTTCGACCTCCCGTTGGCATAAGCTGAGAAAACAGACAAAAGAAAACAAAATTAAAAACAAAAATGAGGTCGGTGTATTCCCAGACCCACAGGTAAACAAACAAACATTGTTGCTTCCCCGACAACGGCGCCAATGTGTTGAAGGGCAGATTTAACTCGACAATAAATAAATTTCTAGTCAAGACCCCGCTGAGTATAGGGAGGTCAGGATCGTCCATGGGAAGTAAGGTCGTTTGATTACCGAACTATGAAAACAACAAAACAAAGCAAAACAAATCAAAACACGGCTACGACAGCCCTCGGTACCGACCATGTCAGGGTCGGTAACGACGCTGGGTTTCAACTAAAACTACGCAAACAAGACAAATAAATTGTAGGCTCAGTACCGATCTGTGTGCCTCGGTAACGAGTCTGTACGTGAGTAAAAACGAAGGAAATTCAAAGAATAAAAAGTTCTAGGACAAGGGTTACCACGACATGATCATGCATATGAGCTAATGTGTAGGATAATTATCATGCCTCAAAGATAGATCTATCAACTTTCGTTGACCTAATCAAGCAAATCAATCAATTTTCATAAATCAATTTACTTTTCTACTTAGTATGAATACAAAGCTCAAAACTTTCATTACCGAACAATATCAACATTCAAGTTTACAACTTTCTCTTTCGATCAAGCGATAAACTCAAATTACTTCGACATTCGTCTAAGTATAAGCACAAACAAGTAGTAAGAGGATAGAAGGCAATTGTTGGATCGTAACCGGTTAGCAGTGAGCTTGGGAACTGGCAATTAAGTTGTTCCCAAGGCAGCGGAAGTAAATAATCGCAAGTAATAAAAATAGTAAAAGGCACAGTTCCTTTATAGAGGAACCCCACTACAACCAACTAGTTGTATGGGTAAACCTCTACCTCCGCTTGGAGGATTTTGAATGACTTACTTATATTGATTGCTTTGTTCCTTAGTTACACAGCCGGATTTACACTTCTCTGTTCCTACAAGTTCTTCCTAACTCTAGCAACAATAGTAAATCCTCTCAACTGAGTTCCTAAGCTCACAACAGCAAAACACAAGTAACTCAAACCTTACGCTGACTTCTCAATTCCCTTGCTCCTGGGAACTTCAGCTTCACCGTCGTCGAGATCACACACTCGCCGGCGGGGACTTCTCTTCCTTTTCTTTCTTTTCTCTGATGTGGGTGTTTGTAAGTTCTGGGAGAAGTACTCAGACCGAGTACTATTCATTTGGCTTTATAGTCCAATGAGCTTGGGCAGTCGCATCTTTCGTTTGTGTCCAAAATGCCCTTTGCTTGATGCCCAAGTTGTACTTTCTTCACATGTGACTTTGGTTTGAACTAGGTCAACTTCTTGGATCAATCGGACCGTTGGATGAAGCGTGACAGTCTGATCCTCAGACTGTTCCCTCGAGCTGTCTGAGACAGAATCCCGCGATCTACGCTGAACGGTCGTTGTCCTCACATGTGAGTTCCCATGTCATGGGAACTGACTTCTTCAGAGTTCCCTTGATGGAAACTCTTCATCGTTGTAAGCTTGTGTTCTCTTGATTGTTTCTGGGAGTTCCCACTTCATGGGAACTTTCCTCTTCAGAGTTCCCTTGATGGAAACACTTCATTGTGGCCTGCAGTGGCTTTTGGTCATTCGTAGGAGTTCTTGGCTGTACCTGTGTTCCTTAGAAATACTTGAACAAACCACATTAGTTCCCTATGGTGTTTGTCATTATCAAAACATAAGAGAATTGAATCGTTGATCCGTTGTTTAGAACCAGAGGTCCCAACAACGTCCCAACAATTTCCCCCTTTTTGATGATGACAAACCCATCACAAAAATGCAAGTATTTCAATGAATGATATGCTGATGAGTTCCTAAGTATGATTTTGGGAAGTCACTTTTAGTAAAACACTTAGATTTAGGGAGCCACTTTTGGTGAGACACATAGTTCCTATTAAGCTTTTTATGCAATTGTTCCCCCTTAGCTTATGCGTGGTTTGTGATAACTTAAACTTTTAACTCATCTCGCATTTTTTGTCTTTCCCCCTTTTGACATCATCGAAAACAAGCAAAGCAATAATAGGAAAGAAGGGAACACGCAATCAAAATAAAGACCATTTCATTACTTAAGATAATATGTACAATGGGAACCCAAGTACAATTTGTGGTCATTTTTGGATTAAGGGAACAAGAAGGGAGAGATCATGGGTTTTGAGGGAACAGGGCGTCACAGAGGCGTGTAAGGACTTGTGTAAGCTTTTCTTGTCCTCTGGCCAACGCTGCTTGGTCCCGAGCAATCTGGTCGAGGGTGTTGGCAATGCGGAGCAACACTGGAGAGTTCCCCTCTTGTGTACCAGACTCTAGTGGAGCCGCCTCCTCTACAGGCTCCGAGTGCCTCATCTTCTGGACAACTGAAATGTCCAGTTCCCTTCCAAGCTCGATTTCTTCTTTAGAGGCGTCGTAGAGACCCTCTTTTTGTAGGAGCTTCTTTATCAGCCCGGAGTAGGGAAGGGAGTGGGACTTGGAAGCCATGCACTTCTCCATGTGCCCAAGGATGATTCTGGGGAGGTTGATGGGCATCTTGAGAAGGAAATGGTAGAGGAGGATGGCATCAGGGATGTTGACCACCAGACGCTTCTCTTGGCGTGGGATCACCACGTTGATGATGAATTGGTGAGCGAGCTTGGCGACCAAGGACAGATGGTGCGTTGAGAGCACCTTGGAGGGAACCCGACCCTCGAAGATTGTGTTGAACACCTCGGCACTATTGAAGTCGCCCCATAGCTTGCTAGGCAACTCACTAAGCCCCTGTCCAGGGACCTGGAGTTGAAGGCGAATCGTTGACGTTGTAAAAATAAACTCGTCGCCTTCATGGGAGAGAGTTCCCTGAGTGCAGTCATTGGTGATGTTGAAGTTGTTGTAGAACTGACGCACTTGTGAGGGATCGACACTCACAGTCTCTTGGCAGAGTCTCTCCCAGCCCTGGGCCTTGATCAGGTCCCACAGTTCCCCTAGACCATTTTCAGTCAGCACTTCTTCTGAAACAATGAGGTGAGGGAGAAGCTTCCTGCGCTCATCGACATGATGCTTGGTGGTCCCCTTCCCCTTCCTTGAAGTGCTTTTAGATGTGTTCCCCCTAGAGACCGTGCAAGGTCCTTTCTGCTGAGGAGGTGCAGCCGCTTCAATCATAAGCACGCGGTCCCTTGGTGGTTGGGAACTCATGGATACCACCATTTGGTGTCCAGGTGTAGGGATCCGTGCTGGCTCCTTAGTAGCTGGAGCTTCTTCTTCTTCTTCGACCTCATCTTGGGAGGTCCCTTCTTCCTCGGAGGAGCTCGAACTTGAGCCCTCCGCGTCATCTCCAGGATGACTTGTTGTTGCCTTAGCACCTGCAGCTGGTGGGAGGTCCCTTCTCTCCGTGGGCTCTTCAAGAGCCACCTTTTCTGGGGACTTTGTCCCTTGGGAGACTGTGTGCTCAGAGGGACCCCTGTTGAGTTCTTCCTCGATGGCCTTGAGCTGGGCTTCCTCCTCCAGAGTTCCCATGATGATTGGAGGAGGATCCTTGGTCATTTTGCCGATGACCACAGAGAGAGGAAGATCGTCGTCGTCTGAGGTAAGAGCGACGACACTTTTGGATGGTGAGGGAGAGGGGAGTTTGGTGGTGGTGGGGGATGTGGTGGAAGAGGGGAGAGCGACGACACTTTTGGATGGTGAGGGAGAGGGGAGCTAGTTTGGCTCGATTCTACTCCTTTTTTCGGCTCTCTTCCTTAGCTTCTCCTCATATCTTGTCCATAGCTTATCCACCCTCTCTTGTGATGCTCCAAATCCTTTGTTAAGCTCCAAAACTCCTATAAAAAGACACAAGAGATGCGTAGTTTCCGAATCTCAAGGAAATACGAAAACTAAGGCGAAAAGACTCAAAAACATAAAACTCTAGTACAAAAGCTAACTAAACCTAATCTATCCAAACACTAAAAACCTACCTAAAAAGCGGATATCATTAAGAGATGAGATTGTGTAAGGACAATAGTTTCAACAAATAAATAGAATATTTAGGTTTGAAAAGGGAGGATGGAGCATATTTTTGAAATAGCAGGTAAGGATTCGGAGTACCATATATGTTTGGTAGTTTGAGATGCTGGTAAGAAAACAACAACCGTGAACGGCTAGGAGGGTAAACAAAGAAGCCACACAAGGCAAGTAGAAATGACTAAGGGAGTACAAGTCCTCGAAAAGAAGAGCAAAATGAAATCGGAATCGGGGCGAGTAAAGCACTAAATAGAATAGCGCCGCAAGCAATAGGTCAACCTATCATGGGGTGTTTAAAACGGGCAGCTAGCGTTCCCTCCACTGAAATGAAGGATCTTCAAAACTCAAATCTATATGTACCGGCCACAGCTCCAAATCTTCGAAAAAAGTGCACAAATTAAATAGAAGTCATCCTACAGAAGAAAATTCCAACCTTACACCGCAACTAAAAAAATACTTACAACACAAGTATGCCATGCTTGTATAGCAATATAAGCTTGGCTTGCCCCATAAGAAAAAACACCTTTGCCTTTCCTTACAAGGACTTAATTTATTTTTATTTTAATTTTTTTAGCCTTGCAACCAAAGCACATTGTTTTTCTCAAATATATATTTTTTCCTTATCTTACTATTCATGACAAACAAGGGTTCATGCCAAGCGACCAAGCTAATGAGAACTCGGGAAGGTGGGTGATCCAGTCGGCGACGGAAGGCCAAGCAATCAAGCCGACTACAAATCTGACCATAGAAGCCGAGCGAACAAGACGACGCTAGAGAAAGGCGGGCGAACAAGCTGATGGAGGATGAGGGCGGACGAACAAGCCGATGGGGAAGGTTGACACATATCTTAGAGTCAGAAAAGATCAATCAAAGACAATATCCATGTTCTTAAGAAAAAATGGATGGTATAAGCACCACCATTTTTGGTCTTCTCAACCTAGGTGGTTCTTGATTTCCTTTGTTCAAATGATTTCGTATTTTCGTTAGATGGTTCTTTACCAAATAAAGGAATGGGTGTTATTTAAAATCCAAAAAGAGGAAGGTTTGGTCCACCAAAGGTTGTAGAGCATAGCACATGGTGAGAAAAGCTCGATGTCGACACACCACCACCACCCCCCGCACAACCACACTCGAACTCCCTGAACTATGAACCAACACACTCATTTTTTTAGTGTATCCCGACTTTAATTGGAGTCAATAACAAAGAACATGATAGAAGCAAAGATAAGGGTGAGAAGGGAAGAAAATTTCGCTTAAGAGGTTCAAATAAGTTGTATGGAGGGGGATGAAACTAGAGGAGCCAATATTTTGGTGGATCTAAGGCCCATAGCTGGCCGCAGAGATTTAGGGTTTACTTGCAAACGGGCGATTTGGTAAGCGACCATGCAAAGGGAGGTTTTTTTATTTCATTCAGCCTCAATTAAGAGCATTTTTTAGGGAGACGTTTAAAAACAATTTTATTTATTTTTATAGCATTTGTAATTAATGTAATATTAATATAGGTGAATTATTCCCAGGAAAGGATATTAAATATCCTCGATAATATTCTTTTAAGCAAAACCCTTATACGTACTACTAGTTAAACAAGATGTTAATTAGCAATGTACTAGCCCATGTAACACTTAATCCGCGTAACAATTCCTTTCAACAAGGGGTGGCAAATTCTAATCCGACCCGAAATAACCGATCGAACAACCCGATTCGAAAACCAACCACTATTCGAAAATATTTACAAACGAAATCTGAAAGCGACCCGATCTGACCGATTCTAACCAGAACCTGAAAGCAACCCGTTTAAAAAGCAATCCGAAACCGATTATATCCGAAATAACCAACCCGATACATACCTGAATTCGAGCAACCCGAACCTGATTGTACCCGAACCGATTGTACCCGAAAACCGAAACAATCTAGACCCGATTACACACGAAACAACCCAAACCCGATTGTACCCGAGACTTGGAATAAGATCTTATTTATGATTAATGTATAAGATCATATAAATATAAGATATCAGATAATTATTTAGATATTGGATTGAAATCATTTTAATATCTTATTTGTTATTAGTATATAAGATCATATAAATATAATAGATCGTATAATCATTTAGTTATGAAATAGTCTTAGTTCTCGCATCTTGTACGAAATTTTATAAAATTATTGTATTATACATTTGTACTTGTTAAATTTTGATCAAATTGTTGATATAAGCAAGAATATTTTAGAAAAACTATACATATCTTATCTAAAAAACTATCATTTCTAGAAATAATCATTAAAAATTGATATAGGAAAGGATGTTTAATAATTGTATGTCTTATCTTAAAAAATAATCCTATCCAAAAATAAAAATAATATAATAATTTTTGTAATATATATAAGTATAAAAAATTTAAAATAATTCGATTAAATTTCAACTAATCGAATTGATTTAAAAAAGATGAATGATATATTTTAATATGGAATCATTTTATATAATATTTTAACATCCTCTTCAATATAGAGTAGTAATGATTGAAATCATTTTAATGACTTTCGAACTACTTACCATAGTCTCATATAGTTATAGATTCCAATATTATTATTCATCACAAAAGATATATTTCTTCAATAAAAATATAAAGATTTTATTTATTTATGTATATGATCTTGTAAAATGTACGTGACTATAAAATTATTATTTCTGAACCGAGATCATTTTAAAATATTGGAGTATAAAATCATATAATCATTAATTATAACATATAATTAGTTGATTGCAATCTCATAAGAATTTTTTATGGATATAAAATCTTACATATGTTTAATATCATATAATCGTTACTTGTGACTAGTTGTACCCATCGTACCATGTACGACTACGATTCGCTATTTTATAGACATTATAAATATGATATTAATAAATAAAAATATGATATAAATTTTAATATAATTAATTTATTGCTCGTAAAATGTATAATTTGGTTAATCAAATATTATATTACTTTTCATGTACATAAATTTAGATATTATCAAATATTTTTGAAATATCTATTAAATATTTTATTGTCTATTTATATTATTTTAAAAATTATAAATATTTATCATTAATTTTTTATAAAATAAAATCAATATATATCTATAAATAAACTCATAAAAAGATATATGCTAAATGATTTATATTTATTTTAAAATATTTTATCTTTACTTTTAAATACTTGTATAAGTAAGCTTTCAAAAGATATTACTATACCAAATAGATATTTGTTTGATGTTAGAGATAAATTTAAATAGTTAAAAAAGAATTTAATAGAAAGAAGTTATAACAATAGAAATAAAAATTAATTTTTTAAATATGAGTGAGGCCATAATTGTTCTGGTGGCTCAAAAAGGTATAACTTTAATAAATAGTTATAGATCAAATATTCAATACATTTATCAAATAATTTTATTATTATAAAAGTATATATATATATCTATAAATAAATTCGTGAAAAGATATCATGTTAAAAGATAAAAGATATTTATACTTATTTTAAAATATTTTTAATTTGTTATCTTTAATTTTAAAAATTTGTATAAGTAAGTTTTCAAAAGATATTGTTAATACTAAATAGATATTTGTTTGATTTTAAAGATAAATTTAAATAGTTAAAGAAAAATTTGATAGAAAAAAGTTAAAGTATTAAAAATAAAAATTAGTCGTTTAACTATGAGGTGGGGCCAGAATCGTTATGGTGGCTCAAAAAGGGATAGCATTAATATATAGTTATAAATTTTGAATATTCTATCTTATCATTTTGTTAATTGTGATCATCTATTTATTTAATTGAATTTTCATTGGGCAAATATTAATTGATTTATTCTACAAATGGTAAATGCCTATTTCAGCTTTAAAAACTCAATATCAAATTCAAATTCAAATAGTATATTATATATACAACGATTCTTAATATTATCATGACCCATTCATCAAATTCATTATTTTTTATCACTTAAATAAAGTTATTTTGAAATCTTAATATCGATTTCAACCGAAATTCAATCAAGACCTAATTCAACCAAAATTTGATTCAACAGAACACCGATTTAACCGAACTGATTCATCCGAAATCCGATTCAACTTAAATCCGATCAATCGAAAATTGCAAAAACTGACTCAACCCGAAACCGACTTGAACAAATCCGACTAAACCAAAAACTGGATTTGCTCGACAGATTTTGACCTGATAACCCAGATGTAACCGACACTTAACAGATCTTACCCGATCCGACCCAACCTGAAATACCCGATTACCGATCACACCCGTTACTGATCGAAACTTTACTGATCCGAAATCCGAATAACCCAACCGAAATCCGACCGATTTATCGAATTTCCACCCTACTTTGAACTAACACCCAAAAATTTACTTACTAACAGATTACTAGTAATTCACCTAGTTGCTTGCACACCAGCAAGATCATCAACCCACCGAACCCATAGCCGACAACAGCTTCTCCAACACGGCTGACAACCAACCTCACCACCACGACTCTACAGCCCCGTCTCGATCCCGACACCACAACCAAGGCTACCCAACCGGCTAGAAAGAAAAAGAAGAGGGTCGAATCGAGGCTTACCAACGATCTATTACGGCGGCCACCTACCTCAGCCGGCGACCCGTTGATCGAAAGCGGTTTCGACACTAACGATGATGAAACGCCTAATTCCGCTCGGACAACAACAGAGTGACTCCCTACACGATGAACTGCGCTAGAAACAAGGAGATTGCCGATAAGGACACGAGAGGAAAGGAATCTAAGGCAAAGAAATTGAAAGGAATCGACTCTTACCCAAAAGATGCTTATCGACTTCGGAACGCTAAAACTCTAGAGATGTCGTTGATTGAAGAAGGCAAAGGAGTACCATTTTTACGATTAATTAAGGCTCTGTTCGGCAAAACAAATTTTTAAAAGAGGTTAAGGTTTTTATGGAGGTTTTTAAGTAGGTGTAGCTTTTTAAGTAGGTATTTGAAATCTTGTTTATAACCTCCAAAAACTTAATTGAGTGTTTGGTGGTATAAGATTTTTAGGAGGTTGTTAGAATTAAAATTATCATAAAAATATTAATTAAAATAAATTGCCAAATTTATACACTACAAAATTTCAATAACCTCTCCTCCAAAAACCTATCTACATGAATGTTTCCAATTTATAGTTTTAAACCTCCTCAAAAACCTCCTAAAACATCAACCTTCTAAAAAACCTTGGTTTAGCGAACACCTATTTAAGTAGGTTTTTATTAATACAAACCTCCAGAAACCTTTAATAACATGTGCCAAACATAGCCTAAGTGGTGGTGGTTTCAAGTGGCGTAGTAACTTATGATCTATTAGGTTTAAGGGTGATAAAATAGGTTTAATTAAGATAGATTTTTATTGCTAAATTTTATCTTGTTGCAATCTGGTTTAAACTAGATATTGGATCAGATTGCTTAACTAGAAGATAAAGGTTACCCCCCCCCCCCCTTTTTTTTTTCTTTTCCTTAAATTGGGAATAAGATGACTAAATATTAATATTAGTACGTATCCCCAATCTAAGATTACTTGAGGGTCAAGACATCTCAATTACTTGTAGTTCAAGAAACTCGTTTTCCGACGTAAATGACCTAAAAACGAATTTAGGTTACGAATAAGTTTTTATATTCCAGTCACCATTTTTATAATACGTATTGAGTCGCGCTCAGTTGGCCTATTGTGATAGGATGAAAGCCGCGAGCATTTATGGGTCGTTGGATAGTGAAGAAACTAACAATGAAGATTAATCGAGTTGATTTTCGAAGAAAAAAATAGAAAAGTGACGGGTTCATTTATTATGGCATGCACAATAATTTCAATGAATTATATTCTCTATTGCCTACACTACCCTTGCACCCCCATTTCGCCCACTCCCATTTCACGGACTACACCCATTTCTCACATTTCACTCGAAAACCGTCTTCGCACAAATCTCCACCGAATTTGCCATTAACGAAGTTTAAAATCAAAACGATGGAGAAAGGAAAAAAAAGAAGGTATGAATCGCTCCCATTTCTCTAGTGATACTTGTTATTTTGAGTTCAAAATTCTAAAATCTAGGATTCAAAATTCTTATTGCACATTGCACACAAAAACAAAAGATATGAAAGTTGAAGAAGACGAGGAGCAAATAGATGTAAATACGAGAAAAAAACAAGGATGAGCAGGTCGCTCCAACAAAAAGCGTGGAGGACGAAGAGCAAAATCAATCTCCGCCACCAAAAGGTTCGTCGAGTTGTTATTTCGAGTTCACACAAACTAGTGTCAAATTCACAAAATTGGTTTCTTATTGTCAGTTGAGAAGTTGTAATTTCAAGTTTAAAAGTTCCTATTGCATAATTTAAATGTTCATCATAAGAGTACTTACCTTCACTATGTTAAGTCTCAGATTTGCAATTTAAAGGTATGCAAGTTGGGGTAGATGAGGAACAAATAGAAGACCATGCTGCTCCAACAAAGAGAGTTGAGGATGAAGAGCAAAATAAAACTCCCACCCAAAAAGGATCTTTAAGTTGTTACTTCGAGTTCATATTAACTAGTGTCAAAGTTCACATAACTGGTTTCTTATTTTGAGAAGTGAACTTGAAGGTATTCAAGCTGAAGTAGATATGGAACAAATAGATGAAGGTATGGAAGTTCAAGAAGATGAACAAAGACAATAAAGAGAAGACAATAACACTTCATCAAAGAGCATTGATGGACAAGAGCGAAATCAATCTCCCTCCAAAAAAGCTTCTTTAAGTTGTAATTTCGAGTTCATTTAAACTAGTAACAACTAAAGTTCATATAAATGGTTTCTTACTCTATGGAATACCATTTTATAGATCCAATTTTAGAAGATGACACACAAGAACAAATTGCTCTAGAGCAACATAGAGAACAATCTCAAACGGAACAAGGTTCATAATGTTATTACTTTTAGTTCACATTAGTTATTATTAAGTTTCAAACATTGTATAATTAATATCACATTTCATATATATTACAGTTCATGGTTTTTTGTTGTTAGGTTCATAACTAATTTATTATAGGTTCATATTAAAATACCCACAACATAAAGTTCATATTCTTATAATGTTAGGTTCCTAGAATTTTCATATAAACTCCCATGCAATTTAAATCATTGTATTTTATGAATGTGCCAGTCGTGACTCCAAAAGATTCAAAAAAAGGAAAGAAGTTATACCAATCTGTCAAACCCCACGCTTCAAATAGCTAGCGAAGAGAATGAGAACACTTTCAACTACTCTTACCAACACCTTAGAGATAGAAGAAAGTAAAAGCGATGAAGAAGGAAAAAATGAAAAGGAAATGAGTGGGAAAAAAACAGATCAAGAAGTTGTACAAAACGTCAAAGCCCACACCTCAAACAATCTGCAAGGAGAATGAGACCACTTTCAACCGCTCTTACTGATGCATTAGAGATAGAAGAAAGTGAAAGTGATGAAGAAGGACAAACTGAAACGACAAAAAGCGGGAAAAAAACAGATCAAGAATCAAAAGATGTAGATACTAAAGATACAATTAGTGAATACCAAGACTTGGATGGTGGAGATAATGATGACAGTGCAAATGACTTTGAGACCCAAATTAAGGTTTTAAAGACAGTGGTGAAAGCTATATCAAAAAGGAAGGTTGGTGAGAAAGCACCAAAAGAAAAAGGAAAGCAGGTTAGAACTGTCAAGGGCAAGAAATTCAGCAGGTGAATAAAACTGATGCCATACAAAAAAAAACAGAAAGTGCATGAAAAAAGAGGAGGAAAGGGAGATCAACTAGTGAGAAAGGGTAGATTGAGTGCCAAATAACCTTATTTGTTCACAAGAAACACTGGAAAGTCTTTTGTGGATACCGTGGAGAAGTTGACTAAAAGGAAGAAGGAAATATTTAGGAAATTGGGGTTTGGGCAATTGTTAAGGTTTAACATAGTTGATTTGCCTCACTACCTTGGCTATTGAGTATTGGACAACTTTGATGATGTCCATTGTAGACTAAAGCTGAAAAATGGGAAGGGTTTCTACATCACAGTAGAGCAAGTGCATAATGTTTTAGGGATCACAAAAGGCCCCATACTAGTTGTAAGAAAGACCAAAAAGGAAGCACCGAAAATTTGGCAAAGTTGGAGTGCATACTTTAATGGAATTTCTAAAGTAAGGGCTTCCCACATAGAAACCAAGATAAAAGAATGGAAAGATGATGAAGACGATGAAGTGTGGTTCAAGCACCACTTCATTCCCTACTTAGTGAGTTCACTCATTGAAAGCAACCAAACAGGGACAATTTTGAGGGATTTTATAGTAGAAAATGTTGAGGACATACCGCAAATGAATTGGTGTGATTTTGTCTTCAAAAATTTGATTGCAACAAAAAGAGACTAGAAAGGAAATAAGGAAGGGTTCTTCAAAGGGCCAATCCTCTTCCTAATTGTAAGTAAACTCTAATCATTGCTTATTTTATCATGTACTTATTTACCATCACTTTAATTTTCTTATACTAACCTCATACGATATGTTCAATTTATGTAGCTCTACTATGTGGATAGAGCTGAATAAGCATTTTAGGCAAGGAAAACCCAAGGTCCTTGCCTATCTTCTTAAACTAGGGTGAAGACCTTTTAACTTCCAGAAAGAATGAAGAAGCGGTGGATATTGGAAAATTTGGTTTGGGTCTTATACCTACGAAATTGCATGAACCAACAAATGGAGGAGAAGGACCCTCCCAAATGCATCAAGATGCCATGGAGAAGGGAAAGCGAAAATAAACACCAAAAGAAAAGAGAATACCTAAGACATTGCAAGTATACGACCCAAAAGAAAAGCTCGTGTATCAGTACACCAAAAATTAGGGCTGTTCATCGGTTCAGTAAAACCGAAAACCAAACCGAACCGAGGAGGAACGAACCGAATCCGAACCAATTGGATCGGTTTTCGGTTTATGTTTTATAGAATTTCGGTTTTCGGTTTGGGTCGGTTCGGTTCGATTTAACCGAATTAATTTTTAAAAAAAATATTAGAATGGGTATGGGCCATTACCCCCATTACCCAATAGCACATTACCCATATAACAGGCCCATACTAAAACTAAAGTGTGATCCTCATCCTCTCACCCTCTGATGAAATAATGAAACCCTAAACGCCTGTACACTTGCGCTGCCTCCCCTAACTTTTTCATACTTCTCATGTTCTCCATTTTTGAGATCTAAATCCAAACCGAACACATCTCTTTTAAGGACACACCTCTATAGATCTAAATTGCATCCTTTTATGATTTTTCTCTTTGGAACTCCTCCATAGATCTATATCCGCTCACCACACTTCTCTTCTGTAAATCTCTTATTCCCCTGTTCATCGCCCTCTCATCTCCTGGTTGCGATCGGCGGCCAACGCTCGTCGACTTCCTCGGCCGGCTCGGCATCATCAAAGATGACGGTGTTCCAAGTTGACGCCCCTCGCTGGCCTTAAGCCTTCTCTTCATCGAAAATTGCTCCACGCCTCCACCACGATCCACTACTCGAGTCATCAATCCCCTCGACACCAACAATCACGAGGCCCATGAGTTTATGCACCTGAGATCTTTGTGGTTAATTAGATCTAGATCGATGTATGTAATTGAGAATTGTAGTAATAGATTGCTTAATTTTTTTTTATAAAAATAATGGGTCTCAATTTCTCACACTTTGTCGGCAATGATGATGATGAATTGATGATGTGAATCAATTAATGTTATCTATTGAAATTGATTCCTTTTCCCTTGAATTGATGATGGTACTTTCGCTTTCTGTACCAAACCAAGGATGAAATATAGGGTTAAGTGAGTATTTTTTTCAAAGCCTATCTTCAGGATGTGATTTCGGTTTTTTCGGGTTCAAAACCAAACTAGAATCGAAAAACCGAACCAAACCCGAACCGAACCAAATATGTTCGGTTCGGTTTTCGGTTCACCAAAAATTCGAAATTCGGTTTTCGGTTCGGTTCGGTTTTTTCGGTTCGGTTCGGTTTTGAACCGATGAACAGCCCTACAAAAAATACATAAGTTCATGATATTGAATGCTCAGGTTCATGATTATTAAATGTTTGGTTAAAAAAATTAATTGTGCTTGTTAAATCAGGTTAGACTTATAGCTTAAAAATTCTGGTTCATGAGCACATAGAATTTTGAATAATGATATAGTTCTTTAGAATATAATGTTTGGTTCTAAATTAGTATACCTTTAATGAGTAGGTTCACGATTTTATATGATGTGGTTCATTAGAATATATAGTTTGGTTCATGAGCATCTTAATGCAATGTACATTCTGTTTGAACATTCATGGATTATGATGAAGGATTGTGTTCAATTGTTTTTTGAGAGGAAGATGAGATTAGCTTATGCAATAATGGATCTGGTTGATGTTGTTGGAATGATCCCAATACAATTCAAGGTTGATCAAACACTTCAAACGATATTGAATAACACAATAGCGTGGATGAGAACATCCAACAATGAAAGCCCACCCACAAATGATTTTAAGTAACTGTGGGAGAATTCTCAACACTCGTTATGGTCGGACTTGAAGTTGTTGAACATCTTATAAGAAGTTGATCATGCATTTGAGAAGCTTGAGAAAGCTAAGAAGATTGTTGGCTTTAATTGCAACAATGAAGTGGGAGAAAATGAAACAGTTGGAGACAACAATGAAGAGGGAGATGAAGCTGGAAAGGCATCAGAGACAATTAGCTTTGATCAAGCAAATAGGGCTTGAAAAGAGCAAACGAAAGTTAGGTTTAATCTCGCACCACCATCATTTAGGCCGTTGACGCAAGAAATCATCCTAGAGGTTGTTGACTTACAAGCAAACAATGAAGCCAATCATGAAGCTGGAAAACAAAATGAAGAATTTCTTATTGAGCCCCAAAGGGATGAACCAGATGAACCTACAGAGGAGACAAAAAGAAGGTTACTGAAACGAAGAAGGTTAGTTTTTGTTTGTAAGCTCATACAACTTGTCATCTCAGTTCATGTTCTACATTGTTGACGTTCATAATAATTGTCTTTTCAGTTCTTAATACATGTTTTTAAACCTCAATAGTAGAAGGGAATGAAGGTGGCAAAAAGGGTAGAGCCATCGAAGAACAAATCTGGAAAAGAAGAGCATGGGAAAAGAATCACCAAACCCGGTGACACCACGAGAAGTCCCTTTTACTTAAGAACAATCAACATCAGTGAAAAGCAGAATGAAGAGCAAAAAATAGTTTTGAAATATGTAATGGAAAGACTTAAGGATCCAAAGTAAGAACTGAATATCTAAAGTAAAATTCTGAGTATGGTATAGATTTGGTATTTGTACTTGTAACACCCCCCCCCCCTTATTGTACTTGAGGTATTACCGCCAGTAACCCTAATTAGTCCTATCAAGGTTACCCAAGGCTTTAAAACTTATAATCACAACAAGTATTACAACACTTTATTACAAACCGTAGTATGACTTCCTTCCATACACAAAAGCATAACAACAACTTGGACAAAAGTAAAATATTTAACAACAGACTTGTTCTTCTTCAAGCAACCACTTTCAAAACCTTTTTACTTTCTAAACTCCTTGGCTAGCCTTCTCTTCGCTGATTAACTTCTTTAGTAGCTGATGCGTCGTATACAGACGGTGGGCAGCAGCCGGCCATGCAATTGAATAAGGTGGTCGGGTTAGTCTAATGAAAGACTAAGAAAGTGGAGAAAATGACTTGTTCCTATGGTAGTGACTAAACATATTGGCATCGAAATCCGAATGACAACCGGTCGATGATCCAACAATTAGCAGTCCCATAGAGGATAAGAAATGAGGCATGCATAATCAAAAGATAGGACACCACAACTTGCGGTTCCATTATGAAACATGAACAATTGTTGGGAACTTATATTAATCACACAATATTTTCTTTAAAAGCCTCCCTCGACTAATCAGATTGACTTAATCAAAGTTTGATTAAGAATCATTCATAACCGGGGCAAGAATGGCTTTCCGACTGGATTAACCATTCAGGTACATTAATGTGCCTAACGCACTTATCTTATATTATTTTCAATCTTTTCACAAACAAGTTGGTGGCTTTTAATCGGCTCGAACTACTACCGAGATATTTTGGTACTGTAGAGATCTTCGGCGTATTTCATCCATGGTCGACTACATTGTACCAAGATCGCAGGATTTAAGCTATCCTTGATCTTTCATTTGCATATGGTGATGTAGAGATCAGAGAGGCCTATTACCCTGTCGTCTACACTGCACCGTGCCAATTGCACTTAGCTAGAGTGCGCATCACCCCTCTCACACGAAGAGCAGGGGAAAGAGTCATGACCCACCATTAGGATTAGGCCCCTCCTAATGAAATTCTCTTTTAAAGAGAGGATATGGAACCACGTTCCCCTCCCTGAAGCTATCTTAATAAACAACAAAGTCTCAGCAAGAGACAGCATAAAAGGTCGCACATAACGGACCTAAATCCAGTTCTAGCGCAAACTGAATAAACAACATAGTCATTATTTCTAACAATATAACAACCTACCATATTTTATCAAGCATACAAGTTGTTCCCAACACAAAAATATTAAATGGGATTCAATTCCTCATTTAATAACATTAATGCAAGAGAGAACCGTCCACTTGCCTTATAAGACGTGCTCTCAGCGATTCCAACAGAATCCTTTGTCACCCTTCTGCCAATTTTAACAATAGATTTCTCAATAATGGGCTCATGGATACACTTCTTAGTTGTATAATCCAATTCTACAACTTCCTAATCGATAAACGATTTGATTTCCGAATATCAATATATATATATAAATCCTTAGTTATCATGCTTCAAGGAGCCATCTTGGCGGAATTATAACTAATTATCCGCTTCACTTTTGAAACAATTTTCTAAATAAAAATTGTTCATTAGTAACAGTTCTTCAAGATTACCAAATCTCAGATCAAACGGATTAACAACGAATCCCGAGTAATTATCCGAAGTCCTTTACCTGACAATCGATGTCTAAACTTGTCTTCGCTATAAGTAACGATCCAAACGTCCGTTTCTCGGGCGGTTTGAACCTGTGGAACCATATCAACATCAAGATTATAAAAACCATAAATTTAATTAGCAGAGCGGAACCGAAAGGTCCTTACGGTGGCTTTGTAACCACCCCGCTAATTAATTTTGAGCGTTAATACCTTCACTCGAACTTCTAGCTTGTTCGGCTCGATGGCGGATAGACCCATGGGCCCGAGGGTAGCGGTGTGATGTCCAGTGGCAACCCCTGGCGGTGGGTGGTGGCCGGCGAGCTACAGTTCGCCGGCGGCGAGGCAGCGAGGCAGAGAAGGAAGCCGAAGGTGAAGTGATGCTCCTTCTCTCGAGTCCATTCCGCCTTGTTTTCTTCTCCCTGGTTTCGGCTTCCAACTGCTGGCTTCACACAACAAAGAGGAGGTGGAGATGAGGGGGAAGCTAAGGTGGTTGGCTAGGAGGAGGTGGCAAGGAAAATCGTCGGCGGTGAAGACCGAATTCAACGCCCGAGCTTGTCGTTCCGTCCGTACTCTCTCTCGGCCTTTGTTTTGGAAGAAGGAAGAAGATAAAGTTTGAAAAGTCAAATAAATATTGAAGTCAAATGCAATTTTCCGTCCCGGAACGGGGCTCGCGTTAAAGCGGTAAAATTATGTACCTCGGGTGGAAAAACTCACTAAACAAAAAACGTCTCGTAAATTATGTAGACCAATAAAACCAATTTTCCATGATTTTATCTTGCTACCTTCAATTTTTAAGGATTCTGTTTCGTATTTTACATTCCTTCCGGTACATAATTAAAAAGACGGCTTATCCAATAAATATTCTTTTTCCACTGAAAAATCCTAGAATTTACACCGATCCAAAATCATTTCTTTGTGATTTTAGGATATCACCAAGAATTTTCTAGGATTTAATCTCCAACAAAAATATTGGATTAAGCGTTAAAACGGACAAAAAGGTTAAAAAGGATATCCGAGAAAAATTCAAAAATATTCTTAAAAACCGCAGCTATTACAGTACTTCAAACAATTATTGATGGTTCTTGTTATAATAGTGAACAAGAGAAGATGTTCAAGTACAAAGGACTTGAGCTTCTTAGAGTCAACCTCTCATCTGTGGATTTTTATCCAGATCCTACAGTCATTGATGCATGGGCAAAGAACCTGAATTCACTAGAAAGAATAAAATGCAAAACAAAGCCCAAACGACTATTTGGTAATGTACTTAACAAGGTATGTGTCTAAACGTAAATTACTATTCAATAGCCATAAAAAGAAAATCTTTAACGTGCTTTTCTTTGCAATCTTATGGGGAAATGAGATAAACAAGGGTGATTTTCCGTAGGCCTAAAAGAAGTTGTTGAAGTGGTACCAATGCGGAAAGCAAGTGACATTGATATTGTAAATTAAGCTATAACCCTCCAAAAATTTGACACTTAAATACACTTCAGTACAATAAAGAAAAAGTAACAATATATGATTTTTTTAGATTGTGATCCCAGTCAAAGCACTTGATGACCACTACTATGTTGTGAGCTACTAGAACAAAAGAGGTGTTTTATCCCCCTTCTTTTATCCCGGTTACGTGTTAAAGCGCCCTAAAAAGAATATTTTGACTCTTTTATCACGGTTCCTCAAATATCAGTGATAAAAAAAAGTATCGGGTTTTTTAAACCTTATATATCACGGTTATAAGAGAACCGGTATGAAAAAATAAAGTATCAAGTGTTTTTTATTCCCGATCTAATTCGTTTCATTATCATCGTCTCCTTCCATTTTTATCACAACCGCTTCTCTTTCTTTCCACAAGGGAGAGGCTAGGGCTTTTCAAGCTCTCAACGATGGCTTCAATGGCTTCCTTTCTCTCCAAATCCCCAAACCCCTCCATATCCCACCATCGACAAAGTCTCGGACTTGCTAATTTCTCATCGATCGACAGCCTATCGCTCCCTATTCAAACTCATCCCAAAAAAACCCGAATCTAAAAACCGCGGATCTTGTCGGAGCTAATTGAACTTGACGGCGGAAAGCTGTTCGATCTTCTCATGGATGGGTCGCTTAGGAGGGCGAAGAAGAGGGAAAACCCTCTCCCTTCCTAGGGTTAGTTAAGCTTTCACAGATCGATCTCTAGTGGATCCATATTCTCAGCTAAGGGTGGGAATCCCCTCAGGATTCATGAGAGAAAATGAGTTCCTCCAAACGCTTCATTTCAACTCGCTCCTATTTGGCGACGGATCCATCATCAATACGTCGGTGCCGATTATGATCGTTGTTGATGATTCCGACAAGGCACGAATTGGCGAGTCCAAGAGTGTCGCACTCTTTGATTTGGCTGGCGAGAACCCCATAGCAATTTTGAGTGAGTGAGCTCCCTCTTCGATTATATCCATTTTCGAGTTGTTGTGATATATTAAATTTATCTGCTTTAGTGACTTATTTGTGAGGTAATGTAATTTATTGGAATGCATCTGAATTCGGGGTTGCCTCCAGCATGATGTGGTAATATGGGTTAATCATTAACTTTTTAGGTTCATACCTACTTTTGTTTGATTAGGTTGAATAATTTTGCAAAAATTCGCATTGTAGGTATAAATATGCTTTGTGATCATTTGAATGATTTAATGATTGATAAATTTTGAATTTATTTTTAAACATAGCCCTTTAAATTGCCATGGATCTATAATCTGAGAGCTTTGGACCTATTCTGCCTAATATATTGTTTGATTCTGAATGGAAAAAATCTAGGTTAGACGGAATAATTTACAGTGGATGATATGCGTGAAAAATTCTAGTTTGGGCGAAGAAGCATAACTTAGCACCAGTGCTACTAGATCTCTATCACAATTCTGTGGCATCCAAGAAATATGTGGGCAATCAGAAGTGTCAAATAGTGAGGCTAATATCCAGTTTCTTGCTGAGAAAGATAAATTACAGAAGTTACTTAGAAGGAAGGAATTCAAGATTGTCATTGTAATCTTCTTTTTCTACATCCTATCATGACCGTGTCTGATTCTAAAGTTCTGTCTTTCAACATTTTAGTTTATTAAAAATGCTTGAAATTTAATTTGCAGCTTAAAACGAAAATTGGACGAACAACAAAAGAGCTATCAAAGTTGAATGGTGCATGGAAGCTTTCTGAAGAGGAGCTTGATCAAGAGTTAATGACAGTTGAAGAGAGAGAATGCTTAAAGAAGATTGGTTTAAAGAAGGTTAGGGTGCGTTTGGATTATCCAAGATAATGCATTATATGGCATTAAATCTTAATTACAAAGCAGTATCTTGGATATCCAAATGCATCCTTAGTTAAGTTAATTCTTTTCCACTCTTAGGACTTCTAACAAAGATTTCGGTCCTTCTAATGTCTTTTCACAAGAAGGCGGGGCATTTTTTATGGTGTTATAGAAGGAATGCATCAACATTGGAAGCACAGGGGGTAATCAGTAAGCAGAGGAGTTATTCACATGTCATTTTAACAACTACAATGCTTTAACTCGAAAGTGGTGGCAAATTAGTGTTAGTTGATAAGCAAAGGGAAAGGTTATTCCATAATTATCTACAGGGGTAAAAATTATAGAAGGCCTATTAGACTCGACAACAACCTTCTTGATAAGAAAAAAGCATTGCAGAGATCTCTTGACATGCAGAAACTTGGAGTAAGTAGAAACATTATAATTTCAACTTAGGTCAATCTACTGTGCATTCTGGATTGTCTTGGGAGCTAAGTTTGATTTGCTTTTTTTTTTCTTGCATCAGTCACTCAGATTTTTCGCTTATCAGAGGGAGCAGGAAATCTCAGAACTGAAGCTCAGACTGGTAATCCTTTTAAAGTATAATTTCAGTTGTACTGTAGTTTCACCAATTTGCATGTTACTTGTACCGTATAGGACACCTGTTACAGGACGATCTAGAGAGAAGACGAGGATCACGATTGAAAGGAATCTGAAAAATCAAACAATCATGGATTGCCATGCAGAACTGGCGGTAATTGCGGAGTTGTTGTTTTCTTGAGGAATCAATAGACTAGTAATTGTTACCTCCACTACTCACCAAAAAACACAGGTACTGACTTGTAAATGTGCATGGAATAGTTTGCTCTGATTATGATATAAGCATGTATATATAATACTGATACAAGGATGAGATAACCTTTTTGAATTTCATTTTAATTCCCAGATAGTAGGTAGGAAATTGGAAGTAAATGAGGCTTGTTAACTTGACAAATTCTGATTGTTTGCTATCCTGCAGCAGACTGCTCTAATTGCACCCATAAATGTGTCTGGCACTTTTGTTGGTGGAACATAGTAAGATTTGTTTATTTCTCCATGATTTGTACTCATGGTCATTCATCTATCTTGTGATGCTATCTTTTTTTTCTTATGCTTGTTTTCAAATATGCTAGAAAGTGGCTACTAATGGTCTTCAAAGTCAGAGAGACATGGTTTTGCTTAAACAAAAAAATCTTGTTGTGTCGTAACAAGAAAGACAAGTCTTCTGATTTGGATCTACCTCCTAGAATTGTGAGTTTTCACCTTGAATCTTGTGTGCCTTACGTGGTCAAGTTTTTTTGTTACTTACCTCATCATGTTTATGGTTTGACTTGCTTCCTAATTATGTGCATGTGTACATGAGTGATCTTGTTTGTGGTTTGCTTTACGTGTGATCTTGTTTGTCTTTTGCTTAGCAGGTTTCTCTCAAACAGAATACATTGAATGTAAAAGAAGAATATTATTATGCATCATATACAATGAAAGCCAAGCAATAACTCAACGTACCTGTATGCTCTTCAATGATTATCTTAAGTTACTGCTATTATTTGGTTGGAAAGGAAAATTGTGGATTAATCCATGTATCATCACTTATTGATTTATTTGAAAGCATATTGCTTTTAGGTACTAGATGAAGGTTTTTCTATAGATGTATACATAAGCAATATTTAATTTATCGTTCTAATGTTTTGTAACTTTGTTTCTTCAACTGAAGGAATTGGAGGATAATATAAATTTATTCTTTTTATTTACGTTTGTAGCATATGTTGCCTTCTTAACCTTGGCTCAGGTGAAGGAGAAATGAAAAAAAAAAATCTTGACAAGTATCAAATACATACAGTACTACTAATTAAACTCTAAGCAATAGAGAACCGTGCCGAATATGTTTTTTTTTTAAATGAAGAGTTTTTTTATCCCCGCTCTGTATAGAACCGTGATAAGAACTTGAACAAATATCACGGTTATAACCGTGATATAAAACCAAAGTACAACGCACAATGTTATCAATTATCACGGTTCCGTAACCTTATTTTTTTATCCCGAAACATTTTATCACGGTTCAAAACCGGGATAAAATGTGACACGGAAGCGGGATAAAATGTGTTCTTTGTACTAGTAGCTTCAATGTGAAGAACCCGACGGTTGAAATATTGGATAGTGTGAGGAGTAAAGACACGATCCAAACATGCTATGGAGAAACTCCAAACAAATTGGTAAGTTAAGAGGCTTATATATTAAATCAGAAGTTCATAATTAATGGTATAATTCTTGATAGATAAATACTATAATGGTTCTTTGTGATTCAACTTATTTCCAGAGGGCAATGGTGGTAAACTATCAAGGAATCAACTTTCTAAATGTAAGGAAGAACAAAATCAAGGAAGGAGTCAAGGACATAACATCGATTCATATCCCATGGGCGAACTCTGGTGAAAATGCAAATTCGGGAATTTTGGCCATGGACATATGGAGACATATATGGGTTTAACAATTGGAGAATGGGAAACTTAGCTCACCGAGAAAACTACACAAAGGGACATTGATAATCTAAGGGGGAAGTACATCCATGCAATCCTCACCATAGATATTAATGAATTGAAAATGGCAGCAATGGAAGAAGTGAAAAAATTCAAGATCAAGATTGAAAAACAGAAGAAGTAATATGTAATGAGATGATTTGGTAGGATTGGACACCTAGTCTATTACTAGGTAGTGATACTTTTGTTTTGGGTATGGACAACGGTTTATGGCTAAGTGTTTACTGAAAATACAGTAGGATTTTGGGTAATTGACAACTAATCGAAAGTATTAGAATGTTTGATGATTCTGGTTCCACTTGAATGTGTAGGTTCATGAATATTAACCATATGGCTCATTGTGTTCAACGTGTAGGTTAAGTTTGAATGCTAGTTTTATGGAGTTATGTTTTGCTTTCAAGTATTAAAATTGGAAAATGTGAAATTTGTTTTGCTTTCAGGTATTTCACAAGTTCATTATGTCAAACATGTAGGTTGATGCATATCGAACAAACGGTTCATTTTACATTAAAATGTATAAAATCAATTAATGCATATGAAAACAAAGTTCAAGTACAAATATAACCACAAAAAAAATCTCAAACAAATAAGAAGTGCTAAAAGACAAATAGCCGAATGAATAATAAAAACATTCAATCTTGGAACACACAAAGCAATTTACTTTCCACCACAAGTGCGAATATTATGACCATTTGTTTCCCCACATTTTCCACAACGCCTTTTTTCGGAGGTACTTGATGACATTGATTTTTTCTCTTCCACCAATTATACGCTTTCCAACCCTAATTCTTTGCTTGTTCAGGTTTTTGGATATGTACCTCACTCGGAACACAAATTTCAGCTAGCGACTCCACGCTTCTAGCATTCACTAATTTCCCACTTTAGGAAGAACCACAACCAGACAAGAGTAATTCTTTTTGCTTCCTAATGACACGGGAAAACTCATGCAAGTATTGAGGATGGTCTTCAAAAATTCCCAAGCAACTATAAAAATCTAAAATCATTAAACTTATTAAGCCTTGTCTCTCCTCAATAGCGACACATTGATCAACAATGGTACCTTCAATGGTAACAACCGGTCTAATTGTTGTAGCCTTTGTCCAACATGGAAGGATGAACTTTTCAGGAATCCTTTCCATGCCGAGATTCTTAAAAACCACAAACATGTTAAGACAAGGTAGCTCGATCCTTTGAAACATTATGCACCCACAAATAACATCATTGTTTAACAAATTGTGAACAACTTGCACTTCATCCAGCCCATCCTCCTTTATACCATAAATTTTGCTTCCACTATGTGCAATCAATGTGTCGATACAACAAGAATAGCATGCAGAAAAGATCTCTTTTTGAACCTCATGAAAAACAGAAAGTGTGTAAACTTTAGCTGCTTGACACTCCAACTTTAAAGATGTTTTCTAATCTGGAACCATATGGGAAAATTTTTTGATTCAATTGATTGGGTGTGTCTTTGAGGATCCAAGACAGTCTCAAAATACATCACCAACTCACAAAGCCTAAAATATTTGTTCATAAAATGGCCAAAAAACTTATTTTCAGCCTCCGAATAGAGGTAGTCTTTGACTAATCAACCAAACATTTCATCCCTAAAATAAGCTAGAATCCAAAAAGTTCGAAGGGCAAACATATGATCAAACGATCGCCTATTTTTAGATGAAAGACGGCTAACCAATTTCATCCATCTAGACTCAAATTCAGCCGGTTCAATTTGTTGACTCGACACTACACTATTGATCTTGATCCTAAACTCATCAACATCATGTTCTTCGGTCTTTATCTTCCCACTAACCTTCATCATAATATGCAACATGCAAAGCCAATGACCAGTTTGAGGAAAAACCTTCTCAATAGCAACTTTCATGGTAGGATCTTGGTTTGTAACTAGGATACTTGCATCATGTGACATAGCTCGCTTAAAATACTCAAACAAACAAATATAAGACTCTATGTCTTCCTTAAATAATAAACCAGCTCCAAATGTAACACATTTTTTGTGATGATCAATGCTAGTAAAAGGTGCAAAAACCATAAAATACATGTGACATGATAATGCATACATATGAGAATAGTTCATGAGGTTCAATATAGAGGTTTAATAGATTACAAGAAACAATTCATAAATTAATGACATACATGTTGGTCCTATATGTCGCATCAAAAGATACAACTTCTCCAAAATATGAGAAGTTCTTGCATGAAATATGATCACCCTAAAAGAGTTTTGTTTACCGGTCAGAAGAGTCAACATCATAAACAAAGTAAAATGCATCACACAACTTTCTTAAAAAAATCTATCAATCACCATTTGAACATCAGACCCATTAATGGAAGCCATCAAATCATGTTTGTGGTTCTTAAATTAAACTATGTACAATATTTGAAATAATAAAGTTCCATGCCTATGTTGCGATTGAACCATATTCGTGGTGTTCCACCCCACAAAACTCCTTCCCCTCCTTCCTCACCCATACACACGCCTATCCCTCAAGCTCCTGCCTCGAGGACCACTACTCCCTAGGTTCCCGTATCCACCTCTCTTCCCCCTTCTACACAAATTTCCTCTCCTCTCCCCTCTTCCACAACATCCCCAACTACCACAAAACTTCCTTCTCCCTCTCCCTCCAAAACTGTCGTCGTCCTCACTTCGGACGACGATGACCTTCCTCTCTCCGTTGTCATCGGGAAAATGACCAAGGACCCTCCTCCTCTCATCATGGGCACTGTAGATGAAGAGGCCCAACTCAAGGCTCTAGAGGATGAGCTAAACCGGGTCCCAACTGAAGCCACAACTGACAAAGGGACCAAGTCCCCAGAAAAAGTGGCTCTTGAAGAGCCCGTGAAACAAAGGAACCCAACACCGGCTGTTGGTGCTGGGACGAGTTTAAGTCATCCTGAAGATGACGCGGAGGGCTTCAACTCAAGCTCCTCCGAGGAAGAAGGGACCTCCAGTGAAGAGGTCGAAGAAGAAGAAGAAGAGGTTCCAGCTGAAAAGGAGCCCGCTAAGATCACAACACCTGGACACCAACTGGTGGTGTCCGAGGGTTCCCATCAAACAAGGGAACGAGTACTGATGATCGAAGCGGCTGAGCCCCCTCAGCAAAAAGGACCAAGAACGGTCTCTAGGGGGAATTCTTCAAAGAACACCACCAGAAGAGGGAAGGGAGCTACTACAAAGAGGTTCCCTGTGGACGAACGTCGCAAGCTTCTCCCCCCTCTAATAATTTTTGAAGAGATGCTCATCGAGAATGGACTCGGGGAACTGTGGGACCTGATCAAGGCCCAAGGCTAGGAACACCTCTGCAAGGAACCAGTGAGTGTAGATACCTCACAAGTGCGTCGGTTCTACAACAACTTTGTAGTCCTCAAAGATGGCACTCAGGGAACTCTCTCCCTCGAAGGCGACGAGTTCATATTCACAACGTCTACCATCCGCCTTCAACTTCAGGTCCCTGTTCAACAAGCTCTAGGGTGATTGCAACAGCGCAGTGGTCTACGACACCATTTTCGAGGGCCGAGTTCCCATCATCTGTCCTTGATCGCCAAGCTGGCCTATCAATTCATCATCAATATGGTGATCCCTCGCCAGGAAAAGCGCCTTGTCGTCAATATCCCCGATGCTATACTCCTCTACCACTTCCTCCTCAAGAAGCCCATCAACCTTCCAAGAATCATTCTTGGGCACATGGAGAAGTGCATGGCGTCCAAGTCCCATACTCTTCCCTACTCCGGGCTTATCAAGAAGCTTCTACTCAAGGAGGGTCTCTACGACGTCTCCAAAGAAGAAATTACGATTGAAAGGGAATTGGACATCTCGGTGGTCCAGAAAATGCGGCACTCTGAGCTTGTAGAGGAATCGGCTTAACTGGAATGTGGTGAAGAAGGGAACTCTCAAGTGTTGCTTCACATTGCCAACACTCTTGACAAGATAGCACGGGACCAAGAACAGATTGCTAAAGGCCAAGATAAGCTCGTAAAGGTCTTGACCCGAATGTGTGATGCCCTGTTCCCACCAAGCCCATTGATTAAAGAATGATCCAACGGTCTGAGGATTTGACAGTTTGAGGATCAGACTGTCACGAATGATCCAACGGTCCGATTGATTCAAGAAGTTGACCTAGTTCAAACCAAAGTCACATGTGAAGAAAGTACAACTTGGGCATCAAGCAAAGGGCATTTTGGACACAAATGAAAGACGCGATTGCCCAAGCACACTTGGTCTATAAAGCCAAATGAATAGTACTCGGATTGAGTACTTCTCCCAAAACTCAAAAATACCCATAACAGAGAAAAGAGAAAGAACAAGAAGAGAAGTCCCCGACGGCGAGTGTGTGATCTCGACGACGGTGAAGACGAAGTTCCCAGGGGCAAGGAAACTGAGAAGTCGGTGTAAGGTTTGAGTTACTTGTATTTTGTTGTTGTGAGGTTAGGAACTCAGTTTAGAGGATTCACTAGTGTTGCTAGAGTTAGGTAGAACTCGTAGGAACAAAGAAGTGTGAATCCGGCTGTTGTAACTAAGGAACAAAGCAATCAATATAAGTAAGTCATTCAAAATCCTCCAAGCGGAGGTAGAGGTTTACCCACACAACTAGTTGGTTGTAGTGGGGTTCCTCTATAAGGGAACTGCGTTCTTTACTGCTTTTAATACTTGCGTTTACTTTACTTCCGCTGCCTTGGGAACAGCTTAACAGCCAGTTCCCAAGCTCTTTGCTTACGGTTTACGATCCAACAATTGGTATCAAAGTAGGTTTGCTCTAGATTTGTGTTAGCATCGCAGGTATCAAATGGCTCAGGAACTTACTCAGGTAGGGAACAACACTAGTAAGCCGCCGAGGCTTATTACAGGAAGATTCGAAAGTTGTCAACGCGACATGAAGGATTGGATGCGTGGCCAGGACTACCAAGCCTGGTGTGTTATCGAGAGAGGGAACTTCGAAATTGATCCAGCTATAGTCAACGACCTCACCAAATGGGGACCCAATGAATACAAGTGTATGGAGGCCAACTACAAGGCCAAACAGTACCTGAAGAGATCTATGTGCGTACAAGACTGTGACAGGGTAGCAAATCTTGACACATCTAAGGAAATGTGGGAAGCCATCCAACAAATGCACGTTGGGAACTCAGATCTCCGAGAAGATCTTCAGATGAATGCAAGAAGGGAGTTCTTCAACTACCAAATGGAGATGGGAGAGTCTGTCGATAGCTATCAGTCCCGATTTGAAGGACTTTGCACCAAAATGGAAGGCTTGGGATCACCAAAGAAGAAATCACCCATAAAATGAAGGTCCAACAGCTCTTCAACGGATTGACTTGAGAATGGGCAAACGAGAGAACAATGTTCAAGGAGAATCCGGAAAATAGAACTCTCATGCTCCATCAAGTGTTTGGAAAGCTAGTGGGACACGAGAAGAGAAAGATCGATGATAAGGAACAGACGCGAGCACATCGAGGGATTGCACTCAAAATTGAGAAGATGCTCAAATCAACTCAAGAACAATACGAAGACTCCGAAGAAGAAGAGGATGAGGAGCTAGTTCTCGTAACAAAGGCTCTTCGGAACTTCTACAAAGGGAAGCTCAAAAAGAACAGTGGGAACTGGGGAAAAGGACAGAGTTCCCAAAGAAAACCCGCAGAGAAGGACCTCTCGGACGTCACATGTTACAAGTGCAACAAGAAAGGACACTTCGCTAAGGAATGCCCACACGGAACGGACGACCGGAAGCAAGGGAAAAAGGCCTACATCGCTACCTGGAGCGATGATGAGGACGAAGATCCCGAGTCATGGGCACTCCCAGACATGTGTGGAATGGCCATAGGAGAAACCAATGGGGAACAACCCAGTGAGGTAACCACTAAAACTGTTCTTGCTTCTTTGAATAACTATGAAAAACCTTAGTTGTTGAAAGTTCTTTCAAGTCTTGTCAAAGATAATATAAAACTGCAAAACAAGTTGGAAAAACAGGAACACATAAATGCTCAATTAGTTGGTCTTGAACCCTGTCCCAACTGCATATCCCTTCTCGAAAAACTAAAGTCCCATGTGTCTCACATCGTAGATCTAGAAAATGAAATCAAAACTCTAGAGAGAGATGAGAACACCCTCTTCCAAAACCTGAGTAAGAATCCCGAACATCTTGAAGCCTCTAGTTCCCAAATCAAGTTTGTCTCATCCAAACACGACATAGGATACAAAACTGAGAGCCCAAAGAACGGGAAGTCACCCCTGAGTGAACATGAAATCCATGAGTGTAGGGCCTTAGAACTCCAATGTGAGAAACAGAAAAATGCTCATCTCGAGGAGAAAATCAGGGTCCTAGAGAGTGGGAAAGGTGGTGAGAAAGATTATTACACTGGGAACACTGGACATAGACTTTATGTCCAAATTGCTAAGGGAAATGGGTCACGGGTGTACAATAAGGAAACCATGGATAGGAACAGAATCCAGAGACCACACCCAAAATACTACCTGGGAGAATACTATAAGACATGCTGGAACTGTGGTGCTCATGGGCACTACAAGGAAGCATGTCCCAAGAAGAGAGCCCAAACCCTCAGAAACCGTGAGTTCCTGAACAAACAAAAACATCATGCTAATCACCAAAGGAACTCCAACTCTCAAATCACTCATGACATCAACATCGCTGACTATGTTTTAAATGAGAATATCTTCCCTTGCAAGGGACCTGGCAAGAGTCATCTTGCCTGGGTCTCCAAACACTAAACTTTCCTTGTAGGTGGCAGTGAGAGGGAACAATGCATGGTTCATAGATAGTGGATGCTCGAACCATATGACCGGAAACAAAGATATCCTCATCTCACTCCACACTCATGCCGAAGGAGGCCACGTCTCATTTGGCAATAAAAACAAGGGAGAAGTCATTGGAAAAGGAGAAGTGTTGCTAAATAGATCAATCAAAGTCAGCAATGTCAATCTGGTGAAAGATCTGGGATAAATCTCTTAAGTGTTGCCCAGATGTGTGATCAAGGGAACAACGTTGTCACCTTCGACTCAGAAGAATGCCTAGTTATCAACAAAAAGACCAACAAAGTGATTCTGAGAGGAAGAAGGCACAACAACGTTTATGTAGTAGATATAAAATTTGAACTACCAATGAAGCTGTGTCTTGCGAGTTCCCACGATGACACGGAACTCTGGCACCGAAGACTGGGACATGCAGGTGTCAATCAAATCCTAAAGCTCTATCTACAGGATCTGGTCATTGGTCTTCCACGAATCAATCTCGAAGGAGTCCAAATGTGTGAAGCATGCATTCGAGGGAAACAGACTAGGAACTCCTTCAAACCAAAAAAGGTGGTGAGCACAACCAGGCCTTTAGAGCTAATTCATATGGATCTTTGTGGTCCCATGCGAACAACCATCTATGGTGGAAAAAGGTACATGTACGTCTTAATTGATGACTTTTCTAGATTCACCTGGGTTATTTTCTTGAAGGCAAAATCACAAGCTTTTGAACAGTTCGAGCCCTTCATCAAAAGAACAGAAGTAAGCATGGGGCTAAAGCTGAAAGCCATCAGGTCTGACCATGGAACTGAGTTTCAAAACTCAGAGTTCCTTAACTTTTGTGACAAACATGGGATCTCTCACAACTTCTCAACCCCTCGCACTCCTCAGCAAAACGGAGTGGTCGAGAGAAAGAATAGGACCTTGGAGGACATGACCAGGACCATGATGCTTGAAAGCGGAGTTCCTGAGTATTTTTGGGCTGAAGCCATCGCCACAACTATGTACATCCTGAACCGAGCCATGACAAGGTCTATGATCAAGAAGACATCCTACGAGCTCATCAAAGGGAGAAAACCAAACATCTCCCACCTAAGGACCTTTGGATGCACCTGCTTTGTCCACAACAATGGCAAAGACAACCTTGGAAAATTTGATCCTAGAAGCGATGAAGGGATCTTCCTGGGATACTCATCACAAAGCAAGGCTTACAGGGTCTATAACAAGAGGACCAAGAACATAGAAGAAAGCATCCATGTCGTCTTCAACGAGAAATCTGTAAAGATGGGAACAGAGACCCAAGGGAAGGGAACTCTGTTCAAACTGGTCAGACAAGAAGACGATGATGATGACGATGATGAGCCAAGGAAGAGAGATGAAGACTATCCAAATGCAAGTAACATTCAACAACCAGGGAACAACGAAGGAGATCCAACTTTCACTGATCAAATCTCCCTCGAAGTTCCCTCCTCAGAAGAAGTACAAGACACCTCCAACTCTCTTGTTCCCCAAGACAATACCCTGCCAGAATCAAGTGTTCAGGGGGAAGAAAGAGGGATCTTGCCAGGAATTTCTGAAGAAACACTCAATGAAGAAGCTGAAGACGAGTGTTCCCATGAAAAGGAAGCCTCTACTGAAGATGACACAAGTTCAAGGGAACCCACTCATACAAGAAACTTTCAACAAAGGAAGGACCACCCCATTGAGAACATCATCTCCCCTTATGATAAAGGTGTACAAACTCGTTCCTCTCTCAATAATTTTTGTGCTTTTAACGCGTCTGTTTGAATGGTGGAACCCAAAAATATCAAAGAAGCCTTGAAGGACCTAGATTGGATCCAAGCTATGCGAGAGGAGCTCCACCAATTCGAGAGGAACAAATTTTGGAAGCTAGTTCTTAGGCCCAAGAACAAGAACATCATAGGAACTCGATGGATTTTTAGAAACAAGCTCGATGATACTGGGGCTGTAGCAAGGAACAAGGCTAGACTGGTGGCACAAGGCTACAAGCAAGAGGAAGGAATCGATTACGAAGAGACTTTCGCACCAGTCGCCAAGATCGAGGCCATCCGACTCTTAATTGCCTATGCTGCTCACAAGGGATTCAAACTCTTTCAAATGGATGTGAAAACAGCCTTCCTCAACGGACATCTCAAGGAAGAAGTGTATGTGGCCCAACCCCCAGGATTCGAAGATGAGAAGCTACCCAACCATGTCTATTTCCTGGAGAGGGCCCTCTACGGACTCAAACAAGCTCCCCGAGCTTGGTATGACAGGTTTGCCCAATTCCTCTTGTGCCATGGATACCTTTGAGGTTCCATAGACAAGACTTTGTTTTTAAAGAAACAGTCTAAAGACATTTTGATTGTGCAAGTATATGTTGATGACATTGTTTTTAGAGCAATTAACGAAACTCTTATAGAGAAATTTAAGGACCTCATGAGCAGTGAGTTTGAGATGAGCCTCATTGGGGAATTCACATTCTTCGTGGGACTTCAAATATCTCAAACCAAGGAGGGAACAAAGATTCATCAACAGAAATACATCAAGGAAATGCTCATAAAGTATGGGATGGAACACTCCAAGCCTATTGACACTCCCATCTCACCAAATTAAAGGCTCAATGCGGATGAAACAGGTATAAGTGTGGACCAAAGGAACTATCGAGGTATGATTGGGTCCCTTCTCTACTTAACAGCTAGTAGACCTGATATCATGTTCTCCGTATGTCTTTGTGCTCGTTTTCAAGCTAACCCTATGGAATCACACCTGAAAGAGGTGAAGAGGATTTTCAGGTATCTCAAAGGGAACGATAACTTGTGCCTTTGGTATGAGCTCATTGCATACACAGATGCGGATTTTGCAGGGCACCTTGTTGATAGAAAGAGCACATCAGGAATGGCCCAGTTCCTAGGGTCATGTTTAGTTTCATGGGGATCTAAAAAGCAAAACTCAGTGGCACTCTCCACAGCTGAAGCAGAATATGTGGCTGCCGCATCTTGTTGTTCCCAAGTTCTATGGCTTAAGTCACAACTCCAGGATTACGATATGTCTTTTGGCCCAGTTCCCATACTTTGTGATAATTCTAGTGCCATAAGCATTTCCAAAAATCTTGTGCATCATTCTAGGACTAAGCATATAGATATAAGGCATCACTTTCTACGTGACAATGTTGAAAGTGGGAACATCTTGATGGAACACTGTAGAACTGAAGAGCAAATTGCGGACATTCTCACCGAAGCTTTAGACAGAGGTCCCTACCAGCGTTTTCGAATGCTTCTAGGGATGATTACTCTAAACTAAACAAGACCCTGTTTGTCTCTCCCTCAATGCCTGACTGGTTTCTCTAAGAATGCATGATAGGGAACTTGGATTTATTGCCTTCACTTTGCCATGATTACTAGTCTAAAGTTAAATGTGTACAAGGGAACTTTATTTCTTTTTGCCTTACATGATCAACCAAAGTTCCCTTTATCCCTCCTTACAAGCCACTATGACGGTTGATCATATAACTTACCCTAAGCCAGGGACCAGACAAACGCTTCTCATGAGCCAAAATGTTTACTCCTTTATCGAGTCGTAAATTGTCTGGTTCCCTTTGAGTTCCCTAGCCCCACAAAAGGATGAGTGTGAAGTTTCCCTGACCACTTCACTCTCCCTACCCTTAATACGATCATGGGACCTGGGACACACAAGCAAGGGAACGCTGACTCCTCTGAGAAGATGAACTGTCACTTGGGAAGCGGGATTTTGTGTCAAAAACTCTGAAGCGTTAAGGGCCAAGTATTCAAATTTTGAAAAGGCTTCCATAGAGATCGTGACGTGTGTCAAGAGGCGTGCTACGTAAGTTGATACGATGCCCCACGTTCATTGGGCGACGGTTATCGAGGTTTTCACACTTCCCTTTCTACCCTTCGCCCCTTCTCTCCTTAAAACCCTAGTTTGCCATTTTTGGGATCTTATTCCATCTTCCACCTCTGTCATTCATCTTCCCCATATCCCTTTCACTCTTTTTTCGAGAAACCTCCAAACTTCCTCTCTTCCCAAAATTCCCCTCAAATGGCCTCCACACACACCTTCGCTCAAATTAAAGCTTGGATGCTTGCCAACCCTCGGGTATTCTTCACCTCGCAATTAAACAAGATTGAACACGAACCCGATCCCATCATGAAAGACATCCTCATCAACGGGCTTTACAACTCCGTCAGACCTCTCATACCTCCACCTACTCCGGTGGAGCAAACTGTTGCCATAACCTCCTCTTCCGCCAACTCCTCTGAACCTCTTCCTCCTCCAACCACCAACATCTCCTCCGGCACTGTCATTCTTGACAGTTTTGGAGATGCTCGTCCTTCTCACAACGAGAAGCCCCGAAAATCCAAAAAACACCGTTCTTCCAAAGACCCTTCGAAATCCAAAAATTCCAAAAAATCCAAACACTCCAAAGAGCCCTCATAATCCAAAAAACGCACACACTCTGAGGCCTCTGAATACTCGGAGCCCAGAAAGAAATCTTTCTTCAAGATTGACGACTACTTGAACTGCTCCAAGGATAGTTCATGTATAGCCAAACCACCCTTCGTCTACCATTCGGACTCTAGGACCTCCCAATCCCAGAGCTAACTCACCTCTTCTTCCCTCTCTCATGCTACGATTGAGGGACCTCCCAAACCTCCTCCCCTAAAACAAAAGACACCTCCACCACCTCCCCCTGTTCCCACAACAAAGGGAACTCCACCTCCACCCCACAATACTCCTTCCCCTCCTTCCTCACCCATACACACGCCTATCCCTCAAGCTCCTCCCTCGGGGACCCCTACTCCCCAGGTTCCCGTATCCACCTCTCTTCCCCCTTCTACACAAATTTCCTCTCCTCTACCCTCTTCCACAACATCCTCAACTACCACAAAACTTCCTTCTCCCTCTCCCTCCAAAACTGCCGTCGTCCTCACTTCGGACGACGATGACCTTCCTCTCTCCGTTGTCATCGGGAAAATAACCAAGGACCCTCCTCCTCTCATCATGGACACTGTAGATGAAGAGGCCCAGCTCAAGGCTATAGAGGACGAGCTCAACCGCGTCCCAACTGAAGCCACAACTGACAAAGGGACCAAGTCCCCAGAAAAAGTGGCTCCTGAAGAGCCCGTGGAACAAAGGAACCCAGCATCGGCTGTTGGTGCTGGGACGAGTTTAGGTCATCCTGAAGATGACGCGGAGGGCTTCAGCTCAAGCTCCTCCGAGGAAGAAGGGACCTCCGGTGAAGAGGTCGAAGAAGAAGAAGAAGAGGCTCCAGCTGAAAAGGAGCCCGCTAAGATCCCAACACCTGGACACCAACTGGTGGTGTCCGAGGGTTCCCATCAGACAAGGGAACGAGTACTGATGATCGAAGCGGCTGAGCCCCCTCAGCAGAAAGGACCAAGAACGGTCTCTAGGGAGAATTCTTCAAAGAACACCATCAGAAGAGGGAAGGGAGCTACTACAAAGAGGTTCCCTGTGGACGAACGTCGCAAGCTTCTCCCCCTCTAATAATTTCTGAAGAGATGCTCATCGAGAATGGACTCGGGGAACTGTGGGACCTGATCAAGCCCCAAGGCTGGGAGCACCTCTGCAAGGAACCAGTGAGTGTAGATCCCTCACAAGTGCGTCGGTTCTACAACAACTTTGTAGTCCGCAAAGATGGCACTCAGGGAACTCTCTCCCTCGAAGGCGACGAGTTCATATTCACAACGTCTACCATCCGCCTTCAGCTTCAGGTCCCTATTCAACAAGCTCTAGGGTGATTACAACAGCGCAGTGGTCTACGACACCATTTTCGAGGGCCGAGTTCCCACACAGGGGACCTCGACCCGTCATCTGTCCTTGATCGTCAAGCTGGCCCATCAATTCATCATCAATAAAGTGATCCCTCGCCCGGAAAAGCGCCTTGTCATCAATATCCCCGATGCTATACTCCTCTACCACTTCCTCCTCAAGAAGCCCATCAACCTTCCAAAAATCATTCTTGGGCACATGGAGAAGTGCATGGCGTCCAAGTCCCATTCTCTTCCCTACTCCGGGCTCATCAAGAGGCTTCTACTCAAGGAGGGTCTCTACGACGTCTCCAAAGAAGAAATTACGATTGGAAGGGAACTGGACATCTCGGTGGTCCAGAAAATGCGGCACTCTGAGCCTGTAGAGGAATCGGCTCAACTGGAATCTGGTGAAGAAGGGAACTCTGAAGTGTTGCTTCACATTGCCAACACTCTGGACAAGATAGCACGGGACCAAGAACAGATTGCTAAAGGCCAAGACAAGCTCGTAAAGGTCTTGACCCGAATGTGTGATGCCCTGTTCCCACCAAGCCCATGATCTTCCCTTGTTTCTTCCTTAGCCTCACTTGCTCCCACCAAAATATGTTTCTTAAATTTTCTTGTACATATTTTCTTAAGTAATGAACTGGCCTTTAATTTGAATGCGTGTTCCTTTTCTTCCTTATAATTGCTTTGCTTGTTTTCGATGATGTCAAAAGGGGGAAAGACAAAAAATGCGAGATGAGTTAAAAGTTTAAGTTATCACAGAACATGCATAAGCTAAGGGGGAATAATTGCATAAAAAGCTAAGTAAGATCTAAGTGTTTTTAATCAAAGTGGCTCCCTAGAATCATCCTTAGGAACTCATTCACATATCATTCATTGAAATACTTGCATATTTTGTGATGGGTTTGTCATCATCAAAAAGGGGGAAATTGTTGGGACGTTGTTGGGACCTCTGGTTCTAAACAACGGATCAACGATGCCATTCTCCAAGTTTTGATAATAACAAACACCATGAGGAACTAATGTGGTTTGTTCAAGTATTTCTAAGGAACGCAGGTCCAGCCAAGAACTCCCATGAATAACCAAAAGCCACAGAAAGCTCACAATGCAGAGTTTCCATCAAGGGAACTCTGAAGAGGAAAGTTCCCATAAAATGGGAACTCCCAGGAATGATCAAGAGAACACAGGATTACACGATGAAGAGTTTCCATCAAGGGAACTCTGAAGAAGACAGTTCCCATAACATGGGAACTCGCATGTGAGGATAACGACCGTTCAGCGCAGATCGCGGGATTCTGTCTTGGACAGTCCGAAGGAACAGTGTGAGGATCAGACTGTCACGAATGATCCAACGGTCCGATTGATTCAAGAAGTTGACCTAGTTCAAACCAAAGTCACATGTGAAGAAAGTACAACTTGGGCATCAAACAAAGGGCATTTTGGACACAAATGAAAGACGCGATTGCCCAAGCACACCTGGTCTATAAAGCCAAATGAATTGTACTCGGATTGAGTACTTCTCCCAGAACTCAAAAATACCCATACCAGAGAAAAGAGAAAGAACAAGAAGAGAAGTCCCCGTCGGCGAGTGTGTGATCTCGACGACGGTGAAGCCGAAGTTCCCAGGGGCAAGGAAACTGAGAAGTCGGTGTAAGGTTTGAGTTACTTGTATTTTGTTGTTGTGAGCTTAGGAACTCAGTTGAGAGGATTCACTAGTGTTGCTAGACTTAGGTAGAACTCGTAGGAACAGAGAAGTGTGAATCCGGCTGTTGTAACTAAGGAACAAAGCAATCAATATAAGTAAGTCATTCAAAATCCTCCAAGCGGAGGTAGAGGTTTACCCACACAACTAGTTGGTTGTAGTGGGGTTCCTCTATAAGGGAACTGCGTTCTTTACTGCTTTTAATACTTGCGTTTACTTTACTTCCGCTGCCTTGGGAACAGCTTAACAGCCAGTTCCAAAGCTCTTTGCTAATGGTTTACAATCCAACAATAACAAGGGTATTTATACGAAAAAACATCTATCTAAAAAGTTTCCTTGGAGATAAAAACTACTAACGATAAAAGATCTCAGAATATTATCATTAATTGCACTAAGTCGGTCACGTCCTACCGACATGGGGACCTCGGTATCAACCCCATCAGGGTCGGTAGGATAATGGATATTACATTTGGAAGCCTCGATAACGACCCAGTGAAGGTTGATATCGAGCTTGTTTTTGAACTTTCCTCTTGTTATTCTTCACCTCTTCACTTGGACTTGTGGGGTTTCTTCCATTGCCTTCTTCTCTTCATCCTCTTAGCTTGGTCCTCTCTTTCAACGCCCTCGAATGCTCCAAATCCACTTTAATACCTACACGAAAACACAAAACTAGTGTAGTTTCCATACCTTTCTCAAAATATGCAAACTATACTTAAAAAGACACACAACATACACAAAACACAACTAAACAAGACTAAACACCTTAAAAAAACATATTAATAGAAAGCTAAAAACACGGACATCAAAATACCCCATACTTGAACTTATTTATCCTAGAGAAATCACCAAGCATAAATCAAAACCATCAACACATTTATCAAGTAAGAGCCTTTATCAAAAAGCAACTTCAACACAAGTGAAAATTAGACAAGCGACTTAAACATCATCACACATATATGAGCATCTAATAAGCACAAGCAACCGCAATCCAACCTCACATGGGATATGTGTTTCACTCAACTTTCATGTGTTTAGGCTTTTAATAACAACTCTCGACTCAATCCTAAATGCAAAAACTCATAGATATTGTACTTATATTTATCAAGAGAACTTAGGCTCAATGAAAAACTTCATAGAAGCTTCCATTCATCCGGGTTGTAATGGGGTTTGGTATAAACAATAAGGCGTGGAATTATTTTGGTTTTGTGGTGCTAAAAATCCAGGAATCAAGACTCCTAAACTCACCAGTACAAGTCACCAAAACTTTCGAAACCACATACCAAACTCACTTAACATTATACACACTCTCTTCTTTATCATTAACCCAAAATCCCAAATAAGTCTCACAAAACATATAAAGGAATTCTTAGACTTTCTTCTTTACTTTTATGCACTTATTCATACTTGTTTCTTCTCTTTTCTGAATTTTTTTCATGATTTTCTGATTTTTTTCTTCTGTTGGGAGGAAGTTAATACCGACCCTACTAGGGTCGATAACGAGCCTGCAATTTCTCTTGTTCCTCCTTTCCTTGCTTTTACTACTTTGCATTCTTTTGCAAGACAAAAATCCTTTATTACAACTTTTACTCAACAATGAGACTCCTATAACATCCATCCCTCTTTTTGAACCAATACATCATACTCAACCTAACGAATACAAGCCCAACTAAGTCCTAATCCCGAATAGGGTCAAGCTTTCATCGGCTAGGAAACTTTTTTTGTGGAGCTTAGAAATAGGCTTAAAGGGTCAAAACATGGCTACAAAAAGAAAGGATAATGCAAAGGTGGTTAGGGAAATAATAAGGATAATTCAAAGGTGGTTAGGGAAATAATAAGGCTAATGAAAATAAGTTAGTTCTCTATCCTCTAATTCCACAAGTAATGAACTAATATCTTACATAGGCTTCAAGAAATAAATAACCATATCAATATCAAGAGATAATATGCAAATAGGAGAGTAAAATCACACATGAAAAAAGTTAAAGCTAAAATATGCTCACAAGGTCAAATTTTGTTGGATTGCAACTAACTTATACTTACAAGTCATATGTGCTCAATTTCATCACATGCAAAAAATTCACATAAAAACATTTTTCATGATAGACTTGGGCTAAACTATCAAAACATGTCAAAGGATTTACATGATCATGCAAGTAATTACCATCATAGAACTACAAAAGATAGGGTACTATCAATCCTAAAAATCTTTTTATGATTTTTCAAAATTTTAAATTTTTTTCATCATTTTTATAAGGAAAGCAAAGAAAGCAACTAAAAAACTTAAACCAACAAAAGACATCAAAGCTAGACATAAAAACACACAAGCAAACACAAGAGTTTTCCTTTCCCTCCCTACCCCATACTTAAACCTAACATTGTCCCCATTGTAAGAACACATCAAAGTAAAAATAAAGAAATAGGGAAAAGAAAACGAACAAACAAGATAAATTTTGAAGCGATGGAAACATCCTTGGATACTTGAAAGAGAGGATCAATCAAATGGTGGAAAGCGCCGCTCTAGGTTATGCATAAACTCAGCGGTAGATTGCCAGCCCTCATTGCTCGTCTCCCAACGGTCTTTGGCCGTCCTCCAACGGGACTCGACCACCTAATGATTTTGCTCATCAACCAGCCTTTGAGCCTCAAAAGATTCTTGAAATTTGGTCATCCTTTCGTAGATCTGATATTGACCCATCTGTAGCCTATCCATCCTCTGAACCATGTCGTTTACCCTTGGAGGAGGTACGGAGCAGGAGCTAGAGCCTTCGCTAGGATGGTGAACATTGTATCCCGGGTAATGCTCAGTGGACGCCCCGAAACCGGACCCGTACCCCTCGGTACTTTAATAAGAGTGGTGAAATTGGGGGTCGTTACCGACCTTGTAAGGGTCGATAACGGGGTCATAAAGCACGATACCGAGCTTGTGTGGGTCGATAACATGGCCTCAAGCACGTGCCACACTCTCGGTACCGAACCCATAAGGCTCGTTACCGACCTCTTCAACAGCTTGATCATTGAGCTCTTCATTTCTTGGAAACCAGGACACTTTTCTCCTCAACGACAGCTTAACCTCGGGTCCCGGAGAGAAGGGGAAAGGTCGAGAAGTCCATTTTGTGTACCAATTGGGAAGGTACAAGAGTTGTAGCTTTTTTGGGGTCACTTCGACTTGTTGTTCTTCAACCATTGTCATAAGCACTCCACCGATTCTCTTGAGAATACCCGAAGACGTCCAATAGTGGGAGTCCAACATTTGAGGCGGAGTCCCTGCATTGTGGCGAGAAAGATCAATCTCGCATGCCCGAGCTAGCTGGGTAACCATGCCCCCGATGTAGACTTCCTTACACTTCGGCCCGACCGCCGCCACATGACTTAGCTATTCGTACCCTAAATACATAGATGGGGGCTCTTTGAACAACATCATGCAGAGGCACCCCACCTCCTTGCTTGTCGATCGTGAAAGCTCCGTCTTAACCCAACTTGTGCACCCTAAAATCTGCAAGATGATACGGAAGATAGGTTGACGATGTCCTTGGTCAAAAGCTCACGAACTTGGCCAAGATCTTTACTCGTGATATATCTCCATGTTTCCTCCACCTTGAAGTCATTTGGAGCCTTGTAACTATGGTACGAGCTAAGGAAACCAAGAAGGTGTTGAATTCCCTTAATGTAAGAGAATAGGGCTCGTTGGCAAGGCGGAATTCAACGTTTCCCATTCACTTTGGGTCGTCAAGCTTGAGCCTGAGGGTGGCAAGGAACTCGGCCGTGAGGACTAGGTAATGTGGCTCATCGGCGGTGAGAAGGTGGGAAGCACCAACATGGAGAAAAGCTTGCCTCAAGTCCCTATAGATGCCAAGTTGTTGGGCATGGGACTTAAAGAACCACCTCGTCTTGTGAGGTTTGCCTATCACATGGCTGAACACATCCTCCTCCCTATCATTGTAGAGCTCAAGTGTAAATGGTGGAGGAGGGCTGGGCTTTCGAGCCCTTGATATTCATGTTTTTGGTATAGTTTTTAGTGTGTTTTCTTAGTTTGTTAGGATTAGTTTTAGTAGTTTTAGAGGTAGTTTTGTATGTTTTTGGATGGTTTTGCATATTTTTTGAAAAGTATGGAAGCTACTCCATTTTGTGTCTTTTTGTAGGTTTTAGCAAGGAAACAATGCTTTTTGGAGCTGAATTGGATACTATGGTGAAGGACGGAAGAGTATGGAGATGAGAAGTTGAAGTTTAAGCTTTTAAGAGTCGAAGAGTTAAAGAAGACCAAATCCAGGCTCGTTAACGAGGCTGTAAAGGGTCGTTAACGAGGCTTAGAGATAGAATTTTTCGAGGGATCTTAGTGATGTCTACCGATCCTGTGCGGAAATTTATCCTGATAATTCCGTGTCGGTAGTTTTTTTTTTATGATTCTTAGGGTTATTATATTTTATATTATATATCTTGTTATATTTCTAGGTTATCTTTCTATCTTTTTAGAGTTAGTTTTTTATCTTTTATGAAAGTTTTTATCTTCTAGCGTTTTTATTAGATAACTTTATTAGTATAAATACCCTTCTTTCTAGACTTGAAGGGGGGAGGGCGAGCAGGAGACGATTTTTAGGAGCGCCGAAAGACAGGAGAAATCGGATGAGAAGGATATCGAGCCAAGTCGATCGATCGAGAGAGAGCTGGATCGTTAATTAGTTCGTTAGCCTGAGTTGTTTTGTTGTTTTCTGTTTCTTCTGAAGTCAGTAAGACGATAATTTTTCTTATTAATTTGAAGTAGTTTTGTTTTCAATGTTTTCTCTTATTGAAATTATTTGCTTTATAGTTATGAGTAGTGAGTAGTTTTTTTATTCTAGGGTTGGGGTTGAAACCAGGCATAGTTATGCATGTTTGATGAGTAAGTTGAAGTGTTGAATACCTTTTTTCTGTTTTAGATTGCTTGTTGTGCTTATGCCTAGATGAGAATTGAGGTAATTTAAGTTCTTAACTTGATTGAGAGAGACATTTATAGACTTAAAGGTTGATATTGTTCGATTAAGAAAGTTTCGAGCTTTGGATCCAAAACAAGTAATTGAGTGAATTAGTTTATGAGAATAGATTGATGTGCTTGCTAATCAGCGAGAGTTGATAAATTTATCTTTCTAAAGGCATGATCTTTATCTTCTTACGAGTTTATATGCATGGCTATGTTGTGGTAACCCTTGTCCTGGATTTTCGTTATTATTAGAGTTTGTTTTCGATCTCATTCACTATCGAGTATTTGCCTCGGTACCGAATCTGTGCTTTAGGTCGTTAGTAGTGTTATCCAGGTTCGTTAACGACCTTGACAAAGTCGTTAACGAGGTTGGTTGTGGGTGTTTTGTGTTGATTTTACTTAGTTTTTACTTTTTAGTAGTTGATATACAAACAACAGTGCTTCCCGTGGAACTATCTTGACTCCCCTATACTCAACGGGGTCTTGACTTATAAATTTATTTGTTGTCTAGAGAAAAGACCCGTCAACAAATTGGCACCGTTGCTGGGGAAGCAACGAGTTTGTTTGTCTATCTGTGGGTCTAGGAATAGCCCGACCCCGTTTTTGTTTTAATTTTGTTTTCTTTGTCTGTTTTCTCAGCGTATTCCAGTTGGACGTCGAAGGCTCGAATTTGACAACACTGGTTATTATTCAGAACCTGAACGTTCCCTACATCGTAGACGCTGAGAGAACCGATCTATGGCTACGCCCGAGGAGATGACCCGTCAGATGGCCGAACTCCAAAGGCAGATGGAGGCGTTAAAAACCGAAAAAGATGCCGCTGCTGCCGAGGCTGAGCGTCAACGAGTCAACAGTGCTCGTCTACAGGAAGAGTTGAATGCCTATCCGAGGAATGCCAAACAATACATGCATCCAGAACTGAGGGTGCCAGAGTCTCCAATTGTGCTTCCAGAGATAGAGAAACCTTCTGAGATTATGTGTTAATTGATATCCTTGATTAAATGGGCTCAGTTTGAAGGGAAACCTACTGAGTGCCCTATGGAACATATTATAAATTTTCTTGATTTATGTGACACTATTGCTGCTGAAGGTGTCTCACTTGAATATGTTCTGTTAGAAGCTTTTAGGTGGTCTCTTACTTGAAAGGCCCTGAGCTGGTTGGAGAGCTCACCTCCTAAATCTATCAAGACTTGGAAGAATTTGTATGATCAATTTCTTACAAAATTCTTCCCTCCTGCCAAGACAACGGAGTTGAGAAAGCGCATCACATCCTATCACCAGCTGCCTAATGAGACCTTTATAGAGACATGCGAAAGATTTAAGGAGATGCTTAGACTGTGCCCCACTCATGGGCAACCCTTATATGTGCTCCAAGAAATCTTTTTCCAGGGTATTAATGCAGAGACGAAGAACCGCATCAATATGCATACAACGTGCGGTTTTATAGAGATGGAATCCACAACTGCATGGGAATTGTTGGACAAGTTGTCTAACTACGATGCCATGTATGGAACCCAACAATCTCCCCAGCCTCAGAGGCGTCTCTACAAGCCTAATAAGGAAGACGTTGACCCAGATGTCAAGAATCAATTTTTGCAAGACGAGGTCAACCGCTTGAAGAAGCAGGTAAGTTTTCTGAAATCCTCTCAATCTTGTCAAGAATGTGGTTCTTCTGCCCATAGTACATCTGCTTGCACTAACATAGAGAAGGTGAGAGGCTCTGAGACATATGCGGAAGTGAACTATATGAGAGGCCCATACAGAAACCAGCATGGCAATTTTGACAAGTCAACCAATTATCAAACGTGGCGCAACCAAAACCCGAATCCTAACTATGCAGCGCCCCCACCGGATAGAAGACTTGTACCATATCGACCTCCAGGCTATCAAGAGCCACATCATGGGCGTTAGGGTTACATGAAGGCATTAGTGGAATCCAAGCCAACCTGAAAAATCAAAACAAAAGATAGGGAGAGTTCGATGTATGGAAGAAGAATGTCGACTCCCAACTAGGGAACCTTGCTGCATAGATTCCAAGGCCACAAGGGCAACTTCCGGGCCATCCCGAAGAGAACCCTAGAGGACAAATAGAAGCGGTACACTTTATGAGCGGAAAGACACTACTAGAGCGTGTCCAAGCAAAGGAGAAGGACCCTTTGACTGAAGAGGACGCCACGGTTCAGCTCGGTAACGAGCTAGCGAGAGCAAGTACCGAACTAGCACACCATGGCGACGAGGCTCCCAGGGTCGTTAACGACCCTAATCCAGGTAAGTTTTCTGATCCGAGCTCATCTCTCAATCCCAGGCTAGTTAACGACCCCATTAGGGTCGATAACGACCCTCCCAGAGCACCTAACGACCCTAGAGTCGACCCGGTAGCATCTACTCTCGAGCCTGACTTGGTTCCGAAAATGGTGAAATCTCTTCCTTTTCCTATTAAGAAATCAAAGGACTCTACTGAGAGTAAGTTCAAGCGTTTCGTAAAAATTCTCCAGGGCATTAATATTTCCATCCCATTCGTTGAGTCCCTAAGCGAAATGTCGGCTTAAACAAAATGTTTGAAAGATATTCTTAGCAGGAAAAGATCCATCACAGAGCTGCAAGACGAGGTTCGATCTATTGCTCTACCAGAAAAGCTAGGAGATCCAGGGAGATTTGCCATTACAATTGGCATAGGCGACCACAAATTAAAAGCTCTATGTGATTTGGGAGCTAGTGCTAGTTTACTCCCCCTTTCAATCAGGTCAAAAGCCAACATGGGACCATTGGAGCCTGTAGACATGAACCTCTACATGGCAGACGGATCAAGCGTAAAGGCCACAAGAGTCGTGGACGACTACCACATTCAAGAAGGGAAATTCTTTATTCCAAATGATTTTATCGTCCTCAATATGCCTGAAGACCCTCACGTCCCTATTATCCTAGGCAAGTCATTCCTAGCTACAACAGGTGCTAGGGTCGATGTGCGGAAAGGACTCCTCACTTTTGATATTGGAGAAGAACGCGTGGAATTCAGCCTGGATCAAAATTCTAATGACCCAACTGCGGTTGCACAGATCGAGTTGACCCAGCTAGAATTCGATACACTTGTTCCTAACGATTCGCTTCCAATTACTGAAGTGGACAAGAATTTCACACAATTCGCTACCGACCCCCTTGGTCCGTTCACGATCTCTACATGTAAAACTATAATGAAGCCCTCGGTGGCGCAAGGTCAGCAATTGCTCCAACGACCTCAATATCAGAATCTTTTATGATCAATCAAGGTGAGTATTCTAACCATGAATTCACTAATACAGGGTATAATTCTCTTCCATATTTTATTCCTACACCATACCCCATTATTGGTGCTATAGAGGAGTCCAAGCCTCCATGGTTTTCGGATTTCACTAACCCTTGTGTAGGAATACCGGGTATCCTATTAGAGGATAGAGGACCAAATTTAGTGACAAGAACAGATAATGTTTACAGAACTAAGTATTGGGTCCCTCAAAACCCCGACTTAGCTGCAAGAGAACAAACTTGACTAGTCGGGTAAGTACATCGGGCTAACGACGTTAAAAATAGCGCTTACGGGAGGCAACCCACTTTTAGTATAGTTTAGTTTTCTTTCTTCTTTTTCCTAGTTTTCTTTTGAATTTTAGTGGTAGTTTTTTTAGAACAGAATGATAGAATATTTTCTAGCTAACAAGATGCAGGAGTTGGGCTCGTAAATCACTCAAAAAAAGGCTATGGAGGCTCGTTAACGACCCAACCCAAGGTCGTCAACGACCCAGTTCGGCGACCCGAAAGTGGAAACGGGCAGGTAAGTGTTTTTAACCTAATATATCTTATATCTTACCTCATGTTCCGCCCTTTCACCTCTTCCCCTACGTCTAGCCTCTCCTATAAAACCCTTTCTAAATTCCCAAAATCCCACTCTCAAATTCTCAATCCAAAGCTTAACCTCTGGTATTCCTCTGTACCGATCGGAATCTTGCACCACTGTCCTATTCCCAACATCAACCCCGTTAACGAACCCTCACCCCTTTTGGATTCGTTACCGGCGGCGAGATCCAAGCTCGTTAACCACCCAAATTTTCGATCTTTGTTCTTCAAATTCTCTATCTAACGGTATGATTTCTAAACTCTAACTCTCTACTTGCATGATTCATGGTTTATAGGGTCGAAATTTCATATCTTGTTCATAGAGAGGATCGAATGGCATGCTCGTTATTGTTCAATGATTTTATTGCTTGATAAGTTAGTGGTTGATCTTGATTTCTATGGTTTGTTCTTGCTTGATTCTCCATTGAAATTTGATTAAGAAAAGCATGAACTACCTTGATTTGGAATTATTTGATCTTCACTATAAGTTTCTTGGGCAACTATAGCATGTTCGGGATGGGTAATTGAGCAAATATGGGGTGCATGTACCCGATTGTGTGTCTTATGTAGGAATATGAGTGATGCATGCTTGATTCATGACTTAATTTTGGAGTATTTTACACTCGGAAACTGAAATTGGATCTCGTACAAGCTCGTTAACGACCTGCCCAAGTTCGTTAACGACCCTGCGTAATTATCAAGCCTAAAAACCAGTCCAGATCCTTTACCGGCCCAATTGGGTCGTTAACGATGCATTCCGAGAGCTATTTCAATACCAAGTATGGGGTCTCTTGTCTATTTATTTGTGTGGATCTTATCTTGGAAAAAGTCGTATTTTTTAGTAGGTCCAAATGGCAAGCTCTAGCCAAGCAGCAACCCGAGCCCAAAAGAAGAAGAGGACTCAACGGTCCCCATCTCCACCCCGCATGGACAATGTGATCTTGCGCACTCAAGGGCAAGCGGACCGCTACAACGCCATACTAGACAAGGACCACTACACCAGGTGGTTCTCGAGGACTAGTGCTAAATCGATGAGGCTATATGAAGATGTCAAGGAGGCTTTCTCTATTCTCGGCGTGCCTCACTTGTTGAAGAAGGAGAATGTACCACACTTCCCGGCTCTCACATCCGAGTTCCTAGCCACTCTTGAGACAAGATTCCCGACGAAGACTTCGGAAGGACGAATTAGATTTAGGCTCGGTAATGTGAACCGTGAGTTTACTTTGGCGGAATTCAATGCTATTCTTGAGCTCCCAAATCCTTCTCGAGATTACAGCCTTAAGGACTACAAGGTGACAAGGACTTGGAGCTATATCACCACGGAAGTAGAGCCCTATGCCGCAGGAACATCAACCCCATTTTCGAGATCATCCTCCGAGTCCTACCTGCTACATTCTGGCCCAAAAGAGAGTTGAACAGGCCGACAAGGATAGAAGTTGCATGTCATCGCACCATCCTATTTGAGGAGCCCGTCCCATTGAACGTGGGGTATGAATGGCTCTACTATGTTAAGAAGTCGATCAAGTCAAAGGAAGTATGGTGCGGGAATTTGGCCAGTCTCTTGGCGACCAACCTTGGAGTTGATCTATCCCTCTACACACCGGCCCACGCTCAATTGCTCAACAAGAACTATTGGTTTAGTTCCAGTATTTTTACTCAGGTTCCAAGCCGTTACACTACAAAAGTTCAAGGCAGAGATGTTGAACCCACCCGAGATAAGTTGGAGCTCCTTTACGTACCGAATTGGTACGAGGCATGGACGAGGCATGCATTCCCGTTAGAGCCCAAGCCGCAAGATGAGCTAACACTCCGGCCATGTGAGACACGGTTTGCAAGAGAGGGAGAAGAGATGGAAGAAAATGATGAAGATACTGAGGAAGCTACCGAGGGAGGTACAGAGGAGCTCGACCAGGAAGATACTGAAAGGCCCTTAAGGTTTGAACCTGTGGAACCATATTAATGTCAAGATTATAAAAACAATAAATTTAATTAGCAAAGCGGAACTGAAAGGCCCTTACGGTGGCTCCGCAATCAACCCGCTAATTAATTTTGATCGTATATACCTTCACTCGAGCGCATGGCTCGTTTGGCTTGATCAAGGCTCGATCCCCGAGCCCGAGGGTGGCTGGGCATTTCCTGACAACAGCCCTTGCTATAGGTGGTGGTCAGAGAGGCTAACGGTCGTCGGCGACGTCGCATGGCTAGGCTAGAAGAGAAGACCGGCAGTGAAGACGTCCTTCTCCCCGAGCATGTCGTTCCGTCCTTGATTCCTCTCCTTCCATGAACATGGCAGCAGAAGCAACCCAAGATGAAGAAGAAGAAGAGGTGAGGTAGGAGATGAAGATGGAGGTGGAAGATGGAGGTGAGGAAGAAGATGTAGCCGGCGGTGAAGAGTGAACTCCCGAAGTCCGTCGTTGTCGTCCAAGCTCTCTCCACCTTACTTTGTTTTGAACAAAATAAACGATAGACTTGATGAGACAAGAAGATAGACATGTCGTGGAGAATCCTTCCCAATTAAGTAAGTAACGTCGGCCTAATGAAATTTCTCGTCTCGGAACGGGACTCGCGTTAAAGCGGTAAAATTTTGTACCTCGGGTGGAAAAACTCACTAAACGAAAAACGTCCCGTAAATTATGTAGACCAATAAAATCAATTTTCCATGATTTTATCATGCTACCTTCAACTTTTAAGGCTTCTGTTTCGCATTTTAAGTCCTTTCCGGTACATAATTAAAAAGACGACTTATCCAATAAATATTCTTTTTCCACCGAAAAATCCTAGAATTCACACCGATCCATAAAATCAATTCTTTGTGATTTTATGATATCATCAACAATTTTCTAGGATTTAAATTCCAAAAAAAATATTGGATTAAGCGTTAAAACGGACAAAGAGGTTAAAAGGGTATCCGAGAAAAATTCAAAAATATTCTCAAAAACCGCAGTTATTACAAAAGCCAGACCGATTCAATAAAAGCATAACTTCGAACTTAGAAATCGAATGCCACATTTAGGAGTGACATTTTCAAGGACATTTTATCGAATACTTCGCATGCAATGTCAGATCACAAGTCAATTTGAAGGCGAAAGTAGAAAATAGAAGTGAACTTTAAAGACATCTAGGCATAAGCATAAAGAATGAGAATAGTATCAAGCCATTAAGCACCTTCTGCACTACAAAATCAAGACGGATCGAATAAAAGCATAACTTCGAACCTAGAAATCGAATGCCACAATTAGAAGTGACATTTACATGGACATTTCATCGAACACTTGACGTGCAATGTTAGATCACAAGTCAAGTTTTAAAGGCAAAAGGAGAAAAAACAAGTGAACTTTAAAGCCATATACGCATAAGCATAAAGAATGAGGATAATATCAACCCAATAAGCACATTCTACACTACAAAATCAAGACCGGTCGAATAAAAGAATAACTTCGAACCTAGAAATTGAATGCCACATTTAGGAGTGACATTTACATGGACATTGCATCAAACACTTGGCGTGCCATGTTAGATCACAAGTCAATTTTTAAAGGCAAAAGGAGAAAAAACAAGTGAACTTTAAAGCCATCTATGCATAAGCATAAAGAATGAGGATAATATGAAGCCAATAAGCACATTCTGCACTACAAAATCAAGACCGACGAATAAAAGCATAAATTCGAACCTAGAAACCGAATGCCACATTTAGGAGTGACGTTTACATGGACATGTAATCAAACACTTAGCGTGCAATGTTAGATCATAAGTTAATTTTTAAAGATAAAAGGAAAAAAAACTAGTGAATATTAGAGACATCTAGGCATAAGCATAAATAATGAGGATAGTATAGAGCCAATAAGCATATTCTGCACTACAAAATCAAGACCGATCTAATAAAAGCAATACTTCGAACATAGAAATCGAATGCCACATTTAATACTGACATTTACATGGACATTTAATCGAACACTTGGCGCGCAATGTTAGATAAGTTTATTTTTAAAGATAAAAGAAGAAAAAACTCGTGAACATTAGAGACATCTATGAATAAGCATAAAGAATCATGATAGTATAGAGCCAATAAGCACATTCTGCACTACAAAGTCAAGACCGATCGAATAAAAGCATAAATTCGAACCTAGAAATCGAATGCCACATTTAAGAGGGACATTTACATGGCGCCAGAATGTTAGATCACAAGTCAATTTTTAAAGGCAAAAGGAGAAAAAACAAGTGAACTTTAAAGACATCTAGGCGTAAGCATAAAGAATGAGGATAGTATAGAGCCAATAACCACATTCTGCACTAGAAAACCAAGACCGATCGAATAAAAGCATTACTTCGAACCAAGAAACCGAATTCAACATTTAGGAGTGACATTTAAATGGACATTTCATTGAACACTTGGTTTGCAATGTTAGATCACAAGTTAATTTTTATACATAAAAGGAGAAAAAATAAGTGAACATTAGAGACATCTAGGCATAAGCATAAAGAATGAGGATAGTAACAAGCCAATAAGCACACTACAAAATCAAGACCCGATCGAATAAAAGCATAAATTCGAACCTAGAAACCGAATGTCACATTTAGGAGTGACATTTACATGGATATTTTTATCAAACACTTAATTGGCATGCAAAGTTAGATCACACGTCATTTTAAAGGAAAAAGGAGAAAAAACAAGTGAACTTTAAAGACATCATGGCATGATCATAAAGAATGAGGATAATATCAAGGCAATAACACATTCTGCACAAAAAAATCAAGATTGATCGAATAAAAGGATAAATTCGAACCTTGAAATCGAATGCCACATTTAGGAGTGACATTTACATAGACATTTCATTGAACACTTGGCGTGCAATGTTAGATCACAAGTAAATTTTTAAAGTCAGAAGGAGAAAAAACAAGTGAACTTTAAAGACATCTAGGAATAAGCATAAAGAATGAGGATAGTATGGAGCCAATAAGCACATTCGGCACTACAAAATCAAGACAGATCTAATAAAAGCATAAATTCGAATTTAGAAACCGAGTGCCAAATTTAGGAGTGACATTAACATGGACATTTCATCGAACACTTGGCGTGCAATGTTGGATCACAAGTAAATTTTTAAATGCAAAAGGAGAAAAAACAAGTTAACTTTAAAGACATCTAGGCATAAGCATAAAGAATAAGGATAGTATAGAGCGAATAAGCACATTCTGCAATACAAAATCAAGACCGATCGAATAAAAGCATAACTTCGAACCTAGATATCGAATGCCACATTTAGGAGTGACATTTACATGGATATTTCATCGAACACTTGGCGTGCAATGTTGGATCACAAATCAATTTTTAAAGTCAAAACGAGAAAAAACAAGTGAACTTTAAAGACATCTAGGCATAAACATAAAAAATGAGGATAGTATCGAGTCAATAAGCACATTCTGCACTAAAAAAGCAAGACCGATCTAATAAAAGTATAAATTCGAACCAAGACACCGAATGCCCAATTTAGGAGTGACATTTAAATGGATATTTCATCGAACACTTGGTTTGTAATGTTAGATCACAAGTTAATTTATAAAGATTAAAGGAGAAAAAAAAAGTGATCATTAGAGACATCTAGGCATAAGCATAAAGAATTAGGATAGTTACAAGCCAATAAGCAAACTACAAAATCAAGACCGATCGAATAAAAGCAAAAATTCGAACCTAGAAACTGAATGCCACATTTAGGACTGACATTTACATGGACATTTCATCGTTCACTTAATTGGCATGCAATGTTAGATCATAAGTCATTTTAAAGGAAAAAGGAGAAAAAACAAGTGAACGTTAAAGACATGTGGGCATAATCATACAGAATGAGGATAATATCAAGGCATTAACACATTCTACACTAAAAAATCAAGACCGATCGACTAAAAGCATAAAGTCAAACCTAGAAATCGAATGCTATATTTAGGAGTGACATTTCCAAGGACATTTCATCGAACACTTGACATGCAATGTCAAATCACAAGTCATTTTGAAGGCAAAAGGAGAAAATAGAAGTGAACTTTAAAGACATCTAGGCATAAGAATAAAGAATGAGGATAGTATCAATTCATTAAGCACATTCTGCAGTACAAAAGCAAGACCGCTTGAATAAAAGCATAACTTCGAACTTAGAAATCGAATGCCACATTTAGGAGTGACATTTCCAAGGACATTTCATCGAACACTTGGCATGCAATGTCAGATCACAAGTCATTTTGAAGGCAAAAGGAGAAAATAGAAGTGAACTTTAAAGACATCTAGGCATAAGCATAAAGAATGAGGATAGTATCAAGCCATTAAGCACATTCTGCACTACAAAATCAAGACTGATCGAATAAAAGCATAACTTCTAACCTAGAAATCGAATGCCACATTTAGGAGTGACATTTACATGGACATTACATCAAACACTTGGCGTGCAATGTTAGATCACAAGTCAATTTTTAAAGGCAAAAGGAGAAAAAATAAGTGAACTTTAAAGCCATCTACGCATAAGCATAAAGAATGAGGATAATATGAAGCCAATAAGCACATTCTGCACTACAAAATCAAGACCGACAAATAAAAGCATAAATTCGAACCTAGAAACCGAATTCCACATTTAGGAGTGACATTTACATGGACATTTCACCGAACACTTAATTGGTGTACAACGTTAGATCAGAAGTCATTTTAAAGAAAAAGGAGAAAAAACAAGTGAACTTTAAAGACATCTAGGCATAAGAATAAAAAATGAGGATAGTATCAAGCCAATAAGTACATTCTACAATACAAAATAAAGACCGATCGAATAAAAGAAAATTTTCGAACCTTGCAACCGAATGCCACATTTAGGATTGAAATTTACATTAACATTTAATTGAACACTTAGCGTGGAAAGTTAGATCCCAATTTAATTTTTAAAGGCAAAAGGAGAAAAAAAATAGTGAATTTAAAGACATCTAGGCATAAGCATAAAGAATGAGGATAATATAGAGCCAATAAGCACATTCTGCACTACAAAACCAAGACCGATCGAATAAAAGCGTAACTTCGAACCTAGAAATCGAATGCCACATTTAGGAGTGACATTTACATGGATATTTCATCGAACACTTGGCGTCAATGTTAGATCACAAATCAATTTAAAGTCAAAACGAGAAAAAACAAGTGAGTTTGAATGACATCTAGGCATAAGCATAAAGAATGAGGATAGTATCGAGCCAATAAGCACATTCTGTACTACAAAATCAAGACCGATCTAATAAAAGCATAAATTTGAACCTCGAAACCGAATGCCACATTTAGGAGTGATATTTACATTGACATTTCATCGAACACTTGGCGTGCAATGTTAGATCACAAGTTAATTTTTAAAAATAAAAGGAGAAAAAACAAGTGAACATTAGAGACATATGGGCATAAACATAAAGAATGAGTATAGTATCAAACCAATAAACATATTCTACACTATAAAACCAATAAACATTCTTCACTACAAAATCAATACCGATCGAATAAAAGCATAAATTCAAACCTAGAAACCGAATGCCACATTTAGGAGTGACATTTACATGGACATTTCATCGAACACTTAATTGGCATGCAATGTTAGATCACATGTCATTTTAAAGGAAAAAGGAGAAAAAACAAGTGAACTTTAAAGACATCTAGGCATAAGAATAAAAAATGAGGATAGTATCAAGCCAATAAGCACATTCTGCAATACAAAATAAAGACCGATCGAATAAAAGCAAAATTTCGAACCTTGAAACCGAATGCCACATTTAGGACTCAAATTTACATTAACATTTAATCGAACACTTAGGTGTGACATTTACATGGAAATTTCATCGAACACATGGCGTGCAATGTTAGATCAGAAGTCAATTTTTAAAGGCAAAAGGAGAATAAACAAGTGAACTTTAAAGACATCTACGCATAAGCATTAAAAATGAGGATAGTATCAAGTCAATAAGCACGTTCTGCACTACAAAATCAAGACGTATCGAATAATTCAGACCTAGAAACCGAATACCACATTTAGGAGTGACATTTACATGGACATTTCATCGAACACTTGGCGTGGAATGTTAGATCGTAAGTCATTTTGAAGGCAAAAGTAGAAAAAAGAAGTGAACTTTAAAGACATCTTGGCATAAGAATAAAGAATGAGGATAGTATCGAGCCAATAAGCACATTCTACAATACAAAATGAAGACCGATCGAATAAATGCATAAATTCGAACCTAGAAATCGAATGTCACATTTAGGAGTAACATTTACATGGACATTTCATAGAACACTTGGCGTGCAATGTTAGATCACAAGTCAATTTTTCAAGTCAAAATGAGAAAAAACAAGTGCACTTTAAAGACATCTAGCCATAAGCATAAAAAATGAGGATAGTATCCAGCCAATAAGCACATTCTTCACTACAAAATCAAGACCGATCGAATAAAAGGATAAATTCAAACCTAGAAACCGAATGCCACATTTAGGATTCACATTTACATGGACATTTCATCGAACATTTAATTGGCATACAATGTTGGATCACTAGTCATTTTAAAGGAAAAAGGAGAAAAAACAAGTGAACTTTAAAGACATCTAGGCATAAGCATAAAGAATGAGGATAGTATCAAGCCAATAAGCACATTCTGCACTACATAACCAAGACCGATCTAATAAAAGCATAAATTTGAACCTAGAAACCGAATGCCGCATTTAAGAGTAACATTTAAATGGACATTTCATCAACATTTGGTGTGCAATGGTAGATCAGAAGCTAATTTTTAACGATAAAAAGAGAAAAAACAAGTGAACATTAGAGACATCTATGCATAATCATAAAGATGAGGATAGTATCGAGTCAACAAGCACATTCTGCACTACAAAATGAAGACCGATTGAATAAAAGCATAAATTCGAACCTAAAAATCGAATGCCACATTTAGGTGTGACATTTACATGGACATTTCATCGAACATTTTGCATGCAATGTTAGATCATAAGTCATTTTGAAGGCAAAAGGAGAAAAAAGAAGTGAACTTTAAAGACATCTATGCATAATCATAAAGATGAGGATAGTATCGAGTCAACAAGCACATTCTGCACTACAAAATGAAGACCGATTGAATAAAAGCATAAATTCGAACCTAAAAATCGAATGCCACATTTAGGTGTGACATTTACATGGACATTTCATCGAACATTTTGCGTGCAATGTTAGATCATAAGTCATTTTGAAGGCAAAAGGAGAAAAAAGAAGTGAACTTTAAAGACATCTAGGCATAAGCATAATGAATGAGGATAGTATCGAGACAATAATCACATTCTGCACTAAAAAATGAATACCGATCGAAAAAAGCGTAAATTCGAACCTAGAAATCGAATGCCACATTTAGGAGTGACATTTACATGGACATTTAATCGAACACTTGGCATGCAATGTTAGATCACATGTCATTTTGAAGCCAAAAGGAGAAAAAAGAAGTGAACTTTAAAGACATCTAGGCATAAGCATAAAGAATGAGGATAGTATCAAGCCAATAACACATTCTGCACTACAAAATCAAGACCGATCGAAAAAAAGAAACAAATTAAACCTAGAAATCGAATGCCACATTTAGGAGTGACATTTACATGGCAATTTCATCAAACACATGGCGTGCAATGTTAGATCACAAGTCAAATTTTAAAGGCAAAAGGAGAAAAAAGAAGTGAACTTTAAATACATATACGCATAAGCATAAAGAATGAGGATAGTATCAAGCCAATAAGCACGTTCTGCACTACAATATCAAGACTGATCAGATAAAAGTATAAATTCGAACCCAGATTCCGAATTCCATTTTTAGGAGTGACATTTACAATTCATTAAACACATGGCATGCAATGTCAAATCCAAGTCATTTTAAAGGCAAAAGGTGAAAAAACATGTGAACTTTAAAGTCATGTAGGCATAAGCATATAGATTGATGATTATATCAAGGCAATAAGCACATTTTGCACTAGAAAATCAAGACCAGTCGAATAAAGGAATAAATTCGAACCTAGAAACCGAATGCCGCATTTAGGAGTGACATTTACCTGGACAATTCATCGAACAATTGGCTTGCAATGTTAGATCTCAAGTAAACTTTTAAATGCAAAAGGAGAAAAAACAAGTGAACTTTATAGACATCTAGGCATAAGCATAATAAATGAGGGTAGTATCAAGCCAATAATACATTTTGCACTAAAAAATCAAGACCGATCGAAAAAAAGCAAAAAATCGAACCTAGAAATCGAATGCCACATTTAGGTGTGACATTCACATGGAAATTTCATCGAACACATGGCATGCAAAGTTATATGACAAGTCAATTTTTAAAGGCAAAAGGCGAAAAACAAGTGAACATTAGAGACATCTAGGCAGAAGCATAAAGAGTGAGGATAGTATCAAGTCAATAAGCACATTCTGCACTACAAAATAAAGACCGATCAGATAAAAGTATAAATTCAAACCTAGAAACTGAATGCCATATTTGGGAGTAACATTTCCCAGGTCATTTGATCAAACACTTGGCATGCAATGTCAGATCCAAGTCATTTTAAAGGCAAAAGGAGAAAAAACAAGTGAACTTATTATAAATCTAGGCATAAGCATAAAGAATGATGATAATATCAAGGCAATAAGCACATTTTGCACTACAAAATCAAGACCGTTCGAATAAAAGCATAAATTCGAACCTAGAAACCGAATGCCATATTTAGTAGTGACATTTACACGTACATTTTATCGAATACTTGGCATGCAATGTCAGATCACAAGTCATTTGAAAGGCAAAAGGAGAAAATAGAAGTAAACTTTAAAGACATCTTGGCATAAGCATAAATTATTTGGATAGTATCACGCCAATAAGCACATTCTGCACTACAAAATCAAGACCGATCGAACAAAAGCATAAATTCGAACCTAGAAATCGAATGCCACATTTAGGAGTGATATTTACATGGACATTTCATAGAACACTTGGCCTGAAATGTTAGATCACAAGTTAATTTTTACAGGTAAAAAGAGAAAAAACAAGTGACATTAGAGACATCTAGGCATAAGCATAAAGAATGTGGATAGGATCAAGTCAATAAGCACATTCTTCACTAAAAAATCAAGAACGATCGAATAAAAGCTTAAGTTTGAACCTAGAAACCGAATGCCACATTTAGGAGTGACATATACATGGACATTTCATCGAACACTTAATTGGTATGCAATGTTAGATCGCAAGTCATTTTAAAGGAAAAAAGGAGAAAAAACAGGTGAACTTTAAAGACATCTAGGCATAAGCATATATAATGAGGATAGTATCAAGCCAATAAGCACATTCTTCAGTACAAAATCAAGACCGATCAAATAAAAGCATAAATTCGCACCTAGAAACTGAATGCCACCTTTAGGAGTGACATTTTCATGGACATTTCATTGAACACTTGGCGTGCAATGTTAGATCACAAGTCAGTTTTTAAAGGCAAAACGAGAAAAATGAAGTGAACTTTAAAGACATCTACGCATAAGCATAAAGAATAAGGATAGTATAAAGCCAATAAGCACATTCTGCACTACAAAATCAAGACCGGTCAGATCAAAGTATAAATTCAGACATAAAAACCGAATGCCATATTTAGGAGTGACATTTCCATGGTCATTTCATCGAACACTTGTCGTGCAATGTTGGATCTCAAGTAAATTTTTAAAGGCAAAAGGAGAAAAAACAAGTGAACTTTAAAGACATCTAGTCATAAGTATAAAGTATTAGGATAGTATCGAGCCAATAAGCATATTATGCACTACAAAATCAAGACCGATCTAATAAAAGTATAAATTCGAACCTAGAAATTGAATGCCATATTTAGGAGTGACATTTACATGGACATTTCATCGAATACTTGGCATGCAATGTCAGATCACAAGTCATTTGAAAGGCAAAAGGGGAAAATAGAAGTAAACTTTAAAGACATTTTGGCATAAGCATAAAACATTTGGATAGTATCAAGCCAATAAGCAAATTCTGCATTACAAATTCATGACCGATCGAATAAAAGCTTAAATTAAAACCTAGAAATCGAATGCTACATTTAGGAGTGACATTTACATGGACATTTCTTCGAACACTTGGCGTGCAATGTTAGAGCACAAGTTAATTTTTAAAGATTAAAGGAGAAAAAACAAATGAACATTAGAGACATCTAGGCATAAGGATAAAGAATGAGGATAGTATCAAGCCAATAAGCACATTCTGCACTACAAAATCAAGACCTATCGAATAAAAGAATAAACTCGAACCGAGAAATCGAATGCCACATTTCGGGGTGTCATTTACATGGACATTTCATCGAACACTTAATTGGCATGCAATGTTAGATTACAAGTCATTTTAAAGGAAAAAGGAGAAAAAACAAGTGATCTTTAAAGACATCTAGGCATAAGCATAAAAAATGAGGTAAGTATCAAGTCAATAAGCACATTCTACAATACAAAATCAAGACCGATCTTTTAAAAGTATAAGTTGGAGACTAGAAAACAAGTGAACTTTAAAGACATCTGGGCATAAGCATAATGAATGAGGATAATATCAAGCCAATAAGCACATTTTGCACTACAAAATCAAGACCGATCAGATAAAAGTATAAATTCGTACCTAGATCTCAAGTAAAATTTAGGAGTGACATTTCCAAGGTTATTTCATCGAACACTTGGCGTGCTATTTTAGATCTCAAGTAAAATTTTAAAGGCAAAATGAGAAAAAACAAGTGAACTTTAAAGACATCTAGGCATAAGCATAAAGAATGAGGATAATATCAAGGCAATAACACATTCTACACTACAAAAACAAGACCGATCGAAAAAAGCAAAAAATCGAACCTAGAAATCGAATACCACATTTAGGTGTGACATTTACATGGCAATTTCATCGAACGCATGGCGTGCAATGTTAGATAACAAGTAAAATTTTTGAAGGCAAAAGGAGAAATAAGTGAAATTTAAAGACATCTACGCATAAGCATAGTATCAAGCCAATAAGCACATTCTGCACTATAAAATCAAGACCGATCAGATAAAAGTATAAATTCGAACCTAGAAACCGAATGCCATATTTGGGATTGAGTTTTCCAAGGTCATTTCATCGAACACTTGGCAAGCAATGTTAGATCACAAGTTAATTTTTATAGATTAAAGGAGAAAAAACAAGTGAACATTAGTGACATCTAGGCATAAAGATAAAGAATGAGGATAGTATTAAGCCAATAAGCACATTTTGTACTACAAAATCAAGACCGATCCAATAAAACCATAAATTCAAACCTAGAAACCGAATGCCACATTTAGGAGTGACATTTACATGGACATTTCATCGAACACTTAATTGGCATGCCATGTTAGATCACAAGTCATTTTAAAGGAAAAAGGAGAAAAAACAAGTGATCTTTAAAGACATCTAGGCATAAGCATAAAAAATGAGGATAGTATCAAGCCAATAAGCTTATTCTATAAAACAAAATCAAGACCGATCGAATAAAAGCATAATTTCGAACCTAGAAACCGAATGCCACATTTAGGAGTGACATTTACATGGACATTTCATCGAACACTTGACGTGTAATATTAGATCACAAGCTAATTTTTAAATATAAAAGGAGAAAAAACAAGTGAGCATTATAGACATCTTGGCATAACCAGAAAGAATGAGGATAATATTAAGCTAATAACCACATTTTGCACTACAAAATCAAGACCGGTCGAATAAAAGCATAAATTAGAACCTAGAAATAGAATGCCACATTTAGAATTGACATTTTCATGGACATTTCATCGAAAAATTGGCATGCGATAATATCAAGGCAATAAGCACTTTTGCACTAAAAAATCAAGACCGATCGAATAAAAGCATAAATTCAAACCTAGAAACCGAATGCCGCATCTATGAGTGACATTTAAATGGACATTTCATCGAAAACTTGGCGTGCAATGTTAGATCACAAGTTAATTTTTAAAGATAAAAGGAGAAAAAACAAGTGAACATTAGAGTCATCTAGGCATAAGCATAAAGAATGTGGATAGTATCAAGCCAATAAGCACATTCTGCAGTACAAAATCAAGTGCTTATTGGCTTTTATTCGAATTTAAAGATCAAATTTATGCTTTTATTCGATCGATCTTGATTTTTTAGTGCAAAATGTGCTTATTGCCTTGATATTATCATCATTCTTTACGCTTATGCCTAGATGTCTTTAAAGTTCACTTGTTTTTTCTCCTTTTGCCTTTAAAATGACTTGGATCTGACATTGCATGCCAAGTGTTTGATTAAATGACCTTGGAAATGTTACTCCTAAATATGGCATTCAATTTCCAGGTTCGAATTTATACTTTTATCTGGTCGGTCTGTATGCTTATGCGTAGATGTCTTTAAAGTTCACTTCGTTTTTATTCGATCGGTCTTTTTATTGCAGTGCAGAATGTGCTTATTGACTTGATACTATCCTCATTCTTTATGCTTATGCCTAGATGTCGCTAATGTTCACTTGTTTTTTCTCCTTTTATCTTTAAAAATTAACTTGTGATCTAACATTGCACGCCAAGTGTTCGATGAAATGTCCATGTATATGTCCCTCCTAAATGTGGCATCCGGTTTCTAGGTTCGAAATTATGCTTTTATTCGAGTGGTCTTGATTTTGTATTATAGAATAAGCTTATTGGCTTGATACTATCCTCATTTTTTATGCTTATGCCTAGATGTCTTGAAAGATCACTTGTTTTTCTCCTTTTTCTTTTAAAATGACTTGTGATCTAACATGGCATGCCAATTAAGTGTTCGATGAAATGTCCATGTAAATGTTTCTCCTAAATGTGGCATTCGGTTTCTAGATTCAAATTTATGCTTTTAATCGACCGGTCAAGATTTTTTAGTATAGAATGTGCTTATTGGCTTGATTGTAACCTCATTCTTTATGCTTATGTCTAGAAGTCTCTAATGTTCACTTGTTTTTTCTCCTTTTATCATTAAAAAGTAAGTTGTGACCTAACATTGCACGCCAAGTGTTCGATGAAATGTCCATGAAAATGTCACTCCTAAATGTGGCATTCTTTTTCTAGGTTCGAATTTATGCTTTTATTCGATTAGTCTTGATTTTGTATTGTAGAATGTGTGTTGGGACGTTGTTGGGACCTCTGGTTCTAAACAACGGATCAACGATTCCATTCTCCGAGTTTTGATAATGACAAACACCATGAGGAACTAATGTGGTTTGTTTGAGTATTTCTAAGGAACGCAGGTATAGCCAAGAACTCCCATGAATGACCAAAAGGCACAAAAACTCACAATGTAGAGTTTCCATCAAGGGAACTCTAAAGAGGAAAGTTCCCATGAAATGGGAACTCCCAGGAATGATGAAGAGAACACAGGTTTACACGATGAAGAGTTTCCATCAAAGAAACTCTGAAGAAGACAGTTCCCATAACATGGGAACTCACATGTGAGGACAACGACCGTTCAGCGCAGATTGCGGGATTCTGTCTTGGACAGTCCAAAGGAACAGTCTGAGGATCAGACTATCACGAATGATCCAACGGTCCGATTGATTCAAGAAGTTGACCTAGTTCAAACCAAAGTCAATGTGAAGAAAGTACAACTTGGGCATCAAGCAAAGGGCATTTTGGACACAAACGAAAGATTCGACTGCCCAAGCACACCTGGACTATAATGCCAAATGAATAGTACTCCGATTGAGCACTTCTCCCAAAACTCACAAACACCCACATCAGAGAAAAGAGAAATAAGAAGAAGGGAAGTCCCCGACGGCGAGTGTTTGATCTCGACGACGGTGAAGTCGAAGTTCCCAGGAGCAAGGGAACTGAGAAGTCAGTGTAAGGTTTGAGTTACTTGTGTTTTGTTGTTGTTAGCTTAGGAACTCAATTGAGAGGATTCATTAGTGTTGCTAGGAACAGAGAAGTTTGAATCCATCTGTTGTAACTAAGGAACAAAGCAATTAATATAGTAAGTCATTCAAAATTCTCCAAGCGGAGGTAGAGGTTTACCCATACAACTAGTTGGTTGTCGTGGGGTTCCTCTATATGGGAACTGCGTTCTTTACAGTTTTTAATACTTGAGTTTATTTTACTTCCGCTGCCTTGGGAACAACTTAACAGCCAGTTCCCAAGCTCTTTGCTAACGGTTTACGATCCAACAATTGGTATCAGAGCTTGTTTGCTCTAGATTTGTGTTAGCATCGTAGATATCAAATGGCTCAGGAACTTACTCAGGTAGGGAACAACACTAGTAAGCCGCCAAGGCTTATTACAGGATGATTCGAAAGCTGGCAACGCGACATGAAGGATTGGATGCGTGGCCAGAACTACCAAGCCTGGTGTGTTATCAAGAGAGGGAACTTCGAAATTGATCCAGCTATAGTCAACGACCTCACCAAATGGGGACCCAACGAATACAAGTGTATGGAGGACAACTACAAGGCCAAACAGTACCTGAAAAAATCCATGTGCGTGCAAGACTGTGACAGGGTAGCAAATCTTGACACAGCTAAGGAAATGTGGGAAGTCATCCAACAAATGCACGTTGGGAACTCAGATCTTCGAGAAGATCTTCAGATGAATGCAAGAAGTGAGTTCTTCAACTCCTAAATGGAGATGGGAGAGTCTGTTGATAGCTATCAGTCCCGATTTGAAGGACTTTGCACCAAAATGGAAGGCTTGAGGATCACCAAAGAAGAAATCACCCATAAGATGAAGGTCCAACAACTCTTCAACGGATTGACTGGAGAATGGGAAAACGAGAGAACAATGTTCAAGGAGAATTTGAAAAATAGAACTCTCTTGCTCCATCAAGTGTTTGGAAAGCTAGTGGGGCACGAGAAGAGAAAGATCGATGATAAGGAACAGAAGCGAGCACATCAAGGGATCGCACTCAAAATTGAGAAGATGCTCAAGTCAACTCAAGAACAACACGAAGAATCCGAAGAAGAAGAGGATGAGGAGCTAGTTCTCGTAACAAAGGCTCTTCGGAACTTCTACAAAGGGAAGCTCAAAAGGAACAGTGGGAACTGGGGAAAAGGACAGAGTTCCCAAAGAAAACCCGCAGAAAAGGACCTCTCGGATGTCACATGCTGATGTCTCTTTATTAGGTGGTGTTTTCATATGTGATTTCCTTTGTAAATATGTTTCTTTTTCCCCTTTTCTTGCGTGTTTTGTTCCTTTTTAGCTTAGTTCCCGTATTTCTATGAGATTTGGAGACTACGCGCGTTTTATGTGTTTTGTAGGTAATTTGGCATGAATCGAGGATCAATTTGAAGGAGGATCGGAGCATGGAGAAAGGCCCGAGCTAAAGAGGAAAGAGAGGAGCAGGCCATGAAGAAGAACAAGAGGAAAGCCAACAAGAAGAAGGTGGAACGAGGTCCGGACCGAGTTGCAACAATGCCGGGCCCGACTTGGAAGTTTCCAACCTCGGACTGACATGCACAGTAACTTGGGCCCGAGGTCCTCCGTGTCGGTCCGAGTCGGTCACCGGACTACTTGGGCTCCAAGGCACGAAATTGTGGACTTCCACTTTTGCCCCTCATCTAATCTATAAAAGGCCCTCTTGTCTTCTATTTAGGGGGTTCCAAGGGTGGGAAAGGGGCTCACACACACACAACAACCCTCAAAAGGATACTTGGAGAGCAAGGAGGAAGGAGAGGAGAAGGAAGAGAGAGAGAATCCGCCAAGAGAGAGGAAGACTTGATAGGTTTTGTTGATAGATTAGCTTTGCTTTGTTTTGATCTTGTGGATTTGGAAACACTTGATTGGAATTTGTGGATTGCTTTTGATTTGAATGAAACCTTGCTTTGTTTTGAGATTGATGATGTTGATTGCTTTCCCTTTTGATTTGTTTGCTTTCTTTGTTTGCCACATGGAGTAGATCTCCTTGATCTTGGGTTATGGGGGAAAACCCTAGCTAGGTTTGGGCTAGAAACCCCAATTCCATAGCCTTGAGTGTTTGATCTAAGGAACCAACTCTACAAAGAGCTACAATTCCTTGCGAAAGTTGGGAATCAAGGCTTGTGATTGGCAAAGTAGCGAAAGTGAACATGTGTCAATCTCAAGACCTTGCTTCGAAGGGGATTTCCCCAAGGATCGAGGTGTAGAAGTGGTTGGAACGAGGGCGAAAGCACTCGATCCTAGTCCGATCATCACTCATTGCTTGAATTGGGGTGGAAAAGCCTTAATCTACTAGAGAAGGAACCCAAAAGCCCAAGATCTACTTTTAATCTTTGAAGTTCGACAACCCCAGCTACCTCGGACCCGACTTACCCAGTGTCGGTCCCGACTTCCTCTTGTCGCCAACATCGGGCCCGACGTGACCTCAGTGTCGGTCCCGACTGTTTTCTTTGTTTTCCTTTGTTTTAAGCTCTCCTTTCTAGCTTTCTAGTGTCTAGGCACATCAATCGAGTAGACAACCCGAGTGTTCGACACCCACCACGTGCTACAACAGGGTCAGGTTATAAATTGTATCTCTAGACCCTCGCAATCCCAAGCGATCAAAAGATTGGCGCCGTTGTCGGGGAAGTCTAAGTGCATTGAGTGCCAATTTGGTGAGTTTCTTGTGTTTTGGTAGTGATTTGGGTGAGGGAATAGCCCAAACCCATTGTTTGTTTTTGATTTGTTTTGGTTTGTGTCTTTGTTTCGTAGGTGTATGCTAGCTCGTTCCCCCCGAAGAACACTTGAACTTGAGTTTGTGAGTGATCCGGAAAGTATTCTCAAAGAAGCCCGAAGAAGGAAAAGGATGGTGAATCAAGCTCTCCATGTTGATGAGGAGTTGGCTCAACTTAGGGCCGAAATGGCTAGATTGCAACTTGAGAAGGACAATCAAGAGGAGGTGGCAAGAAGAGAACGGGAGCAACGGATGAGAGCCGAGGCTCAACTCAACGCTCTACCCCGGAATGCACGCCAATACATGCATCCGGAGTTGAGGGTACCCGAACCGGCTATTGTGCTTCCCGAGGTTGCCAAGAATTTTGAGATCAAGACGCAATTCATCTCCCTCATCAAGCGTGATCAATTCGAGGGCCGTCCACATGAGTGTCCCATAGAGCATGTCAAACGCTTTGTGGACATGTGTGAGATGATCTCTACCGACGAGGATACATTGGAGTATATGCTTCTAAAGGCGTTCAAATGGTCACTTGGGGGCAAGGCCACACATTGGCTCGAGAGCCAAGCTCCTAGGTCAATCACAACTTGGAAGACACTCTATGATGCTTTCTTGATGAAGTTCTTCCTGCCCTCAAAGACAACCGAGCTAAGAAGGAAGATTGCAAGCTTTCAACAAGGTCCGAATGAGCCTCTCTTCGAAGCATGGGACCGTTTCAAGGAGATGTTGCGCCAATGTCCTACTAATGGACAACAACCATATGTGCTTCAAGACATTTTTTTGCAAGGCATCAATCCAATAACGAAGGACAAGCTCAATCTCCACACCGATTGTGGGTTCATAGACTTGACACCGGATCAAGCTTGGGAGCTACTTGACAAGCTATCCGATTATGAGGCCATGTATGGGGTGAGTCAAGCTAGCAAAGAGGTGAAAGTTCAAGGTAAAGGTGCAAGGAAGTTATATGATCCAAAGGGAGAAGACATTGACAAGGATGTGAAGCTCCAATTCCTTGAAGGTGAAGTGAGCAAGCTTAAGAGACAAGTCCACTACTACAAGCAAAATGCTAGAGCTTGTGAGGAGTGTGGATCCTTTGCACATGCTACACAAGTTTGTCCGAATGAGAGCCAAGTGCGCTTGGCCGAACGAATTGAGGAGGCAAACTATGTTCGAGGAAATTTCGGTGGAAGAGGCAACTTCAACAATGGTGGTAATGGCCGGTGGAACAACGGTCAAGCTCAAGGTTACAACAACAACTTCAACCAAAACGAGCCAAGGGCGCCACCACCACCATATAGACCACCGGGATTCAATGAGCTACAATCATTCGCTCAAGAGATGAGAGACGGGTTCAAGGAGATGAGGACCCAATTCAATGAGTTTGGTGCATGGAGGAGGCAAGTCGACAATCAATTTGCCCAAATTGCGACTCAAGCCCCGAGAGAGAATGGGAGACTTCCGGGCCGACCCGAGGAGAATCCTCGAGCTCAAAACAATCAAAATGAAGTCCGGACAATTGGATTGAGAAGTGGCCGAAACCTACCCGAGCCACACATGCCTAAGAAGAATGAAGAGAGTCGGACCAACTTACCCAGCAAGTCGGTTCCGACGTTCCCCGAAGTCGACCCAGCAAGAAGGTCGACCCCTTTACCCCGGACTGAGGTTAAGAGCAACTCGGGACCGACATACCCAGACCTCGATCCGACTCCTCTGCCTCGGACCGAGAGTCACAACATCGGGCCTGACATGGTGCCTAAGTCGGTCCAACCAGGAAATGTTGCAAGTGAAGTGGGGAAGTCCAAAGAGGTTGATCCAAGCAAGATTCAAGGTGCAACAATTCTTCCATATCCCTCGAAGAAGCCGAAAGATGTTGTTGAGAACAAGTTCAAGAGGTTTCTCAAACTCTTGCAAGGCTTGAACATCTCTATCCCATTCACCGATGCATTGAGCGAGATGCCATCTTATGCCAAGTTTTTAAAGGAGATTTTGAGCAAGAAGAGGTCGATAGTTGAAATGCAAGATGAGGTCAAGACCTTGGAGTTACCGCAAAAGCTAGGAGATCCCGGTCGCTTTGCTATAACCATTGGTGTGGGGTCTCAAAACTTCCAAGCCTTATGTGACCTTGAGGCAAGTGTTTCGGTGATGCCCTCTAGCATTTGGAGAAGAGCAAATTTGGGTGAAATGGAGCCGGCCGATATGTCCCTAACTATGGCCGACGGTTCCGTCATCAGGGCTAAGGGAATATTGGATGACGTTCCGGTGCGAGTTGGAAAGTACTTTGTCCCCGATGATTTCGTGATCTTGGACATGCACGAGGACCCCTTGGTCCCAATAATCTTAGGAATACCATTCTTAGCTACGGCGGGGGAAAGGTTTGATGTCAAAAACGGCAAGGTTTCCTTTGACATTGGTGAAGAAAAGGTCCATTTTCACATCAACAAGGCTTTGAATGAGCCGGACGCCTTGGCCATCCTTAAACTTGAAGAGAGTGCCAAGAGAAAAGGTGAAGAAGTGGAAGTTGCTACAGAGGTCGTTGTGTTGAGAAGTGATGAAGGGTTCAATGAACAAATACAAGTAAGGGAGTTGTTGGAGCAATTTAAGGATCAAGATGAGTCAAGGATCAATGCTAGCCCAAGAAGAAATGAAGAGTATATCCTTGCTTATATCCTTTTGATGTTGGTGATGACAACAACTCTTCCCAAACTTTTGATTCCTACATTTGTTTAAGTGATTTGAACAATGACTTAGGAGACTCCTACATTTGCCTTAGTGATTTGAAAGATGAATTGGTAGAATCTCCTAGGAATTCTTTGGATAACTTTGGGGTAGGAAAAGAAAAACATGATGGAGCAAGTAAGGAGGAGAAATCTCATCCGTTGGAGGAGTATGATGAGAGAGACCCGAGATCGGAGAGCCATGCCTATATAGACCATCGTTGGTGGTTTTATGGGTATGAAGGCAATGGGAATGGGCATAACAATGGCGAGCAATTCACCGTGTTTCACCCGCCATGAGGTTGAGGTTAGGAAGTCAAGCTAGTGACTGTAAACGAGCGCTTCTCGAGAGGCAACTCGTGCTAGTAGCTTTCTTTTCGTAATTTTAGTTTGATTTTTCTTAGTTTAGCCTAGCTTTTCTCTAACCAATCTCTATCTAGTGTTTTGTGGATTCTTGGTGTTGTGTATTCTTCAAGGTTGTGTAGGATTTGAGGTGAAATATATAAATGGAAATATGGGAAAGAAGTTGCAAGAGGATGGAGTAAAATTGGTGACCCAAATACTCCCACATCGAGCCCAGGTAAGTCGGGCCCGACATAGGGACGTCGGTCCATGAAGTCGGTCCGATCCGATTTGACTAGTTGGAATGCCAATTTTGCCCTAGACCTAATTTGTCCCCTTCCACCATTAAATACCATCCCCCACCTACCTACCATCTTCATATCAACCACCATTCCCAAAATACAACCCATCTCCCTCAAACACTCTCAAAGTCGGCCGCCCCTTCCTCACCATACTCGATCCACACACTTCCTTTCTTCATCTTGATCCAACCACAAAAAGACCTCCCTAACCCGATTCCAAGTAGAAATTTCGAGTTCAATCTCGTTCTTCATCCCCCATCTCGATCTAGATTGAGGAAATTTGAGTTCTAAGTTGCTTATTTGTTTAAAAGTTCAATACTCTTCGAATCCGGTATGTGTCACTCGATCTCTACTTATTTCTTTGAAAATTTTGTGCTTTCATTGCATAGATTGAGTAATGCCATGTTTGATTGAGAGCTTGAGCTTGAGCATCAATGGTGGATTTGCATGATTTGTGAAATTGAGCTTTAAAGTTGTTTATGCATGCTTAGATCCATTTAGAACTTCGATTAGAGATGTTTGATGGTTGAATTTGAAATTTAAGTGCATGATGGAGTAATTTGGGTTGATTTGAGGTTAGAGTCGAAGCATGAACTAGGTCGAGATCGACGTGCCCAGTAGAGTCGGGCCCGAGTGGTGGAAGTCGGACCGAGGTTGAGTAAGTCGGGCCCGACATAGGTTGGAAGTCGATCCATGTTGTTTTTGCTCTCTTCTTGTGATATCATGTGGACTCATGTGTTTCATTGTTGGCTATAGCCTAATCATGATGTAGAATGATCATTTGCTTAGCCATTGTTAGAATATGTCCATGATGATTTATGTTGGATTGTGATGCATGTGTGTTTTAGAAACTAAGTATGGGGTTCCCTTTGTGTTGAAGTGTTGTTGTGTGGTGATGAGTGCTTTTGTTGAGTTGTATGGAGTTTATCTTGGACCCTTTTGTTTGGTTGGATGTGTGTAGGTACCATGGAGACTAGAGCTTCATCATCCCATGCGGAAAGGCCAAGGAAGAAGTCCAAGAAGTCAAGGAAAGAGCCAAAGTTGGATGATGTCTATTTGGAGGAGGATGAGCAAGTGGAGAGTTATGCAAGATATATGGCGCTTGAGCATCACACAAGGTGGCTTGATTGGGAAGCCGTGAGGAAGATGGACATGGATCAAGCCCTTCCAAGGTGCTACTCCCACATCGGTCTCAATGGGATGCTAAGGTGGGACAACAACCACTACCCCGCCCTCACCTCGGAATTCATGGCCACGTTCGAATGCACTTATGATAATGTGGAGGATGAGGAAGGGGCGATCACTTTCTAATTGGGCAATGAGGACCACAATCTCACTCTTAGGGATTTGGCTACCTACTTCGGGTTTCCATTACCAAGAGAAGAGACCGGCGTCGACAATGAGAAGGTGAACCAAGTATGGCGTCATGTGGCCGGGAAGAGCGAGATGAGAAAGGGCGCCTCCACAACCGAGATTGCTAGCCCTCTTTTTTGGGTCATGGTGCGAGTTTTGGGATGTGCAATCTATGCTCGTCATGAGTTGAGCAAGCCGAGGAAGGAAGAGATTATGTTGCTCCATGAGATGCTCTTCAACACCGAGAAGCCCATGAACCTTGCATGGGAGTGGGTCAAGATGGTGCGAGACTTCCAAAGCTCCTCTTGGATCTACTTCGGCGGGATGATAGCAAGGCTCGCCATGCGTCTAGGAGTTGATCTCAACAAGTATTCTCCGGCTCCGAATGATGTGGAATACATGAACATGAAGTATTTCAAGAAGGCCAACATCATCAAGGAGAAGCTCTACATGATTTCCTTGGCCCCTCACTCAAACTATGATGGTGTGTCGATCCGGTTGGTGCACAACCTCTATGATATTTCTCGGTATCAAAATTGGTACCAAGTGTGGGCCAGCAAGCCACACTCATTTGGTGACCCCGAAGGTGCAAGAGAGGGGCGGCGACAACAACCCCAACACATTCGGTTTGAACACTTAATCATGTGAGGCTTAGTTGCATTGACTCTATTCCTTGGAACACTTAATCATGTGTGATGATGTAATCTTGCTTGAATATCAATCACTTGTGCTTAAAATGTGTTTTCATACGAGGCTTTACATGAAGATTATGTTTCGGTCTTGCTTACATTGTTATTGCTTGCGAACAAGCAAGTTTAAGTATGGGGTATTTTGATGTCTCATTATTTGGTGGTGTTTTCATATGTGATTTCCTTTGTAAATATGTTTCTTTTTCCCGTTTCTTGCGTGTTTTGTTCCTTTTTAGCTTAGTTCCCGTATTTCTATGAGATTCGGAGACTACGCGCGTTTTATGTGTTTTGTAGGTAATTTGGCATGAATCGAGGATCAATTTGAAGGAGGATCGGAGCATGGATCAAGGCCCGAGCTAAAGAGGAAAGAGAGGAGCAGGCCATGAAGAAGAAAAAGAGGAAAGCCAACAAGAAGAAGGTGGAACGAGGTCCGGACCGAGTTGCAACAATGCCGGGCCCGACTTGGAAGTTTCCAACCTCGGACTGACATGCACAGTAACTCGGGCCCGAGGTCCTCCGTGTCGGTCCGAGTCGGTCACCGGACTACTTGGGCTCCAAGGCACGAAATTGTGGACTTCCACTTTTGCCCCTCATCTAATCTATAAAAGGCCCTCTTGTCTTCTATTTAGGGGGTTCCAAGGGTGGGAAAGGGGCTCACACACACACAACAACCCTCAAAAGGATACTTGGAGAGCAAGGAGGAAGGAGAGGAGAAGGAAGAGAGAGAGAATCGGCCAAGAGAGAGGAAGACTTGATAGGTTTTGTTGATAGATTAGCTTTGCTTTGTTTTGATCTTGTGGATTTGGAAACACTTGATTGGAATTTGTGGATTGCTTTTGATTTGAATGAAACCTTGCTTTGTTTTGAGATTGATGATGTTGATTGCTTTCCCTTTTGATTTGTTTGCTTTCTTTGTTTGTCACATGGAGTAGATCTCCTTGATCTTGGGTTATGGGGGAAAACCCTAGCTAGGTTTGGGCTAGAAACCCCAATTCCATAGCCTTGAGTGTTTGATCTAAGGAACCCACTCTACATAGAGCTACTATTCCTTGCGAATGTTGGGAATCAAGGCTTGTGATTGGCAAAGTAGCGAAAGTGAACATGTGTCAATCTCAAGACCTTGCTTCGAAGGGGATTTCCCCAAGGATCGAGGTATAGAAGTGGTTGGAACGAGGGCGAAAGCACTCGATCCTAGTCCGATCATCACTCATTGCTTGAATTGGGGTGGAAAAGCCATAATCTACTAGAGAAGGAACCCAAAAGCCCAAGATCTACATTTAATCTTTGAAGTTCGACAACCCCAGCTACCTCGGGCCCGACTTACCCAGTGTCGGTCCCGACTTCCTCTTGTCGCCAACATCGGGCCCGACGTGACCTCAATGTCGGTCCCGATTGTTTTCTTTGTTTTCCTTTGTTTTAAGCTCTCCTTTCTAGCTTTCTAGTGTCTAGGCACATCAATAGAGTAGACTTCCCGAGTGTTCGACACCCACCACGTGCTACAACGGGGTCGGGTTATAAATTGTATCTCTAGACCCTCGCAATCCCGAGCGATCACATGCTACAAGTGCAACAACAAAGGACACTTCACTAAGGAATGTCCACAGGGAACGGACGACCGGAAGCAAGGGAAAAAGGCCTACATCGCCACCTGGAGCGCTGATGAGGACGAAGATCCTGAGTCATGGGCACTCCTAGACATGTGCGGAATGGCCATAGGAGAGACCACTGGGGAACAACCCAGTGAGGTAACTACTGAAACTGTTCTTGCTTCTTTGAACAACTATGAAAAAACTGAGCTGTTGAAAATTCTTTCAATTCTTGTCAAAGATAATATAAAACTGGAAAACAAGTTGGAAAAACAGGAACACATAAATGCTCAATTAGTTGGTCTTGAACTCTGTCCCAACTGTATGTCCCTTCTTAAAAAACTCAAGTCCCATGTGTATCACATCGTAGATCTAGAAAATGAAATCAAAACTCTAGAGAGAGATGAGAACACCCTCTTACAAAACCTGAGTAAGACTCCCAAAAATCTTGAAGCCTCTAGTTCCCAAATCAAGTTTGTCCCAGCCAGACACGGCATAGGATACAAAACTGAGAGCCCAATGAACGGGAAGTCATCCCTGAGTGAACATGAAATCCATGAGTGTAGGGCCTTAGAACTCCAATGCGAGAAACAAAAAAATGCTCATCTCGAGGAGAAAATCAGATGCCTAGAGAGTGGGAAAAGTTGTGAGAAATATTATTACACTGGGAACACTGGACATAGACTTTATGTAAAAATTGCTAAGGGAAACGGGTCACGAGTGTACAATAAGGAAAGTATGGATAGGAATAGAATCCAGAGACCACACCCTAAATACTACCTGGGAGAATACTATAAGTTGTGCTGGAACTGTGGTGCCCATGGGCACTACAAGGAAGCATGTCCCAAGAAGAGAGCCCAAACCCTCAGAAACCGTGAGTTGCTGAACAAACAAAAACATCATGCTAATCACCAAAGGAACTCCAACTCTCAAATCACTCATGATATCAACATCGCTGACTATGTTTTAAATGAGAATATTTTCCCTTGCAAGGGACCTGGGAAGAGTCATCTTGCTTGGGTCTCAAAACACTAACTTTACCTTGTAGGTGGTAGTGAGAGGGAACAATATATGCTTCATAGATAGTGGATGCTCGAACCATATGACCGGAAACAAAGATATCCTCATCTCACTCCACACTCATGCCGAAGGAGGCCACGTCTCATTTGGCAATAAAAACAAGGGAGAAGTCATTGGAAAATGAGAAGTTTTGCTCAATAGATCAATCAAAGTTAGCAATGTAAATCTGGTAAAGGATCTGGGATACAACCTTCTAAGTGTCTCTCAGATGTGTGATCAAGGGAACAACGTTGTGTATGTAGTAGATACAAAATTTGAACCACCAACGAAGCTGTGCCTTGCGAGTTCCTACGATGACACAGGTGTCATCGTAGGAACTGGGACATGCAGGTGTCAATCAAATCCTGAAGCTCTATCTACAGGATCTGGTCATTGGTCTTCCACGGATCAATCTCGAAGGAGTCAAAATGTGTGAAGCATGAGTTTGAGGGAAACAGACTAGGAACTCCTTCAAATCCAAAAAGGTGGTGAGCACAACCAGGCCTTTAGAGCTAATTCACATGGATCTATGTGGTCCCATGCGAACAGTCAGCTATGGTGGAAAAAGGTACATATATGTCTTAATTGATGATTTTTCTAGATTCGCCTGGGTTATTTTCTTGAAGGCAAAATCACAAGCCTTTGAAGAGTTCGAGCCTTTCATCAAAAGAACAGAAGTAAGCATGGGGCTAAGGTTGAAAGCCATCAAGTCTGACCATGGAACTGAGTTTCAAAACTCAGAGTTCCTTAACTTATGTGACAAACATGGGATCTCTCACAACTTCTCATCCCCTCGCACTCCTCAGCAAAACGGAGTAGTCGAGAGAAAGAACAGGACCTTGGAAGACATGGCCACGACCATGATGCTTGAAAGCAGAGTTCCTGAGTATTTCTAGGTTGAAGCCATCGCCACAGCTACGTACATCCTGAACCGAGCCATGACAAGGCCTATGATAAAGAAGACATCCTATGAGCTCATCAAAGGGAGAAAACCAAACATCTCCCACCTAAGGACCTTTGGATGCACATGCTTTGTCCACAACAATGGCAAAGACAACCTTGGAAATTTTGATCCTAGAAGCGATGAAGGGATCTTCCTGGGATACTCATCACAAAGCAAGGCTTACAGGGTCTATAACAAGAAGACCAAGAAGAAAGAAGAAAACATCCATGTCGTCTTCAACAAGAAATCTGTAAAGATGGGAACAGAGACCCAAGGGAAGGGAACTCTGTTCAAACTGGTCAGACAAGAAGACGATGATGATGACGATGATGAGCCAAGGAAGAGAGATGAAGACTATCCAAGTGCAAGTAACACTCCACAACCAGGGAAAAGGAGATCCAACTTTCACTGATCAAATCTCCCTCGAAGTTCCCTCCTCACAAGAACTACAAGAGACCTCCAACTCTCTTGTTCCCCAAGCCAATACCCTGCCAGAATCAAGTGTTCAGGGGGAACAAAGAGGGATCTTTCCAGAAGTTTCTGAAGAAACACCCAATGAAGAAGCTAAAGACGAGTGTTCCCATGAAAAGGAAGTCTCTACTAAATATGAAACAAGTGCAAGGGAACCCACCCATACAAGAATCTTTCAACAAAAGAAGGACCACCCCATTGAGAACACCATCTCCCCTTATGATAAAGGTGTACAAACTCGTTCCTCTCTCAATAAGTTTTGTGCTTTTAACGCGTTTGTTTCATTAGTGGAACCCAAAAACATCAAAGAAGCCTTGAAGGACCCAGATTGGATCCAAGCTATGCAAGAGGAGCTCCACCAATTCGAGAGGAACAAAGTTTGGAAGCTAGTTCCAAGGCCCAAGAACGAGAACATCATAGGAACTCGATGGATTTTTAGAAACAAGCTCGATGATACTAGGGCTGTAGCAAGGAACAAGGCTAGACTGGTGGCACAAGGCTACAAGCAAGAGGAAGGAATCGATTACGAAGAGACTTTCGCACCAGTCGCCAGGATCGAGGCCATCCGACTCTTAATTGCCTATGCTGCTCACAAGGGATTCAAACTCTTTCAAATGGATGTGAAAACAGCCTTCCTCAACGGACATCTCAAGGAAGAAGTATATGTGGCCCAACCCCCAGGATTCGAAGATGAGAAGCTACCCAACCATGTCTATTTCCTGGAGAGGGCCCTCTACGGACTCAAACAAGCTCCCCGAGCTTGGTATGACAGGTTTGCCCAATTCCTCTTGTGCCATGGATACCTTCGAGGTTCCATAGACAAGACTTTGTTTTTAAAGAAACAGTCTAAAGACATTTTGATTGTGCAAGTATATGTTGATGACATTGTTTTTAGAGCAATTAACGAAACTCTTGTAGAGAAATTTAAGGACCTCATGAGCAGTGAGTTTGAGATGAGCCTCATTGGGGAATTCACATTCTTCTTGGGACTTCAAATATCTCAAACCAAGGAGGGAACAAAGATTCATCAACAGAAATACATCAAGGAAATGCTCATAAAGTATGGGATGGAACACTCCAAGCCTATTGACACTCCCATCTCACCAAATTAAAGGCTCAATGCGGATGAAACAGGTATAAGTGTGGACCAAAGGAACTATCGAGGTATGATTGGGTCCCTTCTCTACTTAACAGCTAGTAGACCTGATATCATGTTCTCCGTATGTCTTTGTGCTCGTTTTCAAGCTAACCCTATGGAATCACACCTGAAAGAGGTGAAGAGGATTTTCAGGTATCTCAAAGGGAACGATAACTTGTGCCTTTGGTATGAGCTCATTGCATACACAGATGCGGATTTTGCAGGGCACCTTGTTGATAGAAAGAGCACATCAGGAATGGCCCAGTTCCTAGGGTCATGTTTAGTTTCATGGGGATCTAAAAAGCAAAACTCAGTGGCACTCTCCACAGCTGAAGCAAAATATGTGGCTGTCGCATCTTGTTCTTCCCAAGTTCTATGGCTGAAGTCTCAACTCCAGGATTACGGTATGTCTTTTGGCCCAGTTCCCATACTCTGTGATAATACTAGTGCCATAAACATTTCCAAAAATCTTGTGCATCATTCTAGAACCAAGCATATAGATATAAGGCATCACTTTCTACGTGACAATGTTGAAAGTGGGAACATCTTGATGGAACACTATAGAACTGAAGAGCAAATTGCGTACATTCTCACCAAAGCTTTAGACAGAGGTCCCTACTAGTGTTTTCGAATGCTTCTAGGGATGATTACTCTAAATTAAACAAGTCCCTGTTTGTCTCTCCCTCAATGCCTGACTAGTTTTTCTAATGCATGATAGGGAACTTGGATTTATTGCTTTCACTTTGCCATGATTACTAGTCTAAAGATAAATGTGTACAAGGGAACTTTATTTCTTTTGGCCTCACATGATCAACCAGAGTTCCCTTTATCCCTCTTTACAAGCCACTATGACGGTTGATCATATAACCTACCCTAAGCCAGGGATCAGACAAACGCTTCTCATGAGCCAAAATGTTTACTCATTTATCGAGTCGTAAATTGTATGGTTCCCTTTGAGTTCCCTAGCCCCACAAAAGGATGATTGTGAAGTTTCCTTAACCACTTCACTCTCCTTGACCTTGATACGATCATGGGAACTGGTACACACAACCAAGGGAACGCTGACTCCTCTGAGAAGATGAACCATCACTTGAGAAGCGGGATTTTGTGTCAGAAACTCTGAAGCATTAAGGGCCAAGTATTCAAATTTTGAAAGGGCTTCCCTAGAGATCGTGACGCGTGTCAAGAGGCGTGCTACGGAAGTTGAAACGATGCCCCACGTTCATTGGGCAACGGTTATCGAGGATTTCCCACTTCCCTTTCTACCCTTCGCCCATTCTCTCCTTAAATCCCTAGTTTTCCATTTTTGGGATCTTATTCTATCTTCAACCTCTGTCATTCATCTTCTCCACATCCCTTTCACTCTCTTTTTCAAGAAACCTCCAAACTTCCTCTCTTCCCAAAATTCCTCTCACATGGCCTCCACACACACCTGGGCTCAAGTTAAAGCTTGGGTGCTTGCAAATCCAAGAGTCTTCTTCATCACCCAACTAAACGAAATTGAGAGGGAAACCGATCTTTTCATGCGAGACGTTCTCATGGCAGGGCTCTACAACTCTGTCAGCCCTCTCTTACCTCCTCCTACTCCGGCAGAGCAAACTCTTGCCTTGACTTCTTCTTCCGCCACCTCCTCTAAATCTCTTCCTCCTCCAACTACCAACATCTCCTCCGGCACTGTCATTCTTGACAGTTTCGGAGATGCTCGTCCTTCTCAAAACGAGAAGCCAAGAAAATCCAAAAAACGCCATTCTTCCAAAGACCCCTCCAAATCCAAACATTCCAAAAAATACAAACATTCCAAAGATCCCTCACAATCCAAAAAGCGCAAACACTCTGAGGTCTCCGAATACTCGGAGCCCAGGAAGAAGCCCCATTTCAAATTCGTTGATTACTTGAACTGCTCCAAGGACAGTTCCTGTATAACCAAACCACCCTTCGTCTTCCATTCGGACTCTAGGAACTCCCAATCCCAGAGCCAACTCACTTCTTCTTCCCGCTCTCTTCCTATAATTGAGGGACCTCCCAAACCTCTTCCCCCAAAACAAAAGACTCCTCCACCGCCTCCCTCTGTTCCCACAACGAAGGGAACTCCATCTCCACCCCACAAAACTCCTTCCCCTCCTTCATCACCCAAAAACACTTCTATCCCTCAAACCCCTGCCTCTAGGACCCCTACTCCCAAGGCACCCGTCTCTACTCCTCTTGCCCCTCCTACACAACTTTCCACTCCTCTCTCCTCTCCTATCCCCTCTTCCACCACATCCCCAACTACCACAAAACTTCCCTCTCCCTCTCCCTCCAAAACTGTCGTCGTCCTCACATCGGACGACGATGACCTTCCTCTCTCTGTTGTCATCGGCAAAATGACCAAGGATCCTCCTCCTCCCATCATGGGAACTGTACAGGAGGAGGCCCAGCTCAAGGCTGTAGAGGACGAGCTCAACAGGGTCCCAACTGAGGCAACAACTGATAAAGGGACCAAGTCCCTAGAAAAGTGGCTACTGAAGAGCCCGTGGAACAAAGGAACCCAACACCGGCTGTTGGTGCTGGGACGAGTTTAAGTCATCCTAAAGATGACAAAGAGGGCTCCAGCTCAAGCTCCTCCGAGGATGAATGGACCTCCAGTGATGAGGTCGAAGAATAAGAAGAGGCTCCAACTGCTAAGGAGCCCGCCAAGATCCCAACCCCTGGGCACCAACTGGTGGTGTCCGATGGTTCCCGTGCCACAAGGGAACCCATGCTTTTGCTCGAAGCGGCTGGACCCCCTCAGCAGAAAGCACCTACAACGGTTTCTAGGGGGAACACATCAAAGAGCACCACCAGAAGAGGGAAGGGATCTTCATCGAAGAAGTTCCCTGTGGTCGAATGCCAGAAACTCCTCCCCGCTCTTATAATTTCTGAGGAGATGCTCTACGAGAATAGACTAGGGGAACTGTGGGACCTGATCAAGGCCCAAGGCTGGGAGCACCTCTGCAAAGAACCCGTGAGTGTAGATCCCTCACAAGTGCGTCGGTTCTACAACAACTTCGTAGTCCACAACGACGGCACTCAGGGAACTCTCTCCCTCGAAGGCGACGAGTTTATGTTCACAACGTCTACCATCCGCCTTCAGATTCAGGTCCCTGTTCACGAACTCAGCGCATTGCCCAACAAGCTCTGGGAGAGTTCAACAGCGTAGAGGTGTACAACACCATATATGAGGGCCGAGTCCCCACTCAAGGGACCTCGGCCCATCATCTGTCCCTAATTGCCAAGCTAGCTCACCAGTTCATCATCAATATGGTGATCCCTCTCCAAGAGAAGCGTCTAGGCATCAACATCCCCAACGCTATACTCCTCTACCACTTCCTCCTCAAGAAGCCCATCAACCTTCCAAGAATTATTCTCGGGCATATGGAGAAGTGTATGGTGTCCATGTCCCATTCTCTTCCCTACTCTAGGGTCATCAACAAGCTTCTACTCAAGGAGGGTCTCTACGACGTCTCCAAAGAAGAAGTTACGATTGGAAGGGAACTGGACATCTCAGTGGTCCAGAAGATGAGGCACTCTGAGCCTGTGGAGGAATCGACTCAACTGGAATCTGGCGAAGATGGGAACTCTCAAGTGTTGCTTCGCATTGCCAACACCCTCGACCAGATTGCCAGGGACCAAGCGACGTTGGCAAGCGGACAAGAAAAACTTACACAGGTCCTAACGCGCCTTTGTGATGCCCTGTTCCCTACCGTCCCATGATCTCTCCTCTCTTTTTTCCCTTAATCCAAATATGTCCACAAAATGTACTTGTGTTCCCCTTGTACATATCTTCTTAAGTAATGAATTGGCCTTTAATTTGAATGTGTGTTCCTTTCTTCCTTATAATTGCATTGCTTGTTTTCGATGATGTCAAAAGCGGGAAAGACAAAAAATGCGAGATGAGTTAAAAGTTTAAGTTATCACAGAACATGCATAAGCTAAGGGGGAACATTTCCATAAAAAGCTAAGTAAGATGTAAGTGTTTTAATCGAAGTGGCTCCCCAGAATCATCCTTAGGAACTCATTCGCATATCATTCATTGAAATACTTGCTTATTTTGTGATGGGTTTGTCATCATCAAAAAGGGGGAAATTGTTGGGACGTTGTTAGGACCTCTGGTTCTAAACAACGGATCAACGATGGCATTCTCCGAGTTTTGATAATGACAAACACCATGAGGAACTAATGTGGTTTGTTCGAGTATTTCTAAGGAACGCAGGTATAGCCAAGAACTCCCATGAATGAACAAAAGACACAGAAACTCACAATGCAGATTTTCCATCAAGGGAACTCTAAAGAGGAAAGTTCCCATGAAATGGGAACTCCCAGGAATGATCAAGAGAACACACGTTTACACGATGAAGAGTTTCCATCAAAAAAACTCTAAAGAAGACATTTCCCATAACATGGGAACTCACATGTGAGGACAACGACCGTTCAGCGCAGATCGCGGGATTCTGTCTTGGACAGTCCGAAGGAACTGTTTGAGGATCAGACTATCACAAATGATCCAACGGTCCGATTGAGTCAAGAAGTTGACCTAGTTCAAACCAAAGTCACATGTGAAGAAAGTACAACTTGGGCATCAAGCAAAGGGCATTTTGGACACAAATGAAAGATGCGATTGCCCAAGCACACCTGGACTATAAAGCCAAATGAATAGTACTCGGATTGAGTACTTCTCCCAGAACTCACAAATACCCATACTAGAGAAAAGAGAAAGAAGAAGAAGGGAAGTCCCCGGCGGCGAGTGTTTGATCTCGATGACGGTGAAGCCGAAGTTCCCAGGAGCAAGGGAACTGAGAAGTCGGTGTAAGGTTTGAGTTACTTGTGTTTTGTTGTTGTTAGCTTAGGAATTCAGTTGAGAGGATTCATTAGTGTTGCTAGAGTTAGGTAGAACTCGTAGGAACAGAGAAGTTTGAATCTGGCTGTTGTAAATAAGGAACAAAGCAATTAATATAAGTAAGTCATTCAAAATCCTCCAAGAGGAGGTAGAGGTTTACCTATACAACTAGTTGGATGTAGTGGGGTTCCTCTATAAGGGAACTGCGTTCTTTACAGTTTTTAATACTTGCGTTTATTTTACTCCCGCTGCCTTTGGAACAGCTTAACAGCCAGTTCCCAAGCTCTTTGCTAACGGTTTATGATCCAACAATGTGCTTATTGGCTTGATACTTACCTCATTTTTATATGCTTATGCCTAGAAGTCTTTAAAGATCACTTGTTTTTTCTCCTTTTTCCTTTAAAATGACTTGTAATCTAACATTGCATGCCAATTAAGTGTTCGATGAAATGTCTATGTATATGTCACTCCTAAATGTGGGATTCGGTTTCTAGGTTCGAAATTATAGTTTTATTCGATCGGTCTTGATTTTGTATTGTAGAATAAGCTTATTGGCTTGATACTTACCTCATTTTTTATGCTTATGCCTAGAAGTCATTAAAGATCACTTGTTTTTTCTCCTTTTTCCTTTAAAATGACTTGCAATCTAACATTGCATGCCAATTAAGTATTCGATGAAATGTCCATGTAAATGTCACTCCTAAATGTGGCTTTCGGTTTCTAGGTTCGATTTTATGCTTTTATTCGATCGTTCTTGGTTTTGTAGTGCAGAATGTGCTTATTCGCTTGATACTATCCTCCTTCTTTATCCTTATGCCTAGATGTCTCTAATGATCACTTGTTTTTTCTCCTTTTTCCATTAAAATTACTTGCGATCTAACATTGCATGCCAATTAAGTGTTCGATGAAATGTCCATGAATATGTCACTCCTAAATGTGGCATTCGGTTTCTAGGTTCGAACTTAAGCTTTTATTCGATCATTCTTGATTTTGTAGTGAAGAATGTGCTTATTGCCTTGATATTATCATCATTCTTTATGCTTATGCCTAGATGTCTTTAATGTTCACTTGTTTTTTCTCCTTTTGCCTTTAAAATGACTTGGATCTGACATTGCATGCCAAGTGTTTGATGAAATGACCTTGGAAATGTCACTCCCAAATATTGCATTCGGTTTCTAGGTTCGAATTTATACTTTTATTTGATCGGTCTTGATTTTGTAGTGCAGAATTTGCTTATAGGCTTGATACTATCCTCATTCTTTATGCTTATGCGTAGATGTCTTTAAAGTTCACTTCTTTTTTCTCCATTTGCCTTTAAAAATTGACTTGTGATCTAACATTGCACGCCATGTGTTCGATGAAATTTCCATGTAAATGTCACACCTAAATGTGGCATTCAATTTCTAGGTTCGATTTTTTGCTTTTTTTCAATCGGTCTTGATTTTGTAGTGTAGAATGTGTTATTGCCTTGATATTATCCTCATTCTTTATGATTATGTCTAGATGTCTTTAAAGTTCACTTGTTTTTTCTCCTTTTTCCTTTAAAATTACTTGTGATCTAACATTGCATGCCAATTAAGTGTTCGATAAAATGTCCATGTATATGTCACTCCTAATTGTGGCATTCGATTTCTAGGATCGAATTTATGCTTTTATTCGATCGGTCATAATTTTATAGTGCAGAATGTGCTTATTGGCTTGATACTATCCTCATTCATTATTCTTATGCTTAGATGTCTTTAAAGTTCACTTGTTTTTTCTCGTTTTGCCTTTAATAATTTACTTGAGATCAAACATTACACGCCAATTGTTCGATGAAATGTCCATGTAAATGTCACTTCTAAATGTGGCATTCTATTTCTAGGTTCGAATTCATGATTTTATTCGATTGGTCTTGATTTTGTAGTGCAAAATGTGCTTATTGGCTTGATACTATCCTCATTATTTATGCTTATGCCTAGATATCTCTAATGTTCACTTGTTTTTTCTCCTTTTATCTTTAAAAATTAACTTGTGATCTAACATTGCACGCCAAGTGTTCGATGAAATGTCCATGAAAATGTCACTCCTAAAGGTGGGATTCGGTTTCTAGGTGCGAATTTATGCTTTTATTTGATCGGTCTTGATTTTGTACTGAAAAATGTGCTTATTGGCTTGATACTATCCTCATTATTTATGCTTATGCCTAGATGTCTTTAAAGTTCACTTGTTTTTTCTCCTTTTTCCATTAAAATGACTTGCGATCTAACATTGCATGCCAATTAAGTGTTCGATGAAATGTCCATGAATATGTCACTCCTAAATGTGGCATTCGGTTTCTAGGTTCGAACTTAAGCTTTTATTCGATCGGTCTTGATTTTGTAGTGAAGAATGTGCTTATTGCCTTGATATTATCATCATTCTTTATGCTTATGCCTAGATGTCTTTAATGTTCACTTGTTTTTTCTTCTTTTGCCTTTAAAATGACTTGGATCTGACATTGCATGCCAAGTGTTTGATGAAATGACCTTGGAAATGTCACTCCCAAATATGGCATTCGATTTCTAGGTTCGAATTTATACTTTTATTTGATCGGTCTTGATTTTGTAGTGTAGAATGTGCTTATTGGCTTGATACTATCCTCATTCTATATGCTTATGCGTAGATGTCATTAAAGTTCACTACTTTTTTCTCCATTTGCCTTTAAAAATTGACTTGTGATCTAACATTGCACGCCATGTGTTCGATGAAATTTCCATGTAAATGTCACACCTAAATGTGGCATTCGATTTCTAGGTTCGATTTTTTGCTTTTTTTTGATCGGTCTTTATTTTGTAGTGTAGAATGTGTTATTGCCTTGATATTATGCTCATTCTTTATGATTATGTCTAGATGTCTTTAAACTTCACTTGTTTTTTCTCCTTTTTCCTTTAAAATTACTTGTGATCTAACATTGCATGCCAATTAAGTGTTCGATGAAATGTCCTTGTATATGTCACTCCTAATTGTGGCATTCGATTTCTAGGTTCGAATTTATGCTTTTATTCGATCGGTCATGATTTTATAGTGCAGAATGTGCTTATTGGCTTGATACTATCCTTATTCATTATTCTTATGCCTAGATGTCTCTAATGATCACTTGTTTTTTCTCCTTTGATCTTTAAAAACTAACTTGTGATCTAACATTGCACTCCAAGTGTTCGAAGAAATGTCCATGTAAATGTCACTCCTAAATGTAGCATTCGATTTCTAGGTTCGAATTTATGCTTTTATTCGATCGGTCTTGATTTTGTATTGTAGAATGTGCTTATTGGCTTGATACTTACCTCATTTTTTATGCTTATGCCTAGAAGTCTTTAAAGATCACTTGTTTTTTCTCCTTTTACCTTTAAAATGACTTGCAATCTAACATTGCATGCCAATTAAGTATTCGATGAAATGTCCATGTAAATGTCACTCCTAAATGTGGCATTCGGTTTCTAGGTTCGATTTTATGCTTTTATTCGATCATTCTTGGTTTTGTAGTGCAGAATGTGCTTATTGGCTTGATACTATCCTCCCTCTTTATCCTTATGCCTAGATGTCTCTAATGATCACTTGTTTTTTCTCCTTTGATCTTTAAAAACTAACTTGTGATCTAACATTGCACTCCAAGTGTTCGAAGAAATGTCCATGTAAATGTCACTCCTAAATGTAGCATTCGATTTCTAGGTTCGAATTTATGCTTTCATTCGATCGGTCTTGATTTTGTAGTGCATAATGTGCTTATTGGCTTGATATTATCCTCATTCTTTATGCTTATGCCTAGATATCTCTAACGTTCACTTGTTTTTTCTCCTTTTATCTTTAAAAATTAACTTGTGATCTAACATTGCACGCCAAGTGTTCGATGAAATGTCAATGAAAATGTCACTCCTAAAGGTGGGATTCGGTTTCTAGGTGTGAATTTATGCTTTTATTTGATCGGTCTTGATTTTGTACTGAAAAATGTGCTTATTGGCTTGATACTCTCCTCATTATTTATGCTTATGCCAAGATGTCTGTAAAGTTCACTTGTTTTTTCTCCTTTTTCTATTAAAATGACTTGCGATCTAACATTGCATGCCAATTAAGTGTTCGATGAAATGTCCATGAATATGTCACTCCTAAATGTGGCATTCGGTTTCTAGGTTCGAACTTAAGCTTTTATTCGATCGGTCTTGATTTTGTAGTGAAGAATGTGCTTATTGCCTTGATATTATCATCATTCTTTATGCTTATGCCTAGATGTCTTTAATGTTCACTTGTTTTTTCTCCTTTTGCCTTTAAAATGACTTGGATCTGACATTGCATGCCAAGTGTTTGATGAAATGACCTTGGAAATGTCACTCCCAAATATGGCATTCGGTTTCTACGTTCGAATTTATACTTTTATTTGATCGGTCTTGATTTTGTAGTGTAGAATGTGCTTATTGGCTTGATACTATCCTCATTTTTTATGCTTATGCGTAGATGTCTTTAAAGTTCACTTCTTTTTTCTCCATTTGCCTTTAAAAATTGACTTGTGATCTAACATTGCACGCCATGTGTTCGATGCAATTTCCATGTAAATGTCACACCTAAATGTGGCATTCGATTTCTAGGTTCGATTTTTTGCTTTTTTCGATCGGTCTTGATTTTGTAGTGTAAAATGTGTTATTGCCATGATATTATCCTCATTCTTTGTGATTATGTCTTGATGTCTTTAAAGTTCATTTGTTTTTTCTCCTTTTTTCTTTAAAATTACTTGCGATCTAACATTGCATGTCTATTAAGTGTTCGATGAAATGTCTATGTATATGTCACTCCTAAATGTGGGATTCGGTTTCTAGGTTCGAAATTATGGTTTGATTCGATCGGTCTTGATTTTGTATTGTAGAATAAGCTTATTGGCTTGATACTATCCTCATTTTTTATACTTATGCCTTGATATCTTTAAAGATCACTTGTTTTTTCTCCTTTTTCCTTTAAAATGACTTGTGATCTAACATGGCATGCCAAATAATTGTTCGATGACATGTCCATGTAAATGTCACTCCTAAATGTGGCAATCGGTTTCTAGGTTCAAATTTATGCTTTCATTCGATCGGTCAAGATTTTGTAGTACAAAATGTGCTTATTGGCTTGATTCTAACCTCATTGTTTATGCTTATGTCTAGATTTCTCTAATGTTCTCTTGTTTTTTCTCCTTTTATCTTTAAAAACTAAGTTGTGATCTAACATTGCACGTCAAGTGTTCGATGAAATGTCCATGTAAATGTCACTCCTAAATGTGGCATTCTTTTTCTAGGTTCGAATTTATGCTTTTATTCGATCGGTCTTGATTTTGTATTGTAGAATGTGCTTATTGGCTTGATACTTACCTCATTTTTTATGCTTATGCCTAGAAGTCTTTAAAGATCACTTGTTTTTTCTCCTTTTTCCTTTAAAATGACTTGCAATTTAACATTGCATGCCAAGTAAGTGTTCGACGAAATGTCCATGCAAATGTCACTTCTAAATGTGGCATTCGGTTTCTAGGTTCGATTTTATGCTTTTATTCGATCGTACTTGGTTTTGTAGTGCAGAATGTGCTTATTGGCTTGATACTATCCTCCTTCTTTATCCTTATGCCTAGATGTCTCTAGTGATCACTTGTTTTTTCTCCTCTGATCTTTAAAAATTAACTTGTGATCTAACATTGCACTCCAAGTGTTCGAAGAAATGTCCTTGTAAATGTCACTCCTAAATGTAGCATTCGATTTCTAGGTTCGAATTTATGCTTTCATTCGATCGGTCTTGATTTTGTAGTGCATAATGTGCTTATTGGCTTGATATTATCCTCATTCTTTATGCTTATGCCTAGATATCTCTAATGTTCACTTGTTTTTTCTCCTTTTATCTTTAAAAATTAACTTGTGATCTAACATTGCACGCCAAGTGTTCGATGAAATGTCAATGAAAATGTCACTCCTAAAGGTGGGATTCGGTTTCTTGGTGCGAATTTATGCTTTTATTTGATCGGTCTTGATTTTGTACTGAAAAATGTGCTTATTGGTTTGATACTATCCTCATTATTTATGCTTATGCCTAGATGTCTTTAAAGTTCACTTGTTTTTTCTCCTTTTTCCATTAAAATGACTTGCGGTCTAACATTGCATGCCAATTAAGTGTTCGATGAAATGTCCATGAATATGTCACTCCTAAATGTGGCATTCGGTTTCTAGGTTCGAACTTAAGCTTTTATTCAATCGGTCTTGATTTTGAGGTGAAGAATGTGCTTATTGCCTTGATATTATCATCATTCTTTATGCTTATGCCTAGATGTCTTTAATGTTCACTTGTTTCTTCTTCTTTTGCCTTTAAAATGACTTGGATCTGACATTGCATGCCAAGTGTTTGATGAAATGACCTTGGAAATGTCACTCCCAAATATGGCATTCGATTTCTAGGTTCGAATTTATACTTTTATTTGATCGGTCTTGATTTTGTAGTGTAGAATGTGCTTATTGGCTTGATTCTATCCTCACTCTTTATGCTTATGCGTAGATGTGTTTAAAGTTCACTTCTTTTTTCTCCATTTGCCTTTAAAAATTGACTTGTGATCTAACATTGCACGCCATGTGTTTGATGAAATTTCCATGTAAATGTCACACCTAAATGTGGCATTCAATTTCTAGGTTCGATTTTTTGCTTTTTTTCGATCGGTCTTTATTTTGTAGTGTAGAATGTGTTATTGCCTTGATATTATCCTCATTCTTTATGATTATGTCTAGATGTCTTTAAAGTTCACTTGTTTTTTCTCCTTTTTCCTTTAAAATTACTTGTGATCTAACATTGCATGCCAATTAAGTGTTCGATGAAATGTCCATGTATATGTCACTCCTAATTGTGGCATTCTATTTCTAGGTTCGAATTTATGCTTTTATTCGATCGGTCATGATTTTATAGTGCAGAATGTGCTTATTGGCTTGATACTATCCTCATTCATTATTCTTATGCCTAGATGTCTCTAATGATCACTTGTTTTTTCTCCTTTGATCTTTAAAAACTAACTTGTGATCTAACATTGCACTCCAAGTGTTCGAAGAAATGTCCATGTAAATGTCATTCCTAAATGTAGCATTCGATTTCTAGTTTCGAATTTATGCTTTCATTCGATCGGTCTTGATTTTGTAGTGCATAATGTGCTTATTGGCTTGATATTATCCTCATTCTTTATGCTTATGCCTAGATATCTCTAATGTTCACTTGTTTTTTCTCCTTTTATCTTTAAAAATTAACTTGTGATCTAACATTGCACGCCAAGTGTTCGATGAAATGTCAATGAAAATGTCACTCCTAAAGGTGGGATTCGGTTTCTAGGTGTGAATATATGCTGTTATTTGATCGGTCTTGACTTTGTACTGAAGAATGTGCTTATTGGCTTGATACTATCTTCATTATTTATGCTTATGCCTAGATGTCTTTAAAGTTCACTTGTTTTTTCTCCTTTTTCCATTAAAATGACTTGCGATCTAACATTGCATGCCAATTAAGTGTTCGATGAAATGTCCATGAATATGTCACTCCTAAATGTGGCATTCGGTTTCTAGGTTCGAACTTAAGCTTTTATTCAATCGGTCTTGATTTTGTAGTGAAGAATGTGCTTATTGCCTTGATATTATCATCATTCTTTATGCTTATGCCTAGATGTCTTTAATGTTCACTTGTTTTTTCTCCTTTTGCCTTTAAAATGACTTGGATCTGACATTGCATGCCAAGTGTTTGATGAAATGACCTTGGAAATGGTACTCCCAAATATGGCATTCGGTTTCTAGGTTCGAATTTATACTTTTATTAGATCGATCTTGATTTTGTAGTGCAAAATGTGCTTATTGGCTTGATACTATCCTCATTCTTTATGCTTATGCGTAGATGTCTTTAAAGTTCACTTCTTTTTTCTCCATTTGCCTTTAAAAATTGACTTGTGATCTAACATTGTTCACCATGTGTTCGATGAAATTTCCATGTAAATGTCACACCTAAATGTGGCATTTGATTTCTATATTCGATTTTTTGCTTTTTTCGATCGGTCTTGATTTTGTAGTGTAGAATGTGTTATTGCCTTGATATTATCCTCATTCTGTGTGATTATGTCTAGATGTCTTTAAAGTTCATTTGTTTTTTCTCCTTTTTTCTTTAAAATTACTTGCGATCTAACATTGCATGTCTATTAAGTGTTCGATGAAATGTCTATGTATATGTCACTCCTAAATGTGGGATTCGGTTTCTAGGTTCGAAATTATGGTTTTATTCGATCGGTCTTGATTTTGTATTGTAGAATAAGCTTATTGGCTTGATACTTACCTCATTTTTTATGCTTATGCCTAGATGTCTTTAAAGATCACTTGTTTTTTTCTCCTTTTTCCTTTAAAATGACTTGCAATCTAACATTGCATGCCAATTAAGTATTCGATGAAATGTCCATGTAAATGTCACTCCTAAATGTGGCATTCGGTTTCTAGGTTCGATTTTATGCTTTTATTCGATCGTTCTTGGTTTTGTAGTGCAGAATGTGCTTATTGGCTTGATACTATCCTCCTTCTTTATCCTTATGCCTAGATGTCTCTAATGATCACTTGTTTTTTCTCCTTTGATCTTTAAAAATTAACTTGTGATCTAACATTGCACTCCAAGTGTTCGAAGAAATGTCCTTGTAAATGTCACTCCTAAATGTAGCATTCGATTTCTAGGTTCGAATTTATGCTTTCATTCGATCAGTCTTGATTTTGTATTGCATAATGTGCTTATTGGCTTGATATTATCCTCATTCTTTATGCTTATGCCTAGATATCTCTAATGTTCACTTGTTTTTTCTCCTTTTATCTTTAAAAATTAACTTGTGATCTAACATTGCACGCCAAGTGTTCGATGAAATGTCAATGAAAATGTCACTCCTAAAGGTGGGATTCGGTTTCTAGGTGTGAATTTATGCTTTTATTTGATCGGTCTTGATTTTGTACTGAAGAATGTGCTTATTGGCTTGATACTATCCTCATTCTGTGTGATTATGTCTATATGTGTTTAAAGTTCATTTGTTTTTTCTCCTTTTTTCTTTAAAATTACTTGCGATCTAACATTGCATGTCTATTAAGTGTTCGATGAAATGTCTATGTATATGTCACTCCTAAATGTGGGATTCGGTTTCTAGGTTCGAAATTATGGTTTTTTTCGATCGGTCTTGATTTTGTATTGTAGAATAAGCTTATTGGCTTGATACTTACCTCATTTTTTATGCTTATGCCTAGAAGTCATTAAAGATCACTTGTTTTTTCTCCTTTTTCCATTAAAATGACTTGCGATCTAACATTGCTTGCCAATTAAGTGTTCGATGAAATGTCCATGTAAATGTCACTCCTAAATGTGGCATTCTTTTTCTAGGTTCGAATTTATGCTTTTATTCGATCGGTCTTGATTTTGTATTGTAGAATGTGCTTATTGGCTTGATACTTACCTCATTTTTTATGCTTATGCCTAGAAGTCTTTAAAGATCACTTGTTTTTTCTCCTTTTACCTTTAAAATGACTTGCAATCTAACATTGCATGCCAAGTAAGTGTTCGACGAAATGTCCATGTAAATGTCACTCCTAAATGTGGCATTCGGTTTCTAGGTTCGATATTATGCTTTTATTCGATCGTACTTGGTTTTGTAGTGCAGAATGTGCTTATTCTCTTGATACTATCCTCCTTCTTTATCCTTATGCCTAGATGTCTCTAATTATCACTTGTTTTTTCTCCTCTGATCTTTAAAAGTAACTTGTGATCTAACATTGCACTCCAAGTGTTCGAAGAAATGTCCTTGTAAATGTCACTCCTAAATGTAGCATTCGATTTCTAGGTTCGAATTTATGCTTTCATTCGATCGGTCTTGATTTTGTAGTGCATAATGTGCTTATTGGCTTGATATTATCCTCATTCTTTATGCTTATGCCTAGATATCTCTAATGTTCACTTGTTTTTTCTCCTTTTATCCTTAAAAATTAACTTGTGATCTAACATTGCACGCCAAGTGTTCGATGAAATGTCCATGAAAATGTCACTCCTAAAGGTGGGATTCGGTTTCTAGGTGCGAATTTATGCTTTTATTTGATCGGTCTTGATTTTGTACCGAAGAATGTGCTTATTGGCTTGATACTATCCTCATTATTTATGCTTATGCCTAGATGTCTTTAAAGTTCACTTGTTTTTTCTCCTTTTTCCATTAAAATGACTTGCGATCTAACATTGCATGCCAATTAAGTGTTCGATGAAATGTCCATGAATATGTCACTCCTAAATGTGGCATTCGGTTTCTAGGTTCGAACTTAAGCTTTTATTCGATCGGTCTTGATTTTGTAGTGAAGAATGTGCTTTTTGACTTGATACTATCCTCATTCTTTATGCTTATGCCTAGATGTCTCTATTGTTCACTTGTTTTTCTCCTTTTATCTTTATGCTGATGCCTAGATGTCTTTAGAGTTCACTTGTTTTTTAACCTTTTGCCTTTAAAAATTTACTTGAGATCTAACATTGCACACAAAGTGTTCGATGAAATGTACATCAAAATGTCACTACTAAATGCGGCATTCGGTTTCTAGTTTCGAATTTATGCTTTCATTCGACCGGTCCTGATTTTGTAGTGCAAAATGTGCTTATTGCCTTGATATTATCATCATTCTTTATGCTTATGCCTAGATGTCTTTAATGTTCACTTGTTTTTTCTCCTTTTGCCTTTAAAATGACTTGGATATGACATTGCATGCCAAGTGTTTGATGAAATGACCTTGGACATGTCACTCCCAAATATGGCATTCGGTTTCTAGGTTCGAATTTATACTTTTATTTGATCGGTCTTGATTTTGTAGTGCAGAATGTGCTTATTGGCTTGATACTATCCTCATTCTTTATGCTTATGCGTAGATGTCTTTAAAGTTCACTTCTTTTTTCTCCATTTGCCTTTAAAATTTAACTTGTGATCTAACATTGCACTCCATGTGTTCGATGAAATTTCCATGTAAATGTCACACCTAAATGTGGCATTCGATTTCTAGGTTAGATTTTTTACTTCTTTTCGATCGGTCTTGATTTTGTAGTGTAGAATGTGTTATTGCCTTGATATTATCCTCATTCTTTATGATTATGTCTAGATGTCTTTAAAGTTCACTTGTTTTATCTCCTTTTTCCTTTAAAATTACTTGTGATCTAACATTGCATGTTGATGTCTCTTTATTTGGTGGTGTTTTCATATGTGATTTCCTTTGTAAATATGTTTCTTTTTCCCCTTTTCTTGCGTGTTTTGTTCCTTTTTAGCTTAGTTCCCGTATTTCTATGAGATTCGGAGACGATGCGCATTTTATGTGTTTTGTAGATAATTTGGCATGGATCGAGGATCGATTTGAAGGAGGGTCGAGACATGGAGCAAGGCCCGAGCTAAGGAGGAAAGAGAGGAGCAAGCCATGAAGAAGAACAAGAGGAAAGCCAACAAGAAGAAGGTAGAACGAGGTCCGGACCGAGTTGCAACAACGCCGGGCCCGACTTGGGAGCTTTCAACCTCGGACCGACATGCATAGTAACTCGGGCCCGAGGTCCTCCGTGTCGGTCCGAGTCGGTCACCGGACTACTTGGGTTCCAAGGCACGAAATTGTGGACTTCCACTTTTGCCCCTCATCTAATCTATAAAAGGCCCTCTTGTTTTCTAATTTGGGGGGTTCCCACACTTGGCAAAGGAACCAAAAGGATACTTGGAGAGCAAGGAGGAAGGAGAGGAGGAGGAAGAGAGAGAGAATCCGCCAAGGGAGAGGAAGACTTGATAGGTTTTGTTGATTGTTTAGCTTTGCTTTGTTTTGATCTTGTGGATTTGGAAACACTTGATTGGAATTTGTGGATTGCTTTTGATTTGAATGAAACTTTGCTTTGTTTTGAGATTGATTATGATGATTGCTTTCCCTTTTGATTTGTTTGCTTTCTTTGCTTGTCACATGGAGTAGATCTCTTTGATCTTGGGTTATGGGGGAAAACCCTAGCTAGGTTTGGGCTAGAAACCCCAATTCCATAGCCTTGAGTGTTTGATCTAAGCAACCCGCTCTACATAGAGCTACAATCCCTTGCGAAAGTTGGGAATCAAGGCTTGAGATTGGCAAAGTAGCGAAAGTGAACATGTGTCAATCTCAAGACCTTGCTTCGAAGGGGATTTCCCCAATGATCAAGGTGTAGAAGTGGTTGGAACAAGGGCGAAAGCACTCGATCCTAGTCCGATCATCACTCATTGCTTGAATTGGGGTGGAAAAGCCTAAATCTACTAGAGAAGGAACCTAAATGCCCAAGTTCTACTTTTAATCTTTGAAGTTCGACAACCCCAGCTACGTCGGGCCCAACTTACCCAGTGTCGGTCCCGACTTCCTCTTGTCGCCAACATCGGGCCCGACGTGACCTCAGTGTCGGTCCCGACTGTTCTCTTGTTTTCCTTTGTTTTACGCTCTCCTTTCTAGCTTTCTAGTATCTAGGCACATCGATCGAGTAGACTTCCCGAGTGTTCGACACCCACCACATGCTACAACGGGGTCGGGTTATAAATTGTATCTCTAGACCCTCGCATTTCCGAGCGATCAAAAGATTGGCGCCGTTGTCAGGGAAGTCTAAGTGCATTGAGTGCCAATTTGGTTAGTTTCTTGTGTTTTGGTAGTGATTTGGGTGACGAAATAGCCCAAACCCTTTGTTTGTTTTTGATTTGTTTTGGTTTGTGTCTTTGTTTCGTAGGTGTATGCTAGCTCGTTCCTCCCGAGGAACACTTGAGCTTGAGTTTGTGAGTGATCCGGAAAGTATTCTCAAGGAAGCCCGAAGAAGGAAAAGGATGGCGAATCAAGCTCTCCATGTTGATGAGGAGTTGGCTCAACTTAGAGCGGAAATGGCTAGATTGCAACTTGAGAAGGACAATCAAGAGGAGGTGGCAAGAAGAGAACGGGAGCAACGGATGAGAGTCGAGGCTCAACTCAACGCGCTACCCCGGAATGCACGCCAATACATGCATCCGGATTTGAGGGTACCCGAACCGGCTATTGTGCTTCCCGAGGTTGCCAAGAATTTTGAGATCAAGACGCAATTCATCTCCCTCATCAAGCGTGATCAATTCGAGGGCCGTCCACATGAGTGTCCCATAGAGCACGTCAAACGCTTTGTGGACATGTGTGAGACGATCTCTACCGATGAGGAGAAGTTGGAGTATGTGCTTCTAAAGGCGTTCAAATGGTCACTTGGGGGCAAGGCCACACATTGGCTCGAGAGCCAAGCTCCTAGGTCAATCACAACTTGGAAGACACTCTATGATGCTTTCTTGATGAAGTTCTTCCCGCCCTCAAAGACAACCGAGCTAAGAAGGAAGATTGCGAGCTTTCAACAAGGTCCGAATGAGCCTCTCTTCGAAGCATGGGACCGTTTCAAGGAGATGTTGCGCCAATGTCCTACTCATGGCCAACAACCATATGTGCGTCAAGACATCTTTTTCCAAGGCATCAATCCGGTAACGAAGGACAAGTTCAATCTCCACACCGATTGTGGGTTCATAGACTTGACACCGGATCAAGCTTGGGAGCTACTTGACAAGCTATCCGATTATGAGGCCATGTATGGGGTGAGTCAAGCTAGCAAAGAGGTGAAAGTTCAAGGTGAAGGTGCAAGGAAGTTATATGATCCAAAGGGAGAAGACATTGATAGGGATGTGAAGCTCCAATTCCTTGAAGGTGAAGTGAGCAAGCTTAAGAGGCAAGTCCACTACTACAAGCAAAATGCAAGAGCTTGTGAGGAGTGTGGATCCTTTGCACATGCTACACAAGTTTGTCCGAATGAGAGCCAAGTGCGCTTGGCCGAGCGAATTGAGGAGGCAAACTATGTTCGAGGAAATTTCGGCGGAAGAGGCAACTTCAACAATGGTGGCAATGGCCGGTGGAACAACGGTCAAGCTCAAGGTTACAACAACAACTTCAACCAAAACGAGCCAAGGGCGCCAACACCACCATATAGACCACCGGGATTCAATGAGCTACAATCATTTGCTCAAGAGATGAGAGACGGGTTCAAGGAGATGAGGACCCAATTCAATGAGTTTGGTGCATGGAGGAGGCAAGTCGACAATCAATTTGCCCAAATCGCAACTCAAGTCCCGAGAGAGAATGGGAGACTTCCGGGCCGACCCGAGGAGAACCCTCGAGCTCAAAACAATCAAAATGAAGTTCGGGCAATTGGATTGAGAAGTGGCCAAAACCTACCCGAGCCACACATGCCTAATAAGAATGAAGAGAGTCGGACCAACTTACCCAGCAAGTCGGGTCCGACGTTCCCCGAAGTCGACCCAACAAGAAGATCGACCCCTTCACCCCGGACCGAGGTTGAGAGCAACTCGGGACCGACGTTACCAGACCTCGATCCGACTCCTTTGCCTCGGACCGAGAGTCACAACATCGGGCCCGACATGTTGCCCAAGTCGGTCCAACCAAGAAACGTTGCAAGTGAAGTAGGGAAGTCCAAAGAGGTTGATCCAAGCAAGATTCAAGGTGCAACAATTCTTCCATATCCCTCGAAGAAGCCGAAAGATGTTGTTGAGAACAAGTTCAAGAGGTTTCTCAAACTCTTGCAAGGCTTGAACATCTCTATCCCATTCACCGATGCATTGAGAGAGATGCCATCTTATGCCAAGTTTTTAAAGGAGATTTTGAGCAAAAAGAGGTCGATAGTTGAAATGCAAGATGAGGTCAAGACCTTGGAGTTACCGCAAAAGCTAGGAGATCCCGGTCGTTTTGCTATCACTATTGGTGTGAGGTCTCAAAACTTCCAAGCCTTATGTGACCTTGGGGCAAGTGTTTCGGTGATGCCCGCTAGCATTTGGAGAAGAGCAAATTTGGGTGAAATGGAGCCGACCGATATGTCCCTAACTATGGCCGACGCCGACGGTTCCGTCATCAAAGCTAAGGGAATATTGGATGATGTGCGGGTGCGAGTTGTAAAGTACTTTGTCCCCGATGATTTCGTGATCTTGGACATGCACGAGGACCCCTTGGTCCCAATAATCTTAGGAAGACAATTCTTAGCTACGGCGGGGGCAAGGTTTGATGTCAAAAATGGCAAGGTTTCCTTTGAGATTGATGAAGAAAAGGTCGATTTTCACTTCAACAAGGCTTTGAATGAGCCGGACACCTTGGCCATCCTTAAACTTGAAGAGAGTGCCAAGAGAAAATGTGAAGAAGTGGAAGTTGCTAGAGAGGTCGTTGTGTTGAGAAGTGATGAAGGCTTCAATGAACAAATACAAGTAAGGGAGTTGTTGGAGCAATGTAAGGATCAAAATGAGTCAAGGATCAATGCTAGCCCAAGAAGAAGTGAAGAGTATCCTTACTTATATCCTTTTGATGTTGGTGATGACCACAATTCTTCCCAAACTTTTGATTCCTACATTTGTTTAAGTGATTTGAACGATGACTTAGGAGACTCCTACATTTGCCTTAGTGATTTGAAAGATGAATTGGTAGAATCTCCTAGGAATTCTTTGGATAACTTTGGTGTAGGAAAAGAAAAACATGATGGAGCAAGTAAGGAGGAGAAATCTCACCCGTTGGAGGAGTATGATGAGAGAGGCCCGAGATCGGAGAGCCATGCCTATATAGACCATCGTTGGTGGTTTTATGGGTATGATGGCAATGGGAATGGGCATAACAATGGCGAGCAATTCACCGTTTTTCACTCACCATAAGGTTGAGGTTAGGAAGTCAAGCTAGTGACTCTAAACGAGCGCTTCTCGGGAGGCAACCCGAGCTAGTAGCTTTCTTTTCGTAATTTTAGTTTGATTTTTTTAGTTTAGCCTAGCTTTTCTCTAACCAATCTCTATCTAGTGTTTTGTGGATTTATGGTGTCGTGCATTCATCAAAGTTGTGTAGGATTTGAGGTGAAATATATAAATGAAAATATGGGAAAGAAGTTGCAAGAGGATGGAATGAAATTGGTGAACCGAATACTCCCACATCGAGCCCAGTTAAGTCGGGCCCGACATAGGGACGTCGGTCCATGAAGTCGGTCCGACCCGATTTGACTAGTTGGAATGCAAATTTTGCCCTTGACCTAATTTGTCCCCTTCCCCCATTAAATACCATCCCCCACCTACCTACCATCTTCATATCAACCACCATTCCCAAAATAGAACCCATCTCCCTCAAACACTCTCAAAGTCGGCCGCCCCTCCCTCACCATACTCGATCCACCATCCTCCCTACTTCATCTCGTTCCAACCACAAAAAGGCCTCCCTAACCCGAATCCAAGTAGAAATTTCGAGTTCAATATAGTCCTTCATCCCCCATCTAGATCTAGATTGAGGAAATTTGAGTTCTAAGTTGCTTATTTGTTTAAAAGTTCAATACTCTTCGAATCCGGTATGTGTTACTCAATATCTACTTACTTCTTTGAAAATTTTGTGCTTGTATTGCATAGATTGAGTAATGCCATGTTTGATTGAGAGCTTGAGCTTGAGCATCAATGGTGGATTTGCATGATTTGTGAAATTGAGCTTTAAAGTTGTTTATGCATGCTTAGATCCATTTAGAACTTCGATTAGGGATGTTTGATGGTTGAATTTGAAATTTAAGTGCATGATAGAGTAATTTGGGTTGATTTGAGGTTAGAGTCGAAGCATGAACTAGGTCGAGATCGACGTGCCCAGGAGAGTCGGGCCCGAGTTGTGGAAGTCGGTCCAACAAGTCGGACCGAGGTTGAGTAAGTCGGGCCCGACATAGGTTGGAAGTTGATCCATGTTGTTTTTGCTTTCTTCTTGTGATATCATGTTGATTCATGTGTTTCATTGTTGGCTATAGCCTAATCATGATGTAGAATGATCATTTGCTTAGCCATTGTTAGAATATGTCCATGATGATTTATGTTGGATTGTGATGCATGTGTGTTTTAGAAACTAAGTATGGGGTTCCCTTTGTGTTGAAGTGTTGTTGTGTGTTGATGAGTGCTTTTGTTGAGTTGTATGGAGTTTATCTTGGACCCTTTTGTTTGGTTGGATGTGTGTAGGTACCATGGAGACTAGAGCTTCATCATCTCATGCCGAAAGGCCAAGGATGAAGTCCAAGAAGTCAAGGAAAGAGCCAAAGTTGGATGATGTCTATTTGGAGGATGATGAGCAAGTGGAGAGTTATGCAAGATATATGGCGCTTGAGCATCACACAACGTGGCTTGATTGGGAAGCCGAAAGGAAGATGGACATGGATCAAGCCCTTCCAAGGTGCAACTCCCACATCGGTTTCAACGGGATGCTAAGGTGGGACAACACCCACTACCCCGCCCTCACCTCGGAATTCATGGCCACGTTCGAATGTACTTATGAAAATGTGGAAGATGAAGAAGGGGAGATTACCTTCCAATTGGGCAATGAGGACCACAATCTTACTCTTAGGGATTTGGCAACCTACTTCGGGATTCCATGCCCAAGAGAAGAGACCGGCGTCAACAATGAGAAGGTGAACCAAGTGTGGCGTCATGTGGCCGGAAAGAGCGAGATGAGAAAGGGCGCCTCCACGACCGAGATTGCTAGACCTCTTTTTCGGGTCATGGTGCGAGTTTTGGGATGTGCAATCTACGCTCGTCATGAGTTGAGCAAGCCGATGAAGGAAGAGATTATGTTGCTCCATGAGATGCTCTTCGACACCGAGAAGTCCATGAACCTTGCATGGGAGTGGGTCAAGATGGTGCGAGACTTCCAAAGCTCTTCTTGGATCTACTTCGGCGGGATGATAGCAAGGCTCGCCATGCGTCTAGGAGTTGATCTCGACAAGTATTCTCCGGCTCCGAATGGTGTGGAGTACATGAACATGAAATATTTCAAGAAGGCCAACATCATCAAGGAGAAGCTCTACATGATTTCCTTGGCCCCTCACTCAAACTATGATGGTGTGTCGATACGGTTGGTGCACAACCTCTATGATCTTTCTCGGTATCAAAATTGGTACCAAGTGTGGGTCGGCAAGCCACACTCATTTGGTGACCCCGAAGGTGCAAGAGAGGGGCGGCGACAACAATCTCAACACATTCGGTTCACCTCCCCTCCATCTACACCGGATTCCGACCAAGACAACTTTGTGTTTGCACCTCGTGGAGAAGACATGGAAGTCGATCAAGAGCAAAATGAAGAAGATGAGCGCTTCCAAGGCTTGATGGCCAACCTCCGAGCCACGCACCAAGCTCCAACACTGGCGGACCGAGGTACACACCAAGTCGGGCCCGACTTCCCTCAACGTCGGTCCAGTTCATTCTATGGTGGTGAGGTCCCGAGGCATTATGAGCGTGGAGAAGGGAGCGGTGCAAGGCAAGAACAAGCTCAAAGTGGCGGTTATGAAGGCTATGCCCAATGGTACGGTCCGGGAATGGTGTTTCCCGAGCAACAACAAACGGTGGACATGTCCTTCTTGGCCAACCAAATGGCCCATCTCCAACTTCAACAAGAGAATGTTCTCCAAGAGGTCCATTAAGTGAATCTCCAACAACAACAAATGTACCAACAACAACAACAAGTGTACCAACAACAACAACAAATGCTTCAACAACAAAGTGCTTTCCAAGCTAGCCAACAAGAGATGAACCGAGCCCTCGGCTACACTAGACGAGAGGTAGAGGAGCTTAGGGAGGTGGAAGACCAAAGGTGGCGGGTCCAAGATAGCTTCAACACATGGATGAGCGGGAACTTCCCTTCCCGTGAGGACCAATGGACACGCCCGGAGCCTGAACTCCAACCACCACCACAAGACTTCTACCAAGAGCAAGTGTACGAGAGGGAGCGGAAAGCAAGGCTCCACAGAGGACGTAGACGTGACAACCCCTTCGATTGATCCTAAACATGCCATTGAAGAATAAGAAATTGTGAGCTCTTCATACACTTCTCTCTTGCTTTTAAGTTTTGGTTTCCTTGTTTGATGGGGACATCAAAATTTTAAGTATGGTGTGGGGGTAAGTGTGTTCATGATTTCACTTGCTTATGTTTGTTTGTTATTTTGAGGATAATTAGTTTGTGTTTTTAGTTTGTATTTGGGATGTTTGCTTCTTGGTTTGTGGTTTGATGAAAGACATGGATGATTAATTTGGTCTTGAATGGATGAGTTTTTGGTTTTAGAGAAATTTTTGCAATAAAAATAAAAAAATGCATAAAAAAAAAATTGAAAAAAATTGTGTTCAAAACAACAAAAAGATTTTGTGTTTTGTAGGTTTTGGACTAGAAATTCCCATCTTAGATTGCCAAAATAAAAGCTAATGATGATGTGAGCATGTAAATTCCTTTGCATATTTTCGGATTGTTTAGCCTCTAAAATGATGTTGCTTTTGATGTGGTCATGATATCTTGCTTGTTTTATTGAACATGTGAGTTCTAGGATGAGTTCTTATGCAACTAAGTATGAGTGACCCTTGTTAGATTGATTTTTGGCCATTTTAGGGATGCTTGTTCATATTTGCATATCCCTCATGTTTCTTGTGTGATTAGCTCATTCATGCTTAGTAAAACTCGCTATTGCGGTGTTTATATATTTTCCAAGACCGTCATGAGAATTGTCCTAGCATTGTCACATTGATTTTGAACTTTATTCTTCTAGTCACATAAATGTTCCATATCCTACCATGAAGTTAATCCTTTGTTTGTAGCCCCGTTCTAGCCTAAGCCTTTGTTTGAAACTCCTCAAAAATATTATTCCTAGCCTTATATGACTTGACCCTTATGGGATTGGACTTTAGAAGAGAGGTTGGGATTGTATTTGAAGAGTTGAGATTCTCTTGGGTTTAAGGGCAAAGAATGGTGCTATGAATCATGTGGGTAGTGCATCTTTGTTGTACAAAAATGAAAAAAAAAGAAAGAAAAGAAAGAAAGAAAATGTTGGAAATGTAAAGTGGAATGAAAGCAAAGGGCCTAAGTGAAGAAAAATGGTCCGACCGAGTTACAAGCCACATCGGGCCCGATGTCATAAGAAAGTCGGTCCAAAATGTAGAAAGTGCGGAAAATCCAACAAAAAGCCTAAGAGCAAAGATGAAGTGGAATGTTAAGTGAAATTTTGGGTTGAAAGGAAAAAAATGTTAAGTCTTTTTGGGTGAGTGTGAAAGTAATTGTGGAATTTTGGTGAAGTTGGTGAGAGTTTAGGTTGTTCAATCCCCATTGTAAGCACCACAAGACCAAATAATTCCCACCTCGAGAAATACCAAAAGCCCCATTACAACCCGGCCGAATGGAACCTCTTTGAGGACCTCCATTGAGCCAAGTTCGAAATTCTTTGTGTACTTTGTATTAGGCATCTCTAGGTGGAGGAATTGATGATATTAGCTTCAATAGTAAAGTCCTTACTTGCATGAATTTTGAGCTTGAGTGTTCATTGCTAAACCCAAACACATGATGAGTGATACACATTCACATATCCCTAAAGTGAGTCTTAGTTGCATTGACTCTATTCCTTGGAACACTTAATCATGTGTGATGATGTAATCTTGCTTGAATATCAATCCCTTGTGTTTAAAATGTGTTTTCATACGAGGCTTTACTTGAAGATTATGTTTCGGTCTTGCTTACATTGTTATTGCTTGAGGACAAGCAAGTTTAAGTATGGGGTATTTTGATGTCTCTTTATTTGGTGGTGTTTTCATATGTGATTTCCTTTGTAAATATGTTTCTTTTTCCCCTTTTCTTGCGTGTTTTGTTCCTTTTTAGCTTAGTTCCCGTACTTCTATGAGATTCGGAGACTATGCGCATTTTATGTGTTTTGTAGGTAATTTGGCATGGATCGAGGATCGATTTGAAGGAGGGTCGAGACATGGAGCAAGGCCCGAGCTAAGGAGGAAAGAGAGGAGCAAGCCATGAATAAGAACAAGAGGAAAGCCAACAAGAAGAAGGTGGAACGAGGTCCGGGCCCGAGGTCCTCCGTGTCCGCCGTGTCCGCCGAGCTCGGACCGACATGCACAGTAACTCGGGCCCGAGGTCCTCCGTGTCGGTCCGAGTCGGTCACCGGACTACTTGGGCTCCAAGGCACAAAATTGTGGACTTCCACTTTTGCCCCTCATCTAATCTATAAAAGGCCCTCTTGTCTTCTAATTTGGGGGGTTCCCACACTTGGCAAAGGAACCAAAAGGATACTTGGAGAGCAAGGAGGAAGGAGAGGAGGAGGAAGAGAGAGAGAATCGGCCAAGGGAGAGGAAGACTTGATAGGTTTTGTTGATTGTTTAGCTTTGCTTTGTTTTGATCTTGTGGATTTGGAAACACTTGATTGGAATTTGTGGATTGCTTTTGATTTGAATGAAACTTTGCTTTGTTTTGAGATTGATTATGATGATTGCTTTCCCTTTTGATTTGTTTGCTTTCTTTGCTTGTCACATGGAGTAGATCTCCTTGATCTTGGGTTATGGGGGAAAACCCTAGCTAGGTTTGGTCTAGAAACCCCAATTCCATAGCCTTGAGTGTTTGATCTAAGGAACCCACTCTACATAGAGCTACAATGCATTGCGAAAGTTGGGAATCAAGGCTTGAGATTGGCAAATTAGCGAAAGTGAACATGTGTCAATCTCAAGACCTTGCTTCGAAGGGGATTTCCCCAATGATCAAGGTGTAGAAGTGGTTGGAACGAGGGCGAAAGCACTCGATCCTAGTCCGATCATCACTCATTGCTTGAATTGGGGTGGAAAAGCCTAAATCTACTAGAGAAGGAACCCAAAAGCCCAAGATCTACTTTTAATCTTTGAAGTTCGACAACCCAGCTACCTCGGGCCCGACTTACCCAGTGTCGATCCCGAATTCCTCTTGTCGCAAACATCGGGCCCGACATGACCTCAGTGTCGGTCCCGACTGTTCTCTTGTTTCCCTTTGTTTTACGCTCTCCTTTCTAGCTTTCTAGTATCTAGGCACATCGATCAAGTGGACTTCCCGAGTGTTCGACACCCACCACATGCTACAACGGGGTCGGGCTATAAATTGTATCTCTAGACCCTCGCATTTCCGAGCGATCACATGCCAATTAAATGTTCGATGAAATGTCCATGTATATGTCACTCCTAATTGTGGCATTCGATTTCTAGGTTCGAATTTATGCTTTTATTCGATCGGTCATGATTTTGTAGTGCAGAATGTGCTTATTGGCTTGATACTATCCTCATTCATTATTCTTATGCCTAGATGTCTTTAAAGTTCACTTGTTTTTTCTCCTTTTTCCTTTAATAATTTACTTGAGATCAAACATTACACGCCAATTGTTCGATGAAATGTCCATGTAAATGTCACTTCTAAATGTGGCATTCTGTTTCTAGGTTCGAATTTATGATTTTAATCGACTGGTATTGATTTTGTAGTGCAAAATGTGCTTATTTGCTTGATGTTATCCTCATTCTTTATGCTTATGCCTAGATATCTCTAATGTTCACTTGTTTTTTCTCCTTTTAACTTTAAAAATTAACTTGTGATCTAACATTGCATGCCAAGTGCTCGATGAAATGTCCATGAACATGTCACTCCTAAAGGTGGGATTCGGTTTCTAGGTGCGAATTTATGCTTTTATTTGATCGGTCTTGATTTTGTACTGAAGAATGTGCTTATTGGCTTGATACTATCCTCATTGTTTATGCTTATGCCTAGATGTCTTAAAAGTTCACTTGTTTTTTCTCCTTTTTCAATTAAAATGACTTGCGATTTAACATTGCATGCCAATTAAGTGTTCGATGAAATGTCCATGAATATGTCACTCCTAAATGTGGCATTCGGTTTCTAGGTTCGAACTTAAGCTTTTATTCGATCGGTCTTGATTTTGTAGTGAAGAATGTGCTTATTGCCTTGATATTATCATCATTCTTTATGCTTATGCCTAGATGTCTTTAATGTTCACTTGTTTTTTCTCCTTTTGCCTTTAAAATGACTTGGATCTAACATTGCATGCCAAGTGTTTGATGAAATGACCTTGGAAATGTCACTCCCAAATATGGCATTCGGTTTATAGGTTCGAATTTATACTTTTATTTGATCGGTCTTGATTTTGTAGTGCAGAATGTGCTTATTGGCTTGATACTATCCTCATTCTTTATGCTTATGCGTAGATGTCTTTAAAGTTCACTTCTTTTTTCTCCATTTGCCTTTAAAAATTGACTTGTGATCTAACATTGCACGCCATGTATTCGATGAAATTTCCTTGTAAATGTCACACCTAAATGTGGCATTCGATTTCTAGATTCGATTTTTTGCTTTTTTCGATCGGTCTTGATTTTGTAGTGTAGAATGTGTTATTGCCTTGATATTATCCTCATTCTTTGTGATTATGTCTAGTTGTCTTTAAAGTTCACTTGTTTTTTCTCCTTTTTTCTTTAAAACTACTTGCGATCTAACATTGAATGCCAATTAAGTGTTCGATGAAATGTCTATGTATATGTCACTCCTAAATGTGGGATTCGGTTTCTAGGTTCGAAATTATGGTTTTATTCCATCGGTCTTGATTTTGTATTGTAGAATAAGCTTATTGGCTTGATACTATACTCATTTTATATACTTATGCCTTGATGTCTTTAAAGATCACTTGTTTTTTCTCCTTTTTCCTTCAAAATGACTTGTGATCTAACATGGCATGCCAAATAAGTGTTCGATGAAATGTCCATGTAAATGTCACTGCTAAATGTGGCAATCGGTTTCTAGGTTCAAATTATGCTTTTATTCGATCGGTCAATATTTTGTAGTACAAAATGTGCTTATTGGCTTGATTCTAACCTCATTCTTTATGCTTATGTCTAGATTTCTCTAATGTTCTCTTGTTTTTTCTCCTTTTATCTTTAAAAACTAAGTTGTGATCTAACATTGCACGTCAAGTGTTTGATGAAATGTCCATGTAAATGTCACTCCTAAATGTGGCATTCTTTTTCTAGGTTCGAATTTATGCTTTTATTCGATCGGTCTTGATTCTGCAGTGCAAAATGTGCTTATTGCCTTGATATTATCATCATTATTTATGCTTATGCCTAGATGTCTTTAATGTTCACTTGTTTTTTCTCCTTTTTCCATTAAAATGACTTGCGATCTAACATTGCATGCCAATAAAGTGTTCGATGAAATGTCCTTGAATATGTCACTCTTAAATGTGGCATTCGGTTTCTAGGTTGGAACATAAGCTTTTATTCGATCGGTCTTGATTTTGTAGTGAAGAATGTGCTTATTGACTTGATACTATCCTCATTCTTTATGCTTATGCCTAGATGTCTCTATTGTTAACTTGTTTTTCTCGTTTTATCTTTATGTTGATGCCTAGATGTCTTTAAAGTTCACTTGTTTTTTTACCTTTTGCCTTTAAAATTTTACTTGTGATCTAACATTGCACACAAAGTGTTCGATGATATGTACATCTAATTGTCACTACTAAATGCGGCATTCGGTTTCTAGGTTCGAATTTATTCTTTTATTCGATCGGTCCTGATTTTATAGTGGCAAATGTGCTTATTGCCTTGATATTATCATCATTCTTTATGCTTATGCCTAGATGTCTTTAATGTTCACTTGTTTTTTTCTCCTTTTGCCTTTAAAATGACTTGGATCTGACATTGTATGCCAAGTGTTTGATGAAATCACCTTGGAAATGTCATTCCCAAATATGGCATTCGGTTTCTAGGTTCGAATTTATACTTTTATTTGATCGGTCTTGATTTTGTAGTGCAGAATGTGCTTATTGGCTTGATACTATCCTCATTCTTTATGCTTATGCATAGATGTCTTTAAAGTTCACTTCTTTTTTCTCCATTTGCCTTTAAAAATTGACTTATGATCTAACATTGCACGCCATGTGTTCGATGAAATTTCCATATAAATGTCACACCTAAATATGGCATTCGATTTCTAGATTCAATTTTTTGCTTTTTTCGATCGGTCTTGATTTTGTAGTGTAGAATGTGTTATTGCCTTGATATTATCCTCATTCTTTGTGATTATGTCTAGATGTCTTTAAAGTTCATTTGTTTTTTCTCCTTTTTTCTTTAAAATTACTTGCGATCTAACATTGCATGCCAATTAAGTGGTCGATGAAATGTCTATGTATATGTCACTTCTAAATGTGGGATTCGGTTTCTAGGTTCGAAATTATGGTTTTATTCGATCGGTCTTGATTTTGTATTATAGAATAAGCTTATTGGCTTGATACTATACTCATTTTTTATACTTATGCCTTGATGTCTTTAAAGATCACTTGTTTTTTCTCCTTTTTCCTTTAAAATGACTTGTGATCTAACATGGCATGCCAAATAAGTGTTCGATGAAATGTCCATGTAAATGTCACTCCTAAATGTGGCAATCGGTTTCTAGGTTCAAATTATGATTTTATTCGATCGGTCAAGATTTTGTAGTACAAAATGTGCTTATTGGCTTGATTCTAACCTCATTCTTTATGCTTATGTCTAGATTTCTCTAATGTTCTCTTGTTTTTTCTCCTTTTATCTTTAGAAACTAAGTTGTGATCTAACATTGCACGTCAAGTGTTTGATGAAATGTCCATGTAAATGTCAATCCTAAATGTGGCATTCTTTTTCTAGGCTCGAATTTATGGTTTTATTCGATCGGTCTTGGTTTTGTAGTGCAGAATGTGCTTATTGGCTTGATACTATCCTCCTTCTTTATCCTTATGCCTAGATGTCTCTAATGATCACTTGTTTTTTCTCCTTTAATCTTTAAAAATTAACTTGTGATCTAACATTCCACTCCAAGTGTTCGAAGAAATGTCCATGTAAATGTCACTCATAAATGTAGCATTCGATTTCTAGGTTCGAATTTATGCTTTCATTCGATCGGTCTTTATTTTGTAGTGCAGAATGTGCTTATTGGCTTGATACTATCCAAATGCTTTATGATTATGCCGAGATGACTTGTGATCTGACATTGCATGCTAAGTGTTCGATGAAATGCACATGCAAATGTCACTCCTAAATATGGCATTCATTTTCTAGGTTTGAATTTATGCTTTTATTAGATCGGTCTTGATTTTTTAGTGCATAATGTGCTTAATGGCTCGATACTATTCTCATTCTTTATGCTTATGCCTAGATGTCTTTAAAGTTCACTTCTTTTTTCTCCTTTTGCCATTAAAATTTAACTTGTGATCTAACATTGCACGCCATGTGTTTGATGAAATTTCAATGTAACATTGCACGCCATTTTTTGTCTTTCCCCCTTTTGACATCATCGAAAACAAGCAATGCAATTATAAGGAAGAAAAGGAACACGCATTCAAATTAAAGGCCAATTCATTACTTAAGAAAATAAGTACAAGGAAATTTAAGATACATATTTTGGTGGGAGCAAGTGAGGTTAAGAAAGAAAGAAGGGAAGATCATGGGCTTGGTGGGAACAGGGCATCACAAAGGCGCGTCAGGACCTGTGTAAGTTTTTCTTGTCCCCTAGCCAACGTTGCTTGGTCCCTGGCAATATGGTCGAGGGTGTTGGCAATGCGAAGCAACACTTGAGAGTTCCCATCATCACCAGACTCCAGTTGAGCCGATTCCTCCACAGGTTCAGAGTGTCTCATTTTCTGGAACCACAGAAATGTCCAATTCCCTTCCAATGGTGACCTCTTCCTTGGAGGTGTCGTAGAGACCTTCTTTGAGCAGCAGTGTCTTGATGAGCCCAGCGTAAGGAAGAGAGTGGGACTTGGATGCCATGCACTTCTCCATGTTCCCAAGAATGATTCTTGGAAGGTTGACGGGCCTTCTCAGGAGGAAGTGGTAGAGGAGTATAGCATCGGGGATATTGACGACAAGGCGCTTTTCCTGGCGAGGGATCACCATATTGATGATGAATTGATGGGCCAGCTTGGGGATCAAGGACATATGATGGGTCGAGGTCCCCTGTGTGGGAACTCGGCCCTCGAAAATGGTGTCGTAGACCTCTGCACTGTTATAATCACCCCATAGCTTGTTGGGCAAATCGCTGAGTCCGTGAACAGGGACCTAAAGCTGAAGGCGGATGGTAGACGTTGTGAATATGAACTCGTCGCCTTCGAGGGAGAGAGTTCCCTAAGTGCCGTCTTTGCGGACTACAAAGTTGTTGTAGAACCGACGCACTTGTGAGGGATCTACACTCACGGGTTCCTTGCAGAGATGCTCCCAGCCTTGGGCCTCGATCGGGTCCCACAGTTCCCCTAGTCCATTCTCGTTGAGCATCTCTTCAGAAATTATTAGAGGGGGGAGAAGCTTGCGACGTTCATCCACAGGGAACCTCTTTGTAGTAGCTCCCTTCCCTCTTCTTGTGGTTCTTTTTGAAGTGTTACCCCTAGACACCTTTGGTGGTCCTTTCTGCTGAGGAGGTTCACCGCTTCGATCAATAGCATGGGTTCCCTTGTGGCACGGGAACCATCGGACACCACCAGTTGGTGCCCAGGGGTTGGGATCTTAGAGGGCTCCTTAGCAGCTGGAATCTTTTCTTGTTCTTCGACCTCATCACTGGAGGTCCATTCATCCTCGGAGGAGCTTGAGCTGGAGCCCTCCTCGTCATCTTCAGGATGACCTAAACTCGTCCCAGCACCAACAACTGGTGTTGGGTTCCTTTGTTCCACGGGCTCTTCAAGAGCCACCTTTTCTAGGGACTTGGTCCCTTTGTCGATTGTTGCCTCAGTTGGGACCCTGTTGAGCTTGTCCCAGCCTTGAGCTGGGCCTCCTCCTCTATAGTTCCCATGATTGGAGAAGGAGGATCCTTGGTCATTTTGCCGATGACAACGGAGAGAGGAAGGTCATCGTCGTCCGAAGTGAGGAAGACGACAGTTTTGGAGGGAGAGGGAGAGGGAAGTTTTGTGGTAGTTGGGGATGTGGTGGAAGAGGGGATAGGAGAGGAGAGAGGAGTGGAAAGTTGTGTAGGAGGGGCAAGAGGAGTAGATACGGGTGCCTTGGGAGTAGGGGTCCCAGAGGCAGGGGTTCGAGGGATAGAAGTGTGTATGGGTGAGGAAGGAGGGGAAGGAGTTTTGTGGGGTGGAGGTGGAGTTCCCTTCGTGGTGGGAACAGAGGGAGGTGGTGGAGGTGGAATTCACTTCGATGTGGGAACAGAGGGAGGTGGTGGAGGAGTCTTTTGTTTTAGGGGAAGAGGTTTTGGAGGTCCCTCAGTCATAGGAAGAGAGAGGGAAGAAGAAGTGAGTTGGCTCTGGGATTGGGAGGTCCTAGAGTCCGAATGGAAGACGAAGGGTGGTTTGGCTATACAGGAACTGTCCTTGGAGCAGTTCAAGTAATTAACGAATTTGAAGTGAGATTTCTTCCTGGGCTCCAAGTATTCGGAGACCTCAGAGTGTTTGCGCTATTTGGATTGTGAGCGGTCTTTGGAGTGTTTGGATTTTTTGGAATGTTTGGATTTCGAAGGGTCTTTGGAAGAACGGTGTTTTTTGGATTTTCGAGGCTTCTCGTTTTGAGAAGGACGAGCATCTCCGAAACTGTCAAGAATGACAGTGCCGGAGGAGACATTGGTGGTTGGAGGAGGAAGAGATTCAGAGGAGGTGGCGGAAGAAGAGGTCAGGGCAAGAGTTTGCTCTGTCGGAGTAAGAGGAGTTAAGAGAGGGCTGACAAAGTTGTAGATCCCTGCAATGAGAACGTCTCGCATGAGAGGATCGGTTTCCCTCTTAATTTCATTTAGTTGGATGATGAAGAAGACTCTTGGATTTGCAAGCACCCAAGCTTTAACTTGAGCCCAGGTGTGTGTGGAGGCCATGTGAGGGGAATTTTGGGAAGAGAGGAAGTTTGGAGGTTTCTCGAAAAAGAGAGTGAAAGGGATGTGGAGAAGATAAATAACAGAGGTGGAAGATGAAATATGATCCCAAAAATGGCAAACTAGGGTTTTAAGGAGAGAAGGGGCGAAGGGTAGAAAGGAAAGTGAGAAATCCTTGATAACCGTTGCCCAATGAACGTGGGGTATCGTTTCAACTTCCGTAGCATACCTCTTGACATGTGTCACGATCTCTAGGGGAGCCCTTTCAAAATTTGAATACTTGGCCCTTAACGCTTCAGAGTTTCTGACACAAAATCCCGCTTCCCAAGTGACGGTTCATCTTCTCATAGGAGTCAGCGTTCCTTTGCTTATGTGTCCCAGTTCCCATGATCGTATCAAGGTCAGGGAGAGTGAAGTGGTGAAGGAAACTTCACACTCATCTTTTTGTAGGGCTAGGGAATTCAAAGCGAACCAGACAATTTACGAATCGATAAAGGAGTAAACATTTTGGCTCATGAGAAGCGTTTGTCTGGTCCCTGGCTTAGGGTAGGTTATATGATCAACCATCATAGTGGCTTGTAAAGAGGGATAAAGGGAACTCTGGTTGATCATGCGAGGCCAAAAGAAATAAAGTTCCCTTGTACACATTTAACTTTAGACTAGTAATCATGGCAAAGTGAAAGCAATAAATCCGAGTTCCCTGTCATGCATTCTCAGAAAAACTAGTCAGGCATTGAGGGAGATACAAACAGGGACTTGTTTAGTTTAGAGTAATCATCCCTAGAAGCATTCGAAAACGCTGGTAGGGATCTTTGTCTAAAGCTTTGGTGAGAATGTCCGCAATTTGCTCTTCAGTTCTACAGTGTTCCATCAAGATCTTCCCACTTTCAACATTGTCACGTAGAAAGTGATGCCTTATATCTATATGCTTGGTTCTAGAATGATGCACATGATTTTTGGAAATGTTTATGACACTAGTATTATCACAGAATATGGGAACTAGGCAAAAAGACATACCGTAATCCTGGAGTTGAGACTTAAGCCATTAAACTTGGGAACAACAAGATGCGGCAGCCACATATTCTGCTTCAGCTGTGGAGAGTGCCACTGAGTTTTGCTTTTTAGATCCCCATGAAACTAAGCATAACCCTAGGAACTGGGCCATTCCTGATGTGCTCTTTCTATCAACCAGATGCCCTGCAAAATCAGCATCTGTGTATGCAATGAGCTCAAGGGAACTATTCCTTGGATACCAGAGGCACAAGTTATCGTTCCCTTTGAGGTACCTGAAAATCCTCTTCACCTCTTTCAGGTGTGATTGCATAGGGTTAGCTTGAAAACGAGCACAAAGACATACGGAGAACATAATATCGGGTCTACTAGCTGTTAAGTAGAGAAGGGACCCAATCATGCCTCGATAGTTTCTTTGGTCCACGCTTATACCTGTTTCATCCGCATTGAGCCTGTCATACCAAGCTCGAGGAGCTTGTTTGAGTCCGTAGAGGGCCCTCTCCAGGAAGTAGACATGGTTGGGTAGCTTCTCATCCTCGAATCCTGGGGGTTGGGCCACATATACTTCTTCCTTGAGATGTCCGTTGAGGAAGGCTGTTTTCACATCCATTTGATAGAGCTTGAATCCCTTGTGAGCAGCATAAGCAATTAGGAGTCTGATGGCTTCGATCCTGGCAACCGATGCGAAGGTCTCATCGTAATCAATTCCTTCCTCTTGCCTGTAGCCTTGTGCCACCAGTCTAGCCTTGTTCCTTGCTACAACCCCTGTATCATCGAGCTTGTTTCTAAAGACCCATCGAGTTCCTATGATGTTCTTGTTCTTGGGCCTTGGAACTAGCTTCCAAACTTTGTTCCTCTCGAATTGGTGGAGATCCTCTTGCATAGCTTGAATCCAGTCGAGGTCCTTCAAGGCTTCTTTGATGTTTTTGGGTTCCACCAATGAAACAAACGCGTTAAAAGCACAAAAGTTATTGAGAGAGGAACGAGTTTGTACACCTTTATCATAAGGGGAGATGATGTTCTCAATGGGGTGGTCCTTCCTTTGTTGAAAGTTTTTGTACGGGTGGGTTACATTGCACTTGTGTCATCTTCAGTAGAAACTTCCTTTTCATGGGAACACTCATCTTCAGCTTCTTCATTGAGTGTTTCTTCAGAAATTTCTGGCAAGATCCCTCTTTGTTCCTCCTGAACACTTGATTCTGGCAGGGTATTGTCTTGGGGAACAAGAGAGTTGGAGGTGTCTTGTAGTTCTTCTGAGGAGGGAACTTCGAGGGAGATTTGATCAATGCGAGTTGAATCTCCTTCGTTGTTCCCTGGTTGTGGAATGTTACTTGCACTTGGATAGTCTTCATCTCTCTTCCTTGGCTCATCATCGTCATCATCATCGTCTTCTTGTCTGACCAGTTTGAACAGAGTTCCCTTTCCTTAGGTTACTGTTCCCATCTTTACAGAGTTCTCGTTGAAAACGACATGGATGCTTTCTTCTATCTTCTCGGTCCTCTTGTTATAGACCTTGTAAGCCTTGCTTTGTGATGAGTATCCCAGGAAGATCCCTTCATCACTTCTAGGATCAAATTTTCCAAGGTTGTCTTTGCCATTGTTGTGGACAAAGCATGTGCATCCAAAGGTCCTTAGGTGGGAGATGTTTGGTTTTCTCCCTTTGATGAGCTCGTAGGATGTGTTCTTGATCATAGGCCTTGTCATGGCTCTGTTCAGGATGTACGTAGCTGTGGCGATGGCTTCAGCCCAGAAATACTCAGGAACTCCGCTTTCAAGCATCATGGTCCTGGCCATGTCCTCCAAGGTCCTGTTCTTTCTCTCGACCACTCTGTTTTGCTGAGGAGTGCGAGGGGTTGAGAAGTTGTGAGAGATCCCGTGTTTGTCACAGAAGTTAAGGAACTCCGAGTTTTGAAACTCAGTTCCATGGTCAGACCAGATGGCTTTCAGCTTTAGTCCCATGCTTACTTCTGTTCTTTTGATGAAGGGCTCGAACTCTTCAAAAGCTTGTGATTTTGCCTTCAAGAAAATAACCCAAGTGAATCTAGAAAAATCATCAATTAAGACATACATGTACCTTTTTCCACCATAGCTGACTGTTCGCATGGGATCACAAAGATCCATGTGAATTAGCTCTAAAGGCCTGGTTGTGCTCACCACCTTTTTGGGTTTGAAGGAGTTCCTAGTCTGTTTCCCTCGAACGCATGCTTCACACATTTTGACTCCTTCGAGATTGATCCGTGGAAGACCAATGACCAGATCCTGTAGATAGAGCTTCAGGATTTGATTGACACCTGCATGTCCCAGTCTTCGGTGCCAGAGTTCCGTGTCATCGTGGGAACTCGCAAGGAACAACTTCGTTGGTGGTTCAAATTCTGTATCTACTACATACACATTGTTGCATCTTCTTCCTCTCATAATCACTTTGTTGGTCTTCTTGTTGATGACGAGACATTCTTCTGAGTCGAAGGTGACAACGTTGTTCCCTTGATCACACATCTGAGAGACACTCAGAAAGTTGTATCCCAGTTCCTTTACCAGATTTACATTGCTAACTTTGATTGATCTATTGAGCAAAACTTCTCCTTTTCCAATGACTTCTCCCTTGTTTTTATTGCCAAATGAGACGTGGCCTCCTTCGGCATGAGTATGGAGTGAGATGAGGATATCTTTGTTTAAAACATAGTTAGCGATGTTGATATCATGAGTGATTTGAGAGTTGGAGTTCCTTTGGTGATTAGCATGATGTTTTTGTTTGTTCAAGAACACACAGTTTCTGAGGGTTTGGGCTCTCTTCTTGGGACATGCTTCCTTGTAGTGCCCATGAGCACCACAGTTCCAGCACGTCTTATAGTATTCTCCCAGGTAGTATTTTGGGTGTGGTCTCTGGATTCTGTTCCTATCCATAGTTTCCTTATTGTACACCCGTGACCCGTTTCCCTTAGCAATTTGGACATAAAGTCTATGTCCAGTGTTCCCAGTGTAATAATCTTTCTCACCACCTTTCCCACTTTCTAGGACCATGATTTTCTCCTCGAGATGAGCATTTTTCTGTTTCTCGCATTGGAGTTCTAAGGCCCTACACTCATGGATTTCATGTTCACTCAGGGGTGACTTCCTGTTCTTTGGGCTCTCAGTCTTGTATCCTATGCCGTGTTTGGCTGGTACAAACTTGATTTGAGAACTAGAGGCTTCAAGATTTTCGGGAGTCTTACTCTGGTTTTGTAAGAGGGTGTTCTCATCTCTCTCTAGAGCTTTGATTTCATTATCTAGATCTACGATGTGAGACACATGGGACTTGAGTTTTTCGAGAAGGGACATACAGTTGGGACAGGGTTCAAGACCAACTAATTGAGCATCTATGTGTTCCTGTTTTTCCAACTTGTTTTGCAGTTTTACATTATCTTTGACAAGACTTGAAAGAATTTTCAACAGTTCAGGTTTTTCATAGTTGTTCAAAGAAGCAAGAACAGTTTCAATGGTTACCTCACTGGTTTGTTCGCCAGTGGTTTCTCCTATGGCCATTCCGCACATGTCTGGGAGTGCCCATGACTAGGGATCTTCGTCCTCATCATCGCTCCAGGTGGCGATGTAAGCCTTTTTCCCTTGCTTTCGGTCGTCCGTTCCCTGTGGGCATTCCTTAGCGAAGTGTCCTTTCTTGTTGCACTTGTAACATGTGACATTCGAGAGGTCCTTCTCTGCGGGTTTTCTTTGGGAACTCTGTCCTTTTCCTCAGTTCCCACTGTTCTTTTTGAGCTTCCCTTTGTAGAAGTTCTGAAGAGCCTTTGTTACTAGAACTAGCTCCTCATCCTCTTCTTCTTTGGAGTCTTTGTGTTGTTCTTGAGTTGATTTGAGCATCTTCTCAATTTTGAGTGCGATCCCTTGATGTGCTCGCTTCTGTTCCTTATCATCGATCTTTCTCTTCTCGTGTCCCACTAGCTTTCCAAACACTTGATGGAGCATGAGAGTTCTATTTTCCGGATTCTCTTTGAACATTGTTCTCTCGTTTGCCCATTCTCCAGTCAGTCCGTTGAAGAGTTGTTGGACCTTCATGTTATGGATGATTTCTTCTTTGGTGATCCCCAAGCCTTCCATTTTGGTGCAAAGTCCTTCAAATCGGGACTGATAGCTATCGACAAACTCTCTCATCTCCATTTGGAAGTTGAAGAACTCCCTTCTTGCATTCATCTAAAGATCTTCTCGGAGATCTGAGTTCCCAACGTGCATTTGTTGGATGGCTTCCCACATTTCCTTAGCTATGTCAAGATTTGCTACCCTGTCACAGTCTTGCACGCACATGGACCTTTTCAGGTACTGTTTGGCCTTGTAGTTGGCCTCCATACACTTGTATTCATTGGGTCCCCATTTGGTGAGGTCTTTAACTATAGCTGGATCAATTTCGATGTTTTCTCTCTCGATAACACACCAGGCTTGGTAGTCCTGGCCACGCATCCAATCCTTCATGTCGTGTTGCCAGCTTTCGAATCTTCCTGTAATAAGCCTTGGCGGCTTACTAGTGTTGTTCCCTACCTGAGTAAGTTCCTAAGCCATTTGATACCTGCGATGCTAACACAAATCTAGAGCAAACCAGCTCTGATACCAAATGTTGGATCGTAAACCATTAGCAAAGAGCTTGGGAACTGGCTGTTAAGTTGTTCCCAAGGCAGCGGAAGTAAAGTAAACGCAAGTATTAAAAATTGCAAAGAACGCAGTTCCCTTATAGAGGAACCCCACTACAACCAACTAGTTGTATGGGTAAACCTCTACCTCTGCTTGGAGGATTTTAAATGACTTACTTATATTAATTGCTTTGTTCCTTAGTTACAACAGCCGGATTAAAACTTCTCTGTTCCTACGAGTTCTACCTAACTCTAGCAACACTAATGAATCCTCTCAACTGAGTTCCTAAGCTAACAACAACAAAACACAAGTAACTCAAACCTTACACTGACTTCTCAGTTCCCTTGCTCCTGGGAACTTCGACTTCACCGTCGTCGAGATCAAACACTCGCCGTCGGGGACTTCCCTTCTTCTTCTTTCTCTTTTCTCTGATGTGGGTGTTTGTGAGTTTTGGGAGAAGTGCTCAATCGGAGTACTATTCATTTGGCATTATAGTCCAGGTGTGCTTGGGCAGTCGAATCTTTCGTTTGTGTCCAAAATGCCCTTTGCTTGATGCCCAAGTTGTACTTTCTTCACATTGACTTTGGTTTGAACTAGGTCAACTTCTTGAATCAATCGGACCGTTGGATCATTCGTGATAGTCTGATCCTCAGACTGTTCCTTTGGACTGTCCAAGACAGAATCCCGCGATCTGCGCTGAACGGTCGTTGTCCTCACATGTGAGTTCCCATATTATGGGAACTGTCTTCTTCAGAGTTCCCTTGATGGAAACTCTTCATCGTGTAAACCTGTGTTCTCTTGATCATTCCTGGGAGTTCCCATTTTATGGGAACTTTCCTCTTCAGAGTTCTCTTGATGGAAACTCTGCATTGTGAGCTTCGGTGGCTTTTGGTCATTCATGAGAGTTCCTGGCTATACCTGCGTTCCTCGTGGTGTTTGTCATTATTAAAACTCGGAGAATGGCATCGTTGATCCGTTGTTTAGAACCAGAGGTCCCAACAACGTCCCAACATAAATGTCACTCCTAAATTCGACATTCGGTTTCTAGGTTCGAATTTATGCTTTTATTCGACCGGTCTTGATTTTGTAGTGAAGAATGTGCTTATTGACTTGATACTATCCTCATTCTTTATGCTTATGCCTAGATGTCTTTAAATTTCACTTGTTTTTTCTCCTTTTTCCATTAAAATGACTTGCGATCTAACATTGTATGCCAATTAAGTGTTCGATGAAATGTCCATGAATATGTCACTCCGAAATGTGGCATTCGATTTCTAGGTTCGAACTTAAGCTTAAACCCTAAACCCTAAACCCTAAGATCTAACATTGCATGCCAAGTGTTTGATGAAATGACCTTAGAAATGTCACTCCCAAATACGGCATTCGGTTTCTAGGTTCGAATTTATACTATTATCTTATTGGTCTTGATTTTGTAGTGCAAAATGTGCTTATTAGCTTGATACTATCCTCATTATTTATGCTTATGCGTAGATGTCTTTAAAGTTCACTTCTTTTTTCTCTATTTGCCTTTAAAAATTGACTTGTGATCTAACATTGCACGCCATGTGTTCGATGAAATTTCCATGTAAATGTCACACCTAATTGTGGCATTCGATTTCTAGGTTCGATTTTTTGCTTTTTTTCAATCGGTCTTGATTTTGTAGTGTAGAATGTGTTATTGCCTTGATATTACCCTTCTTCTTTATGCTTATACCTAGATATCTTTAAAGTTCAACTGTTTTTTCTCCTTTTTCCTTTAAACTTACTTGCGATCTAACATTGCATGCCAATTAAGTGTTCGATGAAATCTCCATGTATATGTCACTCCCAAATGTGGCATTCGGTTTCTAGGTTCGAATTTATGCTTTTATTCGACCGGTCTTGATTTTGTAGTGCAAAATGTGCTTATGTGCTTGATATTATCCTCATTCTTTATGCTTATGCCTATATGTCTCTAATGTTCACTTAGTTTTTCTCCTTTTATCTTTAAAAATTAAGTTGTGATCTAACATTGCACGCCAAGTGTTCGATGAAATGTCCATGAAAATGTCACTCCTAAAGGTGGCATTAGGTTTCTAGGTGCGAATTTATGCTTTTATTTTTATCGGTCTTGATTGTGTAGTGAAGAATGTGCTTATTGGCTTGATACTATCCTCATTATTTATGCTTCTGCCTAGATGTCTTTAAAGTTCACTTGTTTTTTCTCCTTTTTCCTTTAAAATGACTTGATATCCTCATTAGGTACATTAATTTAACATATTGGCATCCAAATCCAATTAGACTCGGATTATAATCCAACAGTAAGCAAGCTTATAGAGATAGAAGGAGACTCGCACAATCAAGAGAGACAACACCACCGCTTGTGGTTTCTTTTAAGAAGCATAAACATTTGTTGGGAACTCATATTAATCACATAACATTTTGAAAAACCTCCACCGACTATTCAGATTAACTTAATCAAAGTTTGGTTATCGAATAGACTAACCATCCGGTTACATTAATGTACCTAATGCACTTATCTTTATTACTTTCAGAACTTTTCACAAACATGTTGGTCACTTTTAATCGACTGAAACTGCCGAAAATCCACATGTACATGTGACGTCAAGACGAGAGGGCTTATTTCATCCATGATCATTGACGAACAACTAGTACTAATTTACACTTAGCTAGAGTGCATAAACACCTTCTCCAGCTTTGAGTGAGGTATGAGTCATGACCCGAATGTTGGGATATGATAGTAACGAGCTAAACCTCCCAACATAGACTGTGTTATAAAGAGGTCATCGGAGACTCGGCTCCTACCCCTGAAAAACTAACTTACTTCACAATAATGTCTCAGCATGAGACAACATACAAGGTCACACATAACGGACCTAAATCCAGTTCTAACGCAAAACTAAATAAACAACATGGTCATTATTTTTAACAAATATAACAACCTATCATATTTTATTAAGAACACAAGTTGTTCCCAACACAAATATTAAATGGGATTCAATTCCTCATTTAATAACCATAATGCAAGAGAGAGCCGTCCACTTGCCTTAGAAGGCGTGCTCAACGTCCTTAGCAATTCCAACAGTAATCTTTATCATCCTTCTTCCAAATATAACAAAAGTATTTCTCAGCAACGAGCTCACATAAACACTTCTTAGTTGTATTCTCAACTCCTACCACTTTCTAATAGATAAACGATTTAATTTCCGAATATCGATATATAATAAATCCTTAGTTATCATGCTTCAAGGAGCCATCTTGGCGGAATTATAACTAATTATCCGCTTGACTTTTGAAACAATTTTTTAAATAAAACTTTCTCATTAGCAATAGCTCTTAAAGGTTACCAAATCTTGGATCAAACGGATTAACATCGAATCCCGAGTAATTAACCGTAGTCCTTTACCTGCCAATCGGTATCCGAAACTTGTATTCGCTATAACTGAAGATCCGGACGTCCGTTTCTCGAGCGGTTTGAACCTATGGGACCGTATCAACGTCAAGATTATAAAAACCATAATTTTAATTAGCAAAGTACAACCGAAAGGCCCTTACAGTGGCTCCGCAATCAACCCGCTAATTAATTTTGATCGTATATACCTTCACTCGAGCCCATGGCTCGTTTGGCTCGATAGTGGCTCGATCCCCGAGCCTGAGGGTGGATGGGCATTGCCCGGCGGCAGCCCTTGCTGTGGGTGGTGGTCGGAGAGGGTAACGGTCGCCGGCGACGTGATGTGACCCTCGATCGGAAAGGGGCGGATCTAGGTTCGAAACGTCCGGATCTTCTCCGACAAGGGTAACCGGGATAAATACGAGACCACAAAAGTGGACTCGCGACCTCTAATGCTCGTCGGAATGAGGGTGGGGCGAGGGAAAAGACTAGAACATCGGTCAAAAGGACTCGACAAAGTAACCGGGTTGACGTCGGGCCAAGGCTAGGACGATTCACACTCGACTATAACTTTGGCTTAATTCATATTGACGTAAGTAGTACAATGGGGCGAGGCTCCTTTATATAGAGGAGGAGGCACTCGAAACCCTAAACCTAATGGGAGAGGCGCCTAGGGCTTGTATGCAAACAAGGCCCAACGACTCCTGGCCCAATAAGACAACTTACTAAAAAGGGAAACTAGCTAGAAAGGGAAATAACAACATACTAAATATGGAAACTAGCTAGAAAGGGAAATAAAAAGGCTAGCCCATTCTACAAGAATGGAACACACGCCTAAAATGGAAATGACGGAAATATATGACGGAAATATAAATAATAGCATAATATGAGACTAAGTCCTACGCCAAGGGGGTCTCCAAGGTCTAGGCCGTCTTGGGTCCGTCGGAGCTGGGTCCGAGCTAGGGCAGGGACGCATGATTCTCCCCCGCTTAGCTTCGAAGCGTCCTCGCTTCGACGTGTGTCGAAAAAGGGAAGAAGGCGTCGGTCTCAACAAAGCCTTGCCATCGACATGTGTAGTCTCGAATAAGTATGGTGTCGACAAAGGGGCAGGTGCGAGCTAGGGCTCGATGTCAGCGTTGGACTCGCGGAGGACCGTGGGAAGAACCTCGGGAAGGACCTCGGAAAGGACCTCGGGGAGGACCTCGGTAAGGACCTCGGGGAGGACCTCGCTAGGGAGGGGTGCCGACGTCGCTGGGCTCGACTCGTGTCTCGGCACGTGGGGTGCCGGCCATGGTTGAGACTCTCGGTTAGCCTCGGCGAGAAGGCGCTCGAGCTCCGCGATCCGTGCGACCCATGGAGGAGTCGGCGGTGTTGCGCTCGGGGTTGGTATCGGCGGTCCACAACTCAAATGAAGGGCTTGAGCGCGGGCTGGGGGAGACCTCGTGCCCTCCGAGGTTCGATCTCGGGGACGTGGTCGCCGAGGTGGCGGACTCAAATCCCGCTCGTCGTATCGGGTACGCGTGCGCCGAGGTGGCGGACTCCAATCCCGCTCTTCGTATCGGGGTTTCGGACGCCGAGGTGGCGGACTCCAATCCCGTTCAACATTTTATCGACATAGCGGGCTGGAATTTCACCGTAATAGCGGGCCCGATTCTCCGGGAGTCTATTTGGTGGGATCCAATCTGGATCGTCCCTCAGAAGCGGCCTATAGGGACGAGTGTTGACTCGTCGACGAGGCCGATCCCAAGAATCCGAGTCGTCCCATACGACCGAGCAAGTCCAAGACATGGCTTGGCTCTCGGTTTTTTTTTTTTTTTACAATATTACGAGATCTTCCACAAACCGAAAGATCTCGTTAAAAACGGAAATAATAAAATCTATCCTAAAAATAACTAGAAGATCTTTTATAATTAAGATCTTTACAAAAAGGAATAAATCAAAACAAATAAAATAAAATAAAATAAATAAAGATATGTATCCGAAAATAACCCAAAAGATCTCGAAATCTAGGGTTTCTGGATACGGCGCGGGGCTGGCACAAGGCTGCTACGGATCGGCGCGTTGATGGCGCACTGCTGGTGCGGTGTTGCAGCGCCGGGACTGCGCCACGACTCGGGTCTGGCACACTGCTGCTGCTGCGCCGAGACTGTGCCAGGACTCGGATCCTGGCACGCTGCTGCTGCGCCGGGGCTGTGCCGGAACTCGGATCCTGGCACGCTGTTGCTGCGCCGGGACTGTGCCGGGATTCGGATCCTGGCACGTTGTTGCTGCGCCGGGGCTGTGCCGGGCTGGAATCCTGGTGCGCCGGGGCTGGTGTCGTGGATCCTCGAGTGGGTTCGAGGGACGATAACACCAAATCTGTTGGGCTAGTCGGAAAAGCGATCCGTTTGAACCGCCTGACGCTCTGATACCACTGATGTGACCCTCGATCGGCAAGGGGCGGATCTAGGTTCGAAACGTCCGGATCTTCTCCAACAAGGGTAAACGGGATAAATACGAGACCACAAAAGTGGACTCGCGACCTCTAATGCTCGTCGGAACGAGGGTGGGGCGAGGGAAAAGACTAGAACGTCGGTCAAAAGGACTCGACATAGTAACCGGATTGACGTCGGGCCAAGGCTAGGAGGATTCACACTCGACTATAACTTTGGCTTAATTCATATTGACGTAAGTAGTACAATGGGGCGAGGCTCCTTTATATAGAGGAGGAGGCACTCGAAACCCTAAACCTAATGGGAGAGGCGCCTAGGGCTTGTATGCAAACAAGGCCCAACGACTCCTGGCCCAATAAGACAACTTACTAAAAGGGAAACTAGCTAGAAAGGGAAATAACAACATACTAAATATGGAAACTAGCTGGAAAGGGAAATAACAAGGCTAGCCCATTCTACAAGAATGGAACACACACCTAAAATAGAAATGACGGAAATATAAATAATAGCATAATATGAGATTAAGTCCTACGCCAAGGGGGTCCCTAAGGTCTAGGCCGTCTTGGGTCCGTCGGAGCTGGGTCCGAGCTAGGGCAGGGACGCATCACGACGTCACATGCGGCGAGGCAAGGGAGGTGACCGGCGTGATGGACTTCACTTCTATCTCCCCGTCCGTCGTCGTTCCGCCATGATTCTCTCGCTTGTTCGATTCCAGCAGCACAACACAAAGATGAAGAAGAAGATGAGAGGTGGAAGGTGGAGGGAAAGAACATGGTGAGGTGAAGAAGTGGTCGACGGTGAAAGCTGAATTCTTTCTCCAGCCCGTCGTTCCGTCCTGATTCGGTTCTGGTTCCTTCCTTTTGTTTATCAAACAAAAAGATAGACTTTGATGAGGCAAGAAGATAACGTCCCCATCCACTCTCTGATTGCTTCCTTAATACGGCAAGAAAGGCGGTTTACAAAACCAAACCAGTCTCGGAACAGGACTCGCGTTAAAGCGGTAAAATTATGTACCTCGGGTGGAAAAACTTATTAAATACAAAACGTCCCGTAAATTATGTAGACCAATAAAACCAATTTTCTACGATTTTATCTTGCTACCTTCAATTTTTAAGGCTTCCGTTTCGTATTTTAAATCCTTTATGATACATAATTAAAAAGACGGCTTATCCAATAAATATTCTTTTTCCACTGAAAAATCCTAAAATTCACACCGATCCATACAATCATTTCTTTCTGATTTAATGATATCACCAAGAATTTTCTAGGATTTAATTTCCAACTAAAATATTGGATTAAGCGTTAAAACGGACCAAAAATGTTAAAAGGATATCCGAGAAAAATTCAAAAATATCCTCAAAAACCGCAGTTATTACATTCGTACCCCCTTAAAAATGATTTCGTCCTCGAAACCAAGGAGAACTCAGATCACAAGGAAGGATAGCATAACCACACACACACACAACCACTACAAACCTATACAGAAGTTTGTAGTACCCCCTTAAAAAAACATATTGTTACTTCTGCACCAAGCACAATCAACCATTGATTAGTTACCAAACTTCTTCTTTACAACGTTCATTAATTTTGGAAAATGACTCAACATTTCCCGTCTAGTTTCTAATGTCTTTTCTTTACCTTCATTTATAGGCCAAGGTAGCCGAATCAAAGGTATTTTCTCATTCACGATTCAACCTGGCCCTTCTTCATAGGGGTCATTTGGTTGAATATCCATCTTATTATTATTGAGTACATAAGATATATTAATCGCATACTATCAAGGAAAACATTACGGATAGAATGCACTAAAGGTTGCAATGCCAACCGATAAACAAGCTTATCAGTTCTTTCCAGAATCTCAAAAGATCCAACATCGCGAGCATTTACGTTGTCTTGCTTTCTCCAGTGGAATACGCCCTTCAAGGCGAATACTAGAACAAAAACGTTGTTCTTTAATAAACTTAGCATGCTCTCTCTTTAGCACAACTCACAACTGTTGTTGCTTTCAAGTAGTTAACACCCTTGATCGTGATAGTGCAATATCAGCTATTGTTCTCTTGGCCAAACCTGCCTCATGAAAAACCTTGTCAGCATTATCATTCCAACAAATTGACAACCAACACTCCCGGCCTTAAAAAGCCTTAAAAGATTCATTTTCTTTATCGTGAAATCAAAATTCTTGTATGTGAATTCACTCAAACTCAAACTACCATTCCAACTCGTGTGGAATCCAGGATACATATCCTCGGGAGTTTGAATTTGTGTCTTTGCATTACTCATCAACTTAATGAGGGAAGCTAGCACCGAAATTCAATTCACTCCACAAAGCTTGATGTTACTCCCTTCCAAACTTTGGCATGAACCATTCATCTCAATCGGAGATAATAGTCTTTGGAGTTTTATGAAGATGTAATCCTTCATGCATGAACACCTCAACTAACTTCTGTACTCTTTAAGTCATCTTAAATGCATTAAAATGAACACTCTAGGTGATTTTATTAACAACCTCCATATTGAATCCTTCTTACATCCTTCTTTCATTAAGTCTTCAATGACTAATGACAAGAATCCATTGTAATATCTTTCCACTACCATTCTGAAACAGGAAGAGACTATAACATTTCATCTGGTCTTCTATGCTCAATCAGGAATTCCAGTCATGATTCAAAGTTATGTGAAAGAAATTGTTAATTTCTTTTCTTGAAATGTGAAAGTTCAAGTGTTGTCTTTAAAAAGGAAATTTTAGAGTAAATTTCTTTGACGTTGAAGTCATAAGATTAAGAGTTTTCATGAGTACATTCTTATAGGAATTTCTGAATATTGAAATTCTAGTATCAATAGAAGTTTGGAGTTGGAACCTTTACTTCTGAACGTTGAGATTTGGAAAATCCTATGAGTCTTGAGTGATTTTAAAAAGATCAGTGTAGATCATGAGGTGATATAAGAGAATCCTGAAAAGAAAAGGATTTTCTTTGGAAACATTCTTCAACAACTGTGTTTGCGACTTTATAGTATAGAATCATGGATATTCTGTACTTTTCTTTGCTTAGATGGAAGTTAAAGAGCTTTGAAGCTCAAGTGTTGGATCAATTGAATTGTTATACCATTGGAAGATGCAGTTCAATTTTGAATATCAGAGTATTCGAACTTGGATTTTCATATATGTTGTTATTCTTTGAGTTAAGAGGATTGAGAATCCTAAATGGAATGAGAATTTCTTATGATTATAGTAAGAAAGAAAGGAAGAATGTTGGTTCAGTTTAGGTTGTGAACAAGTGGTTAATCATCAAGGTTGTTGTGAATAAGGTTGATTGGTCAAAATTGATTGAACAGGTAAAAGTTCATCGTTAATGTGTTTATGTTCAATTAACTACTTAGCATAAGTGTTAATTGATGACACTGAATTGTTGATATCTAGATGACTAACCTATGTGACAACGTTATTGAATTTCGTTGTATGATACCTAGCTTTGGATAATGAGAAGAGATTTGAGGTCTATAATGGACTAGTAATAGAATCAGCATTGAGATGTTCTAAATTGCCAATGGTATTGGCTTATGTTTTTTCAAGGATGAAAATGATAAAGTTCAGTTCTGAGAAGATCAATCAAGGAATGATCCTAGCATATTTGTCTTTGATATTTTAAACGGTTGGGAGAAAAATATCAATCATTCAATATTGTTGTCAATAAGGCTTAGCCCTTATCGATGAAGGATAATTTCAGTTGTGTTTGGATTTTAAAGATTTTATATCTGTCAAATCTAATGTCTAAGGTGGTACTAGTGAAACTATTAAGTTGTCGGCAAGTCTCCTAACCACAAGTTCTTTCTTTGCAATGTGGTTTGAACTTGAGCTAATAAAAAGGGTATATGTCTTCTCCTTATGGTTATGTAAGAAGACAAGAATGATGGAGAAGTCTAGTTTGTTTACCAATGTTGAATTGGGATAGGTTCAAGAATATTTTGTTTGGCCTTGTGCATTCTGCAATTAAAAGAAATTGGAAATTTAAAGGACTCTCAATATATAGAGAGAGGTATATGGAGTGAATGTTTTGAACTAGATGCAAAGTTCGAAGGTTCACTTTTTATTTTGAGAAGATTAAGTTGTAAAAGGATTGAAAGCCCTTAAAATCGTATAAAGAGTTTGATAGTTCACTCTTAGATATCGGAATTTAAATGACAATTAAGTTGCAAAAGGGATATTGTTCTGCAAATGGATGATCTCAAGCATTGAATTTTGGTAATAATTCATTGTTACATCACTTCAAAGTGGGATGTCAAGGAGACATACAAGTTCAAATCGACCTTGGCAGAATTTGTTTTAAGTAAGAAGATGTTGGAATCATAATTTTCCTAAGGATTGCAAGTAGATTGATATAAGCAATCAATTTCTGTTATTGAACCTGTGAAGTTAAGCTGGGTTGAGATTGAGTTAAATCAGGCAGATATTTCTCAATACTATGGATTATAGAAAAGTTGTAGACAACACCTGGGTCTACCAGAACTAGACTGACAACACATTCACCGGTATTGGACCTTGCAACAAAGGAACAGCGAGAAAAACCAAGAAAACATCCAACTTATCATTTTTAAAACAACTCGATAACCAATGTGAATGCAACCAACTGCTAGCACTAAAGACAATCTACTGGCTACCAACATTGACTCAACATTACTATTAACTACAATTGATACGCTGGTTTTAGTACAGCGTAATTTTGTATTTTTATTAGGATTTTCTGAGTGTTTTAGGCTAGATTAGGATGATTATCTGTAATATCAGCAGAAGCCTACAGTTGAAGATTTGGAAGACAGAAGTCCTAATTCAGAGTTGAAGTGCTCAAGGAGTCAAGATCCGCGCCCTCGGATTAGATCCGAGCCCGCGGTGCCGAGATGGAAGCGAACCATCCGAGGGCGAGGAAGGCTGGATCCGCGACCGCGGATTATTTCCGCGCTCGCGGATCGATGGGATTCCGCGGCCGAGGCAAGAGAGTAGATCCGCGCCCGCGGATTATATCCGCGCTCGCGGATCGAGGGTTTCAGCGCCGCCTTTGTTTCGTCTTTATTTTATCTTTTATCTTTTCATTTTTTTATATTTTCGGGCTTATTTCTACTATTTAAGCTTAGTTTCGAGTTTCACTTTAGGATTACACAATTAGAGAGACATTCTAGCATACTTTCAGAATTATTTCAATTTTTAGTTTAATTATGAAGAACTAATTTCCCTTTGGAGTTTGTTTAATCAAGGAAGCCTTTTTATGTAATTCGTGAGATTCTGGTAACTTTTCTATCCCTTGGTTAATATCAAAACTCTTGTCCTTAATTTATGATTATCAATTGATTTCTCTTGGTGCGACAACTTGTTGAATTTGATTGATATTCTATTGTTTGGATTTGTTTGATTGTTGTCTGTGCAATCTTATTTATCCTTGAAACAACTCTTTTCTAGGACCGTGGACTAGAATTGAGAAAGAGTATTTGATTGTTATTTTATGCATGAGACTCGTAGCTTGATTGCATGAATTAATATCCTTCTATCCTTAATATTTTGTATGATTTGAATTAAGCATTCTTGTTCATATCATCGTTTCGCTTGGACCGTGGACAAGCGGAAATCTTTTATAAGGATTGGAATTAACTAGGGAATTAATAGAAAAGTGGATGAATCAATGATCGAATGATTAAAAAGGTGGAATTGATTGAATGAACTCTGCTTTCTTCCAATTGATTAAATCCCCAATAATATTTGTTTGTTTTGTTTGTTTGCTTGAACTTCTAAAAACCTCTGTCTTTGCTTTTGCTGATTGATCAGAATCCCGATTCTCTTGGGTTCGACTCCTTGCTTACTTGCTATACTAGTTAGTAGTTTAGGGTTATTTATCTTTGATCTTGGCAACAAAGATTTTAGCCGAGTTAAATCTAACTAAGACACGTCACGTCGAGATCGAGCATCATTGTCCAAGAAGTGATCTCGTGGAACATTTCCCATACAAGAATGTTTACATAAAACGTTGAAAGTAGAACACATTAGCTAACAATCCTGGAATGGGCCAAACAAGCAAATCAGACATGTAGAACAAAACATAGATTATCAAAATAACGCACTCAGTCATTCATATACATACCAAACCAATATGCACACCAAAACAGGTCGTACAATTATATAGACTAGCATATCAATTTCCAAACCAATACTCCATTCCACAATAACAAATAAGCACGAGATTAAACAATGTAATACTCATGCAACATATATCATAACAACCAGCAACAATTCCTCCATAATCCAAACCATAATCATTCTCCAATTCAGGCAACCCGAACATGCCTTCGAAACATGTTCCACGGCTAGCGCGCACGCTTAGCTCGTGCCCATTTTTTTCCAAACACCCTTCTTTCCCCGGCTAAGCCTCTACTAGAGAACTTGCCAAAACAATCAATTTTTGAAGGTGACCTCCACACGCCGCATAACTATGTCCGGGGTCTCTTCTCCACCGACTTGCCCGTGTCCATAATCACACCCACAGAGATCAAGTTGAACAGAGTAAAAACTATTGAAACCATTTCAATAACTTTTGAGTATGAAAATATACTAGGGAATAATTTTCCAAAATAGAGTTGCACACACTCAATTTACTAGCTTAACACATAACATGGTTGCAAGCTAAGTAAGTCTAGAAGACTTACCTCGAAATTGGAATTCCAATAGCACAAGTGAAACATGAACTTGATAAATGATTTCCTAAACAACAATATAAGACTTAATAAATGGAAGACAACTTAGGCTTAGAAAACAAAATAAAGGTTTAGACTCGGAATCACTCCATCCCTCAAAGTAACCAAACCCGACAACACGAAAGCCCACACCTCTTATCCATGGACCAATCAACCAACCATGTTATTTTGCCTCCAAAACCAGCCCCATGACAACACATCCATGCCACCACCAGCCACCCACACGCTTACCCACACAACATCAATTTTCAACACCCTTCTCGCCCAAAATCCACCAAAAAGCCATGTAAGATTTCCCAAGCAACCCGACATAAATCAACCACTAAAGCAAGTCTCCTTTACCCAAAACCTCACACAACTCAACAAGAAAAACAAGGAAAGTAAAATTCACCAAAAGTGAGGAGATGGACGAGCCTTGTCTTCCGGTGGAAGGGGCGACCAACAACAAGCGAGAAGGTGGTGACAAAGTGGTTTAATGGTTGAAAGAACAAAGAAATGAGAGGAAGGGAGAGAGGCACGAAAATGGGAGGAAACCAAGGCATTCTCAAGGCACATTTAAGCCTTTATATAGAAGAAATTGAAGAAGACAAATTCGGTTTGGCTTGTGTAAGAGATAAAGATCATGCACACAAATCTAGAAGATATGGCACGTATATTGAGGAAGGGGATAAGCACGCACATAAATCTAGAAGATAAGATAGCATGACACGAATATTGACGAAGAAAGATAAGCATGACACAAAGATTGAGAAGATAGAGCACATGATACGAATATCTAAGAAAACGGATAAGATCAAAACTTTTACATGTCTATCTTCATTCTATTAATAGACGAGATTACTTAACGACCAAGAAACGAACTAATGGATAACTTTGACAATAAATTTGTTTTGAATACATAAAATCTTGGTAAAAACGAGGTTATCCAAGATTACTTAATAACTAAGCAATCCCGGCATGAATTTCGAGAAACATTAAAATATCAAAATATTCCCGAATATTACATTCCACCCTCCTTAAATAGAGTTTCGTCCCGAAACTTCCTCATATATACATAAACCTATAACGAATCCTAAAGTTTCACAATCTCTTCCCCTTAAATGGATCTAATTGCAAAACGACTAGCGATGTGCAAGAGAACAAATCACATTCTATACTAGCATAACCACTAACAAATAGTCAACTAAGTCAACACAAATAAGCAGATCAAACAGAGCACATATTAGTTTAGGCTTTGTAAGAGTTAAAAGGGAGGTTTATTACATAAGTACCCCCTAAAAGTAGTTTCGTCGTCGAAACTTAGAAAAACTAAAATAGTTCATATCATAGCAATGCAAGAGGTTTATACATAAATAGAGAATATTTTCATGCTAGTAATTCCTTAAAGAACATTCCATTCTTTACTCACGATACTACAACTCTCGAAAAAACAACATAGCAATTCTAGCTTAGTTTTTCCAACTCCATTCCAAAATTTCTTTACTACTAACGTTGAACTAGAGTATCTATATCAATGTTTCTTTTTCAATACATATTACTTCATAAGACGTCTCAACCCATGCCTACTTTTTTCCATGTGAGCCTTTGGATTGTAATCTCAGTATCATTTTATCCAAGAATGTGAGATTCATCTAGCACACATCATCTTAACTATGACATACAGAGGACATTGCACATTGGGAGCAATGATAGAGGTAGGATAAGACAATAGTTATCTTGTCAATCTTCTTCCAATACTTCAAAAGGTCTAGCATAACAAGGTTTGGACATAAGTTGTGTTTTTATTATAACACACATTTTGAGGAAGTTATCCAAATAAGAACTCTTCCAATCACGGCGGCTCCACAACTTCTTGCTAAACTATATCATAAGACTTTTGTTGACTTGGTGTTGTCAACAATTTAAACCTGATTAGTGCCTTATTTCATTGTATTCATTTTGATCAACCTAGATCCAAGAGTAAACTCATCAATATTGTTCTTCCATATATTGGGTAACAATATTTTCAATATTCGGACGATTTATTCTAGACTTCAACTGATATTCCAACGTGTTGATCAATTTTCCTCATAAATTTGAAGTGTATCTCCAAAAATACACATAGTAGTTCAAGTTGCTCTGGCATGAAAAACAATACCACTTGTATGTTTAATCCACAATATATACTTGTTGAAATTTTATCCAAGATCATGACTTTTCTATCTCGAATAGAGATTGAAGTCTTTGACTTGCCATAAAGACGAGTGCTACTGAGTAGAAACGGTGCCTCGTCTCAAGAATGGTGCCTCGTGTCACAAAGCATCATGCCATTGATGCCAAGAATATATTTTTAAACTTACCTTATCAACACAAACTTCAAACAATCAGTACTTCTTTCCTTAATTGGAAAGAAAGGTGTTGTCCAAGCTCATTTCATTACCTTCACTCTGATAACATCATTATTCCAACTATTATGGGACCTATCATCATTTCTTCCTTCATCTACTAAGAGATGAAAGGTAGTTAGAGACTCCTTACCAGCCTTTAGTGCCTTATCTTTACTCGTTGACTACTTAGACATTACTTCCTCAACGTAATGTATCAGTTTCGGATATAACCATTCCATAACTTCCTTTCGAGTTTGCATCCTCTTTACTTATCCTTAAAGAGAGAATGGAATCTGTGACAAGCCTTTTGTAAAGTTCTCTACCTTAGGTTGTGATCTTGTGATACTTAAACTCGGCTTTATAGTCCCAAAAGTTTTCAACTCATGTGACTCTTACATCCCGACTGTTCTCCTCAGATCACCTTCTGATGTATCATTTGACTTATCACAAGTCTCTTTTCTTTGACGAGTCTTTTCCACTCGAGTGCAGTGACAATTCTTACTACATATCTAATCTTGGTATCCTTAAATTCACACTAGGCTGCAGTTATCCGTTAAACCTTTCTATTAAGGACTAAAGAATTTTCAAAGCATAACTTCCGATTAAGAGGTTCTAGCACTACTATCTCAGGTCAACAATAGATATACTTGAGCTTTAGTAGGCTCGCTCGACCTCACACTTCCAAGAGTAAAGGTGCCACCTCACATTGATCAAATTTTCTAATTCCTTTTCTTAGGTCTCCTAGTTTATCTCCCTTGTCTTAAGCTCATGACATGGGTAAATAACATCTGACCTTTTCCCATTAATCTACATACCAATTTTACACAAATATTGGCATGATCCTTGTATCTCTTAGGATCCTACGAACAACCATATTGGTTATGAAAATTAGTTTCTCTTTCAACTACTCAAATCTCTTCAAGCAAATCTTCATCCAGATAAACCTTTTGATTTGATAACACTTAATCAAAGGTTAGACTATCCTTAAAGCCTTCCTAATCCATCATTAGTACTACTGAGTTTACTTGAAACATTATATTCCTTCATCTCGTACCTCAAGTTCCCAAATCGGTATGACTTCATTCTTTCAGTCGAAATCACATACCTTAAAATGCAACATCAATCACTTAAGAGTTGTATTTGATTTCTTATGAATAGGTGGAGTTTTTGAAAGATTCACTATGAAATCTTTAAGTAGTTAACACCCATTGTGCAACTACAATAGTAAACTAAGAATAACATTAGTACGTCAATCTCTCATGTTCAAATCCAATACTTGTTAACGATCCGATTCACCAACTACTTGAGCATTTCATATGCATTCATTCCATTAACAATATCGCTATAATCTTTTAGTGTCTAAATCTTCTCTCGAATTTCGTTTGCATGCTATCGTTATCCTTAATTCATAGTCTATGATATCCAAATCATAGATCATCTCAGGATTAACACTTCACTTGAAGATGATCTAATAAATCATCATTGGAAGAAAACGAGCACATCCTCTTTTGAGCATTCTTGATTCATTATTAATAATTGCTACACCACGACTAATCCATTCTTCTTCATCACGAATGTCATCGACTCTTGCTATTATGACACTTTAGAACATATATATGATCTTTCATATATTGCCTCCAATTGCATCTTAGTTATGATCCCCACTAATCGTCATTGCCACATTCCAACCTTAATTGGAGTAAAATCCTTATAGCTCATATAAAAGTCATTCTCAATCCTTTCACACCTTTGGAATCCAAAGCTCCAATCTCTACTTAAATTTATGAACGACATATCTCAATCAATCAAATCTTTTTCCAATAACTTGATTGATATCACTAAACTAACAACCCTTCAAATAGGTTGGCATACCTCTAGAATTTTGGGGGGTTTCGATATTCATCATCATTGTCATCTTACATCTATGAATATCTTGTCATTTGTATCCTATCACTTATTCTCTTCACTAAAATAACACTAATGTTCAACAACATCTCTGTAAAGTTTGCTCCTCAATTCTGATCCTTTGAGCAAACTTGGATACTTAAAATGGATCCTTCCAACCTCACTAGTTATTCCATATTGTGGTGAATCTATAACCCAGAGGTGTACTCTCTTAGATCAAACTACAAGAAATATGACTAGTTTAGACTAGATCTTCATATATGTCTTCCTCTTTGTTTTAACTATCGATCTTCCTACCTTGATCATTCAAGGATGGTTAGTTCCCAACTACACCATTGAAGTTCATAATCATGATATTTATTCTTGTATTCCCAATATGAATTCTCTTACCTTTCTCCTCTAAAGTAGACCAAAATTCCAATTCATCCAAGTTCTTTTAGGTGGCATTTTTCCAAACAGTTGGTAGGCGTATGTAGTGTTGTTCTACAGACTTTCAATACTCTGTTAGGTGTCGTTGGACAAGAGCCTTCTCATGGGTTCCAGCGATTTATCCAACTCAATTTGACCCACATCTTCAATCGGATCTTCAATCTAAATTGCTCTATTGCTTCTTCGATCAATAATCAATAACTCCATTCGACAACAATCGTCGTAGATACACCTCCCGTTATACCAATCGAATGCATTGACTACCGAATCCCGATTTTTAAAACGGATTCTCCATTGGAATTTTCCACCCTGATTTATCTTCTCTATGCATTCTAGATTTCCAACATTGGAGAACACTTGACTCAAGACTTCACAAGAAATCAAATACTCTTCAAGGTGGACCTTGGCCAAAATCACACCACCATCCAGTTGCAATTTAGAAATTTCAAATTGGGAGGTCATGGATTTAAGTTCTCCAAGATCTTGCGTCGCATCTGCAATTGGAGTTTGGATATAACTCGATCGTCCACTACTTCAACCATCTAAACACAATTCTAATCGACAACACCCGTCGTATATACACCTTCCATCATAACATTCGAGCGCTTTGATAGCTGAATCCCGATCCCGAAAACGGATTCTTGAATGAAATTGAGATCTAGAATCCAATTTTTCTATGCTTTCCAAATTTCCAATTCCAGAAAATACTTAAAATTAGTACTTCACAAGAAATTAGGTAATCCTCATAATGTATCTTGACGAGAAGCACTCGAACTTGGCTGAAGATGCCTTCGAACTCATCCCCAACCTACTTTTCAATAAGCTTGTCAAAGGTACCGCCGATGGTAGCTCATACCCCCAAATCGTGCTGAGCTCTTCATTTCATGTTTCTTTTCTAAGTAGCCTCACAATGTCTGTTGTGAAGGTCAACCCCTACTATTTGTCTATCACAATGGTATTATCTCCGCTTAGGCCTTCAAAATAAGGTCCAAGATTACTTCCACAACATTATCCTAAGGCTCACTTTTCTTGTATTGTAACTTGTAAGTCGGGTTTAACATAGCCTTCCTTAGAAAGCTAATGTAAATCATACTTAATTACTCCATTAGTTGTATTGGCTTTCTTTAACCAAGCGTTGATTCAGGTTTAACGCTATCACATATTCATTCTTCATAGTGTCTACTAGTTCCTTCTCTTGTAGAGGCAATAACATTCCTTGTTATGCCATCCTCGATAACAATTAATATCTACTTTAATTAAACATACATATGTTATATTCCTCATTAGTATTTTTAACTTGAGGTCAAGAGCAATTCCTTTACTCCTTCCTCACAATCAATTTTTACTTCTTTTACTTATTAGGACTAATATCCATCAAAACAATCAGTTGCTTTGATTTCAACAAATAACTATTTCTATTAAACAAACAAAATGGTTGCGGAGATCCTCTTGTATTATGATGACGTCTCGACGTGTCTTTCTATCCCAAATGCACTATGCCCCAAAAATCAAGTTTTTGTGTAAAAGGAACTCTAAGTTGGACCTCACATGCTCAATTGTTAGGATCTTGTGCCTTTGTTGTTAACCTAGGCTCTGATACCAATTTGTAACACCCCGTCCGGTGAACCGGGTTGCTACTTAGTTGTAGACCACACCTGGGTCTACTAGAACTAGCCTGACAACAAATTCACCGGTATTGGACCTTGCAACAAAGGCACAACGAGAAAAACCAAGAAAACATCCAACTTATCATTTTTAAAACAACTCGATAACCAATGTCAATGCAACCGACTGCTAGCACTACAGCCAATCTACTGGCTACCAAAATTGACTCAATATTACTATTGACTACAATCTCCTTGCAACTATGGACTCAAGCCCTTAAATCCCACTAAGACACGTCACGTCGAGATCGAGCATCATTGTCCAAGAAGTGATCTCCTGGAACAGTTCCCATACAAGAATGTTTACCTAAAATGTTGAAAGTAGAACACATTAGCTAATAGGATTGTTAGCTAATACCAAGATTGTTAGCTAATGTGTTCCACTTTCAACGTACTCAGAGTAAAAACTAGGGAATAATAATCTCCTTTCAACGTGTCCATAATCGCACCTGCAAAGATCAAGTTGCATAGAGTAAAAACTATTGAAACCATTTCAATAACTTTCGAGTATGAAAATATACTAGGGAATAATATTCCAAAATAGAGTTGCACACACTCAATTTACTAGCTTAACTCATAACATGATTGCAAGCTATGTAAGTCTAGAAAACTTACCTCGAAATTGGAATTCCAATAGCACAAGTGAAACATGAACTTGACAATGATTTCCTAAACAACAATATAAGACTTTATAAATGGAAAGACAACTTAGGCTTGGAAAACACAATAAAGGTTTAGACTCGGAATCACTCCATCCCTCAAAGTAACCCAACCCGACAACACGAAAGCCCACACCTCTTATCCATGGACCAATCCATCAACCATGTTATTTTGCCTCCAAAACCAGCCCCATGACAACTCATCCATACCACCACCAGCCACCCACACGCTTACCCACACAACATCAATTTTCAACACCCTTCTCGCCCAAAATCCACCAAAACGCCATCTAAGATTTCCCAAGCAACCTGACATAAATCAACCACTAAAGCAAGTCTCCTTTACCCAAAACCTCACACAACTCAACAAGAAAAACAAGGAAAGAAAAACTCACCAAAAGTGAAGTGAAGGACGAGCCTTGTATCCGGTGGAAGGGGTGACCAACAACAAGCCAAAGGTGGTGACAAAGGGGTTTAATGGTGGAAAGAACAAAGAAATGAGAGGAAGGCAGAGAGGCACGAAAATCGAAGGAAACCAAGGCTTTCTCAAGGCACCTTTAAGCCTTTATATAGAAGAAATTGAAGAAGACAAATTCGGATTGGCTTGTGTAAGAGAAACAGATCATTGACTCGGCTAAAATCGTTGTTGCCAAGATCAAAGATAAATAACCCTAAACTACTAACTAGTATAGTAAGAAAGCAAGGGGTCGAACCCAAGAGAATCGGGATTCTGATCAATCAGCAAAAGCAAAGACAAGTTTTTTGGAAGTTCAGGCAAACAAACAAAACAAACAAATATTATTGGGGATTTAATCAATTGGAAGAAAGCAGAGTTCATTCAATCAATTCCACCTTTTTAATCATTCGATCATTGATTCATCCACTTTTCTATTAATTCCCTAGTTAATTCCAATCCTTATAAAAGATTTTCGCTTGTCCACGGTCCAAGCAAAAGGATGATATGAACAAGAACGCTTAATTCAAATCATGCAAAACATTAAGGATAGAAGGAAATCAATTCATGCAATCAAGCTACGAGTCTCATGCATAAAATAACAATCAAACACTCTTTCTCAATTCTAGTCCACGGTCCTAGAAAAGAGTTGTTTCAAGGATAAATAAGATTGCACAGACAACAAACAAACTAATCCAAACAGTAGAATATCAATCAAATTCAACAAGTTGCGCACCAAGAGAAATCAATTGATAAGCATAAAAGTAAGAACAAGAGTTTTGATATTAACCAAGGGATAGAAAAGTTACCAGAATCTCACAAATTCATAAAAAGGCTTCCTTGATCAAACAAACTCCAAAGGAAATTAGTTCTCCATAAGAGAGAAAATACTAAAATCTAAATAATTGAAAACTAGATCTAAGAGAGATTTCAAAACAAAGCTCCAAAACTAGGTCTCAATAGCAAAGCGTACGAAATAAAATAATATCGGAAATAAGATAAAATTAGATAGATAGAAAGATCAGTCGCCGCCTCGGAATAATGCTGACGTGGACCTCCGCGGGAGCGGTGAACAACCTCCGCGATCGCGGACCTGATCGTGACAGAATTCCAGCGCTGTTTTCGAAAGATGTTTTGACCACCTTAGAGTTGGAATTTCGACTCGGTACGGTGTAAAAAAATGAATTGTAGCTCTGCGAGTCAGCTTTCCAATGATACCAAATTCGTCTTCATCCCATCACTGTAGCTCCGGAAATAAGCATTACAAGAAAGTGGTGTCGAAACAACTCCAAATCAACACTTGTCTTCAAAACTCTTGCAATTCTTCAAATCGTGTCTTCGGTGTTCATATGACATTTATGCTCAAAACTTACCTAAATACACTCAAATCATACCGAAAATACAAGAGTTAACCTATACTAAATAGAGTGCATCAAATTCCCCCATACTTAAACCTTGCTCCTCCTCGAGTAAGCTCAAAATAAATCTAACAAGAAATCCTATCAAGGTTTACAGCATAGTACAAGGGAAGACAAAAATCACTCACCTCACCAACCCGAACCCAAAATAGAGAAATAATGAGCAAAGACATGAAAGCTCAAATCACACACCTCACCAATACAAGATATAGCACTCAAGCTCCAAAAAGTGTAGAGCAACCTAGGATCTACCCAACATCTAAAATGCAATCCCCAAACCCCAAAGTAGAATATGATCCTAAACACTCTGATTTTACCGCTCATTCTACTTAGACGCCCTTTCGGGTTTTCACCTAATCACTCTTTGCATTTTTCGTAGGTGTGCTCACAAATACTCACATCTCTCATTAACCTCTTATTACCTCAGCATAATGCTGGTCCGGGTTACCTGCTTATTACCTGAGCCGCCCTTTCGGGTTTTCAACTCATCCTAGGATTTTTATGCCTTTTTCTGAATTTTTTTATGGCTTTTTTTAATTTTTTTTTTAAATTTCTCTATACAAAACATTGAACAAAAATCCCATAAAAATAACGAAAAATTAAAAAAAAAAACTGAAAAGCAACTAACTAGGATAGGCGTAGTGAGTACTTCCTCCCCCATACATAAATCCTTCATTGTCCTCAATGAAGTAAAGAGAAAGGAATTAAGCATAGAAGAGGAAATCAGAAGACTCACATACGAAAGAAGAGATGAATGAACTCCAGGAATTATAAGTATCAATCTCAGAATGAACTGATTTGTAAGGGAACGAACCGCAACCATCGTCTTCACAATTCAGCAACCAAATCCACACCATAGGACGTCTCCAATGAGAATGAACTGAACTCCTCAAAATAAAAACTCTGACGACGGTAGCACCCCCATACTTGTACAATTTCAAGGAACTAGACATGGAAAGATATAGAAAAATGGATGGGTGGATGATGGTAGAATATGGAAGAACACTCTTTTTTTTTCTCTCTTCTTTTTTTTTTTAATTATCTCGGGGGTTTCACCCGAAAAACTTTTATTTCAGTGGTTTCACCTGAAAGCCTTTTATTTTTTATTTTTTTTTATTTTTTTATTTTTTTAAAAAAATTGTATCTTGTCGCCGATGCACAATACCACGATCCCCGACAACGGCGCCAAAATTTGACTCGGCTAAAATCGTTGTTGCCAAGATCAAAGATAAATAACCCTAAACTACTAACTAGTATAGTAAGCAAGCAAGGGGTCGAACCCAAGAGAATCGGGATTCTGATCAATCAACAAAAGCAAAGACAAGGGTTCTTGGAAGTTCAGGCAAACAAACAAAACAAACAAATATTATTGGGGATTTAATCAATTGGAAGAAAGCAGAGTTCATTCAATCAATTCCACCTTTTTAATCATTCGATCATTGATTCATCCACTTTTCTATTAATTCCCTAGTTAATTCCAATCCTTATAAAAGATTTTCGCTTGTCCACGGTCCAAGCAAAAGGATGATATGAACAAGAACGCTTAATTCAAATCATGCAAAACATTAAGGATAGAAGAAAATCAATTCATGCAATCAAGCTACGAGTCTCATGCATAAAATAACAATCAAACACTCTTTCTCAATTCTAGTCCACGGTCCTAGAAAAGAGTTGTTTCAAGGATAAATAAGATTGCATAGACAACAAACAAACTAATCCAAACAGTAGAATATCAATCAAATTCTACAAGTTGCGCACCAAGAGAAATCAATTGATAATCATAAAAGTAAGAACAAGAGTTTTGATATTAACCAAGGGATAGAAAAGTTACCAGAATCTCACAAATTCATAAAAAGGCTTCCTTGATCAAACAAACTCCAAAGGAAATTAGTTCTCTATAAGAGAGAAAATACTAAAATCTGAATAATTGAAAACTAGATCTAAGAGAGATTTCAAAACAAAGCTCCAAAACTAGGTCTAAATAGCAAAGCTTACGAAATAAAATAATATCGAAAATAAGAAAAAATTAGATAGATAGAAAGATCAGTCGCCGCCTCGGAATAATGCTGACGTGGACCTTCGCGGGAGCGGTGAACAACCTCCGCGATCGCGGACCTGATCGTGACAGAATTCCAGCGCTGTTTTCGAAAGATGTTTTGACCACCTTAGAGTTTGAATTTCGACTCGGAGTAAAAATATGAATTGTAGCTCTTCGAGTCAGCTTTCCAATGATACCAAATTCGTCTTCATCCGATCACTGTAGCTCTAGAAATATGCGTTACAAGAAAGTGGTATCGAAACAACTCCAAATCAACACTTGTCTTCAAAACTCTTGCAATTCTTCAAATCGTGTCTTCGGTCTTCATATAACATTTATGCTCAAAACTAACCTAAACACACTCAAATCATACCTAAAATACAAGAGTTAACCTATACTAAATAGAGTGCATCACTACAAAATCATACCTAAAACACACTCAAACTAACCTAAACACCTGATTTCAACACCCTTCTCGCCCAAAATCCACTAAAACGACATCTATGATTTCCCAAGCAACCCACCATAAATCAAACACTAAAGCAAGTCTCCTTTACCCAAAACCTCACACAACTCAACAAGAGAAACAAGCAAAGAAAAACTCAGCAAAAGTGAGGAGAAGGACGAGCCTTGTCTTCCGGTGGAAGGGGCAACCAACAACAAGCGAGAAGGTTGTGACAAAGTGGTTTAATGGTGGAAAGAACAAAGAAATGAGAGGAAGGGAGAGAGGCACGAAAATGGGAGGAAACCAAGGCTTTATCAAGGCACCTTTAAGCTTTTATATAGAAGAAATGGAAGAAGACAAATTCGGTTTGGATCTGGAAGAGATAAAGATCGTGCACACAAATCTAGAAGATACGGCACGAATATTGAGGAAGAGGGAGAAGCATGCACATAGATCTAGAAGATAAGATAACATGACACGAATATTGAGGAAGAAAGATAAGCATGACACAAAGATTGAGAAGATAGAGCACATGGTACGAATATCTAGGAAAACGGATAAGATCAAAACTTTTACAAGCCTATCTTCATTCTATTAATAGAACAGATTACTTAACGACTAAGAAACGAACTAACGGATAACTTTGACACTAAATTTATTTTGAATATATAAAATCTTGGTACAAACGAGGTTATCCGAGATTACTTAATAACTAAGCAATCTCGACACGAATTTCGAGAAACATTAAAATATCAAAATATTCCCGAATATTACATTCTACCCTCCTTAATTAGAGTTTCGTCCCAAAACTTCCTCATATATACATAAACCTATAACGAATCCTAAAGTTTCACATTCTCTTCCCCTGAAAGGGATCTAATTGCAAAACGATTAGCGATGCGCAAGAGAACACCCCGTCCGGTGAACCGGGTTGCTACTTAGTTGTAGACCACACCTGGGTCTACCAGAACTATCCTGACAACAAATTCACCGGCATTGGACCTTGCAACAAAGGCATAGTGAGAAAAAGCAAGAAAACATCCAACTTATCATTTTTAAAACAACTCGATAACCAATGTGAATGCAACCGACCGCTAGCACTAAAGCCAACCTACTGGCTACCAACATTAACTCAATATTACTATAAACTACAGTGTCCTTGCAACTATGGACTCAAGCCCTCAAATCCCACTATGACACGTCACGTCGAGATCGAGCATCATTGTCCAAGAAGTGATCTCCTAGAACATTTCCCATACAAGAATGTTTACCTAAAACGTTGAAAGTGGAACACATTAGCTAACAATCCTGGTATGGCCAAACAAGAAAATCAAACATGTAGAACAAAACATAGATTATCAAAATAACGCACTCAGTCATTCATATACATACCAAACCAATCTGCACACCAAAACACGTCGTATAATTGTACAGACTAGCATATCAATTTCTAAACCAACACTCCATTCCACAAAAACAAATAAGAACGACATTAAACAATGTAATATTCATGCAACATATTTCATAACAACCAGCAATAATTCCTCCATAATCCAAACCATAATCATTCTCCAATTCAGGAAACCCGAACCAGCCTTCGAAACATGGTACACGGCTAGCGCGCACGCTTAGCTCGTGCCCATTTTCTTTTCCATCACCCTTCTTTCCCTGGCTAAGCCTCTACTAGAGCACTTGCCAAAACAATCAATTTTTGAAGGTGACCTCCACACGGCGCATGACTATGTCCGGGGTCTCTTCTCCACCGACTTCCCGTGTCCATAATCACACCCGCACAGATCAAGTTGCACGAAGTAAAAACTATTGAAACCATTTCAATAACTTTCGAGTATGAAAATATATTAGGGAATAATATTCTAAAATAGAGTTCCACACACTCAATTTACTAGCTTAACACATAACATGATTGCAAGCTAAGTAAGTCTAGAAGACTTACCTCAAAACTGGAATTCCAATAGCACAAGTTAAACATGAACTTGGCAAATGATTTCCTAAACAACAATATAAATCTTTATAAATGGAAGAAAACTTAGGCTTAGAAAACACAATAAAGGTTTAGACTCAGAATCACTCCATCTTTCAAAGTAACCAAACCCGACAACACGAAAGCCCAACCCTCTTATCCATGGACCAATCCACCAACCATGTTATTTTGGCTCCAAAAACATCCCCATGACAACCCATCCATACCACCACCAACACTCCACATGCTTACCCACACAACACCTGATTTCAACACCCTTCTCGCCCAAAATCCACCAAAACGACATCTATGATTTCCCAAGCAACCCACCATAAATCAAACACTAAAGCAAGTCTCCTTTACCCAAAACCTCACACAACTCAACAAGAGAAACAAGCAAAGAAAAACTCACCAAAAGTGAGGAGAAGGACGAGCCTTGTCTTCCGGTGGAAGGGGCAACCAACAACAAGCGAGAAGGTTGTGACAAAGTGGTTTAATGGTGGAAAGAACAAAGAAATGAGAGGAAGGGAGAGAGGCACGAAAATGGGAGGAAACCAAGGCTTTCTCAAGGCACCTTTAAGCCTTTATATAGAAGAAATGGAAGAAGACAAATTCGGTTTGGCTTCTGTAAGAGATAAAGATCGTGCACACAAATCTAGAAGATATGGCACGAATATTAAGGAAGAGGGATAAGCATGCACATAGATCTAGAAGATAAGATAACATGACACGAATATTGAGGAAGAAAGATAAGCATGACACAAAGATTGAGAAGATAGAGCACATGGTACGAATATCTAAGAAAACGGATAAGATCAAAGCTTTTACAAGTATATCTTCATTCTATTAATAGAAGAGATTACTTATTGACTAAGAAACGAACTAATGAATAACTTTTACTCTAATGTTTTTTGAATATATAAATTCTTGGTAAAAACAAGGTTATCCGAGAATACTTCATAACTAAGCAATCCCGGCACGAATTTCGAGAAACATTAAAATATCAAAATATTCCCGAATATTACATGTACCCTCCTTAAAGAGAGTTTCGTCCCAAAACTTCCTCATATATACATAAACCTATAATGAATCCTATAGTTTCACAATCTCTTCCCCTTAAAGGGATCTAATTGCAAAACGACTAGCGATGCGCAAGAGAACAAATCACATTCTATACTAGCATAACGACTAACAAACAATCAACCAAGTCAACACAAATAAGCAGATCAAACATAGCACATATTAGTTTAGGCTTTGTAAGAATTAAAAGGGAGGTTTATTACAGTATCGAATAAAAGCACATTCGAACCTAAAAATCGAATGTCACATTTAGGAGTGACATTTACATGGACATTTCATCGAACACTTGGCATAAGCATAAAGAATGAGGATAATATCAACCCAATAAGCACATTCTGCACTACAAAAACTAGACCCATCGAATAAAAGCAAAAATTCAAACCAAGAAACCAAATGCCACATTTAGGAGTGACATTTACATGGACCTTTCATCGAACACTTGGCGTGCAATGTTAGATCACAAGTATTTTTTAAAGAAAAATGAGAAAAAACATGTGAACTTTAAAGACATCTAGGCATAAGTAAAAAGAATGAGGATAGTATCAAGGCAATAAGCACGTTCTACACTACAAAATCAAGACCGATCTAATAAAAGAATAAATTCGAACCTAGAAACCGAATGCCATATTTAGGAGTGACATTTACATGGACATTTCTTCAAAAAATTTGTGTGCAATGTTAGATCACATGTTAATTTTTAAAGATAAATAGAGAAAAAACAAGTGAACATTAGTGACATCTAGGCATAAGCATAAAGGAGGAGGATAGTATGAAGCCAATAAGCACATTCTGCACTACAAAATCAAGACGTATCGAATAAAAGCCTAAATTCCGACCTATAAGCCGAATACCCCATTTAGGAGTGACATTTACATGGATATTTCATCGAACACTTGGCGTACAAGGTTAGATCATAATACATTTGGAAGGCAAAAGGAGAAAAAAGAAGTGAGCTTTAAAGACATCTAGGCATAAGCATAAAGAATAAGGATAGTATCGAGTCAATAAGTACATTCTACACTACAAAATCAAGACCGATCCAATAAAAGCATAAATTCGAACCTAGAAACCGAATTCCACATTTAGGAGTGTCATTTACATGGACATTTCATCGAAGAATTCGTGTGCAATGTTAGATCACATGTTAATTATTAGAGATAAATGGAGAAAAAACAAGTGAACATTAGTGACATCTAGGCATAAGCATAAAGGAGGAGGATAGTATCAAGCCATTAAGAACATTCTGCACTACAAAATCAAGACGTATACAATAAAAGCCTTAATTCAGACCTTGAAACCGAATACCCCATTTAGGAGTGACATTTACATTGACATTTCATTGAACACTTGGCATGCAATGTTAGATCACAGGTTAATATTTAAAGGCGAAAAGAGAAAAAACAAGTAAACTTTAAAGACATCGAGGAATAAGCATAAAGAATGAGGATATTATCAAGCCAATAAGCACATTCTACACTACAAAATCAAGTCCGATCGAACAAAACCAAAAATTTGAACCAAGAAGCCGAATGCCACATTTAAGAGTGACAAATACATGGACATTTCATCGAACACTTGGCGTGCAATGTTAGATCACAAGTCATTTTAAAGGTGAAAGGAGAAAAAACATGTGAACTTTACAGACATCAAGGCATAAGCATAAAGAATGAGGATAGTATCAAGCCAATAAGCACATTTTGCACTAGAAAATGAAGATCGAAAAAATAATAAATTCGAACCTAGAAACAGAATGCCACATTTAGTAATGACATTTACATGGACTTTTCATCGAACACTTGGCGTGCTATGTTAGATAACAAGTCATTTTAAAGGCAAAAGGAGAAAAAACAACTGAACTTTATAGACATCGAGGCATAAGCATAAAGAATGACGATATTATCAAGCCAACAAGCACATTCTACACTACAAAATCAAGACCGATCAAATAAAAGCAAAAATTCGAACCAAGAAACCGAATGCCATATTTAGGAGTGACATTTACATGGACATTTCATCAAACACTAAGCGTGCAATGTTAGATCACAAGTCATTTTAAAGGTAAAAGGAGAAAAAACAAGTGAACTTTAAAGATATCTAGGTATAAGCATAAAGAAGAAGGGTAGTATCAAGCCAATAAGCACATTCTGCATTAGAAAATCAAGATCGATTGAAAAAAGAATAAATTCTAACCTAGAAACCGAATGCCATATTTAGGAGTGACATTTACATGGACATTTCTTTAAAAAATTCGTGTAAAATGTTAGATGACATGTTAATTTTTAAAGATAAATGGAGAAAAAACAAGTAAACATTAGTGACATCTAGGCATAAACATAAAGGAGGAGGATAGTATGAAGCCAATAAGCACATTTTGCACTACAAAATCAAGAAGTGTCGAATAAAAGCCTAAATTCAGACCTAGAAGCCGAATACCCCATTTAGGAGTGACATTTACATGGACATTTCATCGAACACTTGGCGTACAATGTTAGATCATAATACATTTGGAAGGCAAAAGGAGAAAAAAGAAGTGAGCTTTAAAGACATCTAGGCATAAGCATAAAGAATGACGATATTATCAAGCCAACAAGCACATTCCACACTACAAAATCAAGACAGATCAAATAAAAGCAAAAATTCGAACCAAGAAACCGAATGCCACATTTAGGAGTGACATATACATGGACATTTCATCAAACACTAAGCATGCAATGTTAGATCACAAGTCATTTTAAAGGTAAAAGGAGAAAAAACAGTTGAACTTTAAAGATATCTAGGTATAAGCATAAAGAAGAAGGGTAGTATCAAGCCAATAAGCACATTCTGCACTAGAAAATCAAGATCGATTGAAAAAAGAATAAATTCGAACCTAGAAACAGAATGCCACATTTAGTACTGACATTTACATAGACATTTCATCGAACACTTGGCATGCAATGTTAGATTACAAGTCATTTTAAAGGCAAAAGGAGAAAAAACACGTGAACATTAAAGACATCTAGGCATAAGCATTAAAAATGAGGATAGTATCAAAGCCAATAAGTACATTCTTCACTACAAAATCAAGACGTATCGAATAAAAGAACAAATTCGAACCAAGAAACCGAATGCCACATTTAGGAGTGACATTTACATGGACATTTCATCGAACACTTGGTGTGCAATGTTAGATCACAAGTCAATTTTTAAAGGCAAAATGAGAAAAAAAATGTGAACTTTCAAGACATCTAGGCATAAGCATAAAGAATGAGGATAATATTAAGCCAATAAGCACATCCTGCACTACAAAAACAAGACCCGTCGAATAAAAGCAAAAATTCAAATCAACCGAATGCCACATTTAGGAGTAACATTTACATGGACCTTTCATCGAACTTGGCGTGCAATGTTAGATCACAAGTTAATTTTTAAAGGCAAAAGGAGAAAAACAAGTGAACTTTAAAGACATCTAGGCATAAGCATAAAGAATGAGGATAATATTAAGCCAATAAGCACATCCTGCACTACAAAAACAAGACCCATCGACTAAAAGCAAAAATTCAAACCAACCGAATGCCACATTTAGGAGTAACATTTACATGGACCTTTCATCGAACACTTGGCGTACAATGTTAGATCATAATACATTTGGAAGGCAAAAGGAGAAAAAAGAAGTGAGCTTTAAAGACATCTAGGCATAAGCATAAAGAATGACGATATTATCAAGCCAACAAGCACATTCCACACTACAAAATCAAGACCGATCAAATAAAAGCAAAAATTCGAACCAAGAAACCGAATGCCACATTTAGGAGTGACATATACATGGACATTTCATCAAACACTAAGCATGCAATGTTAGATCACAAGTCATTTTAAAGGTAAAAGGGGAAAAAACAATTGAACTTTAAAGATATCTAGGTATAAGCATAAAGAAGAAGGGTAGTATCAAGCCAATAAGCACATTCTGCACTAGAAAATCAAGATCGATTGAAAAAAGAATAAATTCGAACCTAGAAACCGAATGCCATATTTAGGAGTGACATTTACATGGACATTTCTTTAAAAAATTCGTGTGCAATGTTAGATCACATGTTAATTTTTAAAGATAAATGGAGAAAAAACAAGTAAACATTAGTGACATCTAGGCATAAACATAAAGGAGGAGGATAGTATGAAGCCAATAAGCACATTTTGCACTACAAAATCAAGAAGTGTCGAATAAAAGCCTAAATTCAGACCTAGAAGCCGAATACCCCATTTAGGAGTGACATTTACATGGACATTTCATCGAACACTTGGCATACAATGTTAGATCATAATACATTTGGAAGGCAAAAGGAGAAAAAAGAAGTGAGCTTTAAAGACATCTAGGCATAAGCATAAAGAATGACGATATTATCAAGCCAACAAGCACATTCCACACTACAAAATCAAGACCGATCAAATAAAAGCAAAAAATCGAACCAAGAAACCGAATGCCACATTTAGGAGTGACATATACATGGACATTTCATCAAACACTAAGCATGCAATGTTAGATCACAAGTCATTTTAAAGGTAAAAGGAGAAAAAACAATTGAACTTTAAAGATATCTAGGTATAAGCATAAAGAAGAAGGGTAGTATCAAGCCAATAAGCACATTCTGCACTAGAAAATCAAGATCGATTGAAAAAAGAATAAATTCGAACCTAGAAACAGAATGCCACATTTAGTACTGACATTTACATAGACATTTCATCGAACACTTGGCATGCAATGTTAGATTACAAGTCATTTTAAAGGCAAAAGGAGAAAAAACACGTGAACATTAAAGACATCTAGGCATAAGCATTAAAAAGGAGGATAGTATCAAAGCCAATAAGTACATTCTTCACTACAAAATCAAGACGTATTGAATAAAAGAACAAATTCGAACCAAGAAACCGAATGCCACATTTAGGAGTGACATTTACATGGACATTTCATCGAACACTTGGTGTGCAATGTTAGATCACAAGTCAATTTTTAAAGGCAAAATGAGAAAAAAAATGTGAACTTTCAAGACATCTAGGCATAAGCATAAAGAATGAGGATAATATTAAGCCAATAAGCACATCCTGCACTACAAAAACAAGACCCGTCGAATAAAAGCAAAAATTCAAATCAACCGAATGCCACATTTAGGAGTAACATTTACATGGACCTTTCATCGAACTTGGCGTGCAATGTTAGATCACAAGTTAATTTTTAAAGGCAAAAGGAGAAAAACAAGTGAACTTTAAAGACATCTAGGCATAAGCATAAAGAATGAGGATGATATTAAGCCAATAAGCACATCCTGCACTACAAAAACAAGACCCATCGAATAAAAGCAAAAATTCAAACCAACCGAATGCCACATTTAGGAGTAACATTTACATGGACCTTTCATCGAACACTTGGCGTACAATGTTAGATCATAATACATTTGGAAGGCAAAAGGAGAAAAAAGAAGTGAGCTTTAAAGACATCTAGGCATAAGCATAAAGAATGACGATATTATCAGCCAACAAGCACATTCCACACTACAAAATCAAGACCGATCAAATAAAAGCAAATATTCGAACCAAGAAACCGAATGCCACATTTAGGAGTGACATATACATGGACATTTCATCAAACACTAAGCATGCAATGTTAGATCACAAGTCATTTTAAAGGTAAAAGGAGAAAAAACAATTGAACTTTAAAGATATCTAGGTATAAGCATAAAGAAGAAGGGTCGTATCAAGCCAATAAGCACATTCTGCACTAGAAAATCAAGATCGATTGAAAAAAGAATAAATTCGAACCTAGAAACCGAATGCCATATTTAGGAGTGACATTTACATGGACATTTCTTTAAAAAATTCGTGTGCAATGTTAGATCACATGTTAATTTTTAAAGATAAATGGAGAAAAAACAAGGAAACATTAGTGACATCTAGGCATAAACATAAAGGAGGAGGATAGTATGAAGCCAATAAGCACATTTTGCACTACAAAATCAAGAAGTGTCGAATAAAAGCCTAAATTCAGACCTAGAAGCCGAATACCCCATTTAGGAGTGACATTTACATGGACATTTCATCGAACACTTGGCGTACAATGTTAGATCATAATACATTTGGAAGGCAAAAGGAGAAAAAAGAAGTGAGCTTTAAAGACATCTAGGCATAAGCATAAAGAATGACGATATTATCAAGCCAACAAGCACATTCCACACTACAAAATCAAGACCGATCAAATAAAAGCAAAAATTCGAACCAAGAAACCGAATGCCACATTTAGGAGTGACATATACATGGACATTTCATCAAACACTAAGCATGCAATGTTAGATCACAAGTCATTTTAAAGGTAAAAGGAGAAAAAACAGTTGAACTTTAAAGATATCTAGGTATAAGCATAAAGAAGAAGGGTAGTATCAAGCCAATAAGCACATTCTGCACTAGAAAATCAAGATCGATTGAAAAAAGAATAAATTCGAACCTAGAAACCGAATGCCATATTTAGGAGTGACATTTACATGGACATTTCTTTAAAAAATTCGTGTGCAATGTTAGATCACATGTTAATTTTTAAAGATAAATGGAGAAAAAACAAGTAAACATTAGTGACGTCTAGGCATAAACATAAAGGAGGAGGATAGTATGAAGCCAATAAGCACATTTTGCACTACAAAATCAAGAAGTGTCGAATAAAAGCCTAAATTCAGACCTAGAAGCCGAATACCCCATTTAGGAGTGACATTTACATGGACATTTCATCGAACACTTGGCGTACAATGTTAGATCATAATACATTTGGAAGGCAAAAGGAGAAAAAAGAAGTGAGCTTTAAAGACATCTAGGCATAAGCATAAAGAATGACGATATTATCAAGCCAACAAGCACATTCCACACTACAAAATCAAGACCGATCAAATAAAAGCAAAAAATCGAACCAAGAAACCGAATGCCACATTTAGGAGTGACATATACATGGACATTTCATCAAACACTAAGCATGCAATGTTAGATCACAAGTCATTTTAAAGGTAAAAGGAGAAAAAACAATTGAACTTTAAAGATATCTAGGTATAAGCATAAAGAAGAAGGGTAGTATCAAGCCAATAAGCACATTCTGCACTAGAAAATCAAGATCGATTGAAAAAAGAATAAATTCGAACCTAGAAAGAGAATGCCACATTTAGTACTGCCATTTACATAGACATTTCATCGAACACTTGGCATGCAATGTTAGATTACAAGTCATTTTAAAGGCAAAAGGAGAAAAAACACGTGAACATTAAAGACATCTAGGCATAAGCATTAAAAATGAGGATAGTATCAAAGCCAATAAGTACATTCTTCACTACAAAATCAAGACGTATCGAATAAAAGAACAAATTCGAACCAAGAAACCGAATGCCACATTTAGGAGTGACATTTACATGGACATTTCATCGAACACTTGGTGTGCAATGTTAGATCACAAGTCAATTTTTAAAGGCAAAATGAGAAAAAAAATGTGAACTTTCAAGACATCTAGGCATAAGCATAAAGAATGAGGATAATATTAAGCCAATAAGCACATCCTGCACTACAAAAACAAGACCCGTCGAATAAAAGCAAAAATTCAAATCAACCGAATGCCACATTTAGGAGTAACATTTACATGGACCTTTCATCGAACACTTGGCGTACAATGTTAGATCATAATACATTTGGAAGGCAAAAGGAGAAAAAAGAAGTGAGCTTTAAAGACATCTAGGCATAAGCATAAAGAATGACGATATTATCAAGCCAACAAGCACATTCCACACTACAAAATCAAGACCGATCAAATAAAAGCAAAAATTCGAACCGAGAAACCGAATGCCACATTTAGGAGTGACATATACATGGACATTTCATCAAACACTAAGCATGCAATGTTAGATCACAAGTCATTTTAAAGGTAAAAGGAGAAAAAACAATTGAACTTTAAAGATATCTAGGTATAAGCATAAAGAAGAAGGGTAGTATCAAGCCAATAAGCACATTCTGCACTAGAAAATCAAGATCGATTGAAAAAAGAATAAATTCGAACCTAGAAACAGAATGCCACATTTAGTACTGACATTTACATACACATTTCATCGAACACTTGGCATGCAATGTTAGATTACAAGTCATTTTAAAGGCAAAAGGAGAAAAAACACGTGAACATTAAAGACATCTAGGCATAAGCATTAAAAATGAGGATAGTATCAAAGCCAATAAGTACATTCTTCACTACAAAATCAAGACGTATCGAATAAAAGAACAAATTCGAACCAAGAAACCGAATGCCACATTTAGGAGTGACATTTACATGGACATTTCATCGAACACTTGGTGTGCAATGTTAGATCACAAGTCAATTTTTAAAGGCAAAATGAGAAAAAAAATGTGAACTTTCAAGACATCTAGGCATAAGCATAAAGAATGAGGATAATATTAAGCCAATAAGCACATCCTGCACTACAAAAACAAGACCCGTCGAATAAAAGCAAAAATTCAAATCAACCGAATGCCACATTTAGGAGTAACATTTACATGGACCTTTCATCGAACACTTGGCGTACAATGTTAGATCATAATACATTTGGAAGGCAAAAGGAGAAAAAAGAAGTGAGCTTTAAAGACATCTAGGCATAAGCATAAAGAATGACGATATTATCAAGCCAACAAGCACATTCCACACTACAAAATCAAGACCGATCAAATAAAAGCAAAAATTCGAACCGAGAAACCGAATGCCACATTTAGGAGTGACATATACATGGACATTTCATCAAACACTAAGCATGCAATGTTAGATCACAAGTCATTTTAAAGGTAAAAGGAGAAAAAACAATTGAACTTTAAAGATATCTAGGTATAAGCATAAAGAAGAAGGGTAGTATCAAGCCAATAAGCACATTCTGCACTAGAAAATCAAGATCGATTGAAAAAAGAATAAATTCGAACCTAGAAACCGAATGCCATATTTAGGAGTGACATTTACATGGACATTTCTTTAAAAAATTCGTGTGCAATGTTAGATCACATGTTAATTTTTAAAGATAAATGGAGAAAAAACAAGTAAACATTAGTGACATCTAGGCATAAACATAAAGGAGGAGGATAGTATGAAGCCAATAAGCACATTTTGCACTACAAAATCAAGAAGTGTCGAATAAAAGCCTAAATTCAGACCTAGAAGCCGAATACCCCATTTAGGAGTGACATTTACATGGACATTTCATCGAACACTTGGCGTACAATGTTAGATCATAATACATTTGGAAGGCAAAAGGAGAAAAAAGAAGTGAGCTTTAAAGACATCTAGGCATAAGCATAAAGAATGACGATATTATCAAGCCAACAAGCACATTCCACACTACAAAATCAAGACCGATCAAATAAAAGCAAAAATTCGAACCAAGAAACCGAATGCCACATTTAGGAGTGACATATACATGGACATTTCATCAAACACTAAGCATGCAATGTTAGATCACAAGTCATTTTAAAGGTAAAAGGAGAAAAAACAGTTGAACTTTAAAGATATCTAGGTATAAGCATAAAGAAGAAGGGTAGTATCAAGCCAATAAGCACATTCTGCACTAGAAAATCAAGATCGATTGAAAAAAGAATAAATTCGAACCTAGAAACAGAATGCCACATTTAGTACTGACATTTACATAGACATTTCATCGAACACTTGGCATGCAATGTTAGATTACAAGTCATTTTAAAGGCAAAAGGAGAAAAAACACGTGAACATTAAAGACATCTAGGCATAAGCATTAAAAATGAGGATAGTATCAAAGCCAATAAGTACATTCTTCACTACAAAATCAAGACGTATCGAATAAAAGAACAAATTCGAACCAAGAAACCGAATGCCACATTTAGGAGTGACATTTACATGGACATTTCATCGAACACTTGGTGTGCAATGTTAGATCACAAGTCAATTTTTAAAGGCAAAATGAGAAAAAAAATGTGAACTTTCAAGACATCTAGGCATAAGCATAAAGAATGAGGATAATATTAAGCCAATAAGCACATCCTGCACTACAAAAACAAGACCCGTCGAATAAAAGCAAAAATTCAAATCAACCGAATGCCACATTTAGGAGTAACATTTACATGGACCTTTCATCGAACACTTGGCGTACAATGTTAGATCATAATACATTTGGAAGGCAAAAGGAGAAAAAAGAAGTGAGCTTTAAAGACATCTAGGCATAAGCATAAAGAATGACGATATTATCAAGCCAACAAGCACATTCCACACTACAAAATCAAGACCGATCAAATAAAAGCAAAAATTCGAACCGAGAAACCGAATGCCACATTTAGGAGTGACATATACATGGACATTTCATCAAACACTAAGCATGCAATGTTAGATCACAAGTCATTTTAAAGGTAAAAGGAGAAAAAACAATTGAACTTTAAAGATATCTAGGTATAAGCATAAAGAAGAAGGGTAGTATCAAGCCAATAAGCACATTCTGCACTAGAAAATCAAGATCGATTGAAAAAAGAATAAATTCGAACCTAGAAACAGAATGCCACATTTAGTACTGACATTTACATAGACATTTCATCGAACACTTGGCATGCAATGTTAGATTACAAGTCATTTTAAAGGCAAAAGGAGAAAAAACACATGAACATTAAAGACATCTAGGCATAAGCATTAAAAATGAGGATAGTATCAAAGCCAATAAGTACATTCTTCACTACAAAATCAAGACGTATCGAATAAAAGAACAAATTCGAACCAAGAAACCGAATGCCACATTTAGGAGTGACATTTACATGGACATTTCATCGAACACTTGGTGTGCAATGTTAGATCACAAGTCAATTTTTAAAGGCAAAATGAGAAAAAAAATGTGAACTTTCAAGACATCTAGGCATAAGCATAAAGAATGAGGATAATATTAAGCCAATAAGCACATCCTGCACTACAAAAACAAGACCCGTCGAATAAAAGCAAAAATTCAAATCAACCGAATGCCACATTTAGGAGTAACATTTACATGGACCTTTCATCGAACACTTGGCGTACAATGTTAGATCATAATACATTTGGAAGGCAAAAGGAGAAAAAAGAAGTGAGCTTTAAAGACATCTAGGCATAAGCATAAAGAATGACGATATTATCAAGCCAACAAGCACATTCCACACTACAAAATCAAGACCGATCAAATAAAAGCAAAAATTCGAACCGAGAAACCGAATGCCACATTTAGGAGTGACATATACATGGACATTTCATCAAACACTAAGCATGCAATGTTAGATCACAAGTCATTTTAAAGGTAAAAGGAGAAAAAACAATTGAACTTTAAAGATATCTAGGTATAAGCATAAAGAAGAAGGGTAGTATCAAGCCAATAAGCACATTCTGCACTAGAAAATCAAGATCGATTGAAAAAAGAATAAATTCGAACCTAGAAACAGAATGCCACATTTAGTACTGACATTTACATAGACATTTCATCGAACACTTGGCATGCAATGTTAGATTACAAGTCATTTTAAAGGCAAAAGGAGAAAAAACACGTGAACATTAAAGACATCTAGGCATAAGCATTAAAAATGAGGATAGTATCAAAGCCAATAAGTACATTCTTCACTACAAAATCAAGACGTATCGAATAAAAGAACAAATTCGAACCAAGAAACCGAATGCCACATTTAGGAGTGACATTTACATGGACATTTCATCGAACACTTGGTGTGCAATGTTAGATCACAAGTCAATTTTTAAAGGCAAAATGAGAAAAAAATGTGAACTTTCAAGACATCTAGGCATAAGCATAAACAATGAGGATAATATTAAGCCAATAAGCACATCCTGCACTACAAAAACAAGACCCGTCGAATAAAAGCAAAAATTCAAATCAACCGAATGCCACATTTAGGAGTAACATTTACATGGACCTTTCATCGAACACTTGGCGTACAATGTTAGATCATAATACATTTGGAAGGCAAAAGGAGAAAAAAGAAGTGAGCTTTAAAGACATCTAGGCATAAGCATAAAGAATGACGATATTATCAAGCCAACAAGCACATTCCACACTACAAAATCAAGACCGATCAAATAAAAGCAAAAATTCGAACCGAGAAACCGAATGCCACATTTAGGAGTGACATATACATGGACATTTCATCAAACACTAAGCATGCAATGTTAGATCACAAGTCATTTTAAAGGTAAAAGGAGAAAAAACAATTGAACTTTAAAGATATCTAGGTATAAGCATAAAGAAGAAGGGTAGTATCAAGCCAATAAGCACATTCTGCACTAGAAAATCAAGATCGATTGAAAAAAGAATAAATTCGAACCTAGAAACCGAATGCCATATTTAGGAGTGACATTTACATGGACATTTCTTTAAAAAATTCGTGTGCAATGTTAGATCACATGTTAATTTTTAAAGATAAATGGAGAAAAAACAAGTAAACATTAGTGACATCTAGGCATAAACATAAAGGAGGAGGATAGTATGAAGCCAATAAGCACATTTTGCACTACAAAATCAAGAAGTGTCGAATAAAAGCCTAAATTCAGACCTAGAAGCCGAATACCCCATTTAGGAGTGACATTTACATGGACATTTCATCGAACACTTGGCGTACAATGTTAGATCATAATACATTTGGAAGGCAAAAGGAGAAAAAAGAAGTGAGCTTTAAAGACATCTAGGCATAAGCATAAAGAATGACGATATTATCAAGCCAACAAGCACATTCCACACTACAAAATCAAGACCGATCAAATAAAAGCAAAAATTCGAACCAAGAAACCGAATGCCACATTTAGGAGTGACATATACATGGACATTTCATCAAACACTAAGAATGCAATGTTAGATCACAAGTCATTTTAAAGGTAAAAGGAGAAAAAACAGTTGAACTTTAAAGATATCTAGGTATAAGCATAAAGAAGAAGGGTAGTATCAAGCCAATAAGCACATTCTGCACTAGAAAATCAAGATCGATTGAAAAAAGAATAAATTCGAACCTAGAAACAGAATGCCACATTTAGTACTGACATTTACATAGACATTTCATCGAACACTTGGCATGCAATGTTAGATTACAAGTCATTTTAAAGGCAAAAGGAGAAAAAACACGTGAACATTAAAGACATCTAGGCATAAGCATTAAAAATGAGGATAGTATCAAAGCCAATAAGTACATTCTTCACTACAAAATCAAGACGTATCGAATAAAAGAACAAATTCGAACCAAGAAACCGAATGCCACATTTAGGAGTGACATTTACATGGACATTTCATCGAACACTTGGTGTGCAATGTTAGATCACAAGTCAATTTTTAAAGGTAAAATGAGAAAAAAAATGTGAACTTTCAAGACATCTAGGCATAAGCATAAAGAATGAGGATAATATTAAGCCAATAAGCACATCCTGCACTACAAAAACAAGACTCGTCGAATAAAAGCAAAAATTCAAATCAACCGAATGCCACATTTAGGAGAAACATTTACATGGACCTTTCATCGAACTTGGCGTGCAATGTTAGATCACAAGTTAATTTTTAAAGGTAAAAGGAGAAAAACAAGTGAACTTTAAAGACATCTAGGCATAAGCATAAAGAATGAGGATAATATTAAGCCAATAAGCACATCCTGCACTACAAAAACAAGACCCGTCGAATAAAAGCAAAAATTCAAATCAACCGAATGCCACATTTAGGAGTAACATTTACATGGACCTTTCATCGAACTTGGCGTGCAATGTTAGATCACAAGTTAATTTTTAAAGGCAAAAGGAGAAAAACAAGTGAACTTTAAAGACATCTAGGCATAAGCATAAAGAATGAGGATAATATTAAGCCAATAAGCACATCCTGCACTACAAAAACAAGACCCATCGAATAAAAGCAAAAATTCAAACCAACCGAATGCCACATTTAGGAGTAACATTTACATGGACCTTTCATCGAACACTTGGCGTACAATGTTAGATCATAATACATTTGGAAGGCAAAAGGAGAAAAAAGAAGTGAGCTTTAAAGACATCTAGGCATAAGCATAAAGAATGACGATATTATCAAGCCAACAAGCATATTCCACACTACAAAATCAAGACCGATCAAATAAAGGCAAAAATTCGAACCAAGAAACCGAATGCCACATTTAGGAGTGACATATACATGGACATTTCATCAAACACTAAGCGTGCAATGTTAGATCACAAGTCATTTTAAAGGTAAAAGGAGAAAAAACAATTGAACTTTAAAGATATCTAGGTATAAGCATAAAGAAGAAGGGTAGTATCAAGCCAATAAGCACATTCTGCACTAGAAAATCAAGATCGATTGAAAAAAGAATAAATTCGAACCTAGAAACAGAATGTCACATTTAGTACTGACATTTACATAGACATTTCATCGAACACTTGGCATGCAATGTTAGATTACAAGTCATTTTAAAGGCAAAAGGAGAAAAAACACGTGAACATTAAAGACATCTAGGCATAAGCATTAAAAATGAGGATAGTATCAAAGCCAATAAGTACATTCTTCACTACAAAATCAAGACGTATCGAATAAAAGAACAAATTCGAACCAAGAAACCGAATGCCACATTTAGGAGTGACATTTACATGGACATTTCATCGAACACTTGGTGTGCAATGTTAGATCACAAGTCAATTTTTAAAGGTAAAATGAGAAAAAAAATGTGAACTTTCAAGACATCTAGGCATAAGCATAAAGAATGAGGATAATATTAAGCCAATAAGCACATCCTGCACTACAAAAACAAGACCCGTCGAATAAAAGCAAAAATTCAAATCAACCGAATGCCACATTTAGGAGAAACATTTACATGGACCTTTCATCGAACTTGGCGTGCAAGATTAGATCAAAAGTTAATTTTTAAAGGTAAAAGGAGAAAAACAAGTGAACTTTAAAGACATCTAGGCATAAGCATAAAGAATGAGGATAATATTAAGCCAATAAGCACATCCTGCACTACAAAAAGAAGACCCGTCGAATAAAAGCAAAAATTCAAATCAACCGAATGCCACATTTAGGAGTAACATTTACATGGACCTTTCATCGAACTTGGCGTGCAATGTTAGATCACAAGTTAATTTTTAAAGGCAAAAGGAGAAAAACAAGTGAACTTTAAAGACATCTAGGCATAAGCATAAAGAATGAGGATAATATTAAGCCAATAAGCACATCCTGCACTACAAAAACAAGACCCATCGAATAAAAGCAAAAATTCAAACCAACCGAATGCCACATTTAGGAGTAACATTTACATGGACCTTTCATCGAACACTTGGCGTACAATGTTAGATCATAATACATTTGGAAGGCAAAAGGAGAAAAAAGAAGTGAGCTTTAAAGACATCTAGGCATAAGCATAAAGAATGACGAATTTATCAAGCCAACAAGCATATTCCACACTACAAAATCAAGACCGATCAAATAAAGGCAAAAATTCGAACCAAGAAACCGAATGCCACATTTAGGAGTAACATATACATGGACATTTCATCAAACACTAAGCGTGCAATGTTAGATCACAAGTCATTTTAAAGGTAAAAGGAGAAAAAACAATTGAACTTTAAAGATATCTAGGTATAAGCATAAAGAAGAAGGGTAGTATCAAGCCAATAAGCACATTCTGCACTAGAAAATCAAGATCGATTGAAAAAAGAATAAATTCGAACCTAGAAACAGAATGCCACATTTAGTACTGACATTTACATAGACATTTCATCGAACACTTGGCATGCAATGTTAGATTACAAGTCATTTTAAAGGCAAAAGGAGAAAAAACACGTGAACATTAAAGACATCTAGGCATAAGCATTAAAAATGAGGATAGTATCAAAGCCAATAAGTACATTCTTCACTACAAAATCAAGACGTATCGAATAAAAGAACAAATTCGAACCAAGAAACCGAATGCCACATTTAGGAGTGACATTTACATGGACATTTCATCGAACACTTGGTGTGCAATGTTAGATCACAAGTCAATTTTTAAAGGTAAAATGAGAAAAAAAATGTGAACTTTCAAGACATCTAGGCATAAGCATAAAGAATGAGGATAATATTAAGCCAATAAGCACATCCTGCACTACAAAAACAAGACCCGTCGAATAAAAGCAAAAATTCAAATCAACCGAATGCCACATTTAGGAGTAACATTTACATGGACCTTTCATCGAACTTGGCGTGCAATGTTAGATCACAAGTTAATTTTTAAAGGCAAAAGGAGAAAAACAAGTGAACTTTAAAGACATCTAGGCATAAGCATAAAGAATGAGGATAATATTAAGCTAAATAAGCACATCATGCACTACAAAAACAAGACCCATCGAATAAAAGCAAAAATTCAAACCAACCGAATGCCACATTTAGGAGTAACATTTACATGGACCTTTCATCGAACACTTGGCGTACAATGTTAGATCATAATACATTTGGAAGGCAAAAGGAGAAAAAAGAAGTGAGCTTTAAAGACATCTAGGCATAAGCATAAAGAATGACGATATTATCAAGCCAACAAGCACATTCCACACTACAAAATCAAGACCGATCAAATAAAGGCAAAAATTCGAACCAAGAAACCGATACCACATTTAGGAGTGACATATACATGGACATTTCATCAAACACTAAGCGTGCAATGTTATATCACAAGTCATTTTAAAGGTAAAAGGAGAAAAAACAATTGAACTTTAAAGATATCTAGGTATAAGCATAAAGAAGAAGGGTAGTATCAAGCCAATAAGCACATTCTGCACTAGAAAATCAAGATCGATTGAAAAAAGAATAAATTTGAACCTAGAAACAGAATGCCACATTTAGTACTGACATTTACATAGACATTTCATCGAACACTTGGCATGCAATGTTAGATTACAAGTCATTTTAAAGGCAAAAGGAGAAAAAACACGTGAACATTAAAGACATCTAGGCATAAGCATTAAAAATGAGGATAGTATCAAAGCCAATAAGTACATTCTTCACTACAAAATCAAGACGTATCGAATAAAAGAACAAATTCGAACCAAGAAACCGAATGCCACATTTAGGAGTGACATTTACATGGACATTTCATCGAACACTTGGTGTGCAATGTTAGATCACAAGTCAATTTCTAAAGGCAAAATGAGAAAAAAAATGTGAACTTTCAAGACATCTAGGCATAAGCATAAAGAATGAGGATAATATTAAGCCAATAAGCACATCCTGCACTACAAAAACAAGACCCGTCGAATAAAAGCAAAAATTCAAATCAACCGAATGCCACATTTAGGAGTAACATTTACATGGACCTTTCATCGAACTTGGCGTGCAATGTTAGATCACAAGTTAATTTTTGAAGGCAAAAGGAGAAAAACAAGTGAACTTTAAAGACATCTAGGCATAAGCATAAAGAATGAGGATAATATTAAGCCAATTAGCACATCCTGCACTACAAAAACAAGACCCATCGATAAAAGCAAAAATTCAAACCAACCGAATGCCACATTTAGGAGTAACATTTACATGGACCTTTCATCGAACACTTGGCGTGCAATGTTAGATCACAAGTTAACTTTTAAAGGCAAAAGGAGAAAAACAAGTGAACTTTAAAGACATCTAGGCATAAGCATAAAGAATGAGGATAAATTCAAACAAATAAGCACATTCTACACTACAAAATCAAGACCGATCAAATAAAAGAAAAAACTCGAACCAAGACTCCGAATGCCACATTTAGGAGTGACATTTACATGGAAATTTTATCGAACACTTGGCGTGCAATGTGAGATCACAAGTCATTTTAAAGATAAAAGGAGAAAAAAACATGTGAACTTTAAAGACATCTAGGCATAAGCATAAAGAATGACGATATTATCAAGCCAACAAGCACATTCTACACTACAAAATCAAGACCGATCAAATAAAAGCAAAAATTCGAACCAAGAAACCGAATGCCACATTTAGGAGTGACATTTACATGGACATTTCATCAAACACTAAGCATGCAATGTTAGATCACAAGTGATTTTAAAGGTAAAAGTAGAAAAAACAAGTGAACTTTAAAGATATCTAGGTATAAGCATAAAGAAGAAGGGTAGTATCAAGCCAATAAGCACATTCTGCACTAGAAAATCAAGATCGATTGCAAAAAGAATAAATTCGAACCTAGAAGCAGAATGCCACATTTAGTACTGACATTTACATAGACATTTCATCGAACACTTGGCATGCAATGTTAGATTACAAGTCATTTTAAAGGCAAAAGGAGAAAAAACACGTGAACATTAAAGACATCTAGGCATAAGCATAAAGAATGAGGATAGTATCAAAGCCAATAAGTACATTTTTCACTACAAAATCAAGACGTATCGAATAAAAGAACAAATTCGAACCTAGAAACCGAATGCCACATTTAGGAATGACATTTACATGGACATTTCATCGAACACTTGGTGTGCAATGTTAGATCACAAGTCAATTTTTAAACGCAAAATGAGAAAAAAAATGTGAACTTTCAAGAAATCTAGGCATAAGCATAACCAATGAGGATAATATTAAGCCAATAAGCACATCCTGCACTACAAAAACAAGACCCGTCGAATAAAAGCAAAAATTCAAATCAACCGAATGCCACATTTAGGAGTAACATTTACATGGACCTTTCATCGAACTTCGCGTGCAATGTTAGATCATAAGTTAATTTTTAAAGGCAAAAGGAGAAAAACAAGTGAACTTTCAAGACATCTAGGCATAAGCATAAAGAATGAGGATAATATTAAGCCAATAAGCACATCCTGCACTATAAAAACAAGACCCGTCGAATAAAAGCAAAAATTCAAATCAACCGAATGCCACATTTAGGAGTAACATTTACATGGACCTTTCATCGAACACTTGGCTTGCAATGTTAGATCACAAGTTAATTTTTAAAGGCAAAAGGAGAAAAACAAGTGAACTTTAAAGACATCTAGGCATAAGCATAAAGAATGAGGATAAATTCAAGCAAATAAGCACATTCTACACTACAAAATCAAGACCGATCAAATAAAAGAAAAAACTCGAACCAAGACACCGAATGCCACATTTAGGAGTGACATTTACATGGAAATTTTATCGAACACTTGGCGTGCAATGTGAGATCACAAGTCATTTTAAAGATAAAAGGAGAAAAAAAACATGTGAACTTTAAAGACATCTAAGCATAAGCATAAAGAATGACGATATTATCAAGCCAACAAGCACATTCTACACTACAAAATCAAGACCGATCAAATAAAAGCAAAAATTCGAACCAAGAAACCGAATGCCACATTTAGGAGTGAAATTTACATGGACATTTCATCAAACACTAAGCGTGCAATGTTAGATCAGAAGTCATTTTAAAGGTAAGAGGAGAAAAAACAAGTGAACTTTAAAGATATCTAGGTATAAGCATAAAGAAGAAGGGTAGTATCAAGCCAATAAGCACATTCTGCACTAGAAAATCAAGATCGATTGCAAAAAGAATAAATTCGAACCTAGAAACAGAATGCCACATTTAGTACTGACATTTACATAGACATTTCATCGAACACTTGGCATGCAATGTTAGATTACAAGTCATTTTAAAGGCAAAAGGAGTAAAAACACGTGAACATTAAAGACATCTAGGCATAAGCATTAAAAATGAGGATAGTATCAAAGCCAATAAGTACATTCTTCACTACAAAATCAAGACGTATCGAATAAAAGAACAAATTCGAACCTAGAAACCGAATGCCACATTTACGAGTGACATTTACATGGACATTTCATCGAACACTTGGTGTGCAATGTTAGATCACAAGTCAATTTTTAAAGGCAAAATGAGAAAAAAAATGTGAACTTTCAAGACATCTAGGCATAAGCATAAAGAATGAGGATAATATTAAGCCAATAAGCACATCCTGCACTACAAAAACAAGACCCGTCGAATAAAAGCAAAAATTCAAATCAACCGAATGCCACATTTAGGAGTAACATTTACATGGACCTTTCATCGAACTTGGCGTGCAATGTTAGATCATAAGTTAATTTTTAAAGGCAAAAGGAGAAAAACAAGTGAACTTTCAAGACATCTAGGCATAAGCATAAAGAATGAGGATAATATTAAGCCAATAAGCACATCCTGCACTATAAAAACAAGACCCGTCGAATAAAAGCAAAAATTCAAATCAACCGAATGCCACATTTAGGAGTAACATTTACATGGACCTTTCATCGAACACTTGGCTTGCAATGTTAGATCACAAGTTAATTTTTAAAGGCAAAAGGAGATAAACAAGTGAACTTTAAAGACATCTAGGCATAAGCATAAAGAATGAGGATAAATTCAAGCAAATAAGCACATTCTACACTACAAAATCAAGACCGATCAAATAAAAGAAAAAACTCGAACCAAGACACCGAATGCCACATTTAGGAGTGACATTTACATGGAAATTTTATCGAACACTTGGCGTGCAATGTGAGATCACAAGTCATTTTAAAGATAAAAGGAGAAAAAAACATGTGAACTTTAAAGACATCTAGGCATAAGCATAAAGAATGACGATATTATCAAGCCAACAAGCACATTCTACACTACAAAATCAAGACCGATCAAATAAAAGCAAAAATTCGAACCAAGAAACCGAATGCCACATTTAGGAGTGAAACTTACATGGACATTTCATCAAACACTAAGCGTGCAATGTTAGATCAGAAGTCATTTTAAAGGTAAGAGGAGAAAAAACAAGTGAACTTTAAAGATATCTAGGTATAAGCATAAAGAAGAAGGGTAGTATCAAGCCAATAAGCACATTCTGCACCAGAAAATCAAGATCGATTGCAAAAAGAATAAATTCGAACCTAGAAACAGAATGCCACATTTAGTACTGACATTTACATAGACATTTCATCGAACACTTGGCATGCAATGTTAGATTACAAGTCATTTTAAAGGCAAAAGGAGAAAAAACACGTGAACATTAAAGACATCTAGGCATAAGCATTAAAAATGAGGATAGTATCAAAGCCAATAAGTACATTCTTCACTACAAAATCAAGACGTATCGAATAAAAGAACAAATTCGAACCTAGAAACCGAATGCCACATTTACGAGTGACATTTACATGGACATTTCATCGAACACTTGGTGTGCAATGTTAGATCACAAGTCAATTTTTAAAGGCAAAATGAGAAAAAAAATGTGAACTTTCAAGACATCTAGGCATAAGCATAAAGAATGAGGATAATATTAAGCCAATAAGCACATCCTGCACTACAAAAACAAGACCCGTCGAATAAAAGCAAAAATTCAAATCAACCGAATGCCACATTTAGGAGTAACATTTACATGGACCTTTCATCGAACTTGGCATGCAATGTTAGATCACAAGTTAATTTTTAAAGGCAAAAGGAGAAAAACAAGTGAACTTTAAAGACATCTAGGCATAAGCATAAAGAATGAGGATAATATTAAGCCAATAAGCACATCCTGCACTACAAAAACAAGACCCATCGAATAAAAGCAAAAATTCAAACCAACCGAATGCCACATTTAGGAGTAACATTTACATGGACCTTTCATCGAACACTTGGCGTGCAATGTTAGATCACAAGTTAATTTTTAAAGGCAAAAGGAGAAAAACAAGTGAACTTTAAAGACATCTAGGCATAAGCATAAAGAATGAGGATAAATTCAAGCAAATAAGCACATTCTACACTACAAAATCAAGACCGATCAAATAAAAGAAAAAACTCGAACCAAGACACCGAATGCCACATTTAGGAGTGACATTTACATGGAAATTTTATCGAACACTTGGCGTGCAATGTGAGATCACAAGTCATTTTAAAGATAAAAGGAGAAAAAAACATGTGAACTTTAAAGACATCTAGGCATAAGCATAAAGAATGACGATATTATCAAGCCAACAAGCACATTCTACACTACAAAATCAAGACCGATCAAATAAAAGCAAAAATTCGAACCAAGAAACCGAATGCCACATTTAGGAGTGACATTTACATGGACATTTCATCAAACACTAAGCGTGCAATGTTAGATCAGAAGTAATTTTAAAGGTAAAAGGAGAAAAAACAAGTGAACTTTTACATGGACATTTCATCGAACACTTGGTGTGCAATGTTAGATCACAAGTCAATTTTTAAAGGCAAAATGAGAAAAAAAATGTGAACTTTCAAGACATCTAGGCATAAGCATAAAGAATGAGGATAATATTAAGCCAATAAGCACATCCCACTACAAAAACAAGACCCGTCGAATAAAAGCAAAAATTCAAATCAACCGAATGCCACATTTAGGAGTAACATTTACATGGACCTTTCATCGAACTTGGCGTGCAATGTTAGATCATAAGTTAATTTTTAAAGGCAAAAGGAGAAAAACAAGTGAACTTTCAAGACATCTAGGCATAAGCATAAAGAATGAGGATAATATTAAGCCAATAAGCACATCATGCACTATAAAAACAAGACCCGTCGAATAAAAGCAAAAATTCAAATCAACCGAATGCCACATTTAGGAGTAACATTTACATGGACCTTTCATCGAACACTTGGCTTGCAATGTTAGATCACAAGTTAATTTTTAAAGGCAAAAGGAGATAAACAAGTGAACTTTAAAGACATCTAGGCATAAGCATAAAGAATGAGGATAAATTCAAGCAAATAAGCACATTCTACACTACAAAATCAAGACCGATCAAATAAAAGAAAAAACTCGAACCAAGACACCGAATGCCACATTTAGGAGTGACATTTACATGGAAATTTTATCGAACACTTGGCGTGCAATGTGAGATCACAAGTCATTTTAAAGATAAAAGGAGAAAAAAACATGTGAACTTTAAAGACATCTAGGCATAAGCATAAAGAATGACGATATTATCAAGCCAACAAGCACATTCTACACTACAAAATCAAGACCGATCAAATAAAAGCAAAAATTCGAACCAAGAAACCGAATGCCACATTTAGGAGTGAAACTTACATGGACATTTCATCAAACACTAAGCGTGCAATGTTAGATCAGAAGTCATTTTAAAGGTAAGAGGAGAAAAAACAAGTGAACTTTAAAGATATCTAGGTATAAGCATAAAGAAGAAGGGTAGTATCAAGCCAATAAGCACATTCTGCACCAGAAAATCAAGATCGATTGCAAAAAGAATAAATTCGAACCTAGAAACAGAATGCCACATTTAGTACTGACATTTACATAGACATTTCATCGAACACTTGGCATGCAATGTTAGATTACAAGTCATTTTAAAGGCAAAAGGAGAAAAAACACGTGAACATTAAAGACATCTAGGCATAAGCATTAAAAATGAGGATAGTATCAAAGCCAATAAGTACATTCTTCACTACAAAATCAAGACGTATCGAATAAAAGAACAAATTCGAACCTAGAAACCGAATGCCACATTTACGAGTGACATTTACATGGACATTTCATCGAACACTTGGTGTGCAATGTTAGATCACAAGTCAATTTTTAAAGGCAAAATGAGAAAAAAAATGTGAACTTTCAAGACATCTAGGCATAAGCATAAAGAATGAGGATAATATTAAGCCAATAAGCACATCCTGCACTACAAAAACAAGACCCGTCGAATAAAAGCAAAAATTCAAATCAACCGAATGCCACATTTAGGAGTAACATTTACATGGACCTTTCATCGAACTTGGCATGCAATGTTAGATCACAAGTTAATTTTTAAAGGCAAAAGGAGAAAAACAAGTGAACTTTAAAGACATCTAGGCATAAGCATAAAGAATGAGGATAATATTAAGCCAATAAGCACATCCTGCACTACAAAAACAAGACCCATCGAATAAAAGCAAAAATTCAAACCAACCGAATGCCACATTTAGGAGTAACATTTACATGGACCTTTCATCGAACACTTGGCGTGCAATGTTAGATCACAAGTTAATTTTTAAAGGCAAAAGGAGAAAAACAAGTGAACTTTAAAGACATCTAGGCATAAGCATAAAGAATGAGGATAAATTCAAGCAAATAAGCACATTCTACACTACAAAATCAAGACCGATCAAATAAAAGAAAAAACTCGAACCAAGACACCGAATGCCACATTTAGGAGTGACATTTACATGGAAATTTTATCGAACACTTGGCGTGCAATGTGAGATCACAAGTCATTTTAAAGATAAAAGGAGAAAAAAACATGTGAACTTTAAAGACATCTAGGCATAAGCATAAAGAATGACGATATTATCAAGCCAACAAGCACATTCTACACTACAAAATCAAGACCGATCAAATAAAAGCAAAAATTCGAACCAAGAAACCGAATGCCACATTTAGGAGTGACATTTACATGGACATTTCATCAAACACTAAGCGTGCAATGTTAGATCAGAAGTAATTTTAAAGGTAAAAGGAGAAAAAACAAGTGAACTTTAAAGATATCTAGGTATAAGCATAAAGAAGAAGGGTAGTATCAAGCCAATAAGCACATTCTGCACTAGAAAATCAAGATCGATTGCAAAAAGAATAAATTCGAACCTAGAAACAGAATGCCACATTTAGTACTGACATTTACATAGACATTTCATCGAACACTTGGCATGCAATGTTAGATTACAAGTCATTTTAAAGGCAAAAGGAGAAAAAACACGTGAACATTAAAGACATCTAGGCATAAGCATAAAAAATGAGGATAGTATCAAAGCCAATAAGTACATTCTTCACTACAAAATCAAGACGTATCGAATAAAAGAACAAATTCGAACCTAGAAACCGAATGCCACATTTACGAGTGACATTTACATGGACATTTCATCGAACACTTGGTGTGCAATGTTAGATCACAAGTCAATTTTTAAAGGCAAAATGAGAAAAAAAATGTGAACTTTCAAGACATCTAGGCATAAGCATAAAGAATGAGGATAATATTAAGCCAATAAGCACATCCTGCACTACAAAAACAAGACCCGTCGAATAAAAGCAAAAATTCAAATCAACCGAATGCCACATTTAGGAGTAACATTTACATGGACCTTTCATCGAACACTTGGCGTGCAATGTTAGATCACAAGTTAATTTTTAAAGGCAAAAGGAGAAAAACAAGTGAACTTTAAAGACATCTAGGCATAAGCATAAAGAATGAGGATAAATTCAAGCAAATAAGCACATTCTACACTACAAAATCAAGACCGATCAAATAAAAGAAAAAACTCGAACCAAGACACCGAATGCCACATTTAGGAGTGACATTTACATGGAAATTTTATCGAACACTTGGCGTGCAATGTGAGATCACAAGTCATTTTAAAGATAAAAGGAGAAAAAAATATGTGAACTTTAAAGACATCTAGGCATAAGCATAAAGAATGACGATATTATCAAGCCAACAAGCACATTCTACACTACAAAATCAAGACCGATCAAATAAAAGCAAAAATTCGAACCAAGAAACCGAATGCCACATTTAGGAGTGACATTTACATGGACATTTCATCAAACACTAAGCGTGCAATGTTAGATCACAAGTGATTTTAAAGGTAAAAGGAGAAAAAACAAGTGAACTTTAAAGATATCTAGGTATAAGCATAAAGAAGAAGGGTAGTATCAAGCCAATAAGCACATTCTGCACTAGAAAATCAAGATCGATTGCAAAAAGAATAAATTCGAACCTAGAAACAGAATGCCACATTTAGTACTGACATTTACATAGACATTTCATCGAACACTTGGCATGCAATGTTCGATTACAAGTCATTTTAAAGGCAAAAGGAGAAAAAACACGTGAACATTAAAGACATCTAGGCATAAGCATAAAGAATGAGGATAGTATCAAAGCCAATAAGTACATTTTTCACTACAAAATCAAGACGTATCGAATAAAAGAACAAATTCGAACCTAGAAACCGAATGCCACATTTAGGAATGACATTTACATGGACATTTCATCGAACACTTGGTGTGCAATGTTAGATCACAAGTAAATTTTTAAAGGCAAAATGAGAAAAAAAATGTGAACTTTCAAGACATCTAGGCATAAGCATAAAGAATGAGGATAATATTAAGCCAATAAGCACATCCTGCACTACAAAAACAAGACCCGTCGAATAAAAGCAAAAATTCAAATCAACCGAATGCCACATTTAGGAGTAACATTTACATGGACCTTTCATCGAACTTGGCGTGCAATGTTAGATCACAAGTTAATTTTTAAAGGCAAAAGGAGAAAAACAAGTGAACTTTAAAGACATCTAGGCATAAGCATAAAGAATGAGGATAAATTCAAGCAAATAAGCACATTCTACACTACAAAATCAAGACCGATCAAATAAAGAAAAAACTCGAACCAAGACACCGAATGCCACGTTTAGGAGTGACATTTACATGGAAATTTTATCGAACACTTGGCGTGCAATGTGAGATCACAAGTCATTTTAAAGACAAAAGGAGAAAAAAACATGTGAACTTTAAAGACATCTAGGCATAAGCATAAAGAATGACGATATTATCAAGCCAACAAGCACATTCTACACTACAAAATCAAGACCGATCAAATAAAAGCAAAAATTCGAACCAAGAAACCGAATGCCACATTTAGGAGTGACATTTACATGGACATTTCATCAAACACTAAGCGTGCAATGTTAGATCAGAAGTCATTTTAAAGGTAAAAAAAGAAAAAACAAGTGAACTTTAAAGATATCTAGGTATAAGCATAAAGAAGAAGGGTAGTATCAAGCCAATAAGCACATTCTGCACTAGAAAATCAAGATCGATTGCAAAAAGAATAAATTCGAACCTAGAAACAGAATGCCACATTTAGTACTGACATTTACATAGACATTTCATCGAACACTTGGCATGCAATGTTAGATTACAAGTCATTTTAAAGGCAAAAGGAGAAAAAACACGTGAACATTAAAGACATATAGGCATAAGCATAAAGAATGAGGATAGTATCAAAGCCAATAAGTACATTTTTCACTACAAAATCAAGCCGTATCGAATAAAAGAACAAATTCGAACCTAGAAACCGAATGCCACATTTACGAGTGACATTTACATGGACATTTCATCGAACACTTGGTGTGCAATGTTAGATCACAAGTCAATTTTTAAAGGCAAAATGAGAAAAAAAATGTGAACTTTCAAGACATCTAGGCATAAGCATAAAGAATGAGGATAATATTAAGCCAATAAGCACATCCTGCACTACAAAAACAAGACCCGTCGAATAAAAGCAAAAATTCAAATCAACCGAATGCCACATTTAGGAGTAACATTTACATGGACCTTTCATCGAACACTTGGCGTGCAATGTTAGATCACAAGTTAATTTTTAAAGGCAAAAGGAGAAAAACAAGTGAACTTTAAAGACATCTAGGCATAAGCATAAAGAATGAGGATAAATTCAAGCAAATAAGCACATTCTACACTACAAAATCAAGACCGATCAAATAAAAGAAAAAACTCGAACCAAGACACCGAATGCCACATTTAGGAGTGACATTTACATGGAAATTTTATCGAACACTTGGCGTGCAATGTGAGATCACAAGTCATTTTAAAGATAAAAGGAGAAAAAAATATGTGAACTTTAAAGACATCTAGGCATAAGCATAAAGAATGACGATATTATCAAGCCAACAAGCACATTCTACACTACAAAATCAAGACCGATCAAATAAAAGCAAAAATTCGAACCAAGAAACCGAATGCCACATTTAGGAGTGACATTTACATGGACATTTCATCAAACACTAAGCGTGCAATGTTAGATCACAAGTGATTTTAAAGGTAAAAGGAGAAAAAACAAGTGAACTTTAAAGATATCTAGGTATAAGCATAAAGAAGAAGGGTAGTATCAAGCCAATAAGCACATTCTGCACTAGAAAATCAAGATCGATTGCAAAAAGAATAAATTCGAACCTAGAAACAGAATGCCACATTTAGTACTGACATTTACATAGACATTTCATCGAACACTTGGCATGCAATGTTCGATTACAAGTCATTTTAAAGGCAAAAGGAGAAAAAACACGTGAACATTAAAGACATCTAGGCATAAGCATAAAGAATGAGGATAGTATCAAAGCCAATAAGTACATTTTTCACTACAAAATCAAGACGTATCGAATAAAAGAACAAATTCGAACCTAGAAACCGAATGCCACATTTAGGAATGACATTTACATGGACATTTCATCGAACACTTGGTGTGCAATGTTAGATCACAAGTAAATTTTTAAAGGCAAAATGAGAAAAAAAATGTGAACTTTCAAGACATCTAGGCATAAGCATAAAGAATGAGGATAATATTAAGCCAATAAGCACATCCTGCACTACAAAAACAAGACCCGTCGAATAAAAGCAAAAATTCAAATCAACCGAATGCCACATTTAGGAGTAACATTTACATGGACCTTTCATCGAACTTGGCGTGCAATGTTAGATCACAAGTTAATTTTTAAAGGCAAAAGGAGAAAAACAAGTCAACTTTAAAGACATCTAGGCATAAGCATAAAGAATGAGGATAATATTAAGCCAATAAGCACATCCTGCACTACAAAATCAAGACCGATCAAATAAAAGCAAAAATTCGAACCAAGAAACCGAATGCCACATTTAGGAGTGACATTTACATGGACATTTCATCAAACACTAAGCGTGCAATGTTAGATCAGAAGTCATTTTAAAGGTAAAAGGAGAAAAAACAAGTGAACTTTAAAGATATCTAGGTATAAGCATAAAGAAGAAGGGTAGTATCAAGCCAATAAGCACATTCTGCACTAGAAAATCAAGATCGATTGCAAAAAGAATAAATTCGAACCTAGAAACAGAATGCCACATTTAGTACTGACATTTACATAGACATTTCATCGAACACTTGGCATGCAATGTTAGATTACAAGTCATTTTAAAGGCAAAAGGAGAAAAAACACGTGAACATTAAAGACATATAGGCATAAGCATAAAGAATGAGGATAGTATCAAAGCCAATAAGTACATTTTTCACTACAAAATCAAGCCGTATCGAATAAAAGAACAAATTCGAACCTAGAAACCGAATGCCACATTTAGGAATGACATTTACATGGACATTTCATCGAACACTTGGTGTGCAATGTTAGATCACAAGTCAATTTTTAAAGGCAAAATGAGAAAAAAAATGTGAACTTTCAAGACATCTAGGCATAAGCATAAAGAATGAGGATAATATTAAGCCAATAAGCACATCCTGCACTACAAAAACATGACCCGTCGAATAAAAGCAAAAATTCAAATCAACCGAATGCCACATTTAGGAGTAACATTTACGTGGACCTTTCATCGAACTTGGCGTGCAATGTTAGATCACAAGTTAATTTTTAAAGGCAAAAGGAGAAAAACAAGTGAACTTTCAAGACATCTAGGCATATGCATAAAGAATGAGGATAATATTAAGCCAATAAGCACATCCTGCACTACAAAAACAAGACCCATCGAATAAAAGCAAAAATTCAAACCAACCGAATGCCACATTTAGGAGTAACATTTACATGGACCTTTCATCGAACACTTGGCGTGCAATGTTAGATCACAAGTTAATTTTTAAAGGCAAAAGGAGAAAAACAAGTGAACTTTAAAGACATCTAGGCATAAGCATAAAAAATGAGGATAAATTCAAGCAAATAAGCACATTCTACACTACAAAATCAAGACCGATCAAATAAAAGAAAAAACTCGAACCAAGACACCGAATGCCACATTTAGGAGTGACATTTACATGGAAATTTTATCGAACACTTGGCGTGCAATGTGAGATCACAAGTCATTTTAAAGATAAAAGGAGAAAAAAACATGTGAACTTTAAAGAGATCTAGGCATAAGCATAAAGAATGAGGATAAATTCAAGCAAATAAGCACATTCTACACTACAAAATCAAGACCGATCAAATAAAAGAAAAAACTCGAACCAAGACACCGAATGCCACATTTAGGAGTGACATTTACATGGAAATTTTATCGAACACTTGGCGTGCAATGTGAGATCACAAGTCATTTTAAAGATAAAAGGAGAAAAAAACATGTGAACTTTAAAGACATCTAGGCATAAGCATAAAGAATGACGATATTATCAAGCCAACAAGCACATTCTACACTACAAAATCAAGACCGATCAAATAAAAGCAAAAATTCGAACCAAGAAACCGAATGCCACATTTAGGAGTGACATTAACATGGACATTTCATCAAACACTAAGCGTGCAATGTTAGATCAGAAGTCATTTTAAAGGTAAAAGGAGAAAAAACAAGTGAACTTTAAAGATATCTAGGTATAAGCATAAAGAAGAAGGGTAGTATCAATCCAATAAGCACATTCTGCACTAGAAAATCAAGATCGATTGCAAAAAGAATAAATTCGAACCTAGAAACAGAATGCCACATTTAGTACTGACATTTACATAGACATTTCATCGAACACTTGGCATGCAATGTTAGATTACAAGTCATTTTAAAGGCAAAAGGAGAAAAAACACGTGAACATTAAAGACATCTAGGCATAAGCATAAAAAATGAGGATAGTATCAAAGCCAATAAGTACATTCTTCACTACAAAATCAAGACGTATCGAATAAAAGAACAAATTTGAACCTAGAAACCGAATGCCACATTTACGAGTGACATTTACATGGACATTTCATCGAACACTTGGTGTGCAATGTTAGATCACAAGTCAATTTTTAAAGGCAAAATGAGAAAAAAAATGTGAACTTTCAAGACATCTAGGCATAAGCATAAAGAATGAGGATAATATTAAGCCAATAAGCACATCCTGCACTACAAAAACAAGACCCGTCGAATAAAAGCAAAAATTCAAATCAACCGAATGCCACATTTAGGAGTAACATTTACATGGACCTTTCATCGAACTTGGCGTGCAATGTTAGATCACAAGTTAATTTTTAAAGGCAAAAGGAGAAAAACAAGTGAACTTTAAAGACATCTAGGCATAAGCATAAAGAATGAGGATAAATTCAAGCAAATAAGCACATTCTACACTACAAAATCAAGACCGATCAAATAAAGAAAAAACTCGAACCAAGACACCGAATGCCACGTTTAGGAGTGACATTTACATGGAAATTTTATCGAACACTTGGCGTGCAATGTGAGATCACAAGTCATTTTAAAGACAAAAGGAGAAAAAAACATGTGAACTTTAAAGACATCTAGGCATAAGCATAAAGAATGACGATATTATCAAGCCAACAAGCACATTCTACACTACAAAATCAAGACCGATCAAATAAAAGCAAAAATTCGAACCAAGAAACCGAATGCCACATTTAGGAGTGACATTTACATGGACATTTCATCAAACACTAAGCGTGCAATGTTAGATCAGAAGTCATTTTAAAGGTAAAAAAAGAAAAAACAAGTGAACTTCAAAGATATCTAGGTATAAGCATAAAGAAGAAGGGTAGTATCAAGCCAATAAGCACATTCTGCACTAGAAAATCAAGATCGATTGCAAAAAGAATAAATTCGAACCTAGAAACAGAATGCCACATTTACTACTGACATTTACATAGACATTTCATCGAACACTTGGCATGCAATGTTAGATTACAAGTCATTTTAAAGGCAAAAGGAGAAAAAACACGTGAACATTAAAGACATCTAGGCATAAGCATAAAAAATGAGGATAGTATCAAAGCCAATAAGTACATTCTTCACTACAAAATCAAGACGTATCGAATAAAAGAACAAATTCGAACCTAGAAACCGAATGCCACATTTACGAGTGACATTTACATGGACATTTCATCGAACACTTGGTGTGCAATGTTAGATCACAAGTCAATTTTTAAAGGCAAAATGAGAAAAAAAATGTGAACTTTCAAGACATCTAGGCATAAGCATAAAGAATGAGGATAATATTAAGCCAATAAGCACATCCTGCACTACAAAAACAAGACCCGTCGAATAAAAGCAAAAATTCAAATCAACCGAATGCCACATTTAGGAGTAACGTTTACATGGAACTTTCATCGAACTTGGCGTGCAATGTTAGATCACAAGTTAATTTTTAAAGGCAAAAGGAGAAAAACAAGTGAACTTTAAAGACATCTAGGCATAAGCATAAAGAATGAGGATAATATTAAGCCAATAAGCACATCCTGCACTACAAAAACAAGACCCATCGAATAAAAGCAAAAATTCAAACCAACCGAATGCCACATTTAGGAGTAACATTTACATGGACCTTTCATCGAACACTTGGCGTGCAATGTTAGATCACAAGTTAATTTTTAAAGGCAAAAGGAGAAGAACAAGTTAACTTTAAAGACATCTAGGCATAAGCATAAAGAATGAGGATAAATTCAAGCAAATAACCACATTCTACACTACAAAATCAAGACCGATCAAATAAAAGGAAAAACTCGAACCAAGACACCGAATGCCACATTTTGGAGTGACATTTACATGGACATTTCATCAAACACTAAGCGTGCAATGTTAGATCAGAAGTCATTTTAAAGGTAAAAGGAGAAAAAACAAGTGAACTTTAAATATCTAGGTATAAGCATAAAGAAGAAGGGTAGTATCAATCCAATAAGCACATTCTGCACTAGAAAATCAAGATCGATTGCAAAAAGAATAAATTCGAACCTAGAAACAGAATGCCACATTTAGTACTGACATTTACATAGACATTTCATCGAACACTTGGCATGCAATGTTAGATTACAAGTCATTTTAAAGGCAAAAGGAGAAAAAACACGTGAACATTAAAGACATCTAGGCATAAGCATAAAAAATGAGGATAGTATCAAAGCCAATAAGTACATTCTTCACTACAAAATCAAGACGTATCGAATAAAAGAACAAATTCGAACCTAGAAACCGAATGCCACATTTAGGAGTGACATTTACATGGACATTTCATCGAACACTTGGTGTGCAATGTTAGATCACAAGTCAATTTTTAAAGGCAAAATGAGAAAAAAAATGTGAACTTTCAAGACATCTAGGCATAAGCATAAAGAATGAGGATAATATTAAGCCAATAAGCACATCCTGCACTACAAAAACAAAACCCGTCGAATAAAAGAAAAAATTCAAATCAACCGAATGCCACATTTACGAGTAACATTTACATGGACCTTTCATCGAACTTGGCGTGCAATGTTAGATCACAAGTTAATTTTTAAAGGCAAAAGGAGAAAAACAAGTGAACTTTAAAGACATCTAGGCATAAGCATAAAGAATGAGGATAAATTCAAGCAAATAAGCACATTCTACACTACAAAATCAAGACCGATCAAATAAAAGAAAAAACTCGAACAAAGACACCGAATGCCACATTTAGGAGTGACATTTACATGGAAATTTTATCGAACACTTGGCGTGCAATGTGAGATCACAAGTCATTTTAAAGATAAAAGGAGAAAAAAACATGTGAACTTTAAAGACATCTAGGCATAAGCATAAAGAATGACGATATTATCAAGCCAACAAGCACATTCTACACTACAAAATCAAGACCGATCAAATAAAAGCAAAAATTTGAACCAAGAAACCGAATGCCACATTTAGGAGTGACATTTACATGGACATTTCATCAAACACTAAGCGTGCAATGTTAGATCAGAAGTCATTTTAAAGGTAAAAGGAGAAAAAACAAGTGAACTTTAAATATCTAGGTATAAGCATAAAGAAGAAGGGTAGTATCAAGCCAATAAGCACATTCTGCACTAGAAAATCAAGATCGATTGCAAAAAGAATAAATTCGAACCTAGAAACAGAATGCCACATTTAGTACTGACATTTACATAGACATTTCATCGAACACTTGGCATGCAATGTTAGATTACAAGTCATTTTAAAGGCAAAAGGAGAAAACACAAGTGAACATTAAAGACATCTAGGCATAAGCATAAAAAATGAGGATAGTATCAAAGCCAATAAGTACATTCTTCACTACAAAATCAAGACGTATCGAATAAAAGAACAAATTCGAACCTAGAAACCGAATGCCACATTTAGGAGTGACATTTACATGGACATTTCATCGAACACTTGGTGTGCAATGTTAGATCACAAGTCAATTTTTAAAGGCAAAATGAGAAAAAAAATGTGAACTTTCAAGACATCTAGGCATAAGCATAAACAATGAGGATAATATTAAGCCAATAAGCACATCCTGCACTACAAAAACAAGACCCGTCGAATAAAAGCAAAAATTCAAATCAACCGAATGCCACATTTAGAAGTAACATTTACATGGACCTTTCATCGAACTTGGCGTGCAATGTTAGATCACAAGTTAATTTTTAAAGGCAAAAGGAGAAAAACAAGTGAACTTTAAAGACATCTAGGCATAAGCATAAAGAATGAGGATAATATTAAGCCAATAAGCACATCCTGCACTACAAAAACAAGACCCATCGAATAAAAGCAAAAATTCAAACCAACCGAATGCCAAATTTAGGAGTAACATTTACATGGACCTTTCATCGAACACTTGGCGTGCAATGTTAGATCACAAGTTAATTTTTAAAGGCAAAAGGAGAAAAATAAGTGAACTTTAAAGACATCTAGGCATAAGCATAAAGAATGAGGATAAATTCAAGCAAATAAGCACATTCTACACTACAAAATGAAGACCGATCAAATAAAAGAAAAAACTCAAACCAAGACACCGAATGCCACATTTAGGAGTGACATTTACATGGAAATTTTATCGAACACTTGGCGTGCAATGTGAGATCACAAGTCATTTTAAAGATAAAAGGAGAAAAAAACATGTGAACTTTAAAGACATCTAGGCATAAGCATAAAGAATGACGATATTATCATGCCAACAAGCACATTCTACACTACAAAATCAAGACCGATCAAATAAAAGCAAAAATTCGAACCAAGAAACCGAATGCCACATTTAGGAGTGACAATTACATGGACATTTCATCAAACACTAAGCGTGCAATGTTAGATCAGAAGTCATTTTAAAGGTAAAAGGAGAAAAAACAAGTGAACTTTAAAGATATCTAGGTATAAGCATAAAGAAGAAGGGTAGTATCAAGCCAATAAGCACATTCTGCACTAGAAAATCTAGATCGATTGCAAAAAGAATAAATTCGAACCTAGAAACAAAATGCCACATTTAGTACTGACATTTACATAGACATTTCATCGAACACTTGGCATGCAATGTTAGATTACAAGTCATTTTAAAGGCAAAAGGAGAAAAAACACGTGAACATTAAAGACATCTAGGCATAAGCATAAAAAATGAGGATAGTATCAAAGCCAATAAGTACATTCTTCACTACAAAATCAAGACGTATCGAATAAAAGAACAAATTCGAACCTAGAAACCGAATGCCACATTTAGGAGTGACATTTACATGGACATTTCATCGAACACTTGGTGTGCAATGTTAGATCACAAGTCAATTTTTAAAGGCAAAATGAGCAAAAAAATGTGAACTTTCAAGACATCTAGGCATAAGCATAAAGAATGAGGATAATATTAAGCCAATAAGCACATCCTGCACTACAAAAACAAGACCTGTCGAATAAAAGCAAAAATTCAAATCAACCGAATGCCACATTTAGGAGTAACATTTACATGGACCTTTCATCGAACTTGGCGTGCAATGTTAGATCACAAGTTAATTTTTAAAGGCAAAAGGAGAAAAACAAGTGAACTTTAAAGACATCTAGGCATAAGCATAAAGAATGAGGATAAATTCAAGCAAATAAGCACATTCTACACTACAAAATCAAGACCGATCAAATAAAAGAAAAAACTCGAACAAAGACACCGAATGCCACATTTAGGAGTGACATTTACATGGAAATTTTATCGAACACTTGGCGTGCAATGTGAGATCACAAGTCATTTTAAAGATAAAAGGAGAAAAAAACATGTGAACTTTAAAGACATCTAGGGATAAGCATAAAGAATGACGATATTATCAAGCCAACAAGCACATTCTACACTACAAAATCAAGACCGATCAAATAAAAGCAAAAATTTGAACCAAGAAACCGAATGCCACATTTAGGAGTGACATTTACATGGACATTTCATCAAACACTAAGCGTGCAATGTTAGATCAGAAGTCATTTTAAAGGTAAAAGGAGAAAAAACAAGTGAACTTTAAATATCTAGGTATAAGCATAAAGAAGAAGGGTAGTATCAAGCCAATAAGCACATTCTGCACTAGAAAATCAAGATCGATTGCAAAAAGAATAAATTCGAACCTAGAAACAGAATGCCACATTTAGTACTGAGATTTACATAGACATTTCATCGAACACTTGGCATGCAATGTTAGATTACAAGTCATTTTAAAGGCAAAAGGAGAAAACACAAGTGAACATTAAAGACATCTAGGCATAAGCATAAAAAATGAGGATAGTATCAAAGCCAATAAGTACATTCTTCACTACAAAATCAAGACGTATCGAATAAAAGAACAAATTCGAACCTAGAAACCGAATGCCACATTTAGGAGTGACATTTACATGGACATTTCATCGAACACTTGGTGTGCAATGTTAGATCACAAGTCAATTTTTAAAGGCAAAATGAGCAAAAAAATGTGAACTTTCAAGACATCTAGGCATAAGCATAAAGAATGAGGATAATATTAAGCCAATAAGCACATCCTGCACTACAAAAACAAGACCCGTCGAATAAAAGCAAAAATTCAAATCAACCGAATGCCACATTTAGGAGTAACATTTACATGGACCTTTCATCGAACTTGGCGTGCAATGTTAGATCACAAGTTAATTTTTAAAGGCAAAAGGAGAAAAACAAGTGAACTTTAAAGACATCTAGGCATAAGCATAAAGAATGAGGATAATATTAAGCCAATAAGCACATCCTGCACTACAAAAACAAGACCCATCGAATAAAAGCAAAAATTCAAATCAACCGAATGCCACATTTAGGAGTAACATTTACATGGACCTTTCATCGAACTTGGCGTGCAATGTTGGATCACAAGTTAATTTTTAAAGGCAAAAGGAGAAAAACAAGTGAACTTTAAAGACATCTAGGCATAAGCATAAAGAATGAGGATAAATTCAAGCAAATAAGCACATTCTACACTACAAAATCAAGACCGATCAAATAAAAGAAAAAACTCGAACCAAGACACCGAATGCCACATTTAGGAGTGACATTTACATGGAAATTTTATCGAACACTTGGCGTGCAATGTGAGATCACAAGTCATTTTAAAGATAAAAGGAGAAAAAAACATGTGAACTTTAAAGACATCTAGGCATAAGCATAAAGAATGACGATATTATCAAGCCAACAAGCACATTCTACACTACAAAATCAAGACCGATCAAATAAAAGCAAAAATTCGAACCAAGAAACCGAATGCCACATTTAGGAGTGACATTTACATGGACATTTCATCAAACACTAAGCGTGCAATGTTAGATCAAACCTATAAACCGAATCAACATTTAGGTGTGACATTTACATGGACATTTCATCGAACACTTGGCACGCAATGTTAGATCACAAGTCATTTTAAAGGCAAAAGGAGAAAAAGCAAGTGAACTTTAAATATATCTAGGCATAAGCATAAAAAAATGAGTATAGTGTCAAGCCAATTAGCATATTCTGCACTACAAAATGAAGACTTGATCGAATAAAAGCATAACTTCAAACCTAGAAACCGAATCCACCTTTAGAAGTGACATTTACATGGACATTTCATCGAACACTTGGCGTGCAATGTTAGATCACAAGTCATTTTAAAGGCCAATGGAGAAAAAACAAGTGAAGTTTAAAGACATCTAGGCTTAAGCATAAAGAATTAGGATAGTATCCAGCCATTAAGCACATTCTACACTACAAAATCATGACCGGTCGAATAAAAGCATAAATTAGAACCTTGAAACCGAATTGCACATTTAGGAGTGACATTTACATGGACATTTCATCGAACACTTGGCGCGCAATGTTAGATCACTAGTCAATTTTTAAAGGCCCATGGAGAAAAAACAAGTGAACTTTAAAGACATCTAGTCATATGCATAAAGAATGAGGATAGTATCAAGCCATTAAGCACATTCCACAGTACAAAATCAAGACCGATCGAATAAAAGCATAAATTCGAACCTTCAAACCGAATTCCACAGTTAGGATTGACATTTACATGGACATTTCATCGAACACTTGGCGTGCAATGTTAGATAACAAGTCATTTCAAAGGCAAAAGGAGAAGAAGCAAGTGAACTTTAAATATATCTAGGCATAAGCATAAAAATTTGAGTATAGTGTCAAGCAAATTAGCACATTCTGCACTATAAAATCAAGACTTGATCGAATAAAAGCATAACTTCAAACCTATAAACCGAATCAACATTTAGGTGTGACATTTACATGGACATTTCATCGAACACTTGGCACGCAATGTTAGATCACAAGTCATTTTAAAGGCAAAAGGAGAAAAAGCAAGTGAACTTTAAATATATCTAGGCATAAGCATAAAAAAATGAGTATAGTGTCAAGCCAATTAGCATATTCTGCACTACAAAATGAAGACTTGATCGAATAAAAGCATAACTTCAAACCTAGAAACCGAATCCACCTTTAGAAGTGACATTTACATGGACATTTCATCGAACACTTGGCGTGCAATGTTAGATCACAAGTCATTTTAAAGGCCAATGGAGAAAAAACAAGTGAAGTTTAAAGACATCTAGGCTTAAGCATAAAGAATTAGGATAGTATCCAGCCATTTAGCACATTCTACACTACAAAATCATGACCGGTCGAATAAAAGCATAAATTAGAACCTTGAAACCGAATTGCACATTTAGGAGTGACATTTACATGGACATTTCATCGAACACTTGGCGCGCAATGTTAGATCACTAGTCAATTTTTAAAGGCCCATGGAGAAAAAACAAGTGAACTTTAAAGACATCTAGTCATATGCATAAAGAATGAGGATAGTATCAAGCCATTAAGCACATTCCACAGTACAAAATCAAGACCGATCGAATAAAAGCATAAATTCGAACCTTCAAACCGAATTCCACAGTTAGGATTGACATTTACATGGACATTTCATCGAACACTTGGCGTGCAATGTTAGATAACAAGTCATTTCAAAGGCAAAAGGAGAAAAAGCAAGTGAACTTTAAATATATCTAGGCATAAGCATAAAAAATGAGTACAGTGTCAAGCCAATTAACACATTCTGCACTACAAAATCAATACTTGATCGAATAAAAGCATAACTTCAAACCTAGAAACCGAATCCACCTTTAGAAGTAACATTTACATGGACATTTCATCGAACACTTGGCGTGCAATGTTAGATCACAAGTCATTTTAAAGGCAAAAGGAGAAAAAGCAAGTGAACTTTAAATATATCTAGGCATAAGCATAAAAATTTGAGTATAGTGTCAAGCAAATTAGCACATTCTGCACTACAAAATCAAGACTTGATCGAATAAAAGCATAACTTCAAACCTAGAAACCGAATCCACATTTAGGTGTGACATTTACATGGACATTTCATCGAACACTTAGCACGCAATGTTAGATCACTAGTCAATTTTTAAAGGCCCATGGAGAAAAAACAAATGAACTTTAAAGACATCTAGTCATATGCATAAAGAATGAGGATAGTATCAAGCCATTAAGCACATTCCACAGTACAAAATCAAGACCGATCGAATAAAAGCATAAATTCGAACCTTCAAACCGAATTCCACAGTTAGGATTGACATTTACATTGACATTTCATCGAACACTTGGCGTGCAATGTTAGATAACAAGTCATTTCAAAGGCAAAAGGAGAAAAAGCAAGTGCACTTTAAATATATCTAGGCATAAGCATAAAAAATGAGTACAGTGTCAAGCCAATTAACACATTCTGCGCTACAAAATCAATACTTGATCGAATAAAAGCATAACTTCAAACCTAGAAACCGAATCCACCTTTAGAAGTGACATTTACATGGACATTTCATCGAACACTTGGTGTGCAATGTTAGATCACAAGTCATTTTAAAGGCAAAAGGAGAAGAAGCAAGTGAACTTTAAATATATCTAGGCATAAGCATGAAAATTTGAGTATAGTGTCAACCAAATTAGCACATTCTGCACTACAAAATCAAGACTTGATCGAATAAAAGCATAACTTCAAACCTAGAAACCGAATCAACATTTAGGTGTGACATTTACATGGACATTTCATCGAACACTTGGCACGCAATGTTAGATCACAAGTCATTTTAAAGGCAAAAGGAGAAAAAGCAAGTGAACTTTAAATATATCTAGGCATAAGCATAAAAAATGAGTATAGTCTCAAGCCAATTAGCACATTCTGCACTACAAAATGAAGACTTGATCTTTGAAAAGCATAACTTCAAACTTAGAAACCGAATCCACCTTTAGAAGTGACATTTACATGGACATTTCATCGAACACTTGGCGTGCAATGTTAGATCACAAGTCATTTTAAAGGCCAATGGAGAAAAAACAAGTGAAGTTTAAAGACATCTAGGCTTAAGCATAAAGAATTAGGATAGTATCCAACCATTAAGTACATTCTACACTACAAAATCATGACCGGTCGAATAAAAGCATAAATTAGAACCTTGAAACCGAATTGCACATTTAGGAGTGACATTTACATGGACATTTCATCGAACACTTGGCATGCAATGTTAGATCACAAGTAAATTTAAAGGCAAGAGGATAAAACGCAAGTGAAATTTAAATATATCTAAGCATAAGCATAAATAAATGAGTATATTGTCAAGCCAAATAACACATTCTGCACTACAAAATCAAGATTTGATCGAATAAAAGCATAACTTCAAATCTAGAAACCGAATCCACATTTAGGAGTGACATTTACATGGACATTATATCGAACACTTCTGGCGCAATGTTAGATAACTAGTCAATTTTTAACGGCCAATGGAGAAAAAACAAGTGAACTTTAAAGACATCTAGGAATAAGCATAAAGAATGAGGATAGTTTCAAGCCATTAAGCACATTCTACACTACAAAATAGAGACCGATCGAATAAAAGCATAAATTCGAACCTATAAACCGAATTCCACATTTAGGAGTAACATTTACATGGACATTTCATCGAACATTTGGCGTGCAATGTTAGATCACAAGTCATTTTAAAGGCAAAAGGAGAAAAAGCAAGTGAACTTTAAATATATTTAGGCATAAGTATAAAAAAATGAGTATAGTGTCAAGCCAATTAGCACATTCTGCACTACAAAATCAAGACTTGATTGAATAAAAGCATAACTTCAAACCTTTTAACCGAATCCACATTTAGGAATTACATTTACATGGACATTTCATCGAACACTTGTTGCGCAATGTTAGATCACTAGTCAATTTTTAAAGGCCAATGGAGAAAAAACAAGTGAACTTTAAAGACATCTAGGAATAAGCATAAATGTTGGGACGTCGTTGGGACCTTTGGTTCTAAACAACAGATCAACGATGTAATTCTCTTGAGTTTTGATAATGACAAACACCATAGGGAACTAATGCGGTTTGTTCAAGTATTTCTAAGGAACACATGTACAACCAAGAACTCCTACGAATGACCAAAAGCCACTGCAGGCCACAATGAAGAGTTTCCATCAAGGGAACTCTGAAGAAGAAAGTTTCCATGAAGTGGGAACTCCCAGAAACAATCAAGAGAACACAAGCTTACAACGATGAAGAGTTTCCATCAAGGGAATTCGGAAGAATACAGTTCCCATGACATGGGAACTCACATGTGAGGACAACGACCGCTCAACGCAGATCGCAGGATTCTGTCTCAGACAGCCCGAAGGAACAGTCTGAGGATCAGACTGTCACGCTTCATCCAACGGTCCGATTGATCCAAGAAGTTGACCTAGTTCAAACCAAAGTCACATGTGAAGAAAGTACAACTTGGGCATCAAGCAAAGTGCATTTTGGACACAAACGAAAGGTGCGACTGCCCAAGCTCACTTGGACTATAAAGCCAAATGAATTGTACTCGGATTGAGTACTTCTCCCAGAACTCTCAAACACCCACATCTGAGAAAAGGAAAGAAAAGAAGAGAAGTCCCCGCCGGTGAGTGTGTGATCTCAACAACGGTGAAGCCGAAGTTCCCAAGGACAAGGGAACTGAGAAGTCGGTGTAAGGTCGGACTTATTTGTATTTTGTTGTTGTGAGCTTAGGAACTCAGTTGAGAGGATTTGCTAGTGTTGCTAGAGTTAGGAAGAACTCGTACGAACAAAGAAGTGTGAATCCGGCTGTGTAACTAAGGAACAAATCAATTAATATAAGTGAGTCATTCAAAATCCTCCAACCGGAGGTAGAGGTTTACCCATACAACTAGTTGGTTGTAGTGGGGTTCCTCTATAAAGGAACTGCGTTCTTTATTGTTTTTATTACTTGCGATTATTTACTTCCGCTGCCTTGGGAACAACTTAATTGCCAGTTCCCAAGCTCTTTGCTAACCGTTTACGATCCAACAATTGGTATCAGAGCAGGTTTGCTCTAGATTTGTGTTAGCATCGCAGGTATCAAATGGCTCAGGAACTTACTCCGGTGGGGAACAACACTAGTAAGCCGCCAAGGCTTATTACAGGAATATTTGAAAGCTGGCAACGCGACATGAAAGATTGGATGCGTGGCCAAGACTACCAAGCCTGGTGTGTCATCGAGAGAGGCAACTTCGAAATCGATCCAGCTATAGTTAACGACCTCTCAAAGTGGGGACCCAACGAGTACAAGTGTATGGAGGCAAACTACAAAGCGAAACAGTACCTAAAGAGGTCCATGTGCGTACAATATTGTGACAGGGTAGCAAACCTTGACACAGCTAAGGAAATGTGGGAAGCCATCCAACAAATGCACGTTGGGAACTCAAATCTCAGAGAAGATCTTCAGATGAATGCAAAAAGGGAGTTCTACAACTTCCAAATGGAGATGGGAGAGTCTTTCGATAGCTACAAATCCCGATTTGAAGGACTTTGCACCAAAATGGAAGGCTTGGGGATCACCAAAGAAGAAATCACCCACAAAATGAAGGTCCAACAGCTCTTCAACGGATTGACTGGAGAATGGGCAAACGAGAGAACAATGTTCAAGGAAAATCCAGAAAATCGAACACTCATGCTCCATCAAGTGTTTGGAAAGCTGGTGGGACACGAGAAGAGAAAGATCGACGATAAGGAACAAACTCGAGCTCATCGAGGGATCGCACTCAAGATCGAGAAAATGCTCAAATCAGCCCAAGAACAACACGAAGACTCCGAAGAAGAAGAGGATGAGGAGCTAGTTCTTGTAACAAAGGCTCTTCGAAATTTCTACAAAGGGAAGTCTCAACGGAATAGTGGGAACTGGGGAAAAGGACAGAGTTCCCAAAGAAAACCCGCAGAAAAGGATCTCTCAGATGTGACCTTCTACAAGTGCAACAGGAAAGGACATTTTGCGAAGGAATGCCCACAGGGAACTAATGGCCGAAAGCAAGAAAAGAAGGCCTACATCGCTACCTAGAGCGATGATGAAGACGAAGATCCCGAGTCATGGGCACTCCCAAATATGTGTGGCATGGCCATAGGAGAAACCACTCGGGAACAACCCAGTGATGTAACCACTGAAACTGTTCTTGACTCTTTAAATAACTATGAAAAACCTGAACTGTTGAAAATTCTTTCAAGCCTTGTCAAAGATAACATAAAATTGCAAAACAAGTTGGAAAAACAGGAACACATAAATTCTCAATTAGTTGGTCTTGAGCCCTGTCCCAACTGCATATCCCTTCTTGAAAAACTCAAGTCCCATGTGTCTCACATCGTAGATTTAGAAAGAGAAATCAAAACTCTAGAAAAAGATGAGAACACCCTCTTGCAAAACCTGAGTAAGACTCCCGAACATCTTGAAGCCTCCAGTTCCCAAATTAAGTTTGTCCCAGCCAGACATGGCATAGGATACAAAGGTGAGTGCTCCAAGAACGGAACGTCACCCCTGAGCGAACATGAGATCCATGAGTGTAGGGCCTTAGAACTCCAGTGCGAGAAATAGAAAAATGTTCATCTCGAAGAAAAAATCAGGGTCCTAGAGAGTGGAAACAATGGTGAGAGAGATTACTATACTGGGAACTCCGGACATAGAATCTATGTCAAAATTGCTAAGGGAAACGGGTCTCGGGTGTACAACAAGGAAACCATGGATAGGAACCGTATCCACAGACCACACCCAAAATACTACCTGGGAGAATACTATAAGACGTGTTGGCACTGTGGAGCTCATGGGCACTACAAGGATGCATGTCACAAGAAGAGAGCCCAAAGCTTTAGAAACCGTGAGTTCCCAAACAAACAAAAACGTCATGCTAATCACCAAAGGAACTCCAACTCTCAAAAATCTCAAGACATCAACATTTCTGACTATATCTTGAAGGATAATGTTTTCCCTTGCAAGGGACCGGGCAAGAGTCATCTTGCCTGGGTCTCAAAACACTAACTTTTCCTTGTAGGTGGCAGTGAGAGGGAATAGTACATGGTTCATAGATAGCGGATGCTCGAACCATATGACAAGAAACAAGGATATCCTCATCTCACTCCACACTCATGCCGAAGGAGGCCACGTCTCATTTGGCAACAAGAACAAGGGAGAAGCTATTGGAAAAGGAGAAGTGTTTCTCAATAGATCTATCAAAGTTAGCAACGTAAATCTGGTAAAGGATCTGGTATACAATCTGTTGAGTGTCTCTCAGATGTGTGATCAAGGGAACAACATCGTCACTTTCGACTCAAATGAATGTCTCGTCATCAACAAGAAAACCAACACAGTAATTCTGAGAGGAAGAAGATACAACAATGTGTATGTGGTGGATACCAATTTTGAACCACCAAAGAAGTTGTGCCTTGCGAGTTCCCAAGATGACACGGAACTCTGGCATCGAAGACTGGGACATGCTGGTGTAAATCAAATCCTGAAGCTTTATCTAAAAGATCTGGTCATTGGTCTTCCATGGATCAATCTCGAAGGAGTCAAAATGTGTGAAGCATGTGTTCAAGGGAAACAGACCAGGAACTCCTTTAAACCCAAGAAGGTGGTGAGCACAACCAGGTCCCTAGAGCTAATTCACATGGATCTCTGTGGTCCCATGAGAACGGCTAGCTACGGTGGAAAAAGGTACATGTATGTTTTAATTGACGATTTTTCAAGATTCACCTAGGTTATTTTCTTGAAGGCAAAATCACAAGTATTTAAAGAATTTGAGCCCTTCATCAAAAGAACAGAAGTAAGCTTGGGGCTAAAACTGAAAGCAATCAGATCTGATCACGGAACTGAGTTTCAAAACTCAGAGTTCCTAAACTTTTGTGAGAAAAATGGGATCTCTCACAACTTCTCAGCTCCTCGCACTCCTCAGCAAAATGGAGTGGTCGAGAGAAAGAACAGAACTCTGGAAGACATGGCTAGAACCATGATGATTGAAAGTGGAGTTCCTGAGTACTTCTGGACTGAAGCCATCTCCACAGCTACGTACATCCTGAATCGAGCCATGACAAGGCCATTGATCAACAAGACGTCCTATGAGCTCATCAAAGGGAGAAAACCAAACATCTCACACTTGAGAACATTTGGTTGCACATGCTTTGTTCACAATAACGGCAAAGACAATCTTGGAAAATTCGACCCCAGAAGCGACGAAGGGATCTTCCTGGGATACTCATCACTAAACAAGGCTTACAAGGTCTACAATAAGAGGACCAAGAAGATAGAGGAAAGCATTCATGTCGTCTTCAACAAAAAGTCTGTAAAGATGGGAACAGAGACCCAAGGGAAGGGAACTCTGTTCAAGCTAGTCAGGCAAGAAGACGATGATGATGACGATGATGAGCCAAGGAAAAGGGATGAAGACTATCCAAGTGCAAGCAACATCCCACAACCGGGGAACAACGACGGAGATCCAACTCTCACTGATCAAATCTTCCTCGTGGCTCCCTCCTCAGACACCTCCAACTCTCTCGAGGTTCCCTCTTCAGGGAACAACTCTGCTGTTCCCCAAGACAACACCCTACCGGAATCAAGTATTCAAGGGGAACAAAGAGGGAACTTGCCAGAAATCTCTGAAGAAACATCAAATGAAGAAGCTGAAGATGAGTGTTCCCATGACAAAGAAACAGCTACTGAAGATGACACACATGCAAGGGAACCCACTCTAACAAGAACCTTTCAACAAAGGAAGGACCACCCCATTGAGAACATCATCTCCCCTTATGATAAAGGTGTACAAACTCGTTCCTCTCTCAATAATTTTTGTGCTTTTAACGCGTTTGTTTCAATGGTGGAACCCAAAAATATCAAAGAAGCCTTGAAGGACCCAGATTGGATTCAAGCCATGCAAGAGGAACTCCACCAATTCGAGAGGAACAAAGTTTGGAAGCTAGTTCCTAGGCCCAAAAACAAGAACATCATAGGTACTCGATGGGTCTTTAGGAACAAGCTCGATGATACTGGGGCTGTAGCGAGGAACAAGGCTAGGCTAGTGGCACAAGGCTACAGGCAAGAAGAAGGAATCGACTACGATAAGACCTTCGCACTGTAATAACCCTCTTTTCTAAGAAGGGCAATGATGTAATTTCCCTAAATGGTATTTAATAAAACATATGTGGCATTATCAAAAATATTAAATGCCTCATCTTATTAAATAAAAAGTTAACAAATAATCGTTATTAGATTATTTTAGATAAATGACCTTACCCGAAAGGTCATAAGTCTTACTCAATAATTAATAATAAATTTAAAGAAGTATTCATAAGTAGTAAAGTGAATAAAATTATATTAAATTATTAGGAATAATTTTTATAAAGAGATTTTGCCTATCTAAAAACTATTTTTATGAATAAAGAGTTCTAATAAGTTACTAAATATTATTTTTATTATTTATGACAAAAGATTAAATTTTTAAGGGAAGTTAATGTGTCCTTAAAATGTTGGGTACAAAATATAATTTTCGGAATTTTAAATACCTAAGAAATGGGCGTTTTTGCCACGTTTTTAAAAGTATGGGCCAAAATTGTAATTTTTTTACAAATGGGGCTGAAATTGTAAAATTCAGCAACCCACCTTCTTCCTCCAGCAGTTGGTACGCAGCTTCATCAATGGAGAATGCCCAAATTATTTTTTTCACCCTTTGATCACGGAATTGAGAGTATTATACATGGAAATGATCCTTATTTCATACCCATCATAATCTTAACGCTAATTTGATCAATAGGATCCCGAAATTTTCGCTTTTATGATTTGAACGAATTAGGGTTAAAAATCAATTAGCCTTATTTGATTGCCAATCAGATAAATTAGAGTTATGGAAGGTTTTAAATCGTTTTGGGCGTTCAAATCCGACCCTTTCCCCTATAAATTGAGACCAAAATCGGTCCCCTCTCACCACAAAAACTCCATAGCTCTCTCCTTCCAACTTGACCAAAACTCCATTTGTCTTGCTCCGTTCGACTTCGACCCACCAGATCCGACCCCGACCATCGCGGCTACCACCCACAGCAACCACTGTCAACTCCTTGGCCGCCCTCCACTGTGTCGTACTACACCACCACCATCACCACTGTAAACAAAACTCAATCTCGTTTTTTTTTCCTGTATTCTGTTTTAATTTTTTTTTTATTATTATTTTTTTATTATTACTTTTATGTTTTGTCTTGTTTTATTATGATTAGTTATTTTGTATTGGGCTTTTAACTAGAAAGGGTTATTTGGTTCTAAATATTTTGGGAGAAATTTATATAAATTATTATAATCTGTTTTTTTTATATATAAAATAAATTATTATTATAAAGGTTATCCTTAAGTTAAAAATATATTTGTATAATGATTCAAGTTAAACTCATAGGCTTAATATTTAAATATATGTTGTTGTTTTTAAGGAAGTCATTACTCTAGTATTGTGTTTGAAGAATAAAGTTTTGAGAATATACTTACGGAAAATAGTAATTTCTGAAATTATAATTAATAAAATTGTTAATGATTTTTTTATGAATCAAATATTGAGTAAGATTATGATTTAAAAATACGTTATATGCATGTAAAATAAATAGAGAATATTTTTTATGCATAATATAAGGTATTTAATATCATATTTCATAGAACATGAAAAGTTAGAATGTTCATAACATTAAGATTAATCGGGAATCATCTTACTAAATTAGAAGTTTATAATTTTTATAAACTCCTAAATTAAATCGTAGTAACTCTTTTAAAGGAGAAAGAGTATCAAAATAAATTAATACAATTTATTTTGTACACTCGTTTGAAACAGGAACTAGTTGGTTTCCACGTGACTCCAATCCATCGAATTCTCGTATCGTTTCGCCTGCTAACAAGGCAAGTGGTGGTTCGCTCTCATATTTTATCATGAATACTTTTATTCATGTTTGCATGTTGTGTTGGGAATGCTTGTTTGAATAAAATGAACTTAGGTTATTATATGAATAATGACCATGTTGAAATGTATAAATGAATTAGGGTTTATTATGCATAGAAATAATGACCCATGATAGCTTATTGTTATTATTACTATTATGCGCTAGAAATTATACTTAGGTTGCAATGCTTGTGCACATGTTTGTTTCACGATCTCATTTTGAGATTCGTTGTTTTGGACGAGCGTAGAATTAGGGGTGGGGGTTCACTAACCCCTGAACACCTCTTTATAATATTTTGCATTAGGATGGACCTAGACCCTAATGCTGGTCATGACCCTACTCTCTCAACCGTTTTGAGAAGTGTTTGGCACCTAGCTAGTGCCTTGTATCGGGACTTAGGAACCCGTTCCTCCCTTTGTGGGATTCTATATCTTATGGCATATCGCGTTGCCGTCTTAAAAGCTACCAACATGAATGCAATGTTTGTTATTAAATAAGATAAGTGCTAATGCACACCCATTAAAACGTGTTCAGGGTGGTGACTACAACTTGGAAAACCACTCTTGCTCCCGACTTTGATTAATCTATTTTCCAATCTGAATTCGGACAACACGCATTCGGTGAGGTTGGTTGTAGATTTGATAAGTCGACGGAGGCTTTTCAAAATATTGGTTGATAATTAAAGTTCCCAACATAACCTTTCTCATTCTTAAGGAACCATAGTTTTGTGATGTCCTAATCTTTTCATCATACTTCTCATTCCGTGAGATTATTTGGGTTATGTCATCGACCGACTTTCATTCGGAGTCCGATGGTCATAATGCAACTAAGATCACAAGAACCTCACATAAAATTCCACTTGCGTAGTCTTTCATTAGACTGACCGACCGCTTTATTTCTTTTGCATGGCCGGCTGGTGTCAACCGTCCCTATACGGAACATCAGGGAGTAAAGGAGTGGTGATTCGAGATTGAAGCTGTTGAAGTTGTTGCACGTCACGTTTCTTTTGAATAACTTTTTAGTTTAAGGTCGAGTTCCTTGGTCTGTAAGGACCGCCTTCAAGAATTTTACTTTCGCTTTGTTCAAGACTATTTATCTTTTTTTTCCGCAAGTATTTGGATTATTCAAGATTGAGAAAGTTGGACATTTTGTTTTAATATTAATTGAATTGTCATTATTATTTATATCTTGAATACCGTGAAAGCCTTGGGTGGCTTCGGAGTGTAAATTCCGAGGTCACTTGCGGTAATATCTCCGAGGGAAAACGGGGTGTTACACGCATCGGTTGCCAGGATCGAGGCCATCAGACTCTTAATTGCCTATGTTGCTCACAAGGGATTCAAGCTTTATCAAATGGATGTGAAAACAGCCTTCCTCAATGGACATCTCAAGGAAGAAGTGTATGTGGCCCAACCTCCAGGATTCGAAGATGAGAAGCTACCCAACCATGTCTATTTCCTGGAGAGGGCCCTCTACGGACTCAAACAAGCTCCCCGAGCTTGGTATGACAGGTTTGCTCAATTCCTCTTGTCCCATGGATACCTTCGCGGGTCCATAGACAAGACTTCATTTTTAAAGAAAGAGTCTAAAGACATCTTGATCGTGCAAGTATATGTTGATGACATTGTGTTTGGAGCAACTAACGAAACTCTTGTAGAGAAATTTAAGGACCTCATGAGCAGTGAGTTTGAGATGAGTCTCATTGGGGAACTCACGTTCTTCTTGGGACTCCAAATATCCCAAACCAAGGAGGGAACAAAGATTCATCAACAGAAATACATCAAGGAAATGCTCGTGAAGTATGGGATGGAACACTCCAAGCCCATCGACACTCCCATCTCTCCAAATTCAAGGCTCAATTCGGATGAAACAGGTATAAGTGTGGACCAAAGGAACTATCGAGGTATGATCGGGTCCCTTCTTTACTTAACGGCTAGTAGACCTGATATCATGTTCTCCGTATGTCTTTGTGCTCGTTTTCAAGCTAATTCTAAGGAATCACACCTGAAAGAGGTGAAGTGAATTTTCAAGTATCTCAAAGGGAACGATAACTTGTGCCTCTGGTATCCAAGGAACAGTTCCCTTGAGCTCATTGCATACACAGATGCGGACTTTGCAGGGCACCTGGTTGATAGAAAAAGCACATCTGGAATGGCCCAATTCCTAGGGTCATGCTTAGTCTCATGGGGATCTAAAAAGCAAAACTTAGTGGCTCTCTCCACAGATGAAGCAGAATATGTGGCTGTCGCATCGTGTTGTTCCCAAGTTCTATGGCTTAAGTCACAACTCCAGGATTACGGTATGTCTTTTGGCCCAGTTCCCATACTTTGTGATAACACTAGTGCCATAAACATTTTCAAAAATCATGTGCATCATTCTAGAACTAAGCATATTGATATAAGGCATCACTTTCTACGTGACAATGTTGAAAGTGGGAACATCTCGATGGAACACTATAGAACTGAAGAGCAAATTGCGGACATTCTTACCAAAGCTTTAGACAGACGTCCCTACCAGGTTTTCGAATGCTTCTAGGGATGATAACTCTAAACTAAACAAGTCCCTGTTTGTCTCTCTCTCAATGCTTGAATAGTTTATACAAGATTGCATGCTAGGAAACTTGGATTTATTGCTTTCACTTTGCCATGATTACTAGTCTAAAGATAAACACGTACAACGGAACTCTATTTCTTTTGGCCCAAAATGATCAACCAGAGTCCCCTTTATCCCTCTTTACAAGCCACCATGACGGTAGATCATATGACCCACCCTAAGCTAGGGACCAGACAAACGAGTCTCATGAGCCAAACTATTTCCATTATCGAGTCGAAAATTGTCTGGTTCCCTTTGAGTTCCCTAGCCCCACAAAAGGATGAGTGTGAAGTTCCCTTAACCACTTCACTCTCCCTGACCTTGATAAGATAATGGGAACTGATGCATCTACAAAGGGAACGCTGACTCATCTATAAAGAAAAAACCGTCACTTGGGAAGCGGACTTTTGTGTCCAGAGGCGTGCTAGAGAAGTTGAAACGACGCCCCACGTTCATTGGGCAACGGTTATCGAGGTTACTCCACTTCCTCTCTCCTTTAAAAACCCTCCTTTGCCATTTTTGGGCCCTTATTCCATCTTCCACCTCTGTCTTTCGTCTTCTCCACATCCCTTTCACTCTCTTTTTCAAGAAACCTCCAAAACCTACCAAATTCTTACAAAATGGCCCCTCAGCACACCTTCGCCCAGATTAAAGCGTGGGTCCTTGCCAACCCTCGCACCCTCTTCACCTCTCAACTACGAGAGATTGAACAAGAACTGGACCCAACCATGAAGGATGTTCTTATCCAAGGGCTATACAACCAAGTAAGCCTCTTCTTGCCTCCTCCTCCTCCTCCTCCTGCCGACGAAACTGTCGCCTGGACTTCTTCCTCTTCCGAATCCCTTCCTCCTCCTTCAACAATCAACACCTCCTCCGGAGTTGTCATCGTTGACAACTTCGGAGACGCTCTTCCTTCCATCGACGAAAACCCCCGAAAATCCAAACACCGCCATTCATCCAAACGCCGCCACTCCTCCAAAGACCCCTCCAAACCCAAAAAATCCAAACATTCCCACGACCCCTCCAAATCCAAAAAGCGCAAACATTCTGAGGCCTCTGAATTTTCGGAGCGCAAAAAGAAAGCCTTCTTCAAATTTGAGGAATACTTGAACTGCTCCAAGGAGAGTTCCTGTGCTCCCAAACCTCCTTTCCCTTTCCCTTCCGACGATGGGACCTCTGAACCCCAGAGTCTACTCCCCTCGTCCTCCTCCATCCCTCCTCTTCTAATCGAGGGACCTCCCAAACCTCCTTTAGTTCCCACCTCCAAGGGAACTCCCACAAAACAACCGACTCCCCCTCCACCAAATCCCTCAATTCCCACCTCAAAGGGAACTCCACCTCCAAAACCTTCTTCACTTCCTCCTGTTCCCATAACTATGGGAACTCCAACTCCACCTCTACCTCACAAAACTCCTTCTCCTCCTCTCTCACCACAACACATCTCTACCTCTCCTATTTCTACCTCGGGGATCTCTACTCCCCAAGTCACCACATCCATTCCTCCCCCTTCTACCCAACTCTCTACTCCTCTTCCCTCTTCTCTACCTGCTTCCACCATATCCCCCACCACCACCAAACTCCCCTCTCCCTCACCATCCAAAAGTACCGTCGCTCTTTCCTCAAACGACGATGACCTTCTCATCTCCGTGGTCATTGGGAAATTAGCCAAGGAGCCTCCTCCCATTTTCTTGGGAACTGCCGAGGAGGAGGCCCAGCTCAAGGCAATAGAGGAAGAGCTCAACCGGGACCCCTCTGAGCACACAGTCTCCCAAGGGACAAAGTCTCCAGAAAAGGTGGCTCCTGAAGAGCCCACAGAGAGAAGGGACCTCGCACCAGCTGAAGGTGCTGAGGCAACAAGACGTCATCCTGAAGATGACGCGGAGGGCTCAAAATCGAGCTCCTCCGAGGAAGAAGGGACCTCCCAAGATGAGGTCGAAGAAGAAGAAGAAGCTTCAGCTGCTAAGGAGCAAGCACGGATCCCAATACCTGGACACCAAATGGTGGTGTCCACGAGTTCCCTACCGCCAAGGGACCGCGTGCTTATGATTGAAGCGGCTGCACCCTCTCAGCAGAAAGGACCTCGCACGGTCTCTAGGGGGAACACGTCAAAGAGCACTGCAAGGAAGCGGAAGGGGACCTCTTCCACGAAACACCCTGTGGATGAACGCCGGAAGCTCCTTCCTCCGCTCATCATCTCTGAAGACGTGTTAGTTGACAACGACTTAGGGGAACTGTGGGACCTGATCAAGGCCCAGGGATGGGAGAGACTCTGCAAAGAAACTGTGAGCATAGATCCCTCACAAGTGCGTCAGTTTTACAACAACTTCACTATCACCAACGACTGCACTCAGGGAACTCTCTCCCATGAAGGTGACGAGTTTATTTTTACAACGTCGACAATCCGCCTTCAGCTCCAGTCCCAGGCCAAGGGCTCAATGAATTGCCCAACAACCTCTGGGGGGACTTCAATAGTGCTGAAGTGTACAACACCATCTTCGAGGGTCGGGTTCCCTCCAAAGTTCCCTCGACGCACCACCTCTCCCTGGTCGCCAAGCTTGCTCACCAATTCATCATAAATGTGGTGATCCCTCGCCAGGAGAAGCGTCTGGTCGTCAACATCCCTGATGCCATCCTCCTCTATCACTTCCTCCTCAAGAAGCCCATCAACCTTCCCAAAATCATCCTTGGGCACATGGAGAAGTGCATGGCCTCCAAGTCCCATTCCCTTCTCTATTCTGGGCTGATCAAGAAGCTCCTACAAAAAGAGGGTCTATACGACGCCTCTAAAGACGAAATCGATCTTGGAAGGGAACTGGACATTTCATTTGTCCAAAAGATGAGGCACTCTAAGCCCGTAGAGGAGGCGGCTCAACTGGAGTCTGGTGCACAAGAGGGGAACTCTCCAGTGTTGCTCCGCATTGCCAACACCCTCGACCAGATTGCCAGGGACCAAGCAGCGTTGGCCAGAGGACAAGAAAAGCTTACACAAGTCCTTACGCGCCTCTGTGACGCCCTGTTCCCTCAAGACCCATGATCTCTCCCTTCTTCTCCCCTTTAATCCAAAAATGACCACAAAATTGTACTTGGGTTCCCATTGTATATATTATCTTAAGTAATGAAATGGTCTTTATTTTGATTGCGTGTTCCCTTATTTCCTATTACTGCTTTGCTTGCTTTTGATGATGTCAAAAGGGGGAAAGACAAAAAATGCGAGACGAGTTAAAAGTTTAAGTTATCACAGACCACGCATAAGCTAAGGGGGAACAATTGCATAAAAAGCTTAATAAGAACTATGTGTCTCATAGGAAGTGGTTCCCTAAATCTAAGTGTTTCACTAAAAGTGACTTCCTTTAGGAACTCATCAGCATATCATTCACTGAAATACTTGCATTTTTGTGATGGGTTTGTCATCATCAAAAAGGGGAAAATTTTGGGACGTTGTTGGGACCTCTGGTTCTAAACAACGGATCAACGATGTAATTCTCTTCAGTTTTGATAATGACAAACACCATAGGGAACTAATGTGGTTTGTTCAAGTATTTCTAAGGAACACAGGTACAGCCAAGAACTTCTACGAATGACCAAAAGCCACTGTAGGCCACAATGAAGAGTTTCCATCAAGGGAACTCTGAAGAAGAAAGTTCCCATGAAGTGGGAACTCCCAGAAACAATCAAGAGAACACAAGCTTACAACGATGAAGAGTTTCCATCAAGGGAATTCTGAAGAGGACAGTTCCCATGACATGGGAACTCACATGTGAGGACAACGACCGCTCAGCGCAGATCGCGGGATTCTGTCTCAGACAGCCCGAAGGAACAGTCTGAGGATCAGACTGTCACGCTTCATCCAACGGTCCGATTGATCCAAGAAGTTGACCTAGTTCAAACCAAAGTCACATGTGAAGAAAGTACAACTTGGGCATCAAGCAAAGGGAATTTTGGACACAAACGAAAGATGCGACTGCCCAAGTTCACTTGGACTATAAAGCCAAATGAATAGTACTCGGATTGATTACTTCTCCTAGAACTCTCAAACACCCACTGATCGCTCGGGAATGCGAGGCTCTAGAGATACAATTTATAACCCGACCCCGTTGTAGCACGTGGTGGGTGTCGAACGCTCGGGAAATCTACTCGATTGAGGTGCCTAGACACTAGAAAGCTGGAAAGGAGAACTTAAAACAAAGGAAAACAAAGAGAATAGTCGGGACCGACACAAGTGTCACGTCGGGCCCGATGTTGGCGACAAGAGGGAAGTCGGGACCGACGTAGAGCAAGTCGGGCCCGATGTAGCCAGGTTTGTCGAACTCAAAGATTGAAAGTAGACCTTGGGCTTTTGGGTTCCTTCTCTAGTAGATTAAGGCTTTTCCACCCCAATTCAAGCAATATGTGATGATCGGAATAGGATCGAGTGCTTTCACCCTCGTTCCAACCACTTCTACACATCGATCATTGGGGAAATCCCCTTCGAAGCAAGGTCTTGAGATGGACAAATGTTCACTTTCGCTACTTTGCCAATCACAAGCCTTGATTCCTTACTTTCGTAAGGAATTGTAGCTCTATGTAGAGTGGGTTCCTAGATCAAGCACTCAAGGCTTATGGAATTGGGGTTTCTAGCCCAACCTAGCTAGAGTTTTCCCCCATAACCCAAGATCAAGGAGATCTACTCTATATGGCAAACAAAGAAAGCAAACAAATCAAAAAGCAAAGCAATCAACATCATCAATCTCAAACCAAAGCCAAGTTTCATTCACAAATCAAAAGCAATCCACAAACTCCAATCAAAGGTTTCCAAATCCACAAAATCAAAACAAGGCAAAGCTAATCTATCAACCAAACCTATCAAATCTCCTAGAAATCTTCTCTCCTAGGCCGATTCCCTCTCTTCTCCTTGTCCTCTCCTTCCTCCTTGCTCTCCAAGTATCCTCTTGAGAGTTTTTGAGTGTTGGTTCCTTGCTAAGTGTGGGAACCCCTTTATAATTAGAAGATAAGAGAGCCTTTATAGATGAGGGGCAAAAGTGGTAGTTTACAATTTCGTGCCTTGGAGCCCAAGCAGTCAGCGACCGACTTAGACCGACACGGAGCAACCTCGGGCCCGACTTACTGGGCAAGTCGGTCCGAGGTCGAGAAATTCATCTCGGGTCCGACGTTGGTTCTAACTCGGTCCGGACCTCGTTCCACCTTCTTCTTGTTGGATTTTTTCTTGTTCTTCTTCATGGCTTGCTCCTCTCTTTCCCTCTTAAGCTCGGGCCTTGCTCCATGTTCCGATTCTCCTTCAAAACGATCCTTGATCCACGCCAAAACCTACAAAACACATAAAACGTGCATAGTCTCCGAATCTCATAGAAATACGAGAACTAAGCTAAAAAAGGAACAAAACACACACGAAAAGGGGAAAAAGAAACATATTTACAAAGGAAATCATATATAAAAACACCACCAAATAAAGAGACATCAAAATACCCCATACTTAAACTTGCTTGTCCTCAAGCAATAACAATGTAAGCAAGACCGAAACATAATCTTCAAGTAAAGCCTCGTATGAAAACACATTTAAGCACAAGTGATTGATTTTGAAGCAAGATTACATCATAACACATGATTAAGTGTTCCGAGGAATAGAGTCAATGCAACTAAGCCTCACTTTAGGGATATGTGAATGTGTATCACTCATCATGTTTATGGGTATAGTAATGAACACTCAAGCTCAAAAATCATGCAAGTAAGGACTTGACTATTGAAGCTAATATCACCAAATCCTCCACCTAGAGATGCCTAATACAAAGTACACAAAGAATTCGAACTTGGCTCAATGGAGGTCCTCAAAGAGGTTCCATTCGGCCGGGTTGTAATGGGGCTTTTGGTATTTCTCAAGGTGGGAATTATTTGGTCTTGTGGTGCTTACAATGGGGATTGAACAACCTAAACTCTCACCAACTTCACCAAAATTCCACAATCAATTTCACACTCATCCAAAAGACTTAACATTTTTCCTTTCAACCCAAAATTTCACTTAACATTCCACTTCATCTTTGCTCTTAGGCTTTTTGTTGGATTATCCACAATTTCTCCACGGGACCAACTTTCTTATGACATCGGGCCCGATGTGGCTTGTAACTCGGTCGGACCCTTTTTCTTCACTTAAGCTCTTTACCTTCATTCCACTTTACATTTCCAACATTTTCTTTCTTTCTTTCTTTCTTTCTTCCTTCTTCTTCATTTTCTTTTTGCACAACAAAGATGCACTACCCACATGATTCATAACACCATTCTTTGCCCTTAAACCAAAGAGAATCTCAACTCTTCAAATACAATCCAAACCTCTCTTCTAAAGTCCAATCCCATAAGGGTCAAGTCATATAAGGCTAGGAATAATATTTTTTGAGGAGTTTCAAACAAAGGCCTAGGCTAAAACGGGGCTACAAACAAAGGATTCACTTCATGGTAGGATATGGAACATTTATGTGACTAAAAGAATAAAGTTCAAAATCAATGTGACAATGCTAGGACAAATCTCATGACGGTCTTGGAAAATAGATAAACACCGCAATAGCAAGTTTTACTAAGCATGCATGAGCTAATCACACAAGAAACATGAGGGATATGCAAATATGAACAAGCATCCCTAAAATGGCCAAAAATCAATCTCACAAGGGTCACTCATACTTAGTTGCATAAGAACTCATCCTATAACTCACATGTTCAATAAAACAAGCAAGATATCATGATCACATCAAAAGCAACATCTTTTTAGAGGCTAAACCATCCAAAAATATGCAAAGGAATTTACATGCTCACATCATCATTAGCTTTCGTTTGGTCATCTAAGATGGGAATTTTTAGTCAAAAAAACTACAAAACACAAAATCTTTTTGTTGTTTTCAACACAATTTTTCAAATTTTTATGGATTTTTTTGCAAAAATTTCTCTATACAAAGCCAAAAACAAAGACTCATCCATTCAAAACCAAATCAATCATCCATGTCATTCATCAAACCACAAACCAAGAAACAAACATCCCAAACACAAACTAGAAACCGAAAACGAAATATCCTCAAAATAACAAAAACACAACAAAAACACACAAGCAAGTGAAATCATGAGCACACTTACCCCCACCCCATACTTAAAATTTTGATGTCCCCATCAAACAAGGAAACCAAAACTTAAAAGCAAGAGAGAAGAGTGCAAAGAGATCACAATTTCTTTATTCTTCAATGGCATGTCTAGAATCACTCGAAGGGGTTGTCACGCCTACGTCCTCTTTGGAGTCTCGCTTTCCGCTCCCTCTCGTACACTTGCTCTTGGTAGAAGTCTTGTGGTGGTGGTTGGAGTTGAGGATCCGGGCGCGTCCATTGGTCCTCACGGGAAGGGAAGTTCCCGCTCATCCATGTGTTGAAGCTATCTTGGACCCGCCACCTTTGGTCCTCCAACTCTCTAAGCTCATCCACCTCTCGCCTAGTGTAGCCGAGGGCTCGGTTCATCTCTTCTTGGCTAGCTTGGAAAGCACCTTGTTGTTGAAGCAATTGTTGTTGTTGTTGGTACATGTATTGTTGTTGAAGATTCACTTGATGGACCTCTTGAAGAACATTCTCTTGTTGAAGTTGAAGATGGGCCATTTGGTTGGCCAAGAAGGACATGTCCACCGTTTGTTGTCGCTCGGGAAACACCATTCCCGGACCATACCATTGGGCGTAGCCTTCATAACCGCCACCTTGAGCTTGTTCTCGCCTTGCACCACTCCCCTCTCCATGCTCATAGTGACTCGGGACCTCATCACCAAAGAAGGCACCGGACCGACTTTGAGGGAAGTCGGGCCCGATGCGGTGTGTACCTCGGTCCGCCAATGTTGGAGCTTGGTGCGTGGCTCGAAGGTTGGCCATCAAGCCTTGGAAGCGCTCATCTTCTTCATTTTGCTCTTGATCGACGTCCATGTCTTCCCCACGAGGTGCAAACACAAAGTTGTCTTGGTCGAAATCCGGTGAAGATGGAGGGGAGGTAATCCGAATGTGTTGAGGTTGTTGTCGCCGCCCCTCTCTTGCACCTTCGAGGTCACCAAATGAGTGTGGCTTGCCGGCCCACACTTGGTACCAATTGTGATACCGAGAAAGATCATAGAGGTTGGGCACCAACCGGATCGACACACCATCATAGTTCGAGTGAGGGGCCAAAGAAATCATGTAAAGCTTCTCCTTGATGATGTTGGCCTTCTTGAAATACTTCATGTTCATATACTCAACACCATTCGGAGCCGGAGAATACTTGTTAAGATCGACTCCTAGACGCACGGCTAGCCTTGCTATCATCCCGCCGAAGTAGATCCAAGAGGAGCTTTGGAAGTCTCGCACCATCTTGACCCACTCCCATGCAAGGTTCATGGGCTTCTTGCTGTGGAAGAGCATCTCATGTAGCAACATAATCTCTTCCTTCATCGGCTTGTTCAACTCATGACGAGCATAGATTGCACATCCAAAACTCGCACCATGACCCGAAAAAGAGGGCTAGCAATCTCGGTTGTGGTGGCGCCCTTTCTCATCTCGCTCTTCCCGGCCACATGTTGTCACACTTGGTTCACCTTCTCGTTGTCGACGTCGGTCTCTTCTCTTGGACATGGAAACCCGAAGTAGGTAGCCAAGTCCCTAAGAGAGAGATTGTGGTCCTCATTGCCCAATTGGAAGGTGATCGCCCCTTCCTCATCCTCCATATTATCATAAGTGCATTCAAAAGTGGCCATGAATTCCGAGGTGAGGGCGGGATAGTGGGGGTTGTCCCACCTTAGCATCCCATTGAGACCAATGTGAGAGTAGCACCTTGGAAGAGCTTGATCCATGTCCATCTTCCTCACGGTTTCCCAATCAAGCCACCTTGTGTAATGCTGTAGCTCCATATACCTTGCATAACTCTCGACTTGCTCATCATCCTCCAAGTAAACATCATCCAACTTTGGCTCTTGTCTTGACTTCTTGGACTTCTTCTTCGGCCTTTCCGCATGAGATGATGAACTCTAGTCTCCATGGTACCGGATTTGAAGAGTATTAGACTTTTAAACAAACAATCTACTTAGATCTCAAACTTCTTCAACCTAGATCGAGGTGGGGGATGAAGAACGAGATTGAACTCGAAATTTCTACTTGGAATCGGGCTAGGGAGGCTTTTTCGTGATTGGATTCGAGATGAAGAAAGGGGAGATGTGTGGATCGAGTATGGTGAGAGGGAGGCCGATTTTGAGAGTGTGAGGGAGATGGGTTGTATTTTGGGAATGGTGGTTAATATGAAGATGGTAGGTAGGTGGGGGATGGCTTTTAATGGGGGAAAGGGACAAATTAGGTCAAGGGGCAAAAATGGCATTCCACCCAGTCCGATCGGATTGGACCGACGTCGCGGACCGACGTCCCTGTGTCGGGCCCGACTTACCTGGGCTCGATGTGGGGTGTTCGGGTCACCAATTTTACTCCATCCTCTTGCAACTTCTTTCTCCATATTTCCATTTATATATTTTTTTTCACCTCAAATCCTACACAACCTTGAAGAATACACAACACCAAAAATCCACAAAACACTAGATAGAGATTGGTTAGAGAAAAGCTAGGCCAAACTAAGAAAAATCAAACTAAAATTACGAAAAGAAAGCTACTAGCTCGGGTTGCCTCCCGAGACGCGCTCGTTTAGAGTCACTAGCTTGACTTCCTAACCTCAATCTCATGGCGGGTGGAACACAGTGAATTGCTCGCCATTGTTGTGCCCATTCCCATTGCCCTCATACCCATAAAACCACCAACGATGGTCTATATAGGCATGGCTATCCGATCTCGGGCCTCTCTCATCATACTCCTCCAAGGAATGAGATTTCTCCTCCTTACTTGCTCCATCATGTTCCTCTTTTCCTACACCAAAGTTATCCAAAGAATTCCTAGGAGATTCTACCAATTCATCTTTCAAGTCACTAAGGCAAATGTAGCAGTCTCCTAAGTCATCTTTCAAATCACTTAAACAAATGTAGGAATCAAAAGTTTGGAAAGAATTGTGATCATCACCGACATCAAAAGGATATAAGTAAGGATACTCTTCATTTCTCCTTGGGCTAGCATTGATCCTTGACTCATCTTGTTCCTCAACTTGCTCCAACAACTCCCTTGCTTGTATTTGTTTATTGAACCCTTCATCACTTCTCAACACAATGACCTCTCTAGCAACTTCCACTTCTTCTCTTTTTCTCTTGGCACTCTCTTCAAGTTTGAGGATGGCCAAGGCGTCCGGCTCATTCAAAGCCTTGTTGAAGTGAAAATCGACCTTTTCTTCACCAATGTCAAAGGAAACTTTGCCGTTTTTTACATCAAACCTTGCCCCCGCCGTAGCTAAGAATGGTCTTCCTAAGATTATTGGGACCAAGGGGTCCTCGTGCATGTCCAAGATCACGAAATCATCGGGAACAAAGTACTTTCCAACTCGTACCGGCACGTCATCCAATATTCCCTTAGCCTTGATGATGGAACCGTCGGCCATAGTTAGGGACATATCGGCCGGCTCAATTTCACCTAAATTTGCCTTTCTCCAAATACTAGCGGGCATCACCGAAACACTTGCCCCAAGGTCACATAAGGCTTGGAAGTTTTGAGACCCCACACCAATAGTGATAGCAAACCGACCGGGATCTCCTAGCTTTTGCGGTAACTCCAAAGTCTTGACCTCATCTTGTATTTCAACTATGGACCTCTTCTTTCTCAAAATCTCCTTTAAAAACTTGGCATAGGATGGCATCTAGCTCAAGCATCGATGAACGGGATAGAGATTTTCAAACCTTGCAAGAGCTTGAGAAACCGCTTGAACTTGTTCTCAACAACATCTTTCGGCTTCTTTGAGGGATATGGAAGAGTTGTTGCACCTTGAATCTTTCTTGGATCAACCTCCTTGGACTTCCCCACTTCACTTGCAACATTTCCTGGTTGGACCGACTTTGGCACCACGTCGGGCCCGATGGCGTGTATCACGGTCCTAGGGCAAAGCTGAGACAGAGTAGTCGGATCGACATCTGGGTACGTCGGGCCCGACTCACTCTCAACCTCGGTCCGGGGCAGAGGAGTCGATCTTCCTGTTGGATCGAATTCAGGGAACGTCGGACCCGATTTACTGGGTAAGTCGGTCCGGCTCTCTTCATTCTTCTTAGGCATGCGTGGCTCGGGTAGGTTTCGGCCACTTCTCAATCCAATTGCCCGGACTTCATTTTGATTGTTTTGAGCTCGGGGGTTCTCCTCGGGTCGGCCCGGAAGTCTCCCATTCTCTCTCGGGGCTTGAGTTGCAATTTGGGCAAATTGATTGTCGACTTGCCTCCTCCATGCACCAAACTCATTGAATTGGGTCCTCATCTCCTTGAACCCATCCCTCATCTCTTGAGCCAATGATTGTAGCTCATTGAATCCCGGTGGCCTATATGGTGGTGGTTGCGGCGCCCTTGGCTCGCTTTGGTTGAAGTTGTTGTTGTAGCCTTGAGCTTGACCGTTGTTCCACCGGCCATTACCACCATTGTTTAAGTTGCCTCTTCCACCGAAATTTCCTCGAACATAGTTTGCCTCCTCAATTTGCTCGGCCAACCGCACTTGGCTCATATTCGGACAAACTTGTGTAGCATGTGCAAAGGATCCACACTCCTCATAAGCTCTAGCATTTTGCTTGTAGTAGTGGACTTGCCTCTTAAGCTTGCTCACTTCACCTTCAAGGAAATGGAGCTTCACATCCTTGTCAATGTCTTCTCCCCTTGGATCATATAAATTCCTTTCACCTTCACCTTGAACTTTCACCTCTTTTCTAGCTTGACTAACCCCATACATGGCCTCATAATCGGATAGCTTGTCAAGTAGCTCCCAAGCTTGATCCGGTGTCAAGTCTATGAACCCACAATCGGTGTGGAGATTGAGATTGTCCTTCGTTGCCGGATTGATGCCTTGGAAAAAGATGTCTTGGAGCAGATATGGTTGTTGGCCATGAGTAGGGCATTCGCGCAACATCTCCTTGAAACGGTCCCATGCTTCGAAGAGAGGCTCATTCGGACCTTGTTGAAAGCTTGCAATTTTCCTTCTTAGCTCGGTTGTCTTTGAGGGCGGGAAGAACTTCATCAAGAAAGCATCATGGAGTGCCTTCAAGTTGTGATCGACCTAGGGGCTTGGCTCTCGAGCCAATGTGTGGCCTTGCCACCAAGTGACCACTTGAACACCTTTAGAAGCACATACTCCATCGTCTCCTCGTCGGTAGAGATCGTCTCACACATGTCCACAAATCGTTTGACGTGCTCTATGGGACACTCATGTGGACGGCCCTCGAATTGATCACGCTTGATGAGGGAGATGAATTGCGTCTTGATCTCAAAATCCTTGGCAACTTCGGGAAGAACAATAACCGGTTCGGGTACCCTCAACTCCGGATACATGTATTGGCGTGCATTCCAGGGTAGAGCGTTGAGTTGAGCCTCGGCCCTCATCCGTTGCTCCCGTTCTCTTCTTACCACTGCCGCTTGATTGTCCTTCTCAAGTTGCAATCTAGTCATTTCGGCCCTAAGTCGAGCCAACTCCTCTTCACCATGGAGAGCTTGATTCTCCATCCTTTTCCTTCTTCGGGCTTCTTTGAGAATACTTTCCGGATTACTCACAAACTCAAGATCAAGTGTTCCTCGGGAGGAACGAGCTAACATACACCTACGAAACAAAGACACAAACCAAAACAAATCAAAAACAAATAAAGGGTTTGGGCTATTCCCTCACCCAAATCACTACCAAAACACAAGAAACTCACCAAATTGGCACTCAATGCACTTAGAATTCCCCGGCAACGGCGCCAATCTTTTGATCTCTCGGGAATGCGAGGGTCTAGAGATACAATTTATAACTCGACCCCGTTGTAGCACGTGGTGGGTGTCGAACGCTCGGGAAATCTACTCGATTGAGGTGCCTAGACACTAGAAAGATGGAAAGGAGAACTTAAAACAAAGGAAAACAAAGAGAACAGTCGGGACCGACACAAGTGTCATGTCGGGCCCGATGTTGGCGACAAGAGGGAAGTCGGGACCGACGTAGAGCAAGTCGGGCCCGATGTAGCTGGGTTTGTCGAACTCAAAGATTGAAAGTAGATCTTGGGCTTTTGGGTTCCTTCTCTAGTAGATTAAGGCTTTTTCACCCTCGTTCCAACCACTTCTACACATTGATCATTGGGGAAATCCCCTTTGAAGCAAGGTCTTGAGATGGACAAATGTTCACTTTCGCTACTTTGCCAATCACAAGCCTTGATTCCTTACTTTCGTAAGGAATCGTAGCTCTATGTAGAGTGGGTTCCTAGATCAAGCACTCAAGGCTTATGGAATTGGGGTTTCTAGCCCAACCTAGCTAGAGTTTTCCCCCATAACCCAAGATCAAGGAGATCTACTCCATATGGCAAACAAAGAAAGCAAAAAAATCAAAAAGCAAAGCAATCAACATCATCAATCTCAAACCAAAGCCAAGTTTCATTCACAAATCAAAAGCAATCCACAAACTCCAATCAAAGGTTTCCAAATCCACAAAATCAAAACAACGCAAAGCTAATCTATCAACCAAACCTATCAAATCTCCTAGAAATCTTCTCTCCTAGGTCGATTCCCTCTCTTCTCCTTGTCCTCTCCTTCCTCCTTGCTCTCCAAGTATCCTCTTGAGAGTTTTTGAGTGTTGGTTCCTTGCTAAGTGTGGGAACCCCTTTATAATTAGAAGATAAGAGAGCCTTTATAGATGAGGGGCAAAAGTGGTAGTTTACAATTTCGTGCCTTGGAGCCCAAGCAGTCAGCGACCGACTCAGACCGACACGGAGCAACCTCGGGCCCGACTTACTGGGCAAGTCGGTCCGAGGTCGAGAAATTCATCTCGGGTCCGGCGTTGGTTCTAACTCGGTCCGGACCTCGTTCCACCTTCTTCTTGTTGGATTTTCTCTTTTTCTTCTTCATGTCTTGCTCCTCTCTTTCCCTCTTAAGCTCGGGCCTTGCTCCATGTTCCGATTCTCCTTCAAAACGATCCTTGATCCACGCCAAAACACTTACAAAACACATAAAACGTGCATAGTCTCCAAATCTCATAGAAATACGGGAACTAAGCTAAAAAAGGAACAAAACACACAAGAAAAGGGGAAAAAGAAACATATTTACAAAGGAAATCATATATAAAAACACCACCAAATAAAGAGACATCACCCACATCTGAGAAAAGGAAAGAAAAGAAGAGAAGTCCCCGCCGGTGAGTGTGTGATCTCAACGACGGTGAAGCCGAAGTTCCCAAGGACAAGGGAACTGAGAAGTCGGTGTAAGGTCTGACTTATTTGTATTTTGCTGTTGTGAGCTTATGAACTCAGTTGGGAGGATTTGCTAGTGTTGCTAGAGTTAGGAAGAACTCGTAGGAACATAGAAGTGTGAATCCGGCTGTGTAACTAAGGAACAAAGCAATTAATATAAGTGAGTCATTCAAAATCTTCCAAGCGGAGGTAGAGGTTTACCCATACAACTAGTTGGTTGTAGTGGGGTTCCTCTATAAAGGAACTGCGTTCTTTACTGTTTTTATTACTTGCGATTATTTACTTCCGCTGCCTTGGGAACAGCTTAATTGCCAGTTCACAAGCTCTTTGCTAACCGTTTACGATCCAATAATAAAGAATGAGGATAGTATCAAGCCATTAAGCACATTCTACACTACAAAATCAAGACCGGTCGAATAAAAGCATATATTCCAACCTAGAACCCGAAAGCCACATTTAGGAGTGACATTTACATGGACATTTCATCGAACACATGGTGTGCAATGTTAGATCACAAGTCATTTTAAAGGCAAAAGGAGAAAAAGCAAGTGAACTTTAAATATATCTAGGCATTAATATAAAAAACGAGTATAGTGTCAAGCGAATTAGGACATTCTGCACTACAAAATCAAGACATGATCGAATAAAAGCATAACTTCAATCCTAGAAACCGAATCCACATTTAGGAGTGACATTTACATGGACATCTCATCGAACACTTGTCGTGCAATGTTAGATCACAAGTCATTTTAAAGGAGAAAGGAGAAAAAGCAAGTGACCTTTAAATATATCTAGGCATAAGCATACAAAAACGAGCATAGTGTCAAGCCAATTAGCACATTCTGCACTACAAAATCAAGACTTGATCGAATAAAAGCATAACTTCTATCCTAGAAACCGAATCCACAATTAGGAGTGACATTTAAATGGGCATTTCATCGAACACTTGGCGCGCAATGTTAGATCAAAAGTCAATTTTTAAAGGCCAATGGAGAAAAAACAAGTGAACTTTAAAGGCTAGTAGGCATAAGCATAAAGAATGAGGATATTATCTAGCCATTAAGCACATTCTACAGTACAAAATCAAGAACGATCGAATAAAATCATAAGTTCGAACCTTGAAACCGAATTCCACATTTAGGAGTGACATTTACCTGGACATTTAATCGAACACTTGGCGTGCAATGTTAGATCACAAGTCATTTTAAAGGCAAAAGGAGAAAAAGCAAGTGAACTTTAAATATATCTAGGCATAAGCATAAAAAAATGAGTATAGTGTGAAACCAATTAGCACATTCTGCACTACAAAATCAAGACTTTATCGATTAAAAGCATAACTTCAAACCTAGAAACCGAATCCACATTTAGGAGTGACATTTACATGGACATTTCATCGAACACTTGGCGTGCAATGTTAGATCACAAGTCATTTTAAAGGCAAAAGGAGAAGAATCAAGTGAACTTTAAAGTCATCTAGGCATAAGCAAAAAAAATGAGGATAGTATAAAGCTAATAAGCACATTCTGCACTACAAAATCAAGACCGATCGAATAAAATCATTAATTCGAACCTAGAAACGGAAAGCCACTTTTAGAAGTGACATTTAAATGGACATTTCATCGAACACTTGGCGTGCAATGTTAGATCACAAGTCATTTTGAAGACAAAAGGAGAAAAAGCAAGTGAACTTTAAATATATCTATGCATAAGCATAAAAAAAATGAGTATAGTGTCAAGCCAATTAGCACATTCCGCACTACAAAATCAAGACTTGATCGAATAAAAGCTTAACTTCAATCCTAGAAACCGAATCCACATTTAGAAGTGACATTTACATGGACATTTCATCGAACACTTGTGGCGCAATGTTAGATCACTAGTCAATTTTTAAAGGCCAATGGAGAAAAAACAAGTAAACTTTAAAGACATCTAGGAATAAGCATAAAGAATGAGGATAGTATCAAGACATTAAGCACATTCTACACTACAAAATCAAGACCAGTCGAATAAAAAGATATATTCCATCCAAGAAACCGAAAGCCACATTTAGTAAGTGAACTTTAAAGACATCTAGGCATAAGCATAAAAATGAGGATAGTATAGAGCCAATACGCGCATTAGGCACTACAAAATCAAGACCGATCGAATAAAAGCATAAATTCGACCTTATAAACCGAATTACACATTTAGGAGTGACATCATGCATATTTCATCGAACATTTGGCGTGCAATGTTAGATCACAAGTCATTTTAAAGTCAAAAGGAGAAAAAGCTAGTGCACTTTAAATATATCTAGGAATAAGCATAAAAAATGAGGAAAGTATGAAGCCAATAAGCACATTTTGCACTACAAATTCAAGACCGATCGAAAAAAAGCATAAATTCGAACCTAGAAACTGAAAGCCACATTTAGGAGTGACATTTACATGCACATTTCATCGAACACTTGGCGTGCTATGTTAGATCACAAGTCATTTTAAACGCAAAAGGAGAAAAAGCAAGTGAACTTTAATTATATCTAGGCATAAGCATACAAAAATGAGTATAGTGTCAAGCCAATTAGCACATTCTGCACTACAAAATCAAGACTTGATCGAATAAAAGCATAACTTCAAACCTAGAAACCGAATCCACATTTAGGAGTGACATTTACATGGACATTTCATTGAACACTTGGCGTGCAATGTTAGATTACTAGTCAATTTTTAAAGGCCAATGGATAAAAAAAAAGTGAACTTTAAAGACATCTAGGCATAAGAAAAAAGAATTAGGATAGTATCAATCCATTAAGCACATTCTACACTACAAAATCAAGACCGATCGAATAAAAGCATAAATTCGAACCTTGAAACCGAATTCCACATTTAGTAGTGACATTTACATGGACATTTCATCGAACACTTGACATACAATGTTAGATCAGAAGTCAATTTGATGGCAAAAGGATAAAAAGCAAGTGATATTTAAATATATCTAGGCATAAGCATAAAAATGAGTATAGTATCAAGCCAATTAGCACATTATGCACTACAAAATCAAGACTTGATTGAATAAAAGCATTACTTTAAACCTTGAAACCGAATCCACATTTAGGAGTGACATTTACATGGACATTCCATTGAACACTTGGTGCACAATGTTAGATCGCTAGTCATTTTAAAGGCAAAAGGAGAAAAATCTAGTAAACTTTAAATATATCTAGGAATAAGCATAAAAAAATGAGGATAGTATAAAGCCAATAAGCACATTCTGCACTAATAAATCATGATCGATCGAATAAAAGCATAAATTCGAACCTGGAAACCGAAAGCCACATTTAGGAGTGACATTTACATGAACATTTCATCGAACACTTGGCGTGCAATGTTAGATCACAAGTCATTTTAAAGGCAAAAGGAGAAAAAGCAAGTGAACTTTAAAGGCATCTAGGCATAAGCATAAAAATGAGGATAGTATAGAGCCAATAAGCGCATTAGGCACTACAAAATCAAGACCGATCGAATAAAAGCATAAATTCGACCTTATAAACCGAATTCCACATTTAGGAGTGACATTTACATGGACACTTAATCGAACGCTTGGCGTGCAATGTTCGATCACAAGTCATTTTAAAGCCAAAAGGAGAAAAAGCTAGTGAACTTTAAATATATCTAGGAATAAGCATAAAAAATGAGGATAGTATAAAGCCAATCAGCACATTCTGCACTAATAAATCATGACTGATCGAATAAAAGCATAAATTCGAACCTAGAAACCGAAAGCCACATTTAGGAGTGACATTTACATGGACATTTCATCAAACACTTGCGTGAAATGTTAGATCACAAGTCATTTTAAAGTCAAAAGGAGAAAAATCAAGTGAACTTTAAAGACATCTAGGCATAAGCATAAAAATGAGGATTGTATAGAGCCAATAAGCACATTCTACACTACGAAATCAAGACCGATCGAATAAAAGCATAAATTCGACCCTATAAACCAAATTCGACATTTAGGAGTGACATTTACATGGATATTTCATCGAACATTTGGCGTGCAATGTAAGATCACAAGTCATTTTAAGGGCAAAAGGAGAAAAAGCTAGTGCACTTTAAATATATCTAGGCATAAGCATAATGAATGAGGATAGTATCAAGCCATTTAGCACATTCTACATTACAATATCAAGACCGGTAGAATTAAAACATAAATTCGAACCTTGAAACCGAATTCCACATTTAGGAGTGACATTTACATGGACATTTAATTGAACACTTGGCGTGCAATGTTAGATCACAAGTCATTTTAAAGGCAAAAGGAGAAAAAGCTAGTAAACTTTAAATATATCTAGGAATAAGCATAAAAAATGAGGATAGTATAAAGCCAATAAGCACATTCTGCGCTAATAAATCATGACCAATCGAATAAAAGCATAAATTCGAACCTAGAAACCGAAAGCCACATTTAGGAGTGACATTTACATGGACATTTCATCGAACACTTGGCGTGCAATGTTAGATCCCAAGTCATTTTAAAGGCAAAAGGAGAAAAAGCAAGTGAACTTTAAAGACATCTTGGCATAAGCATAAAATAGAGGAAAGTATAGAGCCAATAAGCGCATTATGCACTACAAAATCAAGACCGATCGAATAAAAGCATAAATTCGACCTTATAAACCGAATTCCACATTTAGGAGTGACATTTACATGCATATTTCATCGAACATTTGGCGTGCAATGTTAGATCACAAGTCATTTAAAAGGCAAAAGGAGAAAAAGCTAGTAAACTTTAAATATATCTAGGAATAAGCATAAAAAATGAGGATAGTATAAAGCCAATAAGCACATTCTGCGCTAATAAATCATGACCGATCGAATGAAAACATAAATTCGAACCTAGAAACCGAAAGCCACATTTAGGAGTGACATTTACATGGACATTTCATCGAACACTTGGCGTGCAATGTGAGATCACAAGTCATTTTAAGGGCAAAAGGAGAAAAAGCTAGTGCACTTATATATCTAGGCATAAGCATAATGAATGAGGATAGTATCTAGGCATAAGCATGTGACCTTTAAATATATCTAGGCATAAGCATAAAAAAATGAGTATAGTGTCAAGTCAATTTGCACATTCTGCACTACATAATCAAGACTTCATCGAATAAAAGCGTAACTTCAAATCTAGAAACCGAATCCACATTTAGGAGTGACATTTACATGGACATTATATCGAACACTTGGCGTGCAATGTTAGATCACATGTCATTTTAAAGGCAAAAGGAGAAAAAGCAAGTGAACTTTAATTATATCTAGGCATAAGCATAAAAAAATGAGTATAGTGTCAAGCCAATTAGCACATTCTGCACTACAAAATCAAGACTTGATCGAATAAAAGCATAACTTCAAACCTAGAAACTGAATCCACATTTTGGAGTGACATTTACATGGACATTTCATTGAACACTTGGCGTGCAATGTTAGAACACAAGTCAAGTTTTAAAGGCCAATGGATAAAAAACAAGTGAACTTTAAAGACATCTAGGCATAAGAAAAAAGTATTAGGATAGTATCAATCCATTAAGCACATTCTACACTACAAAATCAAGACCGATCGAATAAAAGCATAAATTCGATCCTTGAAACCGAATTCCACATTTAGTAGTGACATTTACATGGACATTTCATCGAACACTTGGCATGCAATGTTAGATCAGAAATCAATTTGATGGCAAAAGGATGAAAAGCAAGTGATATTCTAATATATCTAGGCATAAGCATAAAAAATGAGTATAGTATCAAGCCAAATAGCACATTCTGCACTACAAAATCAAGACTTGATCGAATAAAAGCATTACTTTAAACCTAGAAACCGAATCCACATTTAGGAGTGACATTTACATGGACATTCCATCGAACACTTGGCGTGCAATGTTAGATCAGAAGTCATTTTAAAGTCAAAAGGAGAAAAAGCAAGTGAACTTTAAAGACATCTAGGCATAAGCATAAAAATGAGGATAGTATAGAGCCAATAAGCACATTCTACACTACGAAATCAAGACCGATCGAATAAAAGCATAAATTCGACCCTATAAACCGAATTCCACATTTAGGAGTGACATTTACATGGATATTTCATCGAACACTTGGCGTGCAATGTTAGATCACAAGTCATTTAAAAGGCAAAAGGAGAAAAAGCTAGTAAACTTTAAATATATCTAGGAATAAGCATAAAAAATGAGGATAGTATAAAGCCAATAAGCACATTCTGCGCTAATAAATCATGACTAATCGAATAAAAGCATAAATTCGAACCTAGAAACCGAAAGCCACATTTAGGAGTGACATTTACATGGACATTTCATCGCACACTTGGCGTGCAATGTTAGATCAGAAGTCATTTTAAAGTCAAAAGGAGAAAAAGCAAGTGAACTTTAAAGACATCTAGGCATAAGCATAAAAATGAGGATAGTATAGAGCCAATAAGCACATTCTACACTACGAAATCAAGACCGATCGAATAAAAGCATAAATTCGACCCTATAAACCGAATTCCACATTTAGGAGTGACATTTACATGGATATTTCATCGAACACTTGGCGTGCAATGTTAGATCACAAGTCATTTAAAAGGCAAAAGGAGAAAAAGCTAGTAAACTTTAAATATATCTAGGAATAAGCATAAAAAATGAGGATAGTATAAAGCCAATAAGCACATTCTGCGCTAATAAATCATGACCGATCGAATGAAAGCATAAATTCGAACCTAGAAACCGAAAGCCACATTTAGGAGTGACATTTACATGGACATTTCATCGAACACTTGGCGTGCAATGTGAGATCACAAGTCATTTTAAGGGCAAAAGGAGAAAAAGCTAGTGCACTTATATATCTAGGCATAAGCATAATGAATGAGGATAGTATCTAGGCATAAGCAAGTGACCTTTAAATATATCTAGGCATAAGCATAAAAAAATGAGTATAGTGTCAAGTCAATTTGCACATTCTGCACTACATAATCAAGACTTCATCGAATAAAAGCGTAACTTCAAATCTAGAAACCGAATCCACATTTAGGAGTGACATTTACATGGACATTATATCGAACACTTGGCGTGCAATGTTAGATCACATGTCATTTTAAAGGCAAAAGGAGAAAAAGCAAGTGAACTTTAATTATATCTAGGCATAAGCATAAAAAAATGAGTATAGTGTCAAGCCAATTAGCACATTCTTCACTACAAAATCAAGACTTGATCGAATAAAAGCATAACTTCAAACCTAGAAACTGAATCCACATTTTGGAGTGACATTTACATGGACATTTCATTGAACACTTGGCGTGCAATGTTAGAACACAAGTCAAGTTTTAAAGGCCAATGGATAAAAAACAAGTGAACTTTAAAGACATCTAGGCATAAGAAAAAAGTATTAGGATAGTATCAATCCATTAAGCACATTCTACACTACAAAATCAAGACCGATCGAATAAAAGCATAAATTCGAACCTTGAAACCGAATTCCACATTTAGTAGTGACATTTACATGGACATTTCATCGCACACTTGGCGTGCAATGTTAGATCACAAGTAATTTTAAAGGCAAAAGGAGAAAAAGCAAGTGAACTTTAAAGACATCTAGGCATAAGCATAAAATAGAGGATAGTATAGAGCCAATAAGCGCATTATGCACTACAAAATCAAGACCGATCGAATAAAAGCATAAATTCGACCTTATAAACCGAATTCCACATTTAGGAGTGACATTTACATGCATATTTCATCGAACATTTGGCGTGCAATGTTAGTTCACAAGTCATTTTAAAGGCAAAAGGAGAAAAAGCTAGTGCACTTTAAATATATCTAGGAATAAGCATAAAAAATGAGGATAGTATGAAGCTAATAAGCACATTCTGCACTACAAAATCAAGACCGATCGAAAAAAAGCATAAATTTGAACCTAGAAACTGCAAGCCACATTTAGGAGTGACATTTACATGCACATTTCATCGAACACTTGGCGTGCTATGTTAGATCACAAGTCATTTTAAACGCAAAAGGAGAAAAAGCAAGTGAACTTTAATTATATCTAGGCATAAGCATACAAAAATGAGTATAGTGTCAAGCCAATTAGTACATTCTGCACTACAAAATCAAGACTTGATCGAATAAAAGCATAACTTCAAACCTAGAAATCGAATCCACATTTTGGAGTGACATTTACATGGACATTTCATTGAACACTTGGCGTGCAATGTTAGATCACAAGTCAAGTTTTAAAGGCCAATGGAGAAAAAACAAGTGAACTTTAAAGACATCTAGGCATAAGAAAAAAGAATTAGGATAGTATCAATCCATTAAGCACATTCTACACTACAAAATCAAGACCGATCGAATAAAAGCATAAATTCGAACCTTGAAACCGAATTCCACATTTAGTAGTGACATTTACATGGACATTTCATCGAACACTTGGCATGCAATGTTAGATCAGAAGTCAATTTGATGGCAAAAGGATGAAAATCAAGTGATATTCTAATATATCTAGGCATAAGCATAAAAAATGAGTATAGTATCAAGCCAATTAGCACATTCTGCACTACAAAATCAAGACTTGATTGAATAAAAGCATTACTTTACACCTAGAAACCGAATCCACATTTAGGAGTGACATTTACATGGACATTCCATCGAACACTTGGCGCACAATGTTAGATCACTAGTCAATTTTTAAAGGCCAATGGAGAAAAAACAAGTGAACTTTAAAGACATCTAGGCATAAGCGCAAAGAATGAGGATAGTATCATTAGCACATTCTACACTACAAAATCAAGACCGATCGAATAAAAGCATAAATTCGAACCTTGAAACCGAAATCCACATTTAGGAGTGACATTTACATGGATATTTCATCGAACACTTGGCATGCAATGTTAGATCAGAAGTCAATTTAAAGGCAAAAGGATAAAAAGCAAGTGAATATTAAATATATCTAGTCATAAGCATAAAAAATGAGTATAGTGTCAAGCCAATTAGCACATTATGCACTACAAAATCAAGAATTGATCGAATAAAAGCATTACTTCAAACTTAGAAACCAAATCTACATTTAGGAGTGACATTTACATGGACATTTCATCGAACACTTGGCGCGCAATGTTAGATCACTTGTCAATTTTTAAAGGCCGATGGAGAAAAAGCAAGTGAACTTTAAAGACATCTAGGCATAAATTCGAACCTTGAAACCGAATTCCACATTTAGGAGTGACATTTACATGGACACTTAATCAAATGCTTGGCGTGCAATGTTAGATCTCAAGTCATTTTAAAGGCAAAAGGAGAAAAAGCTAGTGAACTTTAAATATATCTAGGAATAAGCATAAAAAATGAGGATAGTATAAAGCCAATAAGCACATTCTGCGCTAATAAATCATGACCAATCGAATAAAAGCATAAATTCGAACCTAGAAACCGAAAGCCACATTTAGGAGTGACATTTACATGGACATTTCATCGAACACTTGGCGTGCAATGTTAGATCACAAGTCATTTTAAAGGCAAAAGGAGAAAAAGCAAGTGAACTTTAAAGACATCTAGGCATAAGCATAAAATAGAGGATAGTATAGAGCCAATAAGCACATTATGCACTACAAAATCAAGACCGATCGAATAAAAGCATAAATTCGACCTTATAAACGGAATTCCACATTTAGGAGTGACATTTACATGCATATTTCATCGAACATTTGGCGTGCAATGTTAGATCACAAGTCATTTTAAAGGCAAAAGGAGAAAAAGCTAGTGCACTTTAAATATATCTAGGAATAAGCATAAAAAATGAGGATAGTATGAAGCTAATAAGCACATTCTGCACTACAAAATCAAGACCGATCGAAAAAAAGCATAAATTCGAACCTAGAAACTGCAAGCCACATTTAGGAGTGACATTTACATGCACATTTCATCGAACACTTGGCGTGAAATGTTAGATCACAAGTCATTTTAAAGGCAAAAGGAGAAAAAGCAAGTGAACTTTAATTATATCTAGGCATAAGCATAAAAAAATGAGTATAGTGTCAAGACAATCAGCACATTCTGCACTAATAAATCATGACCGATCGAATAAAAGAATAAATTCGAACCTAGAAACCGAAAGCCACATATAGGAGTGACATTTACATGGACATTTCATCGAACACTTGGCGTGCAATGTTAGATCAGAAGTCATTTTAAAGTCAAAAGGAGAAAAAGCAAGTGAACTTTAAAGACATCTAGGCATAAGCATAAAAATGAGGATAGTATAGAGCCAATAAGCACATTCTACACTACGAAATCAAGACCGATCGAATAAAAGCATAAATTCGACCCTATAAACCGAATTCCACATTTAGGAGTGACATTTACATGGATATTTCATCGAACACTTGGCGTGCAATGTTAGATCACAAGTCATTTAAAAGGCAAAAGGAGAAAAAGCTAGTAAACTTTAAATATATCTAGGAATAAGCATAAAAAATGAGGATAGTATAAAGCCAATAAGCACATTCTGCGCTAATAAATCATGAATAATCGAATAAAAGCATAAATTCGAACCTAGAAACCGAAAGCCACATTTAGGAGTGACATTTACATGGACATTTCATCGCACACTTGGCATGCAATGTTAGATCAGAAGTCATTTTAAAGTCAAAAGGAGAAAAAGCAAGTGAACTTTAAAGACATCTAGGCATAAGCATAAAAATGAGGATAGTATAGAGCCAATAAGCACATTCTACACTACGAAATCAAGACCGATCGAATAAAAGCATAAATTCGACCCTATAAACCGAATTCCACATTTAGGAGTGACATTTACATGGATATTTCATCGAACACTTGGCGTGCAATGTTAGATCACAAGTCATTTAAAAGGCAAAAGGAGAAAAAGCTAGTAAACTTTAAATATATCTAGGAATAAGCATAAAAAATGAGGATAGTATAAAGCCAATAAGCACATTCTGCGCTAATAAATCATGACCGATCGAATAAAAGCATAAATTCGAACCTAGAAACCGAAAGCCACATTTAGGAGTGACATTTACATGGACATTTCATCGCACACTTGGCGTGCAATGTTAGATCACAAGTAATTTTAAAGGCAAAAGGAGAAAAAGCAAGTGAAATTTAAAGACATCTAGGCATAAGCATAAAATAGAGGATAGTATAGAGCCAATAAGCGCATTATGCACTACAAAATCAAGACCGATCGAATAAAAGCATAAATTCGACCTTATAAACCGAATTCCACATTTAGGAGTGACATTTACATGCATATTTCATCGAACATTTGGCGTGCAATGTTAGATCACAAGTCATTTTAAAGGCAAAAGGAGAAAAAGCTAGTGCACTTTAAATATATCTAGGAATAAGCATAAAAAATGAGGATAGTATGAAGCTAATAAGCACATTCTGCACTACAAAATCAAGACCGATCGAAAAAAAGCATAAATTCGAACCTAGAAACTGCAAGCCACATTTAGGAGTGACATTTACATGCACATTTCATCGAACACTTGGCGTGAAATGTTAGATCACAAGTCATTTTAAAGGCAAAAGGAGAAAAAGCAAGTGAACTTTAATTATATCTAGGCATAAGCATAAAAAAATGAGTATAGTGTCAAGACAATCAGCACATTCTGCACTAATAAATCATGACCGATCGAATAAAAGAATAAATTCGAACCTAGAAACCGAAAGCCACATATAGGAGTGACATTTACATGGACATTTCATCGAACACTTGGCGTGCAATGTTAGATCAGAAGTCATTTTAAAGTCAAAAGGAGAAAAAGCAAGTGAACTTTAAAGACATCTAGGCATAAGCATAAAAATGAGGATAGTATAGAGCCAATAAGCACATTCTACACTACGAAATCAAGACCGATCGAATAAAAGCATAAATTCGACCCTATAAACCGAATTCCACATTTAGGAGTGACATTTACATGGATATTTCATCGAACACTTGGCGTGCAATGTTAGATCACAAGTCATTTAAAAGGCAAAAGGAGAAAAAGCTAGTAAACTTTAAATATATCTAGGAATAAGCATAAAAAATGAGGATAGTATAAAGCCAATAAGCACATTCTGCGCTAATAAATCATGAATAATCGAATAAAAGCATAAATTCGAACCTAGAAACCGAAAGCCACATTTAGGAGTGACATTTACATGGACATTTCATCGCACACTTGGCATGCAATGTTAGATCAGAAGTCATTTTAAAGTCAAAAGGAGAAAAAGCAAGTGAACTTTAAAGACATCTAGGCATAAGCATAAAAATGAGGATAGTATAGAGCCAATAAGCACATTCTACACTACGAAATCAAGACCGATCGAATAAAAGCATAAATTCGACCCTATAAACCGAATTCCACATTTAGGAGTGACATTTACATGGATATTTCATCGAACACTTGGCGTGCAATGTTAGATCACAAGTCATTTAAAAGGCAAAAGGAGAAAAAGCTAGTAAACTTTAAATATATCTAGGAATAAGCATAAAAAATGAGGATAGTATAAAGCCAATAAGCACATTCTGCGCTAATAAATCATGACCGATCGAATAAAAGCATAAATTCGAACCTAGAAACCGAAAGCCACATTTAGGAGTGACATTTACATGGACATTTCATCGCACACTTGGCGTGCAATGTTAGATCACAAGTAATTTTAAAGGCAAAAGGAGAAAAAGCAAGTGAAATTTAAAGACATCTAGGCATAAGCATAAAATAGAGGATAGTATAGAGCCAATAAGCGCATTATGCACTACAAAATCAAGACCGATCGAATAAAAGCATAAATTCGACCTTATAAACCGAATTCCACATTTAGGAGTGACATTTACATGCATATTTCATCGAACATTTGGCGTGCAATGTTAGTTCACAAGTCATTTTAAAGGCAAAAGGAGAAAAAGCTAGTGCACTTTAAATATATCTAGGAATAAGCATAAAAAATGAGGATAGTATGAAGCTAATAAGCACATTCTGCACTACAAAATCAAGACCGATCGAAAAAAAGCATAAATTTGAACCTAGAAACTGCAAGCCACATTTAGGAGTGACATTTACATGCACATTTCATCGAACACTTGGCGTGCTATGTTAGATCACAAGTCATTTTAAACGCAAAAGGAGAAAAAGCAAGTGAACTTTAATTATATCTAGGCATAAGCATACAAAAATGAGTATAGTGTCAAGCCAATTAGTACATTCTGCACTACAAAATCAAGACTTGATCGAATAAAAGCATAACTTCAAACCTAGAAATCGAATCCACATTTTGGAGTGACATTTACATGGACATTTCATTGAACACTTGGCGTGCAATGTTAGATCACAAGTCAAGTTTTAAAGGCCAATGGAGAAAAAACAAGTGAACTTTAAAGACATCTAGGCATAAGAAAAAAGAATTAGGATAGTATCAATCCATTAAGCACATTCTACACTACAAAATCAAGACCGATCGAATAAAAGCATAAATTCGAACCTTGAAACCGAATTCCACATTTAGTAGTGACATTTACATGGACATTTCATCGAACACTTGGCATGCAATGTTAGATCAGAAGTCAATTTGATGGCAAAAGGATGAAAATCAAGTGATATTCTAATATATCTAGGCATAAGCATAAAAAATGAGTATAGTATCAAGCCAATTAGCACATTCTGCACTACAAAATCAAGACTTGATTGAATAAAAGCATTACTTTAAACCTAGAAACCGAATCCACATTTAGGAGTGACATTTACATGGACATTCCATCGAACACTTGGCGCACAATGTTAGATCACTAGTCAATTTTTAAAGGCCAATGGAGAAAAAACAAGTGAACTTTAAAGACATCTAGGCATAAGCGCAAAGAATGAGGATAGTATCATTAGCACATTCTACACTACAAAATCAAGACCGATCGAATAAAAGCATAAATTCGAACCTTGAAACCGAAATCCACATTTAGGAGTGACATTTACATGGATATTTCATCGAACACTTGGCATGCAATGTTAGATCAGAAGTCAATTTAAAGGCAAAAGGATAAAAAGCAAGTGAATATTAAATATATCTAGTCATAAGCATAAAAAATGAGTATAGTGTCAAGCCAATTAGCACATTATGCACTACAAAATCAAGAATTGATCGAATAAAAGCATTACTTCAAACTTAGAAACCAAATCTACATTTAGGAGTGACATTTACATGGACATTTCATCGAACACTTGGCGCGCAATGTTAGATCACTTGTCAATTTTTAAAGGCCGATGGAGAAAAAGCAAGTGAACTTTAAAGACATCTAGGCATAAATTCGAACCTTGAAACCGAATTCCACATTTAGGAGTGACATTTACATGGACACTTAATCAAATGCTTGGCGTGCAATGTTAGATCTCAAGTCATTTTAAAGGCAAAAGGAGAAAAAGCTAGTGAACTTTAAATATATCTAGGAATAAGCATAAAAAATGAGGATAGTATAAAGCCAATAAGCACATTCTGCGCTAATAAATCATGACCAATCGAATAAAAGCATAAATTCGAACCTAGAAACCGAAAGCCACATTTAGGAGTGACATTTACATGGACATTTCATCGAACACTTGGCGTGCAATGTTAGATCACAAGTCATTTTAAAGGCAAAAGGAGAAAAAGCAAGTGAACTTTAAAGACATCTAGGCATAAGCATAAAATAGAGGATAGTATAGAGCCAATAAGCGCATTATGCACTACAAAATCAAGACCGATCGAATAAAAGCATAAATTCGACCTTATAAACCGAATTCCACATTTAGGAGTGACATTTACATGCATATTTCATCGAACATTTGGCGTGCAATGTTAGATCACAAGTCATTTTAAAGGCAAAAGGAGAAAAAGCTAGTGCACTTTAAATATATCTAGGAATAAGCATAAAAAATGAGGATAGTATGAAGCTAATAAGCACATTCTGCACTACAAAATCAAGACCAATCGAAAAAAAGCATAAATTCGAACCTAGAAACTGCAAGCCACATTTAGGAGTGACATTTACATGCACATTTCATCGAACACTTGGCGTGAAATGTTAGATCACAAGTCATTTTAAAGGCAAAAGGAGAAAAAGCAAGTGAACTTTAATTATATCTAGGCATAAGCATAAAAAAATGAGTATAGTGTCAAGCCAATCAGCACATTCTGCACTAATAAATCATGACCGATCGAATAAAAGAATAAATTTGAACCTAGAAACCGAAAGCCACATATAGGAGTGACATTTACATGGACATTTCATCGAACACTTGGCGTGCAATGTTAGATCAGAAGTCATTTTAAAGTCAAAAGGAGAAAAAGCAAGTGAACTTTAAAGACATCTAGGCATAAGCATAAAAATGAGGATAGTATAGAGCCAATAAGCACATTCTACACTACGAAATCAAGACCGATCGAATAAAAGCATAAATTCGACCCTATAAACCGAATTCCACATTTAGGAGTGACATTTACATGGATATTTCATCGAACACTTGGCGTGCAATGTTAGATCACAAGTCATTTAAAAGGCAAAAGGAGAAAAAGCTAGTAAACTTTAAATATATCTAGGAATAAGCATAAAAAATGAGGATAGTATAAAGCCAATAAGCACATTCTGCGCTAATAAATCATGAATAATCGAATAAAAGCATAAATTCGAACCTAGAAACCGAAAGCCACATTTAGGAGTGACATTTACATGGACATTTCATCGCACACTTGGCATGCAATGTTAGATCAGAAGTCATTTTAAAGTCAAAAGGAGAAAAAGCAAGTGAACTTTAAAGACATCTAGGCATAAGCATAAAAATGAGGATAGTATAGAGCCAATAAGCACATTCTACACTACGAAATCAAGACCGATCGAATAAAAGCATAAATTCGACCCTATAAACCGAATTCCACATTTAGGAGTGACATTTACATGGATATTTCATCGAACACTTGGCGTGCAATGTTAGATCACAAGTCATTTAAAAGGCAAAAGGAGAAAAAGCTAGTAAACTTTAAATATATCTAGGAATAAGCATAAAAAATGAGGATAGTATAAAGCCAATAAGCACATTCTGCGCTAATAAATCATGACCGATCGAATGAAAGCATAAATTCGAACCTAGAAACCGAAAGCCACATTTAGGAGTGACATTTACATGGACATTTCATCGAACACTTGGCGTGCAATGTGAGATCACAAGTCATTTTAAGGGCAAAAGGAGAAAAAGCTAGTGCACTTATATATCTAGGCATAAGCATAATGAATGAGGATAGTATCTAGGCATAAGCAAGTGACCTTTAAATATATCTAGGCATAAGCATAAAAAAATGAGTATAGTGTCAAGTCAATTTGCACATTCTGCACTACATAATCAAGACTTGATCGAATAAAAGCATAACTTCAAACCTAGAAACCGAATCCACATTTAGGGCTGACATTTACATGGACATTTCATCGAACACTTGGCGCGCAATGTTAGATCACTAGTCAATTTTTAAATGCCAATGGAGAAAAAACAAATGAACTTTAAAGACATCTAGGCATAAGCATAAAGAATGAGGATAGTATCAAGCCATTAAGCACATTCTACACTACAAAATCAAGACTTGATCGAATAAAAGTATAAATTCGAACCTATAAACCGAATTCCACTTTTAGGATTGACATTTACATGGACATTTCATCGAACATTTGGTGTGTAGTGTTAGATCACAAGTCATTTTAAAGGCAAAATGAGAAAAAGCAAGTGAACTTTAAATATATCTAGGCATAAGAATAAAAAAATGAGTATAGTGTCAAGCGAATTATCACATTTTGCACTACAAAATCAAGACTTGATCGATTAAAAGCATAACTTCAAACCTAGAAACCGAATCCACATTTAAGAGTGACATTTACTGGACATTTCATCGAACACTTGGCGCGTAATGTTAGATCACTAGTCAATTTTTAAAGGCCAATGGAGAAAAAACAAATGAACTTTAAAGACATCTAGGCATAAGTATAAAGAATGAGGATAGTATCAAGCCATTAAGCACATTCTACACTACAAAATCAAGACCGATCGAATAAAAGCATAAATTCGAACCTATAACCCCAATTCCACATTTAGGAGTGACATTTACATGGACATTTCATCAAACACTTGGCGTGCAATGTTAGATCACAAGTCATTTTAAAGGCAAAAGGAGAAAAACCAAGTGAACTTTAAATATATCTAGGCATAAGCATAAAAAAATGAGTATAGTGTCAAGCTAATTTGCACATTCTGCACTACAAAATCAAGACTTGATCGAATAAAAGCATAACCTCAATCCTAGAAACCGAATCCACATTTAGGAGTGACATTTACATGTACATTCATCGAACACTTGGCGCGCAATGTTAGATCACTAGTTAATTTTTAAAGGCCAATGGAGAAAAAACAAGTGAACTTTAAAGACATCTAGCAATAAGCATAAAGAATGAGGATAGTATCAAGCCATTAAGCACATTCTACACTACAAAATCAAGACCGGTCGAATAAAAGCATAAATTCCAACCTAGAAACCGAAAGCCACATTTAGGAGTGACATTTACATGGACATTTCATCGAACACTTGGCGTGCAATGTTAGATCACAAGTCATTTTAAAGGCAAAAGGAGAAAAAGCAAGTGACCTTTAAATATATCTAGGCATAAGCATAAAAAAAAATGAGTATAGTGTCAAGCCAATTTGCACATTCTGCACTACAAAATCAAGACTTGATCGAATAAAAGCATAACTTCAAACCTAGAAACCAAATCCACATTTAGGACTGACATTTACATGGACATTTCATCGAACACTTGGCGTGTAATGTTAGATCACAAGTCATTTTAAAGGCAAAAGGAGAAAAAGCAAGTGAACTTGAAATATATCTAGGCATAAGAATAAAAAAATGAGTATAGTGTCAACCCAATTAGCAAATTCTGCACAACAAAATCAAGACTTGATCGAATAAAATCATAACTTGAAACCTAGAAACTGAAGCCACATTTCGCAGTGACATTTACATGGACATTTCATCGAACAGTTGGCGCGCCATGTTAGATCACTAGTCAATTTTTCAAAGACCAATGGAGAAAAAACAAGTGAACTTTAAAGACATCTAGGCATAAGCATAAACAATTAGGATAGTATCAAGCCATTAAGCACATTTTACAGTACAAAATCAAGACCGATCGAATAAAACCATAAATTCGAACCTTGAAACCGAATTCCACATTTAGAAGTGACATTTACATGGACATTTTATCGAACACTTGACATGCAATGTTAGATCACAAGTCAATTTAAAGGCAAAAGGATAAAAAGCAAGTCAACTTTAAATATATCCAGGCATAAGCATAAAAAATGAGTATAGTGTCAAGCCAGTTTGCAAATTCTACACTACAAAATCACGACTTTATCGAATAAAAGCATAACTTCAAACCTAGAAACCGAATCCACTTACATGGATATTTCATCGAACACTTGGCGCGAAATGTTAGATCACTAGTCAATTTTTAAAGGCCAATGGAGAAAAAACAAGTGAACTTTAAAGACATCTAGCAATAAGCATAAAGAATGAGGATAGTATCAAGCCATTAAGCACATTCTACACTACAAAATCAAGACCGGTCGAATAAAAGCATAAATTCCAACCTAGAAACCGAAAGCCACATTTAGGAGTGACATTTACATGGACATTTCATCGAACACTTGGCGTGCAATGTTAGATCACAAGTCATTTTAAAGGCAAAAGGAGAAAAAGCAAGTGACCTTTAAATATATCTAGGCATGAGCATACAAAAATGAGTATAGTGTCAAGCCAATTTGCACATTCTGCACTACAAAATCAAGACTTGATCGAATAAAAGCATAACTTCAAACCTAGAAACCGAATCCACATTTAGGAGTGACATTTACATGGACATTTCATCGAACACTTGGCGCGCAATGTTAGATCACTAGTCAATTTTTAAAGGCCAATGGAGAAAAAACAAGTGAACTTTATAGACATCTAGGATTAAGCATAAAGAATGAGGATAGTATCAAGTCATTGAGCACATTCTACACTACAAAATCAAGACCGATCGAATAATAGCATAAATTCGAACCTATAAACCGAATTCCACATTTAGGAGTGACATTTACATGGACATTTCATCGAACATTTGGCGTGTAATTGTAACACCCCATCTTTAAATAGGGGCGCTACTCGGTAGTAGACCTTACTAGGTACTACCTAGGCTAGTTTGACAACGAGTTCACTTGTATCTTGCAACTCGGGCACGACGAGAAAACATGAATAAGACATCCAACCAATATTTATAAAACCCAAGTATAGAAAACATGCATGAAACCCAAAACAACGTAATTTAAAACGCTTCCTAGAATCATTTCATTAACATACCACTACCCTTTCTTTATCAAAACAACGCATTATTCGAAAGATAACAAAAAGTATACCACCATTTCTCCCAACCGAACCCATCCTAATGACACAACCTTCAACGATCTGTTCCATCGTTCAACCGAGGTTCCATCATGGGTCCATTGTCTTTACCTGAAACTAAAAAAAACAAGTCCCCTAAGGGTCAGCTAACATTCTAATACAAGCAAGAATCCATACGGTACTAGTAAGACGTTTAAAAACCAATCAGTTGACTAACATATACACAAGCAAGGTTCGCATGATTACAACACATATCAGCTCTAAATTCATACTTCACTTCCCATAGATCATAAACATAGATCTTAAACACAAATCACATATCAAACTTCCATACACATTCATACATACAATTCCAAGCTAAACAATACAACCATTCTCTCACCGTTCCATTCCATGGTGCTTATCAACCCTATGTCGTAGGTGCCGAGGCGCGACCTCCCACCTTTTACAATTCCATCCTTCTAACCCCAGGTCAAGCTCGGGAGCACTTGCCCAAAACACAGATAGCTTTACTTTTGAAGGGGCACGATTTCTCTGTCACATAACCATACGTAGCAGTCACTTCAACCCAGAGGACTACGCACATGGCCATGCCGAGAACGGTACCAACATAGAGAAAATATTCGAAAACTTCACATTCGATGAAAGCCCAACGAAATCCTTTTCACACATATCATACACAAGTAAACCTTTTCCATAAATAATCATCTAGGGACTAGTTCCCTAAAACCATTCCTACAAGGACCACATGAAGTCTAACAAGTATTGAACAACAACTGAGCAAGTCGTAAATGACTTACCTTGAGGACGAATTTCCAACGCCAAGAAACCACTAATTATCATACAACGCGAAACCCCGTCTAAGAAAGATAGCCTGTCTTTGCCCTTCGTCTTTGATCACAACCTAGGATTCACGCTCCTATATGCATATATAAACCCCAATGAATAATAATAGCCTTTTAACTCTAACAAACTCTAACCCTAAAATCAACGAAAAGCCAGGATGTCTTATAACTTCTTGTGTATAATTCCAAATCCTTTAAACCTTGACATGAATATACTAGATATATAAAAGAACATTTTTCTAGTTCAAACCTTTCTGAAAAATTGGATCAAAGGTCTCCCTAATATCATTACAAAGCAAAACCCTAAAATTACTCTGAAATCTTTTACCGATTATAAATCCGATATCAAAAATACCCTCTGAGAACTATAAATCGACTGATTTTTAAATCCAATCAATTGTAAAGCCAGATATGGAAAAATTAATAAAATCTAAACAAACTATTAACTAATTAAAACTTACCAAATAATGCCTGAAATCAAAAATCCGACCCGACGAACGAACCTTACACGCAGGCTAATATCCTCCTCCCTCTCTCCCTCTCTCTCTCTCTCTCTCTCTCTCTCCTTCCTCTCGGCCTTCTCCTGTGAGAATGTGCAATTGTACATAAACATGTACATATATATATGTAAAAGAGAGAGGCGGTTTAACTTTGTAAAAATTTACGCTTTTTACCCTCAAATCTCCTTTACTACAAACTTTACCCTGAAATAATTAATAATTACTTTAAATTAAAATATTAAAATATCCCCGAATATTACAGTAATGTTAGATCACAAGTCATTTTAAAGGCAAAATGAGAAAAAGCAAGTGAACTTTAAATATATCTAAGCATAAGCATAAACAATGAGTATAGTGTCAAGCCAATTTGACCATTCTACACTACAAAATCAAGACTTGATCGAATAAAAGCATAACTTCAAACCTAGAAACCAAATCCACATTTAGGAGTGACATTTAGATGGATATTTCATCGAACACTTGGCGCGAAATGTTAGATCACTAGTCAATTATTAAAGGCCAATGGAGAAAAAACAAGTGAACTTTAAAGACATCTAGCAATAAGCATAAAGAATGAGGATAGTATCAAGCCACTAAGCACATTCTACACTACAAAATCAAGACCGGTCGAATAAAAGCATAAATTCCAACCTAGAAACCGAAAGCCACATTTAGGAGTGACATTTACATGGACATTTCATCGAACACTTGGCGTGCAATGTTAGATCACAAGTCATTTTAAAGGCAAAAGGAGAAAAAGCAAGTGACCTTTAAATATATCTAGGCATAAGCATAAAAAAATGAGTATAGTGTCAAGTCAATTTGCACATTCTGCACTACAAAATCAAGACTTGATCGAATAAAAGCATAACTTCAAACCTAGAAACCGAATCCACATTTAGGACTGACATTTGCATGGACATTTCATCGAACACTTGGCGCGCAATGTTAGATCACTAGTCAATTTTTAAATGCCAATGGAGAAAAAACAAATGAACTTTAAAGACATCTAGGCATAAGCATAAAGAATGAGGATAGTATCAAGCCATTAAGCAAATTCTACAGTACAAAATCAAGATCGATCGAATAAAAGTATAAATTCGAACCTATAAACCGAATTCCACATTTAGGAGTAACATTTACATGGACATTTCATCGAACATTTGGCGTGCAATGTTAGATCACAAGTCATTTTAAAGGCAAAAGGAGAAAAAGCAAGTGAAGTTTATAAATATCTAGGCATAAGAATAAAAAAATGAGTATAGTGTCAAGCCAATTAGCACATTCTGCACTACATAATCAAGACTTGATCGAATAAAAGCATAAATTCAAACCTAGAAACCGAAGCCACATTTTGGAGTGACATTTACATGGACATTTCATCGAACACTTGGCGCGCCATGATAGATCACTAGGCAATTTTTCAAAGGCCAATGGAGAAAAAACAAGTGAACTTTATAGACATCTAGGATTAAGCATAATGAATGAGTATAGTATCAAGTCATTAAGCACATTCTACACTACAAAATCAAGACCGATCGAATAATAGCATAAATTCGAACCTATAAACCGAGTTCCACATTTAGGAGTGACATTTACATGGATATTTCATCTAACACTTGGCGTGCAATGTTAGATCACAAGTCAATTTAAAGGCAAAAGGATAAAAAGCAATTGAACTTTAAATATATCTAGGCATAAGTATAAATAATTGAGTATAGTGTCAAGCCAAATAGTACATTCTTCACTACAAAATCAAGACTTCATCGAATAAAAGCGTAACTTCAAATCTAGAAACCGAATCCACATTTAGGAGTGACATTTACATGGACATTATATCGAACACTTGGCGTGCAATGTTAGATCACATGTCATTTTAAAGGCAAAAGGAGAAAAAGCAAGTGAACTTTAAATATATCTAGGCATAAGCATAAAAAAATGAGTAGAGAGTCAAACCCATTAGCACATTCTACACTACAAAATCAAGACTTGATCGAATAAAAGCATAACTTCAAACCTAGAAACGGAATCCCCATTTAGGAGTGACATTTACATGGACATTTCATCGAACACATGGCGTGCAATGTTAGATCACATGTAATTTTAAATGAATAAGGAGAAAAACCGAGTGAACTTTAAAGACATCTAGGCATAAGCATAAAAAATGAGGATAGTATAAAGCCAATAAGCACATTATGCACTACAAAATCAAGCTCGATCGAATAAAAGCATAAATTCGAACCGATAAACCAAATTCCACATTTAGGACTGAGATTCACATGGACACTTCATCGAACACTTGGCGTGCAATGTTAGATCACAAGTCATTTTAAAGGAAAAAGGAGAAAAAGCTAGTGAACTTTAAATATATCTAGGAATAAGCATAAAAAATGAGGATAGTATAAAGCCAATAAGCACATTCTGCACAAATAAATCAAGACCGATCGAATAAAAGCATAAATTCGAACCTAGAAATCGAAAGCCACATTTAGGAGTGACATTTACATGGACATTTCATCGAACACTTGGCATGAAATGTTAGATCAGAAGTCAATTTAATGGCAAAAGGATAAAAAGCAAGTGATATTTAAATATATCTAGGCATAAGCATACAAAATGTGTATAGTATCAAGCCAATTAGCACATTCTGCACTACAAAATCAAGACTTGATCGAATAAAAGCATTACTTCAAACCTAGAAACCAAATCTACATTTAGGAGTGACATTTACATGGACATTTCATCGAACAATTGGCGCGCAATGTTAGATCACTAGTCAATTTTTAAAGGCCGATGGAGAAAAAACAAGTGAACTTTAAAGACATCTAGGCATAAGCATAATGAATGAGGATAGTATCAAGCCATTTAGCACATTCTACAGTACAATATCAAGACCGGTAGAATTAAAGCATAAATTCGAACCTTGAAACCGAATTCCACATTTAGGAGTGACATTTATACACTTAATCGAACACTTGGAGTGCAATGTTAGATCACAAGTCATTTTAAAGGCAAAAGGAGAAAAAGCTAGTGAACTTTAAATATATCTAGGAATAAGCATAAAAAATGAGGATAGTATAAAGCCAATCATCACATTCTGCACTAATAAATCATGACAGATCGAATAAAAGCATAAATTCGAACCTAGAAACCGAAAGCCCTATTTAGGAGTGACATTTACATGGACATTTCATCGAACAATTGGTGTGCAATGTTAGATCACAAGTCATTTTAAAGGCAAAAGGAGAATTGGCGTGCAATGTTTGATCACAAGTCATTTTATGTGTTTTGTAGGTATTTTGGCATGGATCAAGGGTCGTTTTGAAGGAGACTCGGAATATGGAGCAAGGCCCGAGCTTAAGAGGGAAAGAGAGGAGCAAGCCATGAAGAAGAACAAGAGAAAAGCCAACAAGAAGAAGGTGGAACGAGGTCCGGACCGAGTTCGAACCAACGCCGGACCCGAGATGAATTTCTCGACCTCGGACCGACATGCCCAGTAAGTCGGGCCCGAGGTTGCTCCGTGTCGGTCCGAGTCGGTCACTGGACTGCTTGGGATCCAAGGCACGAAATTTCAAACTACCACTTTTGCCCCTCATCTATAAAGGCTCTCTTATCTTCTAATTTAGGGAGGTTCCCACACTTAGCAAGGAACCAACGCTCAAAAACTCTCAAGAGGATACTTAGAGAGCAAGGAGGAAGGAGAGGAGAAGGAGAAGAGAGGGAATTGGCCTAGGAGAGGAGATTTCTAGGAGATTTGATAGGTTTGGTTGATAGATTAGCTTTGCCTTGTTTTGATTTTGTGGATTTGGAAACTTTTGATTGGAGTTTGTGGATTGCTTTTGATTTGTGAATGAAACTTTGCTTTGGTTTGAGATTGATGATGTCGATTGCTTTGCTTTGTGATTTGTTTACTTTCTTTGTTTGCCATATGGAGTAGATCTCCTTGATCTTGGGTTATGGGGGAAAACTCTAGCTAGGTTTGGGCTAGAAACCCCAATTCCATAAGCCTTGAGTGCTTGATCTAGGAACCCACTCTACATAGAGCTACAATTCCTTACGAAAGTAAGGAATCAAGGCTTGTGATTGGCACAGTAGCGAAAGTGAACATTTGTCCATCTCAAGACCTTGCTTCGAAGGGGATTTCCCCAATGACCGATGTGTAGAAGTGGTTGGAACGAGGGTGAAAGCACTCGATCCTATTCCGATCATCACTTATTGCTTGAATTGGGGTGGAAAAGCCTTAATCTACTAGAGAAGGAACCCAAAAGCCCAAGATCTACTTTCAATCTTTGAGTTCGACAAACCCAGCTACATCGGGCCCGACTTGCTCTACGTCGGTCCCGACTTCCCTCTTGTCGCCAACATCGGGCCCGACGTGACACTTGTGTCGGTCCCTACTATTCCCTTTGTTTTCCTTCGTTTTAAGTTCTCCTTTCCAGCTTTCTAGTGTCTAGGCACCTCAATCGAGTAGATTTCCCGAGCGTTCGACACCCACCACGTGCTACAACGTGGTCGGGTTATAAATTGTATCTCTAGACCCTCGCATTCCCGAGCGATCAAAAGATTGGCGCCGTTTCCGGGGAAGTCTAAGTGCATTGAGTGCCATTTTGGTTTATGCGAGCTCGTTCCTCCCGAGGAACACTTGAGCTTGAGTTTGTGAGTGATCCGGAAAGTATTCTCAAAGAAGCCCAAAGAAGGAAAAGGATGGAGAATCAAGCTCTCCATGGTGATGAGGAGTTGACTCGACTTAGGGCCGAAATGGCTAGATTGCAACTTGAGAAGGACAATCAAGAGGCGGTGGCAAGAAGAGAACGGGAGCAACGGATGAGGGCCGAGGCTCAACTCAACGCTCTACCCCGGAATGCACGCCAATACATGCATCTGGAGTTGAGGGTACCCGAACCGGTTATTGTGCTTCCCGAGGTTGCCAAGAATTTTGAGATCAAGATGCAATTCATCTCCCTCATCAAGCGTGATCAATTCGAGGGCCGTCCACATGAGTGTCCCATAGAGCACGTCAAACGCTTTGTGGACATGTGTGAGACGATCTCTACCGACGAGGAGACGATGGAGTATGTGCTTCTAAAGGCGTTCAAGTGGTCACTTGGGGGCAAGGCCACACATTGGCTCGAGAGCCAAGCCCCTAGGTCGATCTCAACTTGGAAGGCACTCCATGATGCTTTCTTGATGAAGTTCTTCCCGCCCTCAAAGACAACGGAGCTAAGAAGGAAAATTGCAAGCTTTCAACAAGGTCCGAATGAGCCTCTCTTCGAAGCATGGGACCGTTTCAAGGAGATGTTGCGCCAATGTCCTACTCATGGTCAACAACCATATGTGCTCCAAGACATCTTTTTCCAAGGCATCAATCCGGCAACGAAGGACAAGCTCAATCTCCACACCGATTGTGGGTTCATAGACTTGACACCGGATCAAGCTTGGGAGCTACTTGACAAGCTATCCGATTATGAGGCCATGTATGGGGTGAGTCAAGCTAGCAAAGAGGTGAAATTCAAGGTGAAGGTGCAAGGAAGTTATATGATCCAAGGGGAGAAGACATTGACAAGGATGTGAAGCTCCAATTCCTTGAAGGTGAAGTGAGCAAGCTTAAGAGGCAAGTCCACTACTACAAGCAAAATGCTAGAGCTTGTGAGGAGTGTGGATCCTTTGCACATGCTACACAAGTTTGTCCGAATACGAGCCAAGTGCGCTTGGCCGAGCAAATTGAGGAGGCAAACAATGTTCGAGGAAATTTCGGTGGAAGTGGCAACTTCAACAATGGTGGTAATGGCCGGTGGAACAACGGTCAAGCTCAAGGCTACAACAACAACTTCAACCAAAACGAGCCAAGGTCGCCGCAACCACCACCATATAGGCCACCGGGATTCAATGAGATACAATCATTGGCTCAAGAGATGAGGGATGGGTTCAAGGAAATGAGGACCCAATTCAATGAGTTTGGTGCATGGAGGAGGCAAGTCGACAATCAATTTGCCCAATTTACAACTCAAGCCCCGATAGAGAATGGGAGACTTCCGGGCCGACCCGAAGAGAACCCCCGAGCTCAAAACAATCAAAATGAAGTCCGGGCAATTGGATTGAGAAGTGACCGAAACCTACCCGAGCCACACATACCTAAGAAGAATGAAGAGAGCCGGACCGACTTACCCAGCAAGTCGGGTCCGACGTTCCCTAAAGTCGATCCAGCAGGAAGATCAACTCCTCTGCCCCGGACCGAGGTTGAGAGTGATTCGGGCCCGACATACCCAGATGTCGATCCGACTACTCGGCCTCAGCTTTTCCCCAAGACCGTGATACACGACATCGGGCCCGACGTGGTGCCAAAGTCGGTCCAACCAGGAAATGTTGCAAGTGAAGTGGGGAAGTCCAAGGAGGTTGATCCAAGCAAGATTCAAGGTGCAACAAGTCTTCCATATCCCTCAAAGAAGCCGAAAGATGTTGTTGAGAACAAGTTCAAGAGGTTTCCCAAGATCTTGCAAGGTTTGAACATCTCTATCCCGTTCACCGATGCATTGAGCGAGATGCCATCCTATGCCAAGTTTTTAAAGGAGATTTTGAGCAAGAAGAGGTCCATAGTTGAAATGCAAGATGAGGTCAAGACTTTGGAGTTACCGCAAAAGCTAGGAGACCCCGGTCGCTTTGCTATAACCATTGGTGTGAGGTCTCAAAACTTCCAAGCCTTGTGTGACCTTGGAGCAAGCACGAGCATCATTCCTTACACCATATGGATATCCACATCCATGGGTCTCATAGCTCCGGTCAACATGAGGTTAACGATAGCGGATGGGTCATCCATCGAGCCAATTGGTATCGTCGAGGATTACCCCGTTTGCATTGAAGGCCACTATGTCCCAATCGACTTTGTTGTGGTGGACATGATAGAAGTGCCGGGTGAACTGATTATACTAGGGAGACCTTTCCTTGCTACGGTTGGGGCAATCATTGATGTAAAAAAGGTCCACTTGTCTCTTGACATTGGAGGAAGAGAGATTGAGTTTTTCTTTAGGCAAACTTCAAAAGGGGTCGTACATAAGGAAGCTAAGATGATCCAAGTTCTTTTTGGATTGCAATGGGAAGCCGTTTCTAAGAAGCCAAGGCCAAGGGAGCTTAGGTTGAAAGCCACCCCACCACCTAGAGAAATTGAGATAGAGCGCCAAGGTCTAGCCCTCAATATGATTGAGCATGAGCAATTGGAGGAAGGGATGTCTTATTTGGAGGTGTTCAAGGCCGAGAAGGAAGAAGTTCAAGCACCACCGGAACCATCTCAAGAACTCAAGGAGCTTCCAAAAGATTTGAGGTACGCATTTCTTGGTCCTAACTCTTCTTTGCCCGTAATCATAAATGCCAACTTGAATGATGAGGAGGAGTCTAAGTTTTTAGAGGTTCTAAGAAAACATAGAGGAGCTTTAGGGTATTCACTAGAGGAACTAAAGGGAATCTCTCCCTCAATTTGCATGCATAGGATTTATATGGAGGATAACCATAAACCCACTATTGAACCACAAAGAAGATTAAATCCTAACATGAAAGAAGTGGTAAAGAGTGAAATACTTAGGATGTTGGATGCGTTCCCAATTTCCGATAGCAAGTATGTGAGTCCCGTGCATGTAGTTCCTAAGAAAGGAGGTCTCACCGTTGTGCAAAATGAAAAGGGAGAAATGATACCTACGAGAACCACAACAAAATGGCGTATGTGTATTGATTACCGTAAGCTTAATAGTGGCACTCGCAAAGACCATTTTCCTCTTCCCTTCATAGACCAAGTCCTAGAAAGATTAGCACAACATGAATATTTTTGCTACCTTGACGGGTATAGCGGGTTTTGGCAAATCCCTATTCATCCCGATGATCAAGAGAAGACGACATTCACATGTCCTTATGGGACTTTTGCCTATAGACGCATGCCTTTTGGTTTATGTAATGCGCCGGCAACATTTCAAAGATGCATGATGTCCATGTTCTCCGATATGGTTGAGGATATAGTAGAAGTGTTTATGGATGATTTCTCCGTCTATGGTTCCTCATTTGATGTTTGCTTAGCTAACTTAGACAAGGTGTTGACTAGATGTGAGGAGACTAGCTTGGTGCTTAATTGGGAAAAATGCCACTTCATGGTGAAGGAGGGCATAGTACTAGGACACCTCATTTCTAGTAGGGGGATAGAAGTAGATAAAGCTAAAGTTGAAATAATTGAAAAACTACCTCCTCCCTCTTGTGTTCGTGATGTTAGGAGTTTCATAGGTCATGCGGGATTTTATAGACGGTTCATCAAGGATTTTTCTAAGATTGCAAAACCATTGTCTAACCTCTTGATGAAGGATGTGCCCTTTGAATTTTCCGAGTATTGCATGAATTCTTTTTGTAGGTTGAGAGATGCCTTGATTTCGGCTCCAATAATGACAACACCCGATTGGAATCTTCCATTCGAGGTAATGTGTGATGCTAGTGATTTCGCCGTAGGGGCCGTCCTTGGGCAAAGGAAGGATGGAAAGTTGCATGCCATCTACTACGCAAGCAAAACTTTGGATGAAACTCAGTGCAATTACACAACAACGGAGAAAGAATTTCTTGCGGTAGTGTTTGCATTTGAGAAATTCCGTTCATATCTTGTGGGATCCAAGGTGGTAGTCTTCACGGACCATGCGGCAATCAAATACCTCATGAAGAAGAAAGATGCAAAGTCGAGGCTTCTAAGGTGGATGCTCCTTCTCCAAGAGTTTGACCATGAGATCAAGGACAAAACCGGTGCGGAAAATGTGGTAGCTGATCATCTATCCCGTTTGCCCATTGAGTACATGTTGGAGATGGAGGATGGTTTGACTATAGATGATTCAAGGGCAGATGAAGTTCTCATGAGTGGAAAGGAGGAAAGGAAAGGTGGATCGACGAACCAAGTATATCGGGCCCGAGGTCTAGAACATCGGACCAAAGGCAGAGCAGGTACTAGTGAGTCGGGACCGAGGTCTTCAGAGTCGGGCCCGAGTTACCTGTGTGTCTGCGAAGCTAGATCGGCGTCCAACCATGTCGGGCTCGGTACACTTCAATGTCGGTCCGCAGAAGAAAGTAAGTTTCCTAACTCGATTTCCATTCATTCTCGTTCTCAATTGATTAATTCTTTCTCTCCCACTTGCCTTCTTTCTATTAGTGCCGTAAGACGAGGGGTTTCCCCTTGGTTTGCGGACTTTGCTAACTTTGCCGTAGGGGAGCGATCCCACCAAATTTGTCTTATCAAGCTAGGAAGAAATTCTTACATGATGCTAGACAATATTTTTGGGATGATCCATATCTCTACAAGGAAGGGAGTGATCAAATCTATAGACGGTGTGTGCCAAGTGATGAGGTTGAGAGCATAATTCACCATTGCCATTCCTTGCCTACGGGGGGTCACGCTAAGAGTTCCAAAACCACTTCAAAAATTCTTCAATGTGGTTATTATTGGCCAACCATGTTCAAGGATGTGCATGATTATGTGAGGAAGTGTGAGGAGTGCCAAAGAGAGGGGAACATATCAAGGAGGAATGAGACTCCTCAAACTGGCATTCTAGAAGTTGAGTTATTTGATGTATGGGGTATCGATTTCATGGGACCATTTCCCACATCGGGGCCTTACAAGTACATCTTGGTAGCTGTGGACTATGTCTCAAAATGGGTAGAGGCCATACCAACAAGAACCAATGATGCTAGGGTGGTGATGAAGTTCTTGAAAAGCAACATTTTTGCAAGGTTTGGTGTGCCTAGGGTTCTCATAAGTGATGGCGGACCTCATTTCAGTGAGAGGTGCTTCGAGAATGTGTTGATCAAGTATGGGGTGTCTCATCGAGTTGCTACTCCTTATCATCATCAAACAAGCGGGCAAGTCGAGGTGTCAAACCGTCAAATCAAGGCTATCCTGGAGAAGACCGTATCTCGATCAAGGAAAGATTGGGCCTCTAAGCTCGATGATGCACTTTGGGCTTATAGAACCGCCTTCAAGGCACCTTTGGGAACTACACCCTCCAATCTAGTTTATGGCAAGGCATGCCATCTTCCGGTAGAGCTTGAGCACAAGGCAAAATGGGCTCTCAAGGAGATGAATTGGGATATCAACTTGGCCGATGAGAAGAGGTTTCTAGAGCTTCATGAGTTGGGAGAATTGAGGTTGAAAGCCTATGAGAACTCCAAGTTGTACAAGGAGAAGACCAAGAAGTGGCATGATAGGAAGTTAATTCCAAAGACTTATCAAACCGGTGACAAGGTTCTCCTTTTCAATTCAAGGATTAAACTTTTCCCGGGGAGGTTAAGGACTAGGTGGAGTGGACCATTTGTGGTCCACCATATCTATGCTCATGGTGCGGTGGACTTGGTTGATGAACGAGGGCATATTTTCAAAGTGAATGGTCATCGAGTGAAGAAGTTCTATGACAAGGCCGGTCCAAGCGAAGAAGTTAGAGCCTCATGGGCTCTCGTCCTCGCCGATTGACCTAGACATGCCATTGAAGAATAAAGAAATTGTGAGCTCTTTGCACTCTTCTCTCTTGCTTTTAAGTTTTGGTTTCCTTGTTTGATGGGGACATCAAAATTTTAAGTATGGGGTGGGGGTAAGTGTGCTCATGATTTCACTTGCTTGTGTGTGTTTGTTATTTTGAGGATATTTGGTTTTCGGTTTCTAGTTTGTGTTTGGGATGTTTGTTTCTTGGTTTGTGGTTTGATGAACGACATGGATGATTGATTTGGTTTTTAATGGATGAGTCTTTGTTTTTGGTTTTAGAGAAATTTTTGCAAGAATCCATACAAATTTGAAAAATTGTGTTGAAAACAACAAAAAGATTTTGTGTTTTGTAGTTTTTGGACTAGAAATTCCCATCTTAGATTGCCAAATGAAAGCTAATGATGATGTGAGCGTGTAAATTCATTTGCATATTTTTGGATGGTTTAGCCTCTAAAAGGATGTTGCTTTTGATGTGATCATGATATCTTGCTTGTTTTATTGAACATGTGAGTTCTAGGATGAGTTCTTATGCAACTAAGTACGAGTGACCCTTGTGAGATTGATTTTTGGCCATTTTAGGGATGCTTGTTCATATTTGCATATCCCTCATGTTTCTTGTGTGATTAGCTCATGCATGCTTAGTAAAATTTGCTATTGCGGTGTTTATCTATTTTCCAAGACCGTCATGAGATTTGTCCTAGCATTGTCACATTGATTTTGAACTTTATTCTTTTAGTCATATAAATGTTCCATATCCTACCATGAAGTGAATCCTTTGTTTGTAGCCCCGTTTTATCCTAGGCCTTTGTTTGAAACTCCTCAAAAATATTATTCCTAGCCTTATATGACTTGACCCTTATGGGATTGGACTTTAGAAGAGAGGTTTGGATTGTATTTGAAGAGTTGAGATTCTCTTTGGTTTAAGGGCAAAGAATGGTGTTATGAATCATGTGGGTAGTGCATCTTTGTTGTGCAAGAAGAAGAAGAAAGAAAGAAAGAAAGAAAATGTTGGAAATGTAAAGTGGAATGAAGGTAAAGAGCTTAAGTGAAGAAAAAGGGTCCGACCGAGTTACAAGCCACATCGGGCCCGATGTCATAAGAAAGTCGGTCCCGTGGAGAAATTGTGGATAATCCAACAAAAAGCCTAAGAGCAAAGATGAAGTGGAATGTTAAGTGAAATTTTGGGTTGAAAGGAAAAATGTTAAGTCTTTTGGATGAGTGTGAAATTGATTGTGGAATTTTGGTGAAGTTGGTGAGAGTTTAGGTTGTTCAATCCCCATTGTAAGCACCACAAGACCAAATAATTCCCACCTTGAGAAATACCAAAAGACCCATTACAACCCGGCCGAATGGAACCTCTTTGAGGACCTCCATTGAGCCAAGTTCGAATTCTTTGTGTACTTTGTATTAGGCATCTCTAGGTGGAGGATTTGGTGATATTAGCTTCAATAGTCAAGTCCTTACTTGCATGATTTTTGAGCTTGAGTGTTCATTACTATACCCATAAACATGATGAGTGATACACATTCACATATCCCTAAAGTGAGGCTTAGTTGCATTGACTCTATTCCTCGGAACACTTAATCATGTGTTATGATGTAATCTTGCTTCAAAATCAATCACTTGTGCTTAAATGTGTTTTCATACGAGGCTTTACTTGAAGATTATGTTTCGGTCTTGCTTACATTGTTGATGTCTCTTTATTTGGTGGTGTTTTTATATATGATTTCCTTTGTAAATATGTTTCTTTTTCCCCTTTTCTTGAGTGTTTTGTTCCTTTTTAGCTTAGTTCCCGTATTTCTATGAGATTCGGAGACTATGCGCGTTTTATGTGTTTTGTAGGTGTTTTGGCATGGATCAAGGGTCGTTTTGAAGGAGACTCGGAACATGGAGCAAGGCCCGAGCTTAAGAGGGAAAGAGAGGAGCAAGCCATGAAGAAGAACAAGAGAAAAGCCAACAAGAAGAAGGTGGAACGAGGTCCGGACCGAGTTCGAACCAACGCCGGACCCGAGATGAATTTCTCGACCTCGGACCGACTTGCCCAGTATGTCGGGCCCGAGGTTGCTCCGTGTCGGTCCGAGTCAGTCACTGGACTGCTTGGGCTCCAAGGCACGAAATTTCAAACTACCACTTTTGCCCCTCATCTATAAAGGCTGTCTTATCTTCTAATTTAGGGAGGTTCCCACACTTAGCAAGGAACCAACCCTCAAAAACTCTCAAGAGGATACTTGGAGAGCAAGGAGGAAGGAGAGGAGAAGGAGAAGAGAGGGAATCGGCCTAGGAGAGGAGATTTCTAGGAGATTTGATAGGTTTGGTTGATAGATTAGCTTTGCCTTGTTTTGATTTTGTGGATTTGGAAACCTTTGATTGGAGTTTGTGGATTGCTTTTGATTTGTGAATGAAACTTTGCTTTGGTTTGAGATTGATGATGTCGATTGCTTTGCTTTGTGATTTGTTTACTTTCTTTGTTTGCCATATGGAGTAGATCTCCTTGATCTTGGGTTATGGGGGAAAACTCTAGCTAGGTTTGGGCTAGAAACCCCAATTCCATAAGCCTTGAGTGCTTGATCTAGGAACCCACTCTACATAAAGCTACAATTCCTTACGAAAGTAAGGAATCAAGGCTTGTGATTGGCAGAGTAGCAAAAGTGAACATTTGTCCATCTCAAGTCCTTGCTTCCAAGGGGATTTCCCCAATGATCGATGTGTAGAAGTGGTTGGAACGAGGGTGAAAGCACTCGATCCTATTCCGATCATCACTTATTGCTTGAATTGGTGTGGAAAAGCCTTAATCTACTAGAGAAGGAACCCAAAAGCCCAAGATCTACTTTCAATCTTTGAGTTCGACAAACCCAGCTACATCGGGCCCGACTTGCTCTACGTCGGTCCCGACTTCCCTCTTGTCGCCAACATCGGGCCCGACGTGACACTTGTGTCGGTCCCGACTGTTCCCTTTGTTTTCCTTCGTTTTAAGTTCTCCTTTCCAGCTTTCTTGTGTCTAGGCACCTCAATCGAGTAGATTTCCCGAGCGTTCGACACCCACCACGTGCTACAACGGGGTCGGGTTATAAATTGTATCTCTAGACCCTCGCATTCCAGAGCAATCAGACATTTCATCGAACAATTGGCGTGCAATGTTAGATCACAAGTCATTTTAAAGGCAAAAGGAGAAAAAGCAAGTGAACTTTAAAGACATCTAGGCATAAGCATAAAAATGAGGATAGCATAGAGCCAATAAGCACATTCTACACTAAAATCAAGACCGATCGAATAAAAGCATAAATTCGACCCTATAAACCGAATTCCACATTTAGGAGTGACATTTACATGGATATTTCATCGAACATTTGGCGTGGAATGTTAGATCACAAGTCATTTTAAGGGCAAAAGGAGAAAAAGCAAGTGCACTTTAAATATATCTAGGAATAAGCATAAAAAATTAGGATAGTATAAAGCCAATAAGCACATTCTGCACTAAAAAATCAAGACTGATCGAAAAAAAGCATAAATTCGAACCTAGAAACCGAAAGCCACAATTAGGAGTAACATTTACATGGATATTTCATCGAACACTTGGTGTGCAATGTGAAATCACAAAAGTCATTTTAAAGGCAAAAGGAGAAATAGCAAGTGAACTTTAATTATATCTAGGCATAAGCATAAAAAAATGAGTATAATGTCAAGCAAATTAGCACATTCTGCACTACAAAATCAAGATTTGATAGAATAAAAGCATAACTTCAAACCTAGAAACCGAATCCACATTTAGGAGTGACATTTACATGCACATTTCATTGAACACTTGGCGCGCAATGTTAGATCACTAGTCAATTTTTAAAGGCCAATGGAGAAAAAACAAGTGAACTTTAAAGACATCAAGGCATAAACAAAAAGAATTAGGATAGTATCAATCCATTAAACACATTCTACACTACAAAATCAAGTCCGATCGAATAAAAGCAAAAATTCGAACATTGAAACCGAATTCCACATATAGTAGTGACATTTACATGGACATTTCATCGAACACTTGGCATGCAATGTTAGATCAGAAGTCAATTTAATGGCAAAAGGATAAAAAGCAAGTGATATTTAAATATATCTAGGCATCAGGATAAAAAATGAGTATAGTATCAAGTCAATTAGCATATTCTGCACTACAAAATCAAGACTTGATCGAATAAAAGCATTACTTTAAACCTAGAAACCGAATCCACATGTAGGAGTGACATTTACATGGGCATTTCATCGAACACTTGGCGCACAATGTTAGATCACTAGTCAATGTTTAAAGGCCAATGGAGATAAAATAAGTGAACTTTAAAGACATCTAGGCATAAGCATAAAGAATGAGGATAGTATCATTAGCACATTCTACACTACAAAATCAAGACCGATCGAATAAAAGCATAAATTCGAACCTTGAAACCGAATTCCACATTTAGTAGTGACATTTACATGGACATTTCATCAAACACTTGGCATGCAATGTTAGATCAGAAGTCAATTTAAAGGCAAAAGGATAAAAAGCAAGTGAACTTTAAATATATCTAGGCATAAGCATAAAAAATGAGTATAGTGTCAAGCCAATTAGCACATTCTACACTACAAAATCAAGACTTGATCGAATAAAAGCATTACTTCAAACCTAGAAACCGAATCCACATTTAGGAGTGACATTTACATGGACATTTCATCGAACACTTGGCGTGCAATGTTAGATCACTAGTCAATTTTTAATGGCCGATGGAGAAAAAACAAGTAAAATTTAAAGACATCTAGGCATAAGCATAAAGAATGACGATAGTATCAAGCCATTTAGCACATTCTACACTACAATATCAAGACCGGTAGAATTAAAGCATAAATTCGAACCTTGAAACCGAATTCCACATTTAGGAGTGACATTTACATGGACACTTAATCGAACACTTGGCGTGCAATGTTAGATCACAAGTCATTTTAAAGGCAAAAGGAGAAAAAGCTAGTGAACTTTAAATATATCTAGGAATAAGCATAAAAAATGAGGATAGTATAAAGCCAATAAGCACATTCTGCACAAATAAATCAAGACCGATCGAATAAAATCATAAATTCGAACCTAGAAACCGAAAGCCACATTTAGGAGTGACATTTACATGGACATTTCATCGAACACTTGGCGTGCAATGTTTGATCACAAGTCATTTTAAAGGCAAAAGGAGAAAAAGCAAGTGAACTTTAAAGACATCTAGGCATAAGCATAAAAATGAGGATAGTATAGAGCCAATAAGCACATTCTGCACTACAAAATCAAGACCGATCGAATAAAAGCATAAATTCGACCCTATAAACCGAATTCCACATTTAGGAGTGATATTTACATGGATATTTCATCGAACATTTGGCGTGCAATGTTAGATCACAAGTCATTTTAAAGGCAAAAGGAGAAAAAGCAAGTGAACTTTAATGACATCTAGGCATAAGCATAAAAATGAGGATAGTATAGAACCAATAAGCACATTCTGCACTACAAAATCAAGACCGATCGAATAAAAGCATAAATTCGACCCTATAAACCGAATTCCACATTTAGGAGTGACATTTACATGGATATTTCATCGAACATTTGGCGTGCAATGTTAGATCACAAGTCATTTTAAGGGCAAAAGGAGAAAAAGCTAGTGCACTTTAAATATATCTAGGAAAAAACATAAAAAATTAGGATAGTATAAAGCCAATAAGCACATTCTGCACTACAAAATCAAGACCGATCGAAAAAAAACATAAATTCGAACCTAGAAACCGAAAGCCACATTTAGGAGTAACATTTACATGGACATTTCATCGAACACTTGGTGTGCAATGTTAAATCACAAGTCATTTTAAAGGCAAAAGGAGAAAAAGCAAGTGAACTTTAATTATATCTAGGCATAAGCATACAAAAATGAGTATAATGTCAAGCAAATTAGCACATTCTGCACTACAAAATCAAGACTTGATCGAATAAAAGCATAACTTCAAACCTAGAAACTGAATCCACATTTAGGAGTGACATTTACATGCACATTTCATTGAACACTTGGCGCGCAATGTTAGATCACTAGTCAATTTTTAAAGGCCAATGGAGAAAAAACAAGTGAACTTTAAAGACATCTAGGCATAAACAAAAAGAATTAGGATAGTATCAATCCATTAAGCACATTCTACACTACAAAATCAAGTCCGATCGAATAAAAGCAAAAATTCGAACCTTGAAACCGAATTCCACATATAGTAGTGACATTTACATGGACATTTCATCGAACACTTGACATGCAATGTTAGATCAGAAGTCAATTTAATGGCAAAGGGATAAAAGCAAGTGATATTTAAATATATGTAGGCATAAGGATAAAAAATGAGTATAGTATCAAGCCAATTAGCACATTCTGCACTACAAAATCAAGACTTGATCGAATAAAAGCATTACTTCAAACCTAGAAACCGAATCCACATTTAGGAGTGACATTTACATGGACATTTCATCGAACACTTGACGCGCAATGTTAGATCACTAGTCAATTTTTAAAGGCCAATGGAGATAAAATAAGTGAACTTTAAAAACATTTAGGCATAAGCATAAAGAATGAGGATAGTATCAATAGCACATTCTACACTACAAAATCAAGACCGATTGAATAAAAGCATATATTCGAACCTTGAAACCGAATTCCACATTTAGCAGTGACATTTACATGGACATTTCATCGAACACTTGACATGCAATGTTAGATCAGAAGTCAATTTAATGGCAAAGGGATAAAAGCAAGTGATATTTAAATATATGTAGGCATAAGGATAAAAAATGAGTATAGTATCAAGCCAATTAGCACATTCTGCACTACAAAATCAAGACTTGATCGAATAAAAGCATTACTTCAAACCTAGAAACCGAATCCACATTTAGGAGTGACATTTACATGGACATTTCATCGAACACTTGACGCGCAATGTTAGATCACTAGTCAATTTTTAAAGGCCAATGGAGATAAAATAAGTGAACTTTAAAGACATTTAGGCATAAGCATAAAGAATGAGGATAGTATCATTAGCACATTCTACACTACAAAATCAAGACCGATTGAATAAAAGCATAAATTCGAACCTTGAAACCGAATTCCACATTTAGGAGTGACATTTACATGGACATTTCATCGAACACTTGGCATGCAATGTTAGATCAGAAGTCAATTTAAAGGCAAAAGGATAAAAAGCAAGTGAACTTTAGATAATATATACAATGGGAACCCAAGTACAATAGCAAAGAAGGGAACACGCAATCAAAATAAAGACCATTTCATTAAGATAATATATACAATGGGAACCCAAGTACAATTTGTGGTCATTTTTGGATTAAAGGGGAGAAGAAGGGATGGGTCTTGAGGGAACAGGGCGTCACAGAGGCGCGTAAGGACTTGTGTAAGCTTTTCTTGTCCTCTGGCCAACGCTGCTTGGTCCCTGGCAATCTGGTCGAGGGTGTTGGCAATGCGGAGCAACACTGGAGAGTTCCCCTCTTGTGCAACAGACTCCAAGTGAGCCTCCTCCTCTACGGGCTCACAGTGCCTCATCTTTTAGACAATTGAAATGTCCAGTTCCCTTCTGTTGGGACGTTGATGGGACCTCTGGTTCTAAGCAACGGATCACCGATTCACTTCTCTTTAAGTTTTGATAATGACAAATACCATAGGTAACTAATGTGGTTTGTTCAAGTATTTCTAAGGAACACAGGTACAACGAAGAACTATGAATGACAAAGCCACTGCTAGCCACAATGAAGAGTTTCCATCAAGGGAACTCTGAAGAGGAAAGTTCCCATGAAGTGGGAACTCCCAGAAACAAAAACACAAGCTTACAACGATGAAGAGTTTCCATCAAGGGAACTCTGGAGAAGTCAGTTCCCATGAAATGGGAACTCACATGTGAAGACAACGACCGTTCAGCGCAGATCGCGGGATTCTGTCTCAGACAGCCAGAGGGAACAGTCTGAGGATCAGACTGTCACGCTTCATCCAACGGTCCGATTGATTCAGGAAGTTGACCTAGTTCAAACCAAAGTCACATGTGAAGAAAGTACAACTTGGGCATCAAGCAAAGGGCATTTTGGACACAAACGAAAGATGCGACTGCCCAAGACAAATGGACTATAAAGCCAAATGAATAGTACTCGGTCTGAGTACTTCTCCCAGAACTTACAAACACCCACATTAGAGAGAAGAAAGAAAAGGAAGAGAAGTCCCCGCCGGCGAGTGTGTAATCTCGACGACGGTGAAGCTGAAGTTCCCTGAAGCAAGGGAACTGAGAAGTCAGCGTAAGGGTTGAGTTACTTGTGTTTTGCTGTTGTGAGCTTAGGAACTCAGTTGAGAGGATTTACTAGTGTTGCTAGAGTTAGGAAGAACTTGTAGGAACAGAGAAGTGTAAATCCGGCTGTGTAACTAAGGAACAAAGCAATCAATATAAGTAAGTCATTCAAAATCCTCCAAGCGGAGGTAGAGGTTTACCCATACAACTAGTTGGTTGTAGTGGGGTTCCTCTATAAAGGAACTGTCCCTTTAACTGTTTTTATTACTTGCGATTATTTACTTCCGCTGCCTTGGGAACAGCTTAACTGCCAGTTCCCAAGCTCACTGCTAACCCATTACGATCCAACAATTGGTATCAGAGCTTGCGCTCTAGATTTGTGTTAGCATCGCAGGTGCCAAAATGGCTCAGGAACTTACTCAGGTGGGGAACAATACCAGGAAGCCGCCAAGGCTTATAACAGGAAGATTTGAAAGCTGGCAACGCGACATGAAAGATTGGATGCGTGGCCAAGACTACCAAGCCTGGTGCGTCATCGAAAGGGGGAACTTCGAAATCGATCCAGCTATTCTCAACGATCTCTCAAAGTGGGGTCCCAACGAGTACAAGTGCATGGAGGCAAACTACAAAGCAAAACAGTATCTAAAAAGGTCCATGTGCATACAAGATTGTGACAGGGTTGCCAACCTTGACACAGCCAAGGAAATGTGGGAAGCCATCCAACAAATGCACGTTGGGAACTCAGATCTCAGAGAAGATCTTCAAATGAACGCAAAGAGGGAGTTCTACAACTTCCAAATGGAGATGGGAGAGTCCGTCGATAGCTACCAATCCCGGTTTGAAGGACTTTGCACTAAGATGGAAGGATTAGGGATCACAAAAGAAGAAATCACCCACAAAATGAAGGTCCAACAGCTCTTCAATGGATTGACTGGAGAATGGGCAAATGAAAGAACGATGTTCAAGGAAAACCCAGAAAATCGAACGCTTATGCTCCATCAAGTATTTGGAAAGTTAGTGGGACATGAGAAGAGGAAGATCGATGATAAGGAACAAAGTCGAGCTCATCGAGGGATCGCACTCAAGATCGAAAAAATGCTCAAATCAACCCAAGAACAACATGAAGACTCCGAAGAAGAAGAGGATGAAGAGCTAGTCCTTGTGACAAGAGCTCTTCGAAATTTCTACAAAGGAAAGTCTCAACGGAACAGTGGGAACTGGGGAAAGGGACAAAGTTCCCAAAGAAAGCCCACAGAGAAGGATCTCTCAGAAGTAACTTGCTACAAATGCAACAGGAAAGGACATTTTGCGAAGGAATGTCCACAAGGAACTAAAGGCAGAAAGCAAGGAAAGAAGGCCTACATCGCTACTTGGAGCGATGATGAAGACGAAGATCCTGAAGCATGGGCACTCCCAGACATGTGTGGCATGGCCATAGGAGAAACCACTGGGGAACAACCCAGTGAGGTAACCACTGAAACTGTTCTTGATTCCTTGAGTAATTATGAAAAACCTGAATTGTTGAAAATTCTTTCAAGTCTTGTTGAAGATAACATAAAACTGCAAAACAAGTTGGAAAAACAGGAACACATAAATTCTCAATTAGTTGGTCTTGAGCCCTGCCCCAACTGCATATCCCTTCTAGAAAAACTCAAGTCCCATGTGTCTCACATCGTAGATCTAGAGAGAGAAATCAAAACTTTAGAGAAAGGTGAGAACACCCTCCTGCAAAACCTGAGTAAGACTCACGAACATACTGAAACCTCTAGTTCCCAAATTAAGTTTGTCCCAGCCAGACATGGCATAGGATACAAAGGTGAGTGCTCCAAGAACAGAAAGTCACCCCTAAGCGAACATGAGATCCATGAGTGTAGGGACTTAGAACTTCAGTGCGAGAAACAGAAAAAGCTCATCTCGAGGAGAAAATCAGGGTCCTAGAGAGTGGAAACAATGGTGAGAAAGATTACTATACTGGGAACTCTGGACATAGAATCTATGTCAAAATTGCTAAGGGAAATGGGTCTCGGGTGTACAACAAAGAAACCATGGATAGGAACCGTATCCAAAGACCACACCCAAAATACTACCTGGGAGAATACTACAAGACATGTTGGCACTGTGGTGCTCATGGGCACTACAAGGAGGCATGTCCCAAAAAGAGAGCCCAAACTCCCAAAAGCCATGAGTTCCCAAACAGACAAAAACGTCATACTCATCACCAAAGGAACTCCAACTCTCAAAATTCCAAAGACATCAACATTTCTGACTATATCTTAAATGAAAATGTTTTCCCTTGCAAGGGACCTGGCAAGAGTCATCTTGCCTGGGTCTCAAAACACTAACTTTTCCTTGTAGGTGGCAGTGAGAGGGAACAGTACATGGTTCATAGATAGTGGATGCTCGAACCATATGACAGGAAACAAGGATATCCTCATCTCACTCCACACTCATGCCGAAGGAGGCCACGTCTCATTTGGCAACAAGAACAAAGGAGAAGTTATTGGAAAAGGAGAAGTGTTGCTAAATAAATCTATCAAAGTCAGCAACGTAAATCTGGTAAAGGATCTGGGATACAATCTGCTGAGTGTCTCCCAGATGTGTGATCAAGGGAACAACATCGTCACCTTCGACTCAGATGAATGTCTTGTCATCAACAAGAAGACCAACAAAGTAATTCTGAGAGGAAGAAGATACAACAATGTGTATGTGGTGGACACCAACTTTGAACCACCAATGAAGCTGTGCCTTGCAAGTTCCCAAGATGACACGGAACTCTGGCATCGAAGACTGGGACATGCTGGTGTAAACCAAATCCTGAAGCTTTATCTACAGGATCTGGTCATTGGTCTCCCACGGATAAATCTCGAAGGAGTCAAAATGTGTGAAGCATGTGTTCGAGGGAAACAGACCAGGACCTCCTTCAAACCGAAGAAGGTGGTAAGCACAACCAGGTCCCTGGAGTTAATTCACATGGATCTCTGTGGTCCCATGAGAACAGCTAGCTACGGTGGAAAAAGGTACATGTATGTTTTAATTGATGATTTTTCAAGATTCACCTGGGTTATTTTCTTGAAGGCAAAATCACAAGCGTTTGAAGAATTTGAGCCCTTCATCAAAAGAACAGAAGTAAGCTTGGGGCTGAAACTGAAAGCAATCAGATCTGATCACGGAACTGAGTTTCAAAACTCGGAGTTCCTAAACTTCTGCGAGCAAAATGGGATCTCTCACAACTTTTCAGCTCCTCGCACTCCTCAGCAAAATGGAGTGGTCGAGAGAAAGAATAGAACTCTGGAGGACATGGCTAGAACCATGATGATCGAAAGTGGAGTTCCTGAGTACTTTTGGACTGAAGCAATCTCCACAGCTACATACATCCTAAATCGAGCCATGACAAGGCCCCTGATCAACAAGACTTCTTATGAGCTCATCAAAGGGAGAAAACCAAACATCTCACACTTGAGAACATTTGGTTGCACATGTTTTGTTCACAACAACGGCAAAGACAATCTTGGCAAATTCGACCCCAGAAGCGACGAAGGGATCTTCCTGGGATACTCATCACAAAGCAAGGCTTACAGGGTCTACAATAAAAGAACCAAGAAGATAGAGGAAAGCATTCATGTCGTCTTCAATGAAAAGTCTGTAAAGATGGGAACCGAGACCCAAGGGAAGGGAACTCTGTTCAAATTAGTCAGACATGAAGACGAGGATGATGACGAGGATGAGCCAAGAAAAAGGGATGAAGACTATCCAAGTGCAAGCAATATCCCGCAACCAGGGAACAACGACGAAGGTCCAACCCTCACTGATCAAACCTTCCTCGAGGCTCCTTCCTCAAAAGAACCACAAGACACCTCCAACTCACTCGAGGTCCCCTCTTCAGGGAACAACTCTGCTGTCCCCCAAGACAATACACTGCCAGAATCAAGTATTCAAGGGGAACAAAGAGGGAACCTGCCAGAAATCTCTGAAGAAACATCAAATGAAGAAGCTGGAGATGAGAGTTCCCATGACAAAGAAACACCGACTGAGGATGATACACATGCAAAGGAACTCACTCATACAAGAACCTTTCAACAAAGGAAGGACCACCCTCTTGAGCACATCATCTCTTCTCTTGTTAAAGGTGTGCAGACTCGTTCCTCTCTCAATAATTTTTGTGCTTTTAACGCGTTTGTTTCAATGGTGGAACCCAAAAATATCAAAGAAGCATTAAAGGACCCAGATTGGATTCAAGCCATGCAAGAGGAACTCCACCAATTCGAGAGAAACAAAGTTTGGAAGCTAGTTCCTAGGCCCAAAAACAAGAACATCATAGGAACCCGATGGGTTTTTAGGAACAAACTCGATGATACTGGAGCTGTAGCAAGGAACAAGGCTAGGTTAGTAGCACAAGGATACAGGCAAGAGGAAGGGATTGACTACGATGAGACCTTCGCACCAGTTGCCAGGATCGAGGCAATCAGACTCCTCATCGCCTATGGTGCTCACAAGGGATTCAAACTTTATCAAATGGATGTGAAAACAGCCTTCCTGAATGGACATCTCAAGGAAGAAGTGTATGTGGCCCAACCTCCAGGATTCGAAGATGAGAAAATGCCCAACCATGTCTATTTCCTGGAAAGGGCCCTTTACGGACTCAAACAAGCTCCCCGAGCTTGGTATGACAGGTTTGCTCAATTCCTCTTGTCCCATGGATACATTCGTGGTTCCATAGACAAGACTTTGTTTTTAAAGAAAGAATCTAAAGACATTTTGATTGTGCAAGTATATGTTGATGACATTGTGTTTGGAGCAACTAACGAAACTCTTGTAGAAAAGTTCAAGGACCTCATGAGCATTGAGTTTGAGATGAGTCTCATTGGGGAACTCACGTTCTTCTTGGGACTTCAAATATCCCAAACAAAGGAGGGAACAAAGATCCATCAACAGAAATACATCAAGGAAATGCTCGTGAAGTATGGGATGGAACAATCAAAGCCCATTGACACTCCCATCTCACCAAATTCAAGGCTAAATGCAGATGAAACAGGTATCAGTGTGGACCAAAGGAACTATCGAGGTATGATCGAGTCCCTTCTCTACTTAACAGCTAGTAGACCTGATATCATGTTCTCCGTATGTCTTTGTGCTCATTTTCAAGCTAACCCTAAGGAATCACACCTGAAAGAGGTGAAGAGAATTTTCCGGTATCTCAAAGGGAACAATAACTTGTGCCTTTGGTATCCAAGGAACAGTTCCCTTGAGCTCATTGCATACACAGATGCTGACTTTGCAGGGCACTTGGTTGACAGAAAGAGCACTTCAGGAATGGCCCAGTTCCTAGGGTCTTGCTTAGTTTCGTGGGGATCTAAAAAGCAAAACTCAGTGGCACTCTCCACAGCTGAAGCTGAATATGTGGCTGCCGCATCATGCTGTGCCCAAGTTCTATGGCTTAAGTCACAACTCCAGGATTACGGTATGTCCTTTGGCCCAGTTCCCATACTCTGTGACAACACTAGTGCCATAAATATTTCCAAAAATCCTGTGCATCATTCTAGAACTAAGCATATTGATATAAGGCATCACTTTCTACGTGACAATGTTGAGAATGGGAACATTTCGATGGAACACTGTAGAACTGAAGAGCAAATTGCGGATATTCTTACCAAAGCTTTAGACAGACGTCCCTACCAGCGTTTTCGAATGCTTCTAGGGATGATAACTCTAAACTAAACAAGTCCCTGTTTATCTCTCTCTCAATGCCTGACTAGTTTATCTAAAAGTGCATGATAAGGAACTTGGATTCGTTGCTTTCACTATGCCATGATTACTAGTCTAGAGAAAAATGTGTACAAAGGAACTCTATTTCTTTTGGCCCAAAATGATCAACCAGAGTTCCCTTTATCCCTCATTACAAGCCACCATGACGGTTGATCATATGACCCACCTTGAGCTAGGGACCAGACAAATGCTTCTCATGAGCCAAAACATTTCCTTTATCGAGTTGCAAATTGTCTGGTTCCCTTTGAGTTCCCTAGCCCCACAAAAAGATGAGTGTGAAGTTCCCTCAACCACTTCACTCTCCTTGACCTTGAAAAGATCATGGGAACTGCTGCATCTACAAAGGGAACACTGACTAATCTTCAAAGAAAAACCGTCACTTGGGAAGCGGACTTTCGTGTCAGAAGCTCTGAAGCGTTACAGGCCAAGTATTCAAAATTTGAAAAGGACTTCCCAAGAGATTGTGACGCGTGTCCAAAAGCGTGCTTGAGAAGTTGAAACGGCGCCCCACGTTCATTGGGCAACGGTTATCGAGGTTATTCCACTTCCCTTTCTACCCTTCACCTCCTCTCTCCTTTAAAACCCCTCTTTGCCATTTTTAGGCCCTTTACTCCATCCTACATCCCTGTCATTCGTCTTCCACAAATCCCTTTCACTCTCTTTTCAAGAAACCTCCAAAACCTCCCAAATTCTTACAAAAATGGCCCCTCAACACACATTCGCACAAATCAATGAGTGGGTACTTGCCAATCCTCGCACTCTTTTCATCACTCAACTGAACGAGATTGAGCAAGAACAAGACCCAACCATGAAGGATGTCCTCATTCAAGGGCTATACAATCAAGTAAGCCCCTTCTTGCCCCCTCCTCCTCCTCAGGTCGACGAAACCGTCTCCTGGACCTCTTCCTCCTCCGAATCTCTTCCTCTTCCACCTCCAACCACCAACACCTCCTCCGGAGTTGTCATCGTTGACAACTTCGGAGATGCTCGCCCCTCCATCAATGAAAAACCCCGTAAATCCAAACATCGCCACTCATCCAAACATCGCCATTCATCAAAAGATCCCTCAAAATCCAAAAAATCCAAACACTCCCACGACCCATCAAAATCCAAAAAGCGTACACACTCTGAGGCCTCTGAATTTTCGGAGCCCAGAAAGAAGGCTTTCTTCCGCTTTGAGGACTACCTGAACTGCTCCAAGGAGAGTTCTTGTGCTCCCAAACCTCCCTACCCCTTTCCTTCCGACGATGGGAACTCCGAATCCCAGAGTCTACTTCCCTCTTCCTCCTCCATCCCTCCTCTTCAAATCGAGGGACCTCCTCCGCCACCTCCTCCAGTTCCCACCACGATGGGAACTCCAACATCCCAACCACCTTCTCCTTCCTCACCAAAACACATCTCCACCACTCCCATCTCTGCTTCGGGGATCTCTCCTCCACAGGACCACAGATCCCTTCCTCCTCCTTCTACTCAACTCACAACCCCTATTCCTTCCTCTCCTCTCCCCTCTTCCATCACGTCTCCCACCACCACCAAACTCCCCTCTCCCTCACCATCCAAAAGTACCGTCGCCCTCTCCTCAGACGACGACGATCTTCCTCTTTCTGTGGTCATCGACAAAATGACCAAAGACCCTCCTCCGATCATTATGGGAACTTTGGAGGAGGAAGCCCAACTCAAGGCCATCGAGGAAGAACTCAACAGGGGTCCCTCTGAGCACACAGTCTCCCAAGGGACAAAGTCCCCGGAAAAGGTTGCTCCTCAAGAGCCAACAGAGACAAGGGACCTAGCACCAGCTGGAGGTGCTGAGGCAACAACAAGTCATCCTGGAGATGACGCGGAGGGCTCGGGTTCGAGCTCCTCCGAGGAAGAAGGGACCTCCCATGATGAGGTCGAAGAAGAAGAAGAAGCTCCAGCTACAAAGGAGCCAGCACGCATCCCTACACCTGGACACCAAATGGTGGTGTCCGCGAGTTCCCCACCACCAAGGGACCGCGTGCTTATGATCGAAGCGGCTGCACCCCCTCAGCAGAAAGGACCTCGCACGGTCTCTAGGGGGAACAAATCCAAAAGCAAGTCAAAGAAGGGGAAGGGGACCACCAAGCATCATGTCACTGAGCGCCGAAAGCTTCTTCCTCACCTCATTGTTTCCAAAGAGGTGCTAACTGAAAATGGTCTGGAGGAACTGTGGGAACTGATCAAGGCCCAGGGCTGGGAGAGACTCTGCCAAGAAACTGTGAGAGTAGATCCCTCACAAGTGCGTCAATTCTACAACAACTTCACTATCACCAATGACGGCACTCAGGGAACTCTCTCCCACGAAGGCGACGAGTTCATTTTTACAACGTCTACGATCCGCCTTCAACTCCAGGTCCCTGGTCAAGGGCTTAGCGAGGTGCCCAGCAAGCTCTGGGGCGACTTCAACAGCGCCGAGGTGTACAACACAATTTTTGAGGGTCGGGTTCCCTCTAAGGTCCTCTCGACGCATCATCTGTCCTTGGTCGCCAAGCTCGCTCACCAATTCATCATCAACGTGGTGATCCCACGCCAAGAAAAGCGCCTGGTCGTCAACATCCCCGATGCCATCATCCTCTACCACTTCCTCCTCAAGAAGCCCATCAATCTTCCCCGAATTATCCTTGGGCACATGGAAAAGTGCATGGCCTCCAAGTCCCACTCCCTTCCCTACTCCGGGCTGATCAAGAAGCTCCTACAAAAAGAGGGTCTCTACGATGCCTCTAAAGACGAAATCGAGCTTGGAAGGGAACTGGACATTACAGTTGCCTAGAAGATGAGGCACTCGAAGCCTGTAGAGGAAGCGGCTCCCCTAGAGTCTGGTACACAAGAGGGGAACTCCTCAGTGTTGCTCCGCATCGCCAACACCCTCGATCAGATTGCTAGGGACCAGGCAGTGTTGGCCAGAGGACAAGAAAAGCTTACACAAGTCCTTACGCGCCTTTGTGACGCCTTGTTCCCTCAGAGCCCATGATCTCTCCCTTCTTGTTCCCTTAATCCAAAAATGACCACAAATTGTACTTGGGTTCCCATTGTACACATTCTCTTAAGTAATGAAATGGTCTTCATTTTGATTGCGTGTTCCATTCTTTCCTAATATTGCTTTGCTTAATTTTCGATGATGTCAAAAGGGGGAAAGATAAAAAATGTGAGATGAGTTAAAAGTTTAAGTTATCACAGACCACGCATAAGCTAAGGGGGAACAATTGCATAAAAAGCCTAATAGGAACTTTGTGTCTCACCAGAAGTGGCTCCCTAAATCTAAATGTCTCACTAAGAGTGACTTCCCAAAATCATACTTAGGAACTCATCAGCATATCATTCATTGAAATACTTGCATTTTTGTGATGGGTTTGTCATCATCAAAAAAGGGGAAATTGTTGGGACGTTGATGGGACCTCTGGTTCTAAGCAACGGATCACCGATTCACTTCTCTTTAACTTTTGATAATGACAAATACCATAGGGAACTAATGTGGTTTGTTCAAGTATTTCTAAGGAACACAGGTACAACCAAGAACTATGAATGACAAAGCCACTGCTAGCCACAATGAAGAGTTTCCATCAAGGGAACTCTGAAGAGGAAAGTTCCCATGAAGTGGGAACTCCCAGAAACAAAAACACAAGCTTACAACGATGAAGAGTTTCCATCAAGGGAACTCTGGAGAAGTCAGTTCCCATGAAATGGGAACTCACATGTGAAGACAACGACCGTTCAGCGCAGATCGCGGGATTCTGTCTCAGACAGCCAGAGGGAACAGTCTGAGGATCAGACTGTCACGCTTCATCCAACGGTCCGATTGATTCAAGAAGTTGACCTAGTTCAAACCAAAGTCACATGTGAAGAAAGTACAACTTGGGCATCAAGCAAAGGGCATTTTGGACACAAACGAAAGATGCGACTGCCCAAGACAAATGGACTATAAAGCCAAATGAATAGTACTCGGTCTGAGTACTTCTCCCAGAACTTACAAACACCCACATTAGAGAGAAGAAAGAAAAGGAAGAGAAGTCCCCGCCGGCGAGTGTGTAATCTCGACGACGGTGAAGCTGAAGTTCCCTGAAGCAAGGGAACTGAGAAGTCAGTGTAAGGGTTGAGTTACTTGTGTTTTGCTGTTGTGAGCTTAGGAACTCAGTTGAGAGGATTTACTAGTGTTGCTAGAGTTAGGAAGAACTTGTAGGAACAGAGAAGTGTAAATCCGGCTGTGTAACTAAGGAACAAAGCAATCAATATAAGTAAGTCATTCAAAATCCTCCAAGCGGAGGTAGAGGTTTACCCATACAACTAGTTGGTTGTAGTGGGGTTCCTCTATAAAGGAACTGTCCCTTTAACTGTTTTTATTACTTGCGATTATTTACTTCCGCTGCCTTGGGAACAGCTTAACTGCCAGTTCCCAAGCTCACTGCTAACCCATTACGATCCAACACCTTCTAAGCTCGATTTCGTCTTTAGAGGCGTCGTAAAGACCCTCTTTTTGTAGGAGCTTCTTGATCAGCCCAGAATAGGGAAGGGAATGGGACTTGGAGGCCATGCACTTCTCCATGTGCCCAAGGATGATTCTGGGAAGGTTGATGAGCTTCTTGAGGAGGAAGTGATAGAGGAGGATGGCATTAGGGATGTTGACGACCAGACGCTTCTCCTGGCGAGGGATAACCACATTGATGATGAATTGGTGAGCAAGCTTGGCGACCAGGGAGAGATGGTGTGTCGAGGGAACTTTGGAGGGAACCCGACCCTCGAAGATGGTGTTGTACACTTCAGCGCTATTGATGTCCCCCAGAGCTTGTTGGGCAATTCATTGAGCCCTTGTCCTGGGACCTGAAGCTGAAGGCGGATTGTCGACATTGTAAAAATAAACTCGTCGCCTTCATGGGAGAGATTTCCCTGAGTGCAGTCGTTGGTGATAGTGAAGTTGTTGTAAAACTGACGCACTTGTGAGGGATCTACGCTCACAGTTTCTTTGCAGAGTCTCTCCCAGCCCTAGGCCTTGATCAGGTCCCACAGTTCCCCTAAGCCGTTGTCAGCTAACACGTCTTCAGAGATGATGAGCGGAGGAAGGAGCTTCCGGCGTTCATCCACAGGGTGCTTCGTGGAAGAGGTCCCCTTCCCCTTTCTTGTAGTGCTCTTTGACGTGTTCCCCCTAGAGACCGTGCGAGGTCCTTTCTGCTGAGGGGGTGCAGCGGCTTCAATCATAAGCACGCGGTCCCTTGGTGGTTGGGAACTCGTGGACACCACCATTTGGTGTCCAGGTGTTGGGATCCGTGCTTGCTCCTTAGCAGCTGGAGCTTCTTCTTCTTCTTCGACCTCATCTTGGGAGATCCCTTCTTCCTCGGAGGAGCTCAAACTTGAGCCCTCCGCGTCATCTTCAGGATGATTTGTTGTTGCCCCAACACCACCAGCTGGTGCGGGGTCCCTCCTCTTCGTGGGCTCTTCTGGAGCCACCTTTTCTGGGGACTTTATCCCTTGGGAGACTGTGTGCTCAGTGGGGTCCCTGTTGAGCTCTTCCTCGATTGCCTTGAGCTGGGCCTCCTCCTCGGCAGTTCCCAAGAAAATGGGAGGAGGCTCCTTGGCTATTTTCCCAATGACCACGGAGATGGGAAGGTCATCGTCGTCTGAGGAAAGAGCGACGGTACTTTTGGATGGTGAGGGAGAGGGGAGTTTGGTGGTGGTGGGGGATGTGGTAGAGGTAGGTAGAGAAGAGGGAAGAGGAGTAAAGAGTTGGGTAGAAGGGGGATGAATGGATGTGGTGACTTGGGGAGTAGATGATCGCTCGGGAATGCGAGGGTCTAGAGATACAATTTATAACCCGACCCCGTTGTAGCACGTGGTGGGTGTCGAACACTCGGGAAGTCTACTTGATCGATGTGCCTAGACACTAGAAAGCTAGAAAGGAGAGCTTAAAACAAAGGAAAACAAGGAAAACAATCGGGACCGACACTGAGGTCACGTCGGGCCCGATGTTGGCGACAAGAGGAAGTCGGGACCGACATTGGGTAAGTCGGGCCCGAGGTAGCTGGGGTTGTCGAACTTCAAAGATTAAAAGTAGATCTTGGGCTTTTGGGTTCCTTCCCTAGTAGATTAAGGCTTTTCCACCCCAATTCAAGCAATGAGTGATGATCGGACTAGGATCGAGTGCTTTCGCCCTCGTTCCAACCACTTCTACACCTCGATCATTGGGGAAATCCCCTTCGAAGCAAGGTCTTGAGATTGACACATGTTCACTTTCGCTACTTTGCCAATCACAAGCCTTGATTCCAAACTTTCGCAAGGAATTGTAGCTCTATGTAGAGTGGGTTCCTTAGATCAAACACTCAAGGCTATGGAATTGGGGTTTCTAGCCCAACCTAGCTAGGGTTTTCCCTCATAACCCAAGATCAAGGAGATCTACTCCATGTGGCAAACAAAGAAAGCAAACAAATCAAAAGGGAAAGCAATCAACATCATCAATCTCAAAACAAAGCAAAGTTTCATTCAAATCAAAAGCAATCCACAAATTCCAATCAAGTGTTTCCAAATCCACAAGATCAAAACAAAGCAAAGCAAATCTACCAACAAAACCTTCTTCTCCCTTGGCCGATTCTCTCTCTTCTCCTTCTCCTCTCCTTCCTCCTTGCTCTCCTAGTATCCTCTTGGTTCCTTGCTAAGTGTGGGAACCCCCAAATTAGAAGACAAGAGGGCCGTTTATAGATTAGATGAGGGGCAAAAGTGGAAGTCCACAATTTCGTGCCTTGGAGCCCAAGTAGTCCGGTGACCGACTCGAACCGACAAGGAAGACCTCGGGCCCGAGTTACTGTGCATGTCGGTCCGAGGTTGGAAACTTCCAAGTCGGGCCTGGCGTTGTTGCAACTCGGTCCGAACCTCGTTCCACCTTCTTCTTGTTGGCTTTCCTCTTGTTCTTCTTCATGGCTTGCTCCTCTCTTTCCTCTTTAGCTCGGGCTTTGCTCCATGTCTCGATCCTCCTTCAAATTGATCCTTGGTTCATGCCAAATTACATACAAAAATACATAAAACGCGCGTAGTCTCCGAATCTCATAGAAATACGGGAACTAAGCTAAAAAGGAACAAAACACACAAGAAAAGGGGAAAAAGAAACATATTTACAAAGGAAATCATATATGAAAACACCACCAAATAAAGAGACATCAAAATACCCCATACTTAAACTTGCTTGTCCTCAAGCAATAACAATGTAAGCAAGACCGAAACATAATCTTCAAGTAAAGCCTCGTATGAAAACACATTTTAAGCACAAGTGATTGATATTCAAGCAAGATTACATCGTCACACATGATTAAGTGTTCCAAGGAATAGAGTCAATGCAACTAAGCCTCACTTTAGGGATATGTGAATGTGTATCACTCATCATGTGTTTGGGTTTAGCAATGAACACTCAAGCTCAAAATTCATGCAAGTAAGGACATTACTATTGAAGCTAATATCACCAATTCCTCCACCTAGAGATGACTAATACAAAGTACACAAAGAATTTCGAACTTGGCTCAATGGAGGTCCTCAAAGAGGTTCCATTCGGCCGGGTTGTAATGGGGCATTTGGTATTTCTTAAGGTGGGAATTATTTGGTCTTGTGGTGCTTACAATGGGGATTGAACAACCTAAACTCTCACCAACTTCACCAAAATTCCACAATTACTTTCACACTCACCCAAAAGACTTAACATTTTTCTCTTTTCAACCCAATATTTCACTTAACATTCCACTTCATCTTTGCTCTTAGGCTTTTTGTTGGATTTTCCACACTTTCTCCATTTGGACTGACTTTCTTATGACATCGGGCCCGATGTTGCGTGTAACTCGGTCGGACCATTTTTCTTCACTTACGCCCTTTTCCTTCATTCCACTTTACATTTCCAACATTTTCTTTCTTTCTTTTCTTTCTTTTTCATTTTTGTACAACAAAGATGCACTACCCACATGATTCATAACAGCATTCTTTGCCCTTAAACCCAAGTGAATCTCAACTCTTCAAATACAATCCAAACCTCTCTTCTAAAGTCCAATCCCATAAGGGTCAAGTCATATAAGGCTAGGAATAATATTTTTGAGGAGTTTCAAACAAAGGCTTAGGCTAGAACGGGGCTACAAACAAAGGATTAACTTCATGGTAGGATATGGAACATTTATGTGACTAGAATAATAAAGTTCAAAATCAATGTGACAATGCTAGGACAAATCTCATGACGGTCTTGGAAAATAGATAAACACCGCAATAGCAAGTTTTACTAAGCATGAATGAGCTAATCACACAAGAAACATGAGGGATATGCAAATATGAACAAGCATCCCTAAAATGGCCAAAAATCAATCTCACAAGGGTCACTCATACTTAGTTGCTTAAAAATCATCCTAGAACTCACATGTTCAATAAAACAAGCAAGATATCATGATCACATCAAAAGCAACATCATTTTAGAGGCTAAACTATCCAAAAATATGCAAAGGAATTTACATGCTCACATCATCATTAGCTTTTATTTTGGCAATCTAAGATGGGAATTTCTAGTCCAAAACCTACAAAACACAAAATCTTTTTGTTGTTTTTAACACAATTTTTTCAATTTTTTTTTATGGATTTTTTGCAAAAAAATTCTCTAAAACCAAAAACTCATCCATTCAAGACCAAATTAATCATCCTTGTCTTTCATCAAATCACAAACCAAGAAGCAAACATCCCAAACACAAACTAAAACCAAAAAACAAATATCCTCAAAATAACAAACAAACATAAGCAAGTGAAATCATGAACACACTTACCCCCACCCCATACTTAAAATTTTGATGTCCCCATCAAACAAGGAAACCAAAACTTAAAAGCAAGAGAGAAGAGTATGAAGAGCTCAGAATTTCTTATTCTTCAATGGCATGTCTAGGATCAATTGGAGAGGACGAGAGCCCATGAGGCTCTAACTTCTTCGCTTGGACCGGCCTTGTCATAGAACTTCTTCACTCGATGACCATTCACTTTGAAAATATGACCTCGTTCATCAACCAAGTCCACCGCACCATGTGCATAGATATGGTGGACCACAAATGGTCCGCTCCACCTAGTCCTTAACTTCCCCGGGAAAAGTTTAAGCCTTGAATTGAAAAGAAGAACCTTGTCACCGGTTTGATAGGTCTTTGGGATCAACTTCCTATCATGCCACTTCTTGGTCTTCTCCTTGTACAACTTGGAGTTCTCATAGGCTTTCAACCTCAATTCCCCCAACTCATGAAGCTCTAGAAACCTTTTCTCACCGGCCAAGTTGATATCCCAATTCATCTCTTTGAGTGCCCATTTTGCCTTGTGCTCAAGCTCGACCGGAAGATGGCATGCCTAGCCATAAACTAGATTGAAGGGTGTAGTTCCTAGAGGTGTCTTAAAAGCGGTTCTATAAGCCCAAAGTGCATCATCGAGCTTAGAGGCCCAATCTTTCCTTGATCGAGATACGGTCTTCTCCAAGATAGCCTTGATTTGACGGTTTGACACCTCGACTTGCCCGCTTGTTTGAGGATGATAAGGAGTAGCAACTCGATGAGACACCCCTTACTTGATCAACACATTCTCGAAACACCTCTCAATGAAATGAGGTCCGCCATCACTTATGAGAACCCTAGGCACACCAAACCTTGCAAAAATGTTGCTTTTCAAGAACTTCATCACCACCCTAGCATCATTGGTTCTTGTTGGTATGGCCTCCACCCATTTTGAGACATAGTCCACAGCTACCAAGATGTACTTGTAAGGCCTCGATGTGGGAAATGGTCCCATGAAATCAATACCCCATACATCAAATAACTCAACTTCTAGAATGCCACTTTGAGGAGTCTCATTCCTCCTTGATAGGTTCCCCTCTCTTTGGCACTCCTCACACTTCCTCACATAATCATGCACATCCTTGAACATGGTTGGCCAATAATAACCACATTGAAGAATTTTTGAAGTGGTTTTGGAACTCTTAGCGTGACCCCCCGTAGGCAAGGAATGGCAATGGTGAATTATGCTCTCAACCTCTTCACTTCACACACACCGTCTATGGATTTGATCACGCCCTTCCTTGTAGAGATATGGATCATCCCAAAAATATTGTCTAGCATCATGTAAGAATTTCTTCCTAGCTTGATAAGACAAATTTGGTGGGATCACTCCCCCTACGATAAAGTTAGCAAAATCCGCAAACCAAGGGGAAACCCCTTGTCTTACGGCACTAATAGAAAGAAGGCAAGAGGGGGAGAAAGAATTAATCAATTGAGAACGAGAAGGAATGGAAATCGAGTTAGGAAACTTACTTTCTTCCACGGATCGACATTGAAGTGTACCGAGCCCGACATAGTTGGACGCCGGTCTAGCTTCGCAGACACATAGGTAACTCGGGCCCGATGTTGAAGACCTCGGTCCCAACTCACTTGTACCTGTTCTGACTTCGGTCCGATGTTCTGGACCTCGGGCCCGACTTACTTGGTTCGTCGATCCACCTTTCTTTTCCTTCTTTCCACTCATGAGAACTTCATCTGCCCTTGAATCATCTATAGTCAAACCATCCTCCATCTCCAACATGTACTTAATGGGCAAACGGGATAGATGATCAGCTACCACATTTTCCGCACCGGTTTTGTCCTTGATCTCATGGTCAAACTCTTGGAGAAGGAGCATCCACCTTAGAAGCCTCGACTTTGCATCTTTCTTCTTCATAAGGTATTTGATTGCCGCATGGTCCGTGAAGACTACCACCTTTGATCCCACAAGATATGAACGGAATTTCTCAAATGCAAACACTATCGCAAGGAACTCTTTCTCCGTCGTTGTGTAATTGCACTGAGTTTCATCCAAAGTTTTGCTTGCGTAGTACATGGCATGCAACTTTCCATCCTTCCTTTGCCAAAGGACGGCCCCTACGGCAAAATCACTAGCATCACACATCACCTCGAATGGAAGATTCCAATCGGGTGCCGCCATTATTGGAGCCGAAATCAAGGCATCTCTCAACCTACAAAAAGAACTCATGCAATCCTTGGAAAATTCAAAGGGCACATCCTTCATCAAGAGGTTATACAATGGTTTTGCAATCTTAGAAAAATCCTTGATGAACCGTCTATAAAATCCCGCATGACCTAAGAAACTCCTAACATCACGAACACAAGAGGGAGGAGGTAGTTTTTCAATTATTTCAACTTTGGCTTTATCTACTTCTATCCCCCTACTAGAAACTAGGTGTCCTAGTACTATGCCCTCCTTCACCATGAAGTGGCATTTTTCCCAATTAAGCACCAAGCTAGTCTCCTCACATCTAGTCAAAACCTTGTCTAAGTTAGCTAAGCAAACATCAAATGAGGAACCATAGACGGAGAAATCATCCATAAATCTACTATATCCTCAACCATATCGGAGAAGATGGACATCATGCATCTTTGAAACGTTGCCGACGCATTACATAATCCAAAAGGCATGCGTCTATAAGCAAAAGTCCCATAAGGACATGTGAATGTCGTCTTCTCTTGATCATCGGGATGAATAGAGATTTGCCAAAACCCAATATACCCGTCAAGGTAGCAAAAATATTCATGTTGTGCTAATCTTTCTAGGACTTGGTCTATGAAAGGAAGAGGAAAATGGTCTTTGCGAGTGCCACTATTAAGCTTACGGTAATCAATACACATACGCCATTTTGTTGTGGTTCTCATAGGTATCATTTCTCCCTTTTCATTTTGCACAACGGTGAGACCTCCTTTCTTAGGAACTACATGCACGAGACTCACATACTTGCTATCGGAAATTGTGAAGATAATTCCCGCATCCAACATCCTAAGTATTTCACTCTTTACCGCTTCTTTCATGTTAGGATTTAATCTTCTTTGTGGTTCAATAGTGGGTTTATGGTTATCCTCCATATAAATCCTATGCATGCAAATTGAGGGAGAGATTCCCTTTAGTTCCTCTAGTGAATACCCTAAGGCTCCTCTATGTTTTCTTAGAACCTCTAACAACTTAGACTCCTCATCATCATTCAAGTTGGCATTTATGATTACGGGTAAAGAAGAGTTGGGACCAAGAAATGCATACCTCAAATCTTTTGGAAGCTCCTTGAGTTCTTGATATGGTTCCGGTGGTGCTTGAACTTCTTCTTTCTCGGCCTTGAACACCTCCAAATAAGACATCCTTTCCTCCAATTGCTCATGCTCAATCATATTGAGGGCTAGACCTTGGCGCTCTATCTCAATTTCTCTAGGTGGTGGGGTGGCTTTCAACCTAAGCTCCCTTGGCCTTGACTTCTTAGAAACGGCTTCCCATTGCAATCCAAGAGAAACTTGGATCATCTTAGCTTCCTTATGTATGGTCCCTTTTGAAGTTGGCCTCAAGAAAAACTCAATCTCTCTTCCTCCAATGTCAAGAGACAAGTGACCCTTTTTTACATCAATGATTGCCCCAACCGTAGCAAGGAAAGGTCTCCCTAGTATAATCGGTTCACCCGGCACTTCTATCATGTCCACCACAACAAAGTCGATTGGGACATAGTTGCCTTCAATGCAAACGGGATAATCCTCGACGATACCAATTGGCTCGATGGACGACCCATCCGCTATCGTTAACCTCATGTTGACCGGAGCTATGAGACCCATGGATGTGGATTTCCATATGGTGTAAGGAATGATACTCGTGCTTGCTCCAAGATCACACAAGGCTTGGAAGTTTTGAGACCCCACACCAATGGTGATAGCAAAACGACCGGGATCTCCTAGTTTTTGCGGTAACTCCAAGGTCTTGACCTAATCTTGCATTTCAACTATGGATCTCTTCTTGCTCAAAATCTCCTTTAAAAACTTGGCATAAGATGGCATCTCGCTCAATGCATCGGTGAACGGGATAGAGATGTTCAAGCCTTGCAAGAGTTTGAGAAACCTCTTGAACTTGTTCTCAACAACATCTTTCGGCTTCTTCGAGGGATATGGAACAATTGTTGCACCTTGAATCTTGCTTGGATCAACCTCTTTGGACTTCCCCACTTCACTTGCAACATTTCCTGGTTGGACCGACTTAGGCACCATGTCGGGCCCGATGTTGTGAATCTCGGTCCTGGGCAGAGGAGTCGGATCGAGGTCTGGGTATGTCGGTCCCGAGTTGCTCTCAACCTCGGTCCGGGGTAAAGGGGTCGATCTTCTTGCTGGGTCGACTTTGGGGAACGTCGGACCCGACTTGCTGGGTAAGTTGGTCCGACTCTCTTCATTCTTCTTAGGCATGTGTGGCTCGGGTAGGTTTCGGCCACTTCTCAATCCAATTGCCCGGAATTCATTTTGATTGTTTTGAGCTCGAGGGTTCTCCTAATGAACCCTCGAGCTCGTTCCTCCCGAGGAACACTTGATCTTGAGTTTGTGAGTGATCCGGAAAGTATTCTCAAGGAAGCCCGAAGAAGGAAAAGGATGGCGAATCAAGCTCTCCATGTTGATGAGGAGTTGGCTCAACTTAGAGCCGAAATGGCTAGATTGCAACTTGAGAAGGACAATCAAGAGGAGGTGGCAAGAAGAGAACGAGAGCAACGGATGAGAGCCGATACTCAACTCAATGCGCTACCCCGGAATGCACGCCAATACATGCATCCGGAGTTGAGGGTACCCGAACCGGCTATTGTGTTTCCCGAGGTTGCCAAGAATTTTGAGATCAAGACGCAATTCATCTCCCTCATCAAGCGTGATCAATTCGAGGGCCGTCCACATGAGTGTCCCATAGAGCACGTCAAACGCTTTGTGGACATGTGTGAGATGATCTCTACCGACGAGGAGACGTTGGAGAATGTGCTTCTAAAGGCGTTCAAATGGTCACTTGGGGGCAAGGCCACACATTGGCTCGAGAGCCAAGCTCCTAGGTCAATCACAACTTGGAAGACACTCTATGATGCTTTCTTGATGAAGTTCTTCCCGCCCTCAAAGACAACCGAGCTAAGAAGGAAGATTGAAAGCTTTCAACAAGGTCCGAATGAGCCTCTCTTCGAAGCGTTGCGCCAATGTCCTACTCATGGCCAACAACCATATGTGCTTCAAGACATCTTTTTCCAAGGCATCAATCCGGTAACGAAGGACAAGCTCAATCTCCACACCGATTGTGGGTTCATAGACTTGACACCGGATCAAGCTTGGGAGCTACTTGACAAGCTATCCGATTATAAGGCCATGTATGGGGTGAGTCAAGCTAGCAAAGAGGTGAAAGTTCAAGGTGAAGGTGCAAGGAAGTTATATGATCCAAAGGGAGAAGACATTGATAGGGATGTGAAGCTCCAATTCCTTGAAGGTGAAGTGAGCAAGCTTAAGAGGCAAGTCTACTACTACAAGCAAAATGCTAGAGCTTGTGAGGAGTGTGGATCCTTTGCACATGCTACACAAGTTTGTCCGAATGAGAGCCAAGTGCGCTTAGCCGACCGAATTGAGGAGGAAAACTATGTTCGAGGAAATTTCAGCGGAAGAGGCAACTTCAACAATGGTGGCAATGGCCGGTGGAACAACGGTCAAGCTCAAGGTTACAACAACAACTTCAACCAAAACGAGCCAAGGGCGCCACCACCACCATATAGACCACCGGGATTCAATGAGCTACAATCATTTGCTCAAGAGATGAGAGACGGGTTCAAGGAGATGAGGACCCAATTCAATGAGTTTGGTGCATGGAGGAGGCAAGTCGACAATCAATTTGCCCAAATCGCAACTCAAGTCCCGAGAGAGAATGGGAGACTTCCGGGCCGACCTGAGGAGAACCCTCGAGCTCAAAACAATCAAAATGAAGTCCGGGCAATTGGATTGAGAAGTGGCCGAAACCTACCCGAGCCACACATGCCTAAGAAGAATGAAGAGAGTTGGACCAACTTACCCAGCAAGTCGGGTCCGACGTTCCCCGAATACTCCCACATCGAGCCCAGGTAAGTCGGGCCCGACATAGGGACGTCGGTCCATGAAGTCGGTCCGAGCCGATTTTACTAGTTGGAATGCCAATTTTGCCCTTGACCTAATTTGTCCCCTTCCCCCATTAAATACCATCCCCCACCTACCTACCATCTTCATATCAACCACCATTCCCAAAATACAACCCATCTCCCTCAAACACTCTCAAAGTCGGCCGCCCCTCCCTCACCATACTCGATCCACCATCCTCCCTACTTCATCTCGTTCCAACCACAAAAAGGCCTCCCTAACCCGAATCCAAGTAGAAATTTCGAGTTCAATATAGTCCTTCATCCCCCATCTAGATCTAGATTGAGGAAATTTGAGTTCTAAGTTGCTTATTTGTTTAAAAGTTCAATACTCTTCGAATCCGGTATGTGTTACTCAATCTCTACTTATTTCTTTGAAAATTTTGTGCTTTTATTGCATAGATTGAGTAATGCCATGTTTGATTGAGAGCTTGAGCTTGAGCATCAATGGTGGATTTGCATGATTTGTGAAATTGAGCTTTAAAGTTGTTTATGCATGCTTAGATCCATTTAGAACTTCGATTAGGGATGTTTGATGGTTGAATTTGAAATTTAAGTGCATGATAGAGTAATGTGGGTTGATTTGAGGTTAGAGTCGAAGCATGAACTAGGTCGAGATCGATGTGCCCAGGAGAGTCGGGCCCGAGTTGTGGAAGTCGGTCCAACAAGTCGGACCGAGGTTGAGTAAGTCGGGCCCGACATAGGTTGGAAGTCGATCCATGTTGTTTTTGCTTTCTTCTTGTGATATCATGTGGATTCATGTGTTTCATTGTTGGCTATAGCCTAATCATGATGTAGAATGATCATTTGCTTAGCCATTGTTAGAAGATATCCATGATGGTTCATGTTGGATTGAGATGCATGTGTGTTTAGAGACTAAGTATGGGGTTCCCTTTGTGTTGAAGTGTTGTTGTGTGTTAATGAGTGTTTTTGTTGAGTTGTATGGAGTTTATCTTGGACCCTTTTGTTTGGTTGGATGTGTGTAGGTACCATGGAGACTAGAGCTTCATCATCTCATGCGGAAAGGCCAAGGAAGAAGTCCAAGAAGTCAAGGAAAGAGCCAAAGTTGGATGATGTCTATTTGGAGGATGATGAGCAAGTGGAGAGTTATGCAAGATATATGGCGCTTGAGCATCACACAAGGTGGCTTGATTGGGAAGCCGTGAGGAAGATGGACATGGATCAAGCCCTTCCAAGGTGCTACTCCCACATCGGTCTCAATGGGATGCTAAGGTGGGACAACACCCACTACCCCGCCCTCACCTCGGAATTCATGGTCACGTTCGAATGCACTTATGAAAATGTGGAAGATGAAGAAGGGGCGATTACCTTCCAATTGGGCAATGAGGACCACAATCTTACTCTTAGGGATTTGGCTACCTACTTCGGGTTTCCATTCCCAAGAGAAGAGACCGGCGTCAACAATGAGAAGGTGAACCAAGTGTGGCGTCATGTGGCCGGAAAGAGCGAGATGAGAAAGGGCGCCTCCACGACCGAGATTGCTAGCCCTCTTTTTCGGGTCATGGTGCGAGTTTTGGGATGTGCAATCTACGCTCTTCATGAGTTGAGCAAGCCGATGAAGGAAGAGATTATGTTGCTCCATGAGATGCTCTTCGACACCGAGAAGCCCATGAACCTTGCATGGGAGTGGGTCAAGATGGTGCGAGACTTCCAAAGCTCTTCTTGGATCTACTTCGGCGGGATGATAGCAAGGCTCGCCATGCGTCTAGGAGTTGATCTCGACAAGTATTCTCCGGCTCCGAATTGTGTGGAGTACATGAACATGAAATATTTCAAGAAGGCCAACATCATCAAGGAGAAGCTCTACATGATTTCCTTGGCCCCTCACTCAAACTATGATGGTGTGTCGATCCGGTTGGTGCACAACCTCTATGATCTTTCTCGGTATCAAAATTGGTACCAAGTGTGGGCCGGCAAGCCACACTCATTTGGTGACCCCGAAGGTGCAAGAGAGGGGTGGCGACAACAATCTCAACACATTCGGTTCACCTCCCCTCCATCTACACCGGATTCCGACCAAGACAACTTTGTGTTTGCACCTCGTGGAGAAGACATGGAAGTCGATCAAGAGCAAAATGAAGAAGATGAGCGCTTCCAAGGCTTGATGGCCAACCTCCGAGCCACGCACCAAGATCCAACACTGGCGGACCGAGGTACACACCAAGTCGGGCCTGACTTCCCTCAACGTCGGTCCAGTTCATTCTATGGTGGTGAGGTCCCGAGGCATTATGAGCGTGGAGAATGGAGCGGTGCCAGGCAAGAACAAGCTCAAAGTGGCGGTTATGAAGGCTATGCCCAATGGTACGGTCCGGGAATGGTGTTTCCCGAGCAACAACAAACGGTGGACATGTCCTTCTTGGCCAACCAAATGGCCCATCTCCAACTTCAACAAGAGAATGTTCTCCAAGAGGTCCATCAAGTGAATCTCCAACAACAACAAATGTACCAACAACAACAACAAGTGTACCAACAACAACAACAAATGCTTCAACAACAAAGTGCTTTCCAAGCTAGCCAACAAGAGATGAACCGAGCCCTCGGCTACACTAGACGAGAGGTAGAGGAGCTTAGGGAGGTGGAAGACCAAAGGTGGCGGGTCCAAGATAGCTTCAACACATGGATGAGCGGGAACTTCCCTTCCCGTGAGGACCAATGGACACGCCCGGAGCCTCAACTCCAACCACCACCACAAGACTTCTACCAAGAGCAAGTGTACGAGAGGGAGCGGCAAGCAAGGCTCCAAAGAGGACGTAGACGTGACAACCCCTTCGATTGATCCTAAACATGCCATTGAAGAATAAGAAATTGTGAGCTCTTCATACTCTTCTCTCTTGCTTTTAAGTTTTGGTTTCCTTGTTTGATGGGGACATCAAAATTTTAAGTATGGGGTGGGGGTAAGTGTGTTCATGATTTCACTTGCTTATGTGTGTTTGTTATTTTGAGGATAATTAGTTTGTGTTTTTAGTTTGTATTTGGGATGTTTGCTTCTTGGTTTGTGGTTTGATGAAAGACATGGATGATTAAATTGGTCTTAAATGGATGAGTTATTGGTTTTAGAGAAATTTTTGCAATAAAAATAAAAAAATCCATAAAAAAAAAGAGAAAATTGCACTAAACCACCCGTTAAATAGGTGAATTTACAGTTAACCACCCGTTATACACGAATTTGTTTTAAACCACCCAAAACATCGATTCCGTTAACAAATAGCCACCCATTGCGTTATTCCGTCAAAAATACCGTTAGATCGTGTACAATTACTACTTTGCCCTCCAAAACGAGATAAAAACACAAAAAGCTCCACTCTGCTCTCCTCCCTCCACCGCGATGACCTTCGCACCATCTCCAAGAAGCTCTGCGACACCGTTTCTAAACTCGCTGCCGCCCTCCTCCTCGATGGCTCCTGGCCTGAACATCTCCCCTTCATGTTCCACTCCATCACCTCCAATAATTTCAGGCTTCGCGAATCCGCTCTCCTCATCTTCGCTCAATTAGCGCAGTACATCGGCGAGACCCTAATCCCCCATCTAACTACCCTGCAACCCGTCTTCTCTCAGTGCTTATCCTCCAATTCGAATTCTGGTCTCCTGCGGATTGCGACAGGTTCCAAGATTTGCTCCCGCCGATGATGCAGACGCTAACGGAAGCGCTAAATTCCGGACATGAGTCGACCGCTCAGGAGGCGCTGGAGTTGCTTATCGATCTCACTGGGACAGCACCACGGTTCCTCCGACGACAGCTGGTTCAGGTCGTGGAGGCGATGTTGCAGATCGCCGAGGCGGAAGATTCCCTAGAAGAGGGGACGAGGCATCTTGCGATCGAGTTTGTCATCAAGTTGGCCGAGGCGAGAGAGAGGGCGCCTGGGATGATGAGGAATTCGCCAATTTCCCACTGAAATTTTAGGCTAAGAATTCGCCAATTTCCCCCAAAGATGAACCCTAGAATCGAACGAATGGATTTAGGGCAAATTTTTTCTGTTTTTTTCTCGGTTTTTGAGGGCAAAGTAGTAATTGTAACCGATCTAACGGCATTTTTGACGGAATAACGCAATGGGTGGCTATTTGTTAACGGAATCGAAGTTTTGGGTGGTTTAAAACAAATTCGTGTATAACGGGTGGTTAAGTGTAAATTCGCCTATTTAAAGGGTGGTTTAGTGCAATTTTCTCAAAAAAAAATTAAAATAAAATTTGAAAAAAAATTGTGTTGAAAACAACAAAAAGATTTTGTGTTTTGTAGGTTTTAGACTAGAAATTCCCATCTTAGATTGCCAAAATAAAAGCTAATGATGATGTGAGCATGTAAATTCTTTTGCATATTTTCGGATGGTTTAGCCTCTAAAATGATGTTGCTTTTGATGTGATCAAGATATCTTGCTTCTTTTATTGAACATGTGAGTTCTAGGATGAGTTCTTATGCAACTAAGTATGAGTGACCCTTGTGAGATTGATTTTTGGCCATTTTAGGGATGCTTGTTCATATTTGCATATCCCTCATGTTTCTTGTGTGATTAGCTCATTCATGCTTAGTAAAACTTGCTATTGCGGTGTTTATCTATTTTCCAAGACCGTCATGAGAATTGTCCTAGCATTGTCACATTGATTTTGAACTTTATTCTTCTAGTCACATAAATGTTCCATATCATACCATGAAGTTAAACCTTTGTTTGTAGCCCCGTTCTAGCCTAAGCCTTTGTTTGAAACTCCTCAAAAATATTATTCCTAGCCTTATATGACTTGACCCTTATGGGATTGGACTTTAGAGGAGAGGTTTGGATTGTATTTGAAGAGTTGAGATTCTCTTGGGTTTAAGGGCAAAGAATGGTGTTATGAATCATGTGGGTAGTTCATCTTTGTTGTACAAAAATGAAAAAAAAAAGAAAGAAAAGAAAGAAAGAAAATGTTGGAAATGTAAAGTGGAATGAAAGCAAAGGGCCTAAGTGAAGAAAAATGGTCCGACCGAGTTACAAGCAACATCGGGCCCGATGTCATAAGAAAGTCGGTCTAAAATGTAGAAAGTGTGGAAAATCCAACAAAAAGCCAAAGAGGAAAGATGAAGTGGAATGTTAAGTGAAATTTTGGGTTGAAAGGAAAAAATTTAAGTCTTTTGGGTGAGTGTGAAAGTAATTGTGGAATTTTGGTGAAGTTGGTGAGAGTTTAGGTTGTTCAATCCCCATTGTAAGCACCACAAGACCAAATAATTCCCACCTTGAGAAATACCAAAAGCCCCATTACAACCCGACCGAATGGAACCTCTTTGAGGACCTCCATTGAGCCAAGTTCGAAATTCTTTGTGTACTTTGTATTAGGCATCTCTAGGTGGAGGAATTGGTGATATTAGCTTCAATAGTAAAGTCCTTACTTGCATGAATTTTGAGCTCGAGCGTTCATTGCTAAAACCAAACACATGATGAGTGATACACATTCACATATCCCTAAAGTGAGGCTTAGTTGCATTGACTTTATTCCTTGGAACACTTAATCATGTGCGATGATGTAATCTTACTTGAATATCAATCACTTGTGCTTAAAATGTGTTTTCATACGAGGCTTTACTTGAAGATTATGTTTCGGTCTTGCTTACATTGTTATTGCTTGAGGACAAGCAAGTTTAAGTATGGGGTATTTTGATGTCTCTTTATTTAGTGGTGTTTTCATGTGTGATTTCCTTTGTAAATATGTTTCTTTTTCCCCTTTTCTTGCGTGTTTTGTTCCTTTTTAGCTTAGTTCCCGTATTTCTATGAGATTCGGAGACTATGCGCATTTTATGTGTTTTGTAGGTAATTTGGCATGGATCGAGGATCGATTTGAAGGAGGGTCGAGACATGGAGCAAGGCCCGAGCTAAGGAGGAAAGAGAGGAGCAAGCCATGAAGAAGAACAAGAGGAAAGCTAACAAGAAGAAGGTGGAACGAGGTCCGAACCGAGTTGCAACAACGTCGGGCCCGACTTGGGAGCTTTCAACCTCGCACCGACATGCACAGTAACTCGGGCCCGAGGTCCTCCGTGTCGGTCCGAGTCGGTCACCGGACTACTTGGGCTCCAAGGCACGAAATTGTGGACTTCCACTTTTGCCCCTCATCTAATCTATAAAAGGCCCTCTTGTCTTCTAATTTGGGGGTTCTCTCACACAAGGAAGGGTTCCCACACTTGGCAAAGGAACCAAAAGGATACTTGGAGAGCAAGGAGGAAGGAGAGGAGGAGGAAGAGAGAGAGAATCGGCCAAGGGAGAGGAAGACTTGATAGGTTTTGTTTATTGTTTAGCTTTGCTTTGTTTTAATCTTGTGGATTTGGAAACACTTGATTGGAATTTGTGGATTGCTTTTGATTTGAATGAAACTTTGCTTTGTTTTGAGATTGATTATGATGATTGCTTTCCCTTTTGATTTGTTTGCTTTCTTTGCTTGTCACATGGAGTAGATCTCCTTGGGTTATAGGGGAAAACCCTAGCTAGGTTTGGGCTAGAAACCCCAATTCCATAGCCTTGAGTGTTTGATCTAAGGAACCCACTCTACATAGAGCTACAATTCCTTGCGAAAGTTGGGAATCAAGGCTTGAGATTGGCAAAGTAGCGAAAGTGAACATGTGTCAATCTCAAGACCTTGCTTCGAAGGGGATTTCCCCAATGATTGAGGTGTAGAAGTGGTTGGAACGAGGGCGAAAGCACTCGATCCTAGTCCGATCATCACTCATTGCTTGAATTTGGGTGGAAAAGCCTAAATCAACTAGAGAAGGAACCCAAAAGCCCAAGATCTACTTTTAAATCTTTGAAGTTCGACATCCCCAGCTACCTCGGGCCCGACTTACCCAGTGTCGGTCCCGACTTCCTCTTGTCGCCAACATCGGTCCCGACGTGACCTCAGTGTCGGTCCCGACTCTTTTCTTTGTTTTCCTTTGTTTTAAACTCTCCTTTCTAGCTTTCAAGTGTCTAGGCACATCGATCGAGTAGACTTCCCGAGTGTTCGACACCCACCACGTGCTACAACGGGGTCGGGTTATAAATTGTATCTCTAGACCCTCGCATAACCGAGAGGCGATCAACCTTGTTCCTTGCTACAACCCTAGTATCATCGAGCTTGTTCCTAAAGACCCATCGAGTTCCTATGATGTTCTTGTTCTTGGGCCTAGGAACTAGCTTCCAAACTTTGTTCCTCTCGAATTGGTGGAGTTCCTCTTGCATGGCTTGAATCCAATCTGGGTCCTTTAAAGCTTCTTTGATATTTTTGGGTTCCACCATTGAAACAAACGCGTTAAAAGCACAAAAGTTATTGAGAGAGGAACGAGTTTGTACACCTTTATCATAAGGGGAGATGATGTTCTCAATGGGGTGATCCTTCCTTTGTTGAAAGATTCTTGTATGAGTGGGTTCCCTTGCATGTCTGTCATCTTCAGTGGTTGTTTCTTTGTCATGGGAACACTCATCTTCAGCTTCTTCATTCGATGTTTCTTCAGAGATTTCTGGCAAGTTCCCTCTTTGTTCCCCTTGAATACTTGATTCTGGCAAGGTATTGTCTTGGGGGACAGCAGAGTTATTCCCTAAAGAGGGAACCTCGAGAGAGTTGGAGGTGTCTTGTAGTTCTTCTGAGGAGGGAGCTTCGAGGGATATTTGATCAGTGAGAGTTGGATCTCCGTCGTTGTTCCCTGGTTGTGGGATGTTGCTTGCACTTGGATAGTCTTCATCCCTTTTCCTTGGCTCATCATCGTCATCATCATCGTCTTCTTGTCTGACTAGCTTGAACAGAGTTCCCTTCTCTTGGGTCTCTGTTCCCATCTTTACAGACTTTTCGTTGAAGACGACATGAATGCTTTCCTCTATCTTCTTGGTCCTCTTATTGTAGACCCTATAAGCCTTGCTTTGTGATGAGTATCCCAGGAAGATCCCTTCGTCGCTTCTGGGGTCGAATTTGCCAAGATTGTCTTTGTCGTTATTGTGAACAAAGCATGTGCAACAAAATGTTCTCAAGTGTGAGATGTTTGGTTTTCTCCCTTTGATGAGCTCATAGGACGTCTTGTTGATCAGTGGCCTTGTCATGGCTCGGTTCAGGATGTACGTAGCTGTGGAGATGGCTTCAGTCCAGAAGGACCCAGGAACTCCACTTTCAATCATCATGGTTCTAGCCATGTCCTCTAGAGTTCTGTTCTTTCTCTCAACCACTCCATTTTGCTGAGGAGTGCGAGGAGCTGAGAAGTTGTGAGAGATCCCATTTTTCTGACAGAAGTTTAGGAACTGTGAGTTTTGAAACTCAGTTCCGTGATCAGATCTGATTGCTTTCAGTTTTAGCCCCAAGCTTACTTCTGTTCTTTTGATGAATGGCTCAAATTCTTCAAACACTTGTGATTTTGCCTTCAAGAAAATAACCCAGGTGAATCTTGAAAAATCGTCAATTAAAACATACATGTACCTTTTTCCACCGTAGCTAGCCGTTCTCATGGGACCACAGAGATCCATGTGAATTAGCTCCAGGGACCTGTTTGTGCTTACCACTTTCTTGGGTTTAAAGAAGTTCCTGGTCTGTTTCCCTCGAACACATGCTTCACACATTTTGACTCCTTCGAGATTGATCCGTGGAAGACCAATGACCATATCCTGTAGATAAAGCTTCAGGATTTGATTTACACCAGCATGTCCCAATCTTCGATGCCAGAGTTCCGTGTCATCTTGGGAACTCGCAAGGCACAACTTCATTGGTGGTTCAAAGTTGGTATCCACCACATACACATTGTTGTATCTTCTTCCTCTATGAATTACTTTGTTGGTCTTCTTGTTGATGACGAGACATTCATCTAAGTCGAAAGTGACGATGTTGTTCCCTTGATCACACATCTGGGAGACACTCAACAGATTGTATCCCAGATCCTTTACCAGATTTACTTTGCTAACTTTGATAGATCTATTGAGCAACACTTCTCCTTTTCCAATAACTTCTCCCTTGTTCTTGTTGCCAAATGAGACATGGCCTCCTTCGGCATGAGTGTGGAGTGAGATGAGGATATCCTTGTTTCCTGTCATATGGTTCGAGCATCCACTATCTATGAACCATGTATTGTTCCCTCTCACTGCCACCTACAAGGTAAAGTTAGTGTTTTGAGACCCAGGCAAGATGACTCTTGCCCGGTCCCTTGCAAGGGAAAACATTATCCTTCAAGATATAGTCAGAAATGTTGATGTCTTGAGAGTTTTGAGAGTTGGAGTTCTTTTGGTGATTAGCATGACGTTTTTGTTTGTTTGGGAACTCACGGTTTCTAAAGGTTTGGTCTCTCTTCTTGGGACATGCATCCTTGTAGTGCCCATGAGCACCACAGTGCCAACACGTCTTATAGTATTCTCTCAGGTAGTATTTTGGGTGTGGTCTCTGGATCCGGTTCCTATTCATGGTTTCTTTGTTGTACACCCGAGACCCGTTTCCCTTAGCAATTTTGACATAGATTCTATGTCCGGAGTTCCCAGTATAGTAATCTCTCTCACCATTGTTTCCACTCTCTATGACCCTGATTTTCTCCTCGAGATAAGCATTTTTCTGTTTCTCGCACTGGAGTTCTAAGGCCCTACACTCATGGATTTGATGTTCGCTCAGGGGTGAATTTCCATTCATGGAGCACTCACCTTTGTATCCTATGTCATGTCTGGCTCGGACAAACTTAATTTGGGAACTAGAGGCTTCAAGATGTTCGGGAGTCTTACTCAGGTTTTGCAAGAGGGTGTTCTCATCTTTTTCTAGAGTTTTGATTTCTCTTTCTAGATCTACGATGTGAGAAACATGGGACTGGAGTTTTTCAAGAAGGGATATGCAGTTGGGACAGGGCTCAAGACCAACTAATTGAGAATTTATGTGTTCCTGTTTTTCCAACTTGTCTTGCAATTTTATGTTATCTTTGACAAGGCTTGAAAGATTTTTCAACAACTCAGGTTTTTCATAATTATTTAAAGAGTCAAGAGCAATTTTATGTTATCTTTGACAAGGCTTGAAAGGTTGTTCCCTAGTGGTTTCTCCTTGGCCATGCCACACATATCTGGGAGTGCCCATGACTCGGGATCTTCGTCTTCATCATCGCTCCAAGTAGCGATGTAGGCCTTCTTTCCTTGCTTTCGGCCATCAGTTCCCTGTGGTTATTCCTTCGCAAAGTGTCCTTTCATGTTGCACTTGTAGCAGGTCACATCTGAGAGATCCTTCTCTGCGGGTTTTCTTTGGGAACTTTGTCCTTTTCCCCAGTTCCCACTGTTCCGTTGAGACTTCCCTTTGTAGAAATTTCGAAGAGCCTTTGTTACGAGAACTAGCTCCTCGTCCTCTTCTTCTTTGGAGTCTTCGTGTTGTTCTTGGGTTGATTTGAGCATTTTCTCGATCTTGAGTGCGATCCCTCGATGAGCTCGAGTTTGTTCCTTATCATCGATCTTTCTCTTCTCGTGTCCCACTAGCTTTCCAAACACTTGATGGAGCATGAGTGTTCGATTTTCTGGATTTTCCTTGAACATTGTTCTCTCGTTTGCCCATTCTCCAGTCAATCCGTTGAAGAGCTGTTGGACCTTCATTTTGTGGGTGATTTCTTCTTTGGTGATCCCCAAGCCCTCCATTTTGGTGCAAAGTCCTTCAAAACGGGATTGGTATCTATCGACAGACTCTCCCATCTCCATTTGGAAGTTGTAGAACTCCCTTTTTGCATTCATCTGAAGATCTTCTCTGAGATCTGAGTTCCCAACGTGCATTTGTTGGATGGCTTCCCACAGTTCCTTAGCTGTGTCAAGGTTTGCTACCCTGTCACAATCTTGTACGCACATGGACCTCTTTAGGTACTGTTTGGCTTTGTAGTTTGCCTCCATACACTTGTACTCGTTGGGTCCCCACTTTGAGAGGTCGTTAATTATAGCTGGATCGATTTCGAAGTTGCCTCTCTCGATGACACACCAGGCTTGGTAGTCTTGGCCACGCATCCAATCCTTCATGTCGCGTTGCCAACTTTCAAAACTTCCTGTAATAAGCCTTGGCGGCTTACTAGTGTTGTTCCCCACCTGAGTAAGTTCCTGAGCCATTTGATACCTACGATGCTAACACAAATCTAGAGCGCTAGCTCTGATACCAATTGTTGGATTGTAAACGTTAGCAAAGAGCTTGGGAGATGGCAGTTAAGCTGTTCCCAAGGCAGCGGAAGTAAACAGTTCGCAAGTAATAAAGACAGTAAAGAACACAGTTCCCTTATAGAGGAACCCCACTAAAACCAACTAGTTGTATGGGTAAACCTCTACCTCCGCTTGGAGGATTTTGAATGACTTACTTATATTAATTGCTTTGTTTGTTAGTTACACAGCCGGATTCACACTTCTCTGTTCCTACAAGTTCTTCCTAACTCTAGAAACACTAGTAAATCCTCTCAACTGAGTTCCTAAGCTCACAACAGCAAAACACAAGTAACTCAAACCTTACACCGACTTCTCAGTTCCCTTGCTCCTGGGAACTTCGGCTTCACCATCGTCGAGATCACACACTCGCCCGCGGGGACTTCTCTTTCTTTTCTTTCTTTTCTCTTGTGTGGGTGTTTGTGAGTTCTGGGAGAAGTACTCAATCCGAGTACTATTCATTTGGCTTTATAGTCCAAGTGAGCTTGGGCAGTCGCATCTTTCGTTTGTGTCCAAAATGCCCTTTGCTTGATGCCCAAGTTGTACTTTCTTCACATGTGACTTTGGTTTGAACTAGGTCAACTTCTTGGATGAATTGGACCGTTGGATGAAGCGTGGCAGTCTGATCCTCAGACTGTTCATTCGGGCTGTCTGAGACAGAATCCCGCGATCTGCGCTGAACGGTCGTTGTCCTCACATGTGAGTTCCCATGTCATGGGAACTGTCTTCTTCAGAGTTCCCTTGATGGAAACTCTTCATCGTTGTAAGCTTGTGTTCTCTTGATTGTTTCTGGGAGTTCCCACTTCATGGGAACTTTCCTCTTCAGAGTTCCCTTGATGGAAACTCTTCATTGTGGCCTACAGTGGCTTTTGGTCATTCATAGGAGTTCTTGGTTGTACCTGTGTTCCTTAGAAATACTTGAACAAACCACATTAGTTCCCTATGGTGTTTGTCGTTATCAAAACTGAAGAGAATTACATCGTTGATTCGTTGTTTAGAACTAGAGGTCCCAACAACGTCCCAACATGATATTACATGCAATGAACTAATATCTCATATAGGTCTCAAGAAATAGATAACCATATCAATGACAAGAGATAATATGCATAAGGAGAGTAAATCACACAAGAAAAGAAGAGGGATTTATGATGTTCTCCCTTTAAGGCCAAAAATAACTCATAAGGTAGATTTTGTTGGATTTCAGTCACTTCTACCTAAGATCATATGTGCTCAATTTCATCACATGCTAAATATCCACATAAAAACAATTTTTCAACATGATTCAGGCAAAGCTATCCAAACATGCTATGGAATTACATGATCAAGCAAGTTAAAGCATATCATAGGACATCTAAGTGGAATATTATCAATCCTAAAAACACAAAACACAAAAACTGACACAAAACTGAGTTCCCTTTTCCCATACCCCATACTTAAACCAAACAGTGTCATCACTGTTTAAAGCATAAAAATAAAGAGGATAAGAAAAAAGATACTCACAAAATAAAACTGAAACTTATTTGGAACCATTGATCACGGAGGAGTATTGCTGATTTTTTTTTTCGGTTCTGTAAAGGTCGGTACCGACCCTGTGAAGGTCGGTAACGAGCTTGCATGCTTGTCCACCGATTGTCTTTGATTGTAGCACTTCTTCACTTCTTGGACCTGAGTCATATTAGAAAAACTTCTATCCCTACTACACTAATCTACTCTAAAAACAAGTCAAAAGAAAGCTAGAAAAAAGAACTAAGAAAGAAAAAATAAAAAGCAAAACAAAAAGCGGGTTGTCTCCCGTAAGCGCTATGTTTAACGTCGTTAGCCCGACGAACTTACCTTGGCAGATCAAGGCGGTTTCCATCCAAATATGTTGGGATCAAGAGGGACCCCATACTTAGCCGAAACAACATTCTCCAAGATGTTTGGCCCTCTATCATCCACAAGAATGCTTCGTAATCCTACAACAGGGTTAGTAAAATCCAAAAACCAAGGAGGTTTTGACTCCTTCACAGTACTAACAGTAGGATATGAAATAGGACAAGGATAGGAGAAAGGATCATGACCAGAATCAATCAAATCAGAATAAGAAGACTTACCTTAATTGAGCAGATAAGGGCTCGTTACCGAGGTGGTGTGGATCGTTAATGACCCTACTGGATCTGAAAGTTGCTCGATGTTGTGCCTGGATCCACCTCCCACCTCGTTTTCCTTAAGATAAGGGTTGGTATGCTCCTCGGTAGATGTTTCTCTGTTGATTTGGCTCGTTTGTGTACTCAGAGAGGGGTCGTTACCGAGCCATGGTGGGTCGGTAGGCTCCTCAGTACTACAATTATCCACTTCGCTTATGGGCGAATTGAAATGAAACTCAACCCTCTCCTCCCCAATGTCAAATGTGAGGAGTCCTTTTCTGACATCTGCACGTGCTCCTACGGTGGCTAAGAATGGTCTGCCTAGAATGATTTGCACCACAGGGTCTTCAGGCATATCTAGAACAATGAAGTCGTTTGGAACAAAGAATTTTCCAACTCGGACAGGAACATCGTCAACGACTCTAGTTGCTTTTACAGAAGATCCATCCGCCATGTAGAGTTTCATCTTGATAGGCTCTAGTGGTCCCATGTTAGCTTTTAACCATATGGAAAGACGAAGCAAACAAGCATTGGCTCCCAAATAACATAAAGCTTTAAATTTGTGGTCGCCTATGCCAATCGTGATGGCAAATCTCCCAGGGTCTCCAAGCTTTTCTGGTAGAGCTATTGATCTGACTTCATCCTGCAGCTCTGTAATGGACCTTTTCCTGCTAAGAATATCCTTCAAAAATTTTATGTAAGCCGGCATTTCGCTTAGGGCGTCAGCGAATGGGATGAAAATATTAATGCCCTGAAGAATCTTCACGAAACGCTTGAACCTACTCTCAGTAGAGTCCATAGATCTCTTAGTTGGAAATGGAAGAGATTTCACCATTCTCGGAACCAAGTTAGGTTCGAGAGGTGAGAGTACCGGGTCGACACTAGGGTCGTTTATTGTCCTCGGCGGGTCGTTATCGACCCTGGTGGGGTCGTTAACTACCCTGGAATAGAGAGGAAGGCTCGGATTAGTAGACTTACCTGGGTTAGGGTCGTTAGATACCCTCGGAGCCTCGTCACCCTGGTATGCGGGCTCGGTATTTGCCCTCGCTGGCTCGTTACCGGGATGGGTTGTGACGTCCTCTTCCTTCTCGTCCTCAGCTTGGACTCTCTCCGGCAATGTCTTCCCGCTTCTGAGTTGTACCGCTGCTATTTGGCCTCTAGGGTTCTCCTCGGGGCGGCCCGGCAGTTGCCCTTGTGGTCTTGGAATCCGTGCAGCTAGGTCCTCTAGTTGGGAATCAACACTCTTTTTCCAAATATCGAACTCTCCCCATCTGTTATCATGTCGGTTCGGTTTGGCTTGAACTTCATCAACTTTGTTGTTCACTCCGTTAATGGTTTCCTTTATTTCCTGAACCCATGATGGTGGCTCTTGATAGTCCGGAGGTTGGTAAGGAGGAACCCTTTGTTCTTGTTGAGGAGGTTGGCTCCATTGGTCATATGCATAATTGCCCCAGGTGGGCTGATTGTAATTCCTCCATGCATAAAAAGTATCACCTTGGTTCCTATATGGGCCCCACATGTAATTATCCTCTTCATATGCCTCAGCAGCTATGGTTTCCCTTTCTCTCTGGATCTCCTCTATCTCTAAACAGAGTTCAGCAATCTGCTTAGCTAGTTCTTCATGTGTAGCCATGACTTTGTTTGCTCGACGAACTTCAGCTGGCATACACTGTAAGCAAAAACAAAAACAAAAAACGAAATCAAAAAGCAAAAACAGGGTCTCAGACAAGGTCGCTAACGAACCTGGGGGGTCGTTAACGAGCCTGGAGTGATCCCATAAAACCGAAACTAAAAAGAAAGAAACAACTACCTGTCGACAGGGTCGTTACCAAGCCTGGGTAGGGTCGCTAACGACTCGACAGTGTCCTAGAAACTAAACAAAAAAAACACAAAAAAAACACAGAAACTGGGTTGCCCAACAGGGTCGGTACCGACCCTGGTGGGTCGTTACCAACTCGGCGGAGTCCCAAAAAACGTAAAAAGAACAAAACTTGGCACTATTGAAATCTCCCCGGCATTGGCGCCAATTTGTTGAGAGGGTTTCTTGACAACAAATAAATTTATATCAAGCCCCCGCGGAGTATAGCAGAGTTAGGTTCGTCCGCAGGGAGAAAGTCAGTATCAAGTTTTGTTACTTCTCACGCAAGCAATCAATTAAAGGTAGGGTTTTTATCAAGGAAGAAGAATTCTAAGGTAAAGGTATCCCCACAACAACAATTATGCATGCCAAACGCTAATGAAACACATAGATCATGCTTTTATAACATAAAGGTGTCAACTTTCGTCAACTTAAGCAAATAAATCAATCAACTTTCGCTATATCAATAAACTTACTACCTAATCTCTTCTACTTAAACTAGGATAGATCTGCTTTCGCTTCAAAACCCTAATTTGACTATTCTGATCCAAGGTTTCTGCTTTCGCTTCAACTATGAATGAGAAATTCCTTTCAACTTTCGTTTCAAGGATTAAGAACAAGAGAATAGATTCATGTAATCAAAACAATCAAAACATGATCATAAACAGGCATGCACAACCATTGTTGGGTTTAACCCCAACCTTAGACAGAGAGACTACTCACAAAGCATAATAATTGAAAAGATCCAAATTAAATTTAAAAGAAAGCTTACAACCGAATCCAAACGATAGTTCTTCCCCACAAAAACTCGTCTCTTCCCCCTCTCACACGCCTCTCTCCTCCCCTTACTTGCCCTCCAAGGCCATTGATTGTGTACTCAATAACAAAGGGTAGACAAGAGTATTTATAGAGAAACTATTCTATCTTAAATCTATCTCTAAGGAAATAAATCTATCTTAAATCTATCTATAAAGAAATAAATCTATCTAATAAGATACGCTCCTTCTATCTATCTAATAACATAATAAAAATTTACTAAACTAAAGATTAAAAGATAAAAGATAGAAGTCTTCAATTAAACACCGACTCGGATCTCGTTGCTCCTCACGGCGCCTCGTTAACGACCCTGTCAGGGTCGAAAACAGCCTTGAGTAAAACTTGCGTAGAAGATTCGTTACAAATCCGTTTGACTCGATTCTTTTTCCTATGTTCTTGTAACGAATTTATCTATCTCTTTCCAAGATTAAAATTGATCTTCAATGAATTTAGTTCATAGCTAAATCTTCATCTTCTCTTCATTCTTGAGTGTTATCTTCACCGTCTTTACTCCTTTCTTCAAAATATGCTCCAAAAAGCTTTTAAAAACCTATAAAACACCACAAAAGCTTATGTAGACTCCATATCTTAAGAAAATACAAAAAACTACACAAATGACTCAAAACAAAACACAAAACTAAACAAAAAGACTCAAATAGACTAAAAACACATCCTAAATACATGACTAAAAAGGAGGACATCAAAAAGCTAGTGCACTTTAAATATATCTAGGAGTAAGCATACAAAATGAGGATAGTATAAAGCCAATAAGCACATTCTACACTACAAAATCAAGACAAATCGAAAAAAAGCATAAATTCGAACCTAGAAACCGAAAGCCCCATTTAGGAGTGACATTTACATTGACATTTCATCGAACACTTGGCGTGCAATGTTAAATCACAAGTCATTTTAAAGGCAACAGGAGAAAAAGCAAGTGAACTTTAAAGACATCTAGGCATAAGCATACAAATGAGGATAGTATAGAGCCAATAAGCACATTCTACACTACAAAATCAAGATTGATCGAATAAAAGCATAAATTCGACCCTATAAACCGAATTCCACATATAGTAGTGACATCTACATGGACATTTCATCGAACACTTGGCATGCAATGTTAGATCAGAAGTCAATTTAAAGGCAAAAGGATAAAAAGCAAGTGAATTTTAAATATATCTAGGCATAAGCATAAAAAATGAGTATAGTGTCAAGCCAATTAGCACATTCTGCACTACAAAATCAAGACTTGATCCACTAAAAGCATAACTTCAAACCTAGAAACCGAATCCACATTTAGGAGTGACATTTACATGGACATTTCATCGAACACTTGGCGCAATGTTAGATTTGTCAATTTTTAAAGGCCAATGGAGATAAAATAAGTGAACTTTAATGACATCTAGGCATAAGCATAAAGAATGAGGATAGTATCAAGCCATTAAGCACATTCAACACTACAAAATCAAGACCGGTCGAATAAAAGCATAAATTCGAACCTTGAAACCGAATTCCACATTTAGGAGTGACATTTAAATTGACATTTCATCGAACACTTGGCATGAAATGTTAGATCACAAGTCAATTTAAAGGCAAAAGGATAAAAAGCAAGTGAACTTTAAATATATGTAGGCATAAGCATAAAAAATGAGGATAGTGTCAAGCCAATTTGCACATTCTGCACTGCAAAATCAAGACTTGATCGAATAAAAGCATAACTTCAAACCTAGAAACCAATTCCACATTTAAGAGTGACATTTACATGGACATTTCATCGAACACTTGGCGCGCAATGTTAGATCACTAGTCAATTTTTAAAGGCCAATGGAGAAAAAACAAGTGAACTTTAAAGACATCTAGGCATAAGCATAACGAATGAGAATAATATCAAGCCATTTAGCAGATTCTACACTACAAAATCAAGACTGGTCGAATAAAAGCATAAATTCGAACCTTTAAACCGAATTCCACATTTAGGAGTGACATTTACATGGAAATTTCACAAAACACTTGGCGTGCAACGTTAGATCACAAGTCATTTTAAAGGCAAAATGAGAACACTTAATGGCTAATGAACTTTATATATATCTAGGCATAAGGATAAAAAAAAAGTATAGTGTCAAGCCAGTTAACACATTCTGCACTACAAAATCAAGACTTGATCGAATAAAAGCATAACTTCAAACCTATAAATCGAATCCACATTTAGGAGTGACATTTACATGGACATTTCATTGAACACTTGGCGCGCAATGTTAGATCACTAGTCAATTTTTAAAGGCCAATGGAGAAAAACAAGTGAATTTTAAAGACATCTATGCATAAGCATAAAGAATTAGGATAGTATCAAGCCAATTAGCACATTCGACATTACAAAATCAAGACTTGATCGCATAAAAGCATAACTTCAATCCTAGAAACCGAATCCACATTTAGGAGTGACATTTACATGGACATTTCATCCAAAACTTGGCGCAATGATAGATCACTAGTCAATTTTTAAAGGCCAATGGAGAAAAAATAAGTGAACTATAAAGAAATCTAGGCATAAGCATAAAGAATGAGGATAGTATCAAGCCATTTAGCACATTCGACACTACAAAATCAAGACCGGTCGAATAAAAGCATAAATTGGAAGCTTGAAACCGAATTCCACATTTAGGAGTGACATTTACATGGACATTTCATCGAACACTTGGCGTGCAATGTTAGATCACAAGTCATTTTAGAGGCAAAAGGAGAAAAAGCTAGTGAACTTTAAATATATCTAGCAATAAGTATAAAAAATGAGGATAGAATAAAGCCAATAAGCACATTTTGCACTACAAAATCAAGACCAATCGAATAAAAGCATAAATTCGAACCTATAAATCGAAAGCCACATTTAGGAGTGACATTTACATGGATACTCATCGAACACTTGGTGTGCAATGTTAGATCACAAGTCATTTTAAAGGCAAAAGGAGAAAAAGCAAGTGCACTTTAAATATATCTAGACATAAGCATAAAAAAATGAATATAGTGTCAAGCCAATTAGCACATTCTGCACTACAAAATCAAGACTTGATCGACTAAAAGCATAACTTCAAACCTAGAAACCGAATCCACATTTAGGAGTGACATTTACATGGACATTTCATCGGACACTTGGCGCACAATGTTAGATCACGTGTCAATTTTTAAAGGCCAATGGAGAAAAAACAAGTGAACCTTAAAGACATCTAGGCATAAGCATACAGAATGAGGATAGTATCAAGCCATTTAGCACATTCTACACTACAAAATCAAGACCGGTCGAATAAAAGCATAAATTTGAACCTTGAAACCGAATTCCACATTTAGGAGTGACATTTACATGGACATTTCATCGATCACTTGGCGTGCAATGATAGATCACAAGTCATTTTAAAGGTAAAAGGAGAAAAAGCAAGTGAACTTTAAATATATCTAGACATAAGCATAAAAAAATGACTATAGTGTCAAGCCAATTAGCACATTTTGTACTAAAAAATCAAGACTTGATCGAATAAAAGCATAACTTCAAACCTAGAAACCGAATTCCCATTTAGGAATGAAATTTACATGGACATTTCATCGAACACTTGGCGTGCAATGTTAGATCACAACTCTTTTTTAAAGGCAAAACGAGAAAAAGCAAGTGAACTTTAAATATATCTAGGCATAAGCATAAAAAATGAGTATAGTGTCAAGCCAATTAGCACATTCGACATTACAAAATCAAGACTTGATCGCATAAAAGCATAACTTCAATCCTAGAAACCGAATCCACATTTAAGAGTGACATTTACATGGACATTTCATCGAAAACTTGGCGCAATGATAGATCACTAGTCAAGTTTTAAAGGCCAACGGAGAAAAAATAAGTGAACTATAAAGACATCTAGGCATAAGCATAAAGAATGAGGATAGTATCAAGCCATTTAGCACATTCGACACTACAAAATCAAGACCGGTCGAATAAAAGCATAAATTGGAAGCTTGAAAACCGAATTCCACATTTAGGAGTGACATTTAAATGGACATTTCATCGAACACTTGGCGTGCAATGTTAGATCACAAGTCATTTTAAAGGCAAAAGGAGAAAAAGCTAGTGAACTTTAAATATATCTAGCAATAAGTATAAAAAATGAGGATAGTATAAAGCCAATAAGAACATTTTGCACTACAAAATCAAGACCGATCAAATAAAAGCATAAATTCGAACCTATAAATCGAAAGCCACATTTAGGAGTGACATTTACATGGACACTCATCGAACACTTGGTGTGCAATGTTAGATCACAAGTCATTTTAAAGGCAAAAGGAGAAAAAGCAAGTGAACTTTAAATATATCTAGACATAAGCATAAAAAAATGAATATAGTGTCAAGCCAATTAGCACATTCTGCACTACAAAATCAAGACTTGATCGACTAAAAGCATAACTTCAAACCTAGAAACCGAATCCACATTTAGGAGTGACATTTACATGGACATTTCATCGGACACTTGGCGCACAATGTTAGATCACGTGTCAATTTTTAAAGGCCAATGGAGAAAAAACAAGTGAACCTTAAAGACATCTAGGCATAAGCATACAAAATGAGGATAGTATCAAGCCATTTAGCACATTCTACACTACAAAATCAAGACCGGTCGAATAAAAGCATAAATTTGAACCTTGAAACCGAATTCCACATATAGGAGTGACATTTACATGGACATTTTATCGAACACTTGGCGTGCAATGTTAGATCACAAGTCATTTTAAAGGCAAAATGAGAAAAAGCTAGTGAACTTTAAATATATCTAGGCATAAGGATAAATAAATTAGTATAGTGTCAAGCCAATTAACACATTCTTCACTACAAAATTAAGACTTGATCGAATAAAAGCATAACTTCAAACCTAGAAACCGAATCCACATTTAGGAGTGACATTTACATGCACATTTCATCGAACACTTGGTGCGCAATGTTAGCTCACTAGTCAATTTTAAAGGCCAATGGAGAAAAAACAAGTGAACTTTAAAGACATCTAGGCATAAGCACAAAGGATGAGGATAGTATCAAGCCATTAAGCACATTCTACACTACAAAATCAAGACCGGTCGAATAAAAGCATAAATTCGAACCTTGAAACCGAATTCCACATTTAGGAGTGACATTTACATGGACATTTCATCGATCACTTGGCGTGCAATGATAGATCACAAGTCATTTTAAAGGTAAAAGGAGAAAAAGCAAGTGAACTTTAAATATATCTAGACATAAGCATAAAAAAATGACTATAGTGTCAAGCCAATTAGCACATTTTGTACTAAAAAATCAAGACTTGATCGAATAAAAGCATAACTTCAAACCTAGAAACCGAATTCCCATTTAGGAATGAAATTTACATGGACATTTCATCGAACACTTGGCGTGCAATGTTAGATCACAACTCTTTTTTAAAGGCAAAACGAGAAAAAGCAAGTGAACTTTAAATATATCTAGGCATAAGCATAAAAAATGAGTATAGTGTCAAGCCAATTAGCACATTCGACATTACAAAATCAAGACTTGATCGCATAAAAGCATAACTTCAATCCTAGAAACCGAATCCACATTTAAGAGTGACATTTACATGGACATTTCATCGAAAACTTGGCGCAATGATAGATCACTAGTCAAGTTTTAAAGGCCAACGGAGAAAAAATAAGTGAACTATAAAGACATCTAGGCATAAGCATAAAGAATGAGGATAGTATCAAGCCATTTAGCACATTCGACACTACAAAATCAAGACCGGTCGAATAAAAGCATAAATTGGAAGCTTGAAAACCGAATTCCACATTTAGGAGTGACATTTAAATGGACATTTCATCGAACACTTGGCGTGCAATGTTAGATCACAAGTCATTTTAAAGGCAAAAGGAGAAAAAGCTAGTGAACTTTAAATATATCTAGCAATAAGTATAAAAAATGAGGATAGTATAAAGCCAATAAGAACATTTTGCACTACAAAATCAAGACCGATCAAATAAAAGCATAAATTCGAACCTATAAATCGAAAGCCACATTTAGGAGTGACATTTACATGGACACTCATCGAACACTTGGTGTGCAATGTTAGATCACAAGTCATTTTAAAGGCAAAAGGAGAAAAAGCAAGTGAACTTTAAATATATCTAGACATAAGCATAAAAAAATGAATATAGTGTCAAGCCAATTAGCACATTCTGCACTACAAAATCAAGACTTGATCGACTAAAAGCATAACTTCAAACCTAGAAACCGAATCCACATTTAGGAGTGACATTTACATGGACATTTCATCGGACACTTGGCGCACAATGTTAGATCACGTGTCAATTTTTAAAGGCCAATGGAGAAAAAACAAGTGAACCTTAAAGACATCTAGGCATAAGCATACAAAATGAGGATAGTATCAAGCCATTTAGCACATTCTACACTACAAAATCAAGACCGGTCGAATAAAAGCATAAATTTGAACCTTGAAACCGAATTCCACATATAGGAGTGACATTTACATGGACATTTTATCGAACACTTGGCGTGCAATGTTAGATCACAAGTCATTTTAAAGGCAAAATGAGAAAAAGCTAGTGAACTTTAAATATATCTAGGCATAAGGATAAATAAATTAGTATAGTGTCAAGCCAATTAACACATTCTTCACTACAAAATTAAGACTTGATCGAATAAAAGCATAACTTCAAACCTAGAAACCGAATCCACATTTAGGAGTGACATTTACATGCACATTTCATCGAACACTTGGTGCGCAATGTTAGCTCACTAGTCAATTTTAAAGGCCAATGGAGAAAAAACAAGTGAACTTTAAAGACATCTAGGCATAAGCACAAAGGATGAGGATAGTATCAAGCCATTAAGCACATTCTACACTACAAAATCAAGACCGGTCGAATAAAAGCATAAATTCGAACCTTGAAACCGAATTCCACATTTAGGAGTGACATTTACATGGACATTTCATCGATCACTTGGCGTGCAATGATAGATCACAAGTCATTTTAAAGGTAAAAGGAGAAAAAGCAAGTGAACTTTAAATATATCTAGACATAAGCATAAAAAAATGACTATAGTGTCAAGCCAATTAGCACATTTTGTACTAAAAAATCAAGACTTGATCGAATAAAAGCATAACTTCAAACCTAGAAACCGAATTCCCATTTAGGAATGAAATTTACATGGACATTTCATCGAACACTTGGCGTGCAATGTTAGATCACAACTCTTTTTTAAAGGCAAAACGAGAAAAAGCAAGTGAACTTTAAATATATCTAGGCATAAGCATAAAAAATGAGTATAGTGTCAAGCCAATTAGCACATTCGACATTACAAAATCAAGACTTGATCGCATAAAAGCATAACTTCAATCCTAGAAACCGAATCCACATTTAAGAGTGACATTTACATGGACATTTCATCGAAAACTTGGCGCAATGATAGATCACTAGTCAAGTTTTAAAGGCCAACGGAGAAAAAATAAGTGAACTATAAAGACATCTAGGCATAAGCATAAAGAATGAGGATAGTATCAAGCCATTTAGCACATTCGACACTACAAAATCAAGACCGGTCGAATAAAAGCATAAATTGGAAGCTTGAAAACCGAATTCCACATTTAGGAGTGACATTTACATGGACATTTCATCGAACACTTGGTGTGCAATGTTAGATCACAAGTCATTTTAAAGGCAAAAGGAGAAAAAGCTAGTGAACTTTAAATATATCTAGCAATAAGTATAAAAAATGAGGATAGTATAAAGCCAATAAGAACATTTTGCACTACAAAATCAAGACCGATCAAATAAAAGCATAAATTCGAACCTATAAATCGAAAGCCACATTTAGGAGTGACATTTACATGGACACTCATCGAACACTTGGTGTGCAATGTTAGATCACAAGTCATTTTAAAGGCAAAAGGAGAAAAAGCAAGTGAACTTTAAATATATCTAGACATAAGCATAAAAAAATGAATATAGTGTCAAGCCAATTAGCACATTCTGCACTACAAAATCAAGACTTGATCGACTAAAAGCATAACTTCAAACCTAGAAACCGAATCCACATTTAGGAGTGACATTTACATGGACATTTCATCGGACACTTGGCGCACAATGTTAGATCACGTGTCAATTTTTAAAGGCCAATGGAGAAAAAACAAGTGAACCTTAAAGACATCTAGGCATAAGCATACAAAATGAGGATAGTATCAAGCCATTTAGCACATTCTACACTACAAAATCAAAACCGGTCGAATAAAAGCATAAATTTGAACCTTGAAACCGAATTCCACATATAGGAGTGACATTTACATGGACATTTTATCGAACACTTGGCGTGCAATGTTAGATCACAAGTCATTTTAAAGGCAAAATGAGAAAAAGCTAGTGAACTTTAAATATATCTAGGCATAAGGATAAATAAATTAGTATAGTGTCAAGCCAATTAACACATTCTTCACTACAAAATTAAGACTTGATCGAATAAAAGCATAACTTCAAACCTAGAAACCGAATCCACATTTAGGAGTGAAATTTACATGCACATTTCATCGAACACTTGGTGCGCAATGTTAGCTCACTAGTCAATTTTAAAGGCCAATGGAGAAAAAACAAGTGAACTTTAAAGACATCTAGGCATAAGCACAAAGGATGAGGATAGTATCAAGCCATTAAGCACATTCTACACTACAAAATCAAGACCGGTCGAATAAAAGCATAAATTCGAACCTTGAAACCGAATTCCACATTTAGGAGTGACATTTACATGGACATTTCATCGATCACTTGGCGTGCAATGATAGATCACAAGTCATTTTAAAGGTAAAAGGAGAAAAAGCAAGTGAACTTTAAATATATCTAGACATAAGCATAAAAAAATGACTATAGTGTCAAGCCAATTAGCACATTTTGTACTAAAAAATCAAGACTTGATCGAATAAAAGCATAACTTCAAACCTAGAAACCGAATTCCCATTTAGGAATGAAATTTACATGGACATTTCATCGAACACTTGGCGTGCAATGTTAGATCACAACTCTTTTTTAAAGGCAAAACGAGAAAAAGCAAGTGAACTTTAAATATATCTAGGCATAAGCATAAAAAAATGACTATAGTATCAAGCCAATTAGCACATTCTGCACTACAAAATCAAGTCTTGATCGAATAAAAGCATAACTTCAAATCTAGAAACCGAATCCACATTTAGGAGTGACATTTACATGGACATTTCATTGAACACTTGGCGCGCAATGTTAGATCACTAGTCAATTTTTAAAGGCAAATGGAGAAAAACAAGTGAACTTGAAAGACATCTAGGCATAAGCATAAAGAAATAGGATAGTATCAAGCCATTAAGCACATTTTACACTACAAAATCAAGACCGATCGATTAAAACCATAAATTGGAACCTTGAAACCGAATTCCACATTTAGGAGTGACATTCACATGGACATTTCATCGAACACTTGGCATGAAATTTTAGATCACAAGTCAATTTAAAGGCAAAAGGATAAAAAGCAAGTGAATTTTAAATATATCTAGGCATAAGCGTAAAAAATGAGTATAGTGTCAAGCCAATTTGCACATTCTGCACTACAAAATCAAGAATTGATCGAATAAAAGCATAACTTCAAACCTAGAAACCGAATCCACATTTAGGAGTGACATTTACATGGACATTTCATCGAACACTTGGCGCGCAATGTTAGATCACTAGTCAATTTTTAAAGGCCAATGGAGAAAAAACAAGTGAACTTTAAAGACATCTAGGCATAAGCATAAAGAATGAGGATAGTATCAATCCATTAAGCACATTCTACACTACGAAATCAAGACCGATCGAATAAAAGCATAAATTCGAACCTATACACCGAATTCCACATTTAGGAGTTATATTTACATGGACATTTCATCGAACACTTGGCGTGCAATGTTAGATCACTAGTCAATTTTTAAAGGCCAAAGGAGAAAAAGCAAGTGAACTTTAAATATATCTAGGCATAAGCATAAAAAAATGAGTATAGTGTCAAGCCAAGTGGCACATTCTGCACTAAAAAATCAAGAGTTGATCGAATAAAAGCATAACTTCAAACCTAGAAATCGAAGACACATTTAGGAGTGACATTTACATGGACATTTCATCGAACACTTGGCGCGCAATGTTTGATCACTAGTAAATTTGTAAAGGCAAATGGAGAAAAAACAAGTGAACTTGAAACACATCTAGGCATAAGCATAAAGAATTAAGATAGTATCAAGCCATTAAGCACATTTTACACTACAAAATCAAGACCGATCGAATAAAACCATAATTTTGAACCTTGAAACCGAATTCCACATTTAGGAGTGACATTTACATGGACATTTCATTGAACACTTGGCATGAAATTTTAGATCACAAGTCAATTTAAAGGCAAAAGGATAAAAAGCAAGTGAACTTTAAATATATCGAGGCATAAGCGTAAAGTATGAGTATAGTGTCAAGCCAATTTGCACATTTTGCACTACAAAATAAAGACTTGATCGAATAAAAGCATACCTTCAAACCTAGAAACCGAATCCACATTTAGGAGTGACATTTACATGGACATTTCATCGAACACTTGCCGCGCAATGTTAGATCACTAGTCAGTTTTTAAAGGCCAATGGAGAAAAAACAAGTGAACTTTGAAGACATTTAGGAATAAGCATAAAGAATGAGGATAGTATCAAGCCATTAAGCACATTCTACACTACAAAATCAAGACCGATCGAATAAAAGAATAAATTCGAACTTATAAACCGAATTCAACATTTAGGAGTGACATTTAGATGGACATTTCGTCGAACACTTGGCGTGCAATGTTAGATCACAAGTCATTTTAAAGGCAAAAGGAGAAAAAGCAAGTGAACTTTAAATATATCTAGGCATAAGCATAAAAAAATGAGTATAGTGTCAAGCCAATTAGCACATTCTGCACTACAAAATCAAGAATTGATCGAATAAAAGCATAAGTTCAAACCTAGAAACTGATGCCACATTTAGGAGTGACATTTACATGGACATTTCATCGAACACTTGGCACGCAATGTTTGATCACTAGTAACTTTTTAAAGGCAAATGGAGAAAAAACAAGTGAACTTGAAACACATCTAGGCATAAGCATAAAGAATTATGATAGTATCAAGCCATTAAGCACATTTTACACTACAAAATCAAGACCGATCGAATAAAACCATAAATTCGAACCTTGAAACCGAATTCCACATTGAGGAGTGACATTTACATGGACATTTCATCGAACACTTAACATGAAATTTTAGATCACAAGTCAATTTAAAGGTAAAAGGATAAAAAGCAAGTGAACTTTAAATATATATAGGCATAAGCGTAAAAAATGAGTATATTGTCAAGCCAATTTGCACATTCTGCACTACAAAATCAAGACTTGATCGAATAAAAGCATAACGTCAAACCTAGAAACCGAAGCCACATTTAGGAGTGACATTTACATGGACATTTCATCGAACACTTGGCGCGCAATGTTTGATCACTAGTAAATTTTTAAAGGCAAATGGAGAAAAAACAAGTGAACTTGAAAGACATCTAGGCATAAGCATAAAGAATTAGGATAGTATCAGTCCATTAAGAACATTCTACACTACAAAATCAAGACCGGTCGAATAAAAGCATAATTCGAACCTTGAAACCGAATTCCACATTTAGGAGTGACATTTACATGGACATTTCATCGATCACTTGGCGTGCAATGTTAGATCACATGTCATTTTAAAGGCAAAAGGAGAAAAAGCAAGTGAACTTTAAATATATCTAGGCGTAAGCGTAAAAAATGAGTATAGTGTCAAGCCAATTTGCACATTCTGCACTACAAAATCAAGACTTGATCGAATATAAGCTTAACTTCAGACCTAGAAACCGAAGCCACATTTAGAAGTGACATTTACATGGACATTTCATCCAACACTTGGCGCACAATGTTAGATCACTAGTCATTTTTTAAAGGCCAATGGAGAAAAAACAAGTGAACTTTAAAGACATTTTGGAATAAGCATAAACAATTAGGATAGTATCAAGCCATTAAGCACATTTTACACTACAAAATCAAGACCGATCGAATAAAACCATAAATTCGAACCATGAAACCGAATTCTACATTTAAGAGTGACATTTACATTTACATTTCATCGAACACTTGGCATGAAATTTTAGATCACAAGTCAATTTAAAGGCAAAAGGATAAAAAGCAAATGAACTTTAAATATATCTAGGCATAAGCTTAAAAAAATGAGTATAGTGTCAAGCCAATTAGCACATTCTGCACTACAAAATCAAGACTTGATCGAATAAAAGCATAACTTCAAACCTAGAAACCGAAGCCACATTTAGGAGTGACATTTACATGAACATTTCATCGAACACTTGGCGTGCAATGTTAGATCACTAGTCAATTTTTAAAGGCCAATGGAGAAAAAACAAGTGAACTTTAAAGACATCTAGGCATAAGCAAAAAGAATGAGGATAGTATCAGTCCATTAAGAACATTCTACACTACAAAATCAAGACCGGTCGAATAAAAGCATAAATTCAAACCTTGAAACCGAATTCCACATTTAGGAGTGACATTTAGAAGGACATTTCATCGATAACATGGCGTGCAATGTTAGATCACAAGTCATTTTAAAGGCAAAAGGAGAAAAAGCAAGTGAACTTTAAATATATCTAGGCATAAGCATAAAAAAATGAGTATAGTGTCAAGCCAATTAGCACATTCTGCACTACAAAATCAAGACTTGATCGAATAAAAGCATAACTTCAAACCTAGACACCGAAGCCACATTTAGGAGTGACATTTACATGGACATTTGATCGAACACTTGGCGCGCAATGTTTGATCACTAGTAAATTTTTAAACGCAAATGGAGAAAAAACAAGTGAACTTGAAAGACATCTAGGCATAAGAATAAAGAATTAGGATAGTATCAAGCTATTAAGCACATTTTACACAACAAAATCAAGACCGATCGAATAAAACCATAAATTCGAACCTTGAAACCGAATTCCACATTTAGGAGTGACATTTACATGGACATTTCATCGATCACTTGGCGTGCAATGTTAGATCACATGTCATTTTAAAGGCAAAAGGAGAAAAAGCAAGTGAACTTTAAATATATCTAGGCATAAGCATAGAAAAATGAGTATAGTATAAAGCCAATTAGCACATTCTGCACTACGAAATCAAGACTTGATCGAATAAAAGCATAACTTCAAACCTAGAAACCGAAGCCACATTTGGGAGTGACATTTAAATGAACATTTCATCGAACACTTGGCGCGCAATGTTAGATCACTAGTCAATTTTTAAAGGCCAATAGAGAAAAAACAAGTGAACTTTAAAGACATCTAGGCATAAGCATAAAGAAAGAGGATAGTATCAAGCCATTAAGCACATTCTACACTACAAAATCAAGACCGGTCGAATAAAAGCATAAATAACAACCTAGAAACCGAAACCCACATTTAGGAGTGACATATTCATGGACATTTCATCGAACACTTGGCGTCCAATGTTAGATCACAACTCATTTGAAAGGCAAAACGATAAAAAGCAAGTGAACTTTAAATATATCTAGGCATAAGCGTAAAAAAATGAGTATAGTGTCAAGCCAATTAGCACATTCTGCACTACAACATCATGACTTGATCGAATAAAAGCATAACTTCAAACCTAGAAACCGAAGCCACATTTAGGAGTGACATTTAAATGGACATTTCATCGAACACTTGGCGCGCAATGTTTGATCACTAGTAAATTGGTAAAGGCAAATGGACAAAAAAACAAGTGAACTTGAAAGACATCTAGGCATAAGCATAAAGAATTAGGATAGTATCAAGCCATTAAGCACATTTTAGACTACAAACTCAAGACCGATCGAATAAAACCATAAATTCGAACCTTGAAACCGAATTCCACATTCAGGAGTGACATTTACATGGAAATTTCATCGAACACTTGGCATGAAATTTTAGATCACAAGTCAATTTAAAGGCAAAAGGATAAAAAGCAAGTGAACTTTAAATATATCTAGGCATAAGCGTAAAAAATGAGTATAGTGTCAAGCCAATTTGCACATTCTGCACTACAAAATCAAGACTTGATCGAATAAAAGCATAACTTCAAACCTAGAAACCGAATCCACATTTGGGAGTGACATTTACATGGACATTTCATCGAACACTTGACGCGCAATGTTAGATCACTAGTCAATTTTTAAAGGCCAATGGAGAAAAAACAAGTGAACTTTAAAGACATTTAGGAAGAAGCATAAAGAATGAGGATAGTATCAAGCCATTAAGCACATTCTACACTAAAAAATCTAGACCGATCGAGTAAAAGAATAAATTCGAACCTATAAACCGAATTCCACATTTAGGAGTGACATTTACATGGACATTTCATCGAACACTTGGCGTGCAATGTTAGATCACAAGTCATTTTAAAGGCAAAAGGGGAAAAAGCAAGTGAACTTTAAATATATCTAGGCCTAAGCATAAAAAAATGAGTATAGTGTCAAGCCAATTAGCACATTCTGCACTATAAAATCAAGACTTGATCGAATAAAAGCATAACTTCAAACCTAGAAACCGAAGCCACATTTAGGAGTGATATTTACATGGAGATTTCATCGAACACTTGGCGCGCAATGTTTGATCACTAGTAATTTTTTAAAGGCAAATGGAGAAAAAACAAGTGAACTTGAAAGACATCTAGGCATAAGCATAAAGAATTAGGATAGTATCAAGCCATTAAGCACATTTTACACTACAAAATCAAGACCGGTCGAATAAAACCATAATTCGAACCTTGAAACCGAATTCCACTTTTAGGAGTGACATTTACATGGACATTTCATCGAACACTTGGCATGAAATTTTAGATCACAAGTCAATCTAAAGGCAAAAGGATAAAAAGCAAGTGAACTTTAAATATATCTAGGCGTAAGCGTAAAAAATGAGTATAGTGTCAAGCCAATTTGCACATTCTGCACTACAAAATCAAGACTTGATCGAATAAAAGCTTAACTTCAGACCTAGAAACCGAAGCCACATTTAGAAGTGACATTTACATGAACATTTCATCGAACACTTGGCGTGCAATGTTAGATCACTAGTCTATTTTTAAAGGCCAATGGAGAAAAAACAAGTGAACTTTAAAGACATTTAGGAATAAGCATAAAGAATGAGGATAGTATCAAGTCATTAAGCACATTCTACACTACGAAATCAAGACCGATCGAATAAAAGAATAAATTCGAACCTATAAACCGAATTCCACAATTAGGAGTGACATTTACATGGACATTTCATCGAACACTTGGCGCGCAATGTTTGATCACTAGTAAATTTTTAAAGGCAAATGGAGAAAAAGCAATTAGGATAGTATCAAGCTATTAAGCACATTTTACACTACAAAATCAAGACCGATCGAATAAAACCATAAATTCGAACCTTGAAACCGAATTCCACATTCAGGAGTGACATTTACATGGAAATTTCATCGAACACTTGGCATGAAATTTTAGATCACAAGTCAATTTAAAGGCAAAAGGATAAAAAGCAAGTGAACTTTAAATATATCTAGGCATAAGCGTAAAAAATGAGTATAGTGTCAAGCCAATTTGCACATTCTGCACTACAAAATCAAGACTTGATCGAATAAAAGCATAACTTCAAACCTAGAAACCGAATCCACATTTAGGAGTGACATTTACATGCACATTTCATCGAACACTTGGTGCGCAATGTTAGCTCACTAGTCAATTTTAAAGGCCAATGGAGAAAAAACAAGTGAACTTTAAAGACATCTAGGCATAAGCACAAAGGATGAGGATAGTATCAAGCCATTAAGCACATTCTACACTACAAAATCAAGACCGGTCGAATAAAACCATAAATTCGAACCTTGAAACCGAATTCCACATTTAGGAGTGACATTTACATGGACATTTCATTGGACACTTGGCATGAAATTTTATATCACAAGTCAATTTAAAGGCAAAAGGATAAAAAGCAAGTGAACTTTAAATATATCTAGGCATAAGCGTAAAAAAGTATTATAGTGTCAAGCCAATTTGCACATTCTGCACTACAAAATCAAGACTTGATCGAATATAAGCATAACTTCAAACCTAGAAACTGAAGCCACCTTTAGGAGTGACATTTACATGTACATTTCATCGAACACTTGGCGTGTAATGTTAGATCACTAGTCAATTTTTAAAAGCCAATGTAGAAAAAACAAGTGAACTTTAAAGTAATTAATGAATAAGCATAAAGAATGAGGATAGTATCAAGCCATTAAGCACATTCTACACTACGAAATCAAGACCGATCGAATAAAAGAATAAATTCGATCCAATAAACCAAATTCCACATTTAGGAGTTATATTTACATGGACATTTAATCGAACACTTGGCGCACAATGTTTGATCACTAGTAAATTTTTAAAGGCAAATGGAGAAAAAACAAGTGAACTTGAAAGACATCTAGGCATAAGCATAAGGAATTAGGATAGTATCAAGCAATTAAGCACATTTTACACTACAAAATCAAGACCGATAGAATAAAACCATAAATTCGAACCTTGAAACCGAATTCCACATTTAGGAGTGACATTTACATGGACATTTCATCGAACACTTGGCATGAAATTTTAGATCACAAGTCAATTTACAGGCAAAAGGATAAAAAGCAAGTGAACTTTAAATATATCTAGGCATAAGCGTAAAAAATGAGTATAGTGTCAAACCAATTTGCACATTCTGAACTACAAAATCAAGACTTGATCGAATAAAAGCATAACTTCAAACCTAGAAACCGAAGCCACATTTAGGAGTGACATTTACATGGACATTTCGTCGAACACTTGGCGCGCAATGTTAGATCACTAGTCAATTTTTAAAGGCCAATGGAGAAAAAACAAGTGAACTTTAAAGACATTTAGGAATAAGCATAAAGAATGAGGATAGTATCAAGCCATTAAGCACATTCTACACTACAAATTCAAGACCGCTCGAATAAAAGAATAAATTCGAACCTATAAACCGAATTTCACATTTAGGAGTGACATTTACATGGACATTTCATCGAACACTTGGCATGAAATTTTAGATCACAAGTCAATTTAAAGGCAAGAGGATAAAAAGCCAGTGAACTTTAAATATATCTAGGCATAAGCGTAAAAAATGAGTATAGTGTCAAGCCAATTTGCACATTCTGCACTACAAAATCAAGACTTGATCGAATAAAAGCATAACTTCAAACTTAGAAACCGAAGCCACATTTATGAGTGACATTTACATGGACATTTGATCGAACACTTGGCGTGTAATGTTTGATCACTAGAAATTTTTAAAGGCAAATGGAGAAAAAACAAGTGAACTTGAAAGACATCTAGGCATAAGAATAAAGAATTAGGATAGTATCAAGCTATTAAGCACATTTTACACTACAAAATCAAGACAGATCGAATAAAACCATAAATTCGAACCTTGAAACCGAATTCCACATTTAGGAGTGACATTTATATAGACATTTCTTCGAACACTTGGCATGAAATTTTAGATCACAAGTCAATTTAAAGGCAAAAGGATAAAAAGCAAGTGAACTTTAAATATATCTAGGCATAAGCGTAAAAAATGAGTATAGTGTCAAGCCAATTAGCACATTCTGCACTACAAAATCAAGACTTGATCGAATAAAAGCTTAACTTCAGACCTAGAAACCGAAGCCACATTTAGAAGTGACATTTACATGGACATTTCATCGAACACTTGGCGTGCAATGTTAGATCACTAGTCAATTTTTAAAGGCCAATGGAGAAAAAACAAGTGAACTTTAAAGATATTTAGGAATAAGCATAAAGAATGAGGATAGTATCAAGTCATTAAGCACATTCTACACTACGAAATCAAGATCGATCGAATAAAAGAATAAATTCGAACCTATAAACCGAATTCCACAATTAGGAGTGACATTTACATGGACATTTCATCGAACACTTGGCGCGCAATGTTTGATCACTAGTAAATTTTTAAAGGCAAATGGAGAAAAAGCAATTAGGATAGTATCAAGCTATTAAGCACATTTTACACTACAAAATCAAGACCGATCGAATAAAACCATAAATTCGAACCTTGAAACCGAATTCCACATTTAGGAGTGACATTTACATGGACATTTCATTGGACACTTGGCATGAAATTTTATATCACAAGTCAATTTAAAGGCAAAAGGATAAAAAGCAAGTGAACTTTAAATATATCTAGGCATAAGCGTAAAAAAGTATTATAGTGTCAAGCCAATTTGCACATTCTGCACTACAAAATCAAGACTTGATCGAATATAAGCATAACTTCAAACCTAGAAACTGAAGCCACCTTTAGGAGTGACATTTACATGTACATTTCATCGAACACTTGGCGTGTAATGTTAGATCACTAGTCAATTTTTAAAAGCCAATGTAGAAAAAACAACTGAACTTTAAAGTAATTAATGAATAAGCATAAAGAATGAGGATAGTATCAAGCCATTAAGCACATTCTACACTACGAAATCAAGACCGATCGAATAAAAGAATAAATTCGATCCAATAAACCAAATTCCACATTTAGGAGTTATATTTACATGGACATTTAATCGAACACTTGGCGCAAAATGTTTGATCACTAGTAAATTTTTAAAGGCAAATGGAGAAAAAACAAGTGAACTTGAAAGACATCTAGGCATAAGCATAAGGAATTAGGATAGTATCAAGCAATTAAGCACATTTTACACTACAAAATCAAGACCGATAGAATAAAACCATAAATTCGAACCTTGAAACCGAATTCCACATTTAGGAGTGACATTTACATGGACATTTCATCGAACACTTGGCATGAAATTTTAGATCACAAGTCAATTTACAAGCAAAAGGATAAAAAGCAAGTGAACTTTAAAGATATCTAGGCATAAGTGTAAAAAATGAGTATAGTGTCAAGCCAATTAGCACATTCTGCACTACAAAATCAAGACTTGATCGAATAAAAGCATAACTTCAAACCTAGACACCGAAGCCACATTTAGGAGTGACATTTACATGGACATTTGATCGAACACTTGGCGCGCAATGTTTGATCACTAGTAAATTTTTAAACGCAAATGGAGAAAAAACAAGTGAACTTGAAAGACATCTAGGCATAAGAATAAAGAATTAGGATAGTATCAAGCTATTAAGCACATTTTACACAACAAAATCAAGACCGATCGAATAAAACCATAAATTCGAACCTTGAAACCGAATTCCACATTTAGGAGTGACATTTACATGGACATTTCATCGAACACTTGGCATGCAATGTTAGATCACAAGTCATTTTAAAGGCAGAAGGAGAAAAAACAAGTGAACTTTAAATATATCTAGGCATAAGCATAAAAAAAAGAGTATAGTGTCAAGCCAATTAGCACATTCTACACTACAAAATGAAGACTTGATCGAATAAAAGCATAACTTCAAACCTAGAAACCGAAGCCACATTTGGGAGCGACATTTACATGGACATTTCATCGAACACTTGGCGCGCAATGTCTGATCACTAGTAAATTTTTAAAGGCAAATGGAGAAAAAACAAGTGAACTTGAATGACATCTAGGCATAAGCATAAAGAATAAGAATAGTATCAAGCCATTAAGCATATTTTACACTACAAAATGAAGACCGATCGAATAAAACCATAAATTCGAACCTTGAAACCTTATTCCACATTTAGGAGTGACATTTACATGAACATTTCATCGAACATTTGGCGTGAAATGTTAGATCACAAGTCATTTTAAAGGAAAAAGGAGGTAAACCAAGTGAACTTTAAAGACATCTAGGCATAAGCGTAAAAAATGAGGATAGTATAAAGCCAATAAGCACATTCTGCACTACAAAATCAAGACCGATCGAATAAAAGCATATATTCGAACCTATAAACCGAATTCCACATTTAGGAGTGACATTTACATGGACATTTCATCGAACATTTGGCGTGCAATGTTAGATCACAAGTCATTTTAAAGGCAAAAGGAGAAAAAGCTAGTGCACTTTAAATATTTCTAGGAATAAGCATAAAAAATGAGGATAGTATAAAGCCAATAAGCACATTCTGCACTACAAAATCAAGACCGATCGAATAAAAGCAATAATTCGAACTTAGAAACCGAATGCCACATTTAAGAGTGACATTTACATGGACATTTCATCGAACACTTGGCGTGCAATGTTAGATCACAAGTCATTTTAAAGGGTCAAGTAGAAAAAACAAGTGAACTTTAATTATATCTAGGAATAAGCATAAAAAAATGAGTATAGTGTAAAGCCAATTAGCACATTCTGCACTACAAAATCAAGACTTGATCGAATAAAAGCATAACTTCAAACCTAGAGATCTAGTCCCCATATAGGAGTGACATTTACATGGACATTTCATCGAACACTTAGCGTGCAATGTTAGATCACAAGTCATTTTAAAGGGAAAAGGAGAAAAACCAAGTTAACTTTAAAGACATCTAGGCATAAGCATAAAAAATGAGGATAGTATAGAGCCAATAAGCACATTCTGCACTACAAAATCAAGACCGATCGAATAAAAACATAACTTCAAACCTAGAAACCGAATCCACTTTAGGAGTGACATTTACATGGACATTTAATCGAACACTTGGCGCACAATGATAGATCTCTAGTCAATTTAAAGGCAAAAGGAGAAAAAACAAGTGAACTTTAAGGACATCTAGGCATAAGCATAAAGAATGAGGATAGTATCAAGCCATTAAGCACATTCTACACTACAAAATCAAGACCGGCCGAATAAAAGAATAAATTCGAACCTTGAAACCGAATTCCACATTTAGGAGTGACATTTACATTGACATTTCATCGATCACTTGCCGTGCAATGTTAGACCACAAGTCATTTTAAAGGCAAAAGGAGAAAAAACAAGTGAACTTTAAATATATCTAGGCATAAGCATAAAAAAAGAGGATAGTATAAAGCCAATAAGCACATTCTTCTCTAATAAATCAAGACCGATCGAATAAAAGCATAAATTCGAACCTAGAAACCGAAAGGCACATTTAGGAGTGACATTTACATGGACATTTCATCGAACACTTGGCGTGCAATGTTAGATCACAAGTCATTTTAAAGGCAAAAGGAGAAAATGCAAGTGAACTTTAAATATATCTAGGCATAAGCATAAAAAAATGAGTATAGTGTCAAGCTAATTAGCACATTATGCACTACAAAATCAAGACTTGATAGAATAATAGCATCTCTTCAAACCTAGAAACCGAATCCACTTTAGGAGTGACATTTACATATTTCATCGAACACTTGGAGTGCAATGTTAGATCACAAGTCATTTTAAAGGCAAAAGGAGAAAAACCAAGTGAACTTTAAAGACATCTAGGCATAAGCATAAAAAACGAGGATAGTATAGAGCCAATAAGCACACTCTTACTACCAATTCAAGACTTGATTGAATAATAGCATAACTTCAAACCTAGAAACCGAATCCACTTTAGGAGTGATATTTACATATTTCATCGAACACTTGGCGTGCAATGTTAGATCACAAGTCATTTTAAAGGCAAAAGGAGAAAAACCAAGTGAACTTTAAAGACATCTAGGCATAAGCATAAAGAATGAGGATAGTATCAAGCCATTAAGCACATTCTACACTACAAAATCAAGACCGGCCGAATAAAAGAATAAATTCGAACCTTGAAACCGAATTCCACATTTAGGAGTGACATTTACATTGACATTTCATCGATCACTTGCCGTGCAATGTTAGACCACAAGTCATTTTAAAGGCAAAAGGAGAAAAAACAAGTGAACTTTAAATATATCTAGGCATAAGCATAAAAAAAGAGGATAGTATAAAGCCAATAAGCACATTCTTCTCTAATAAATCAAGACCGATCGAATAAAAGCATAAATTCGAACCTAGAAACCGAAAGGCACATTTAGGAGTGACATTTACATGGACATTTCATCGAACACTTGGCGTGCAATGTTAGATCACAAGTCATTTTAAAGGCAAAAGGAGAAAATGCAAGTGAACTTTAAATATATCTAGGCATAAGCATAAAAAAATGAGTATAGTGTCAAGCTAATTAGCACATTATGCACTACAAAATCAAGACTTGATAGAATAATAGCATCTCTTCAAACCTAGAAACCGAATCCACTTTAGGAGTGACATTTACATATTTCATCGAACACTTGGAGTGCAATGTTAGATCACAAGTCATTTTAAAGGCAAAAGGAGAAAAACCAAGTGAACTTTAAAGACATCTAGGCATAAGCATAAAAAACGAGGATAGTATAGAGCCAATAAGCACACTCTTACTACCAATTCAAGACTTGATTGAATAATAGCATAACTTCAAACCTAGAAACCGAATCCACTTTAGGAGTGATATTTACATATTTCATCGAACACTTGGCGTGCAATGTTAGATCACAAGTCATTTTAAAGGCAAAAGGAGAAAAACCAAGTGAACTTTAAAGACATCTAGGCATAAACATAAAAAATGAGGATAGTATAGAGCCAATAAGCACATTCTACACTAAAAAATCAAGACCGATCGAATAAAAGTATAAATTCGAACCTATAAACCGAATTCCACATTTAGGAGTGACATTTACATGGACATTTGATCGAACATTTGGCGTGCAATGTTAGATCGCAAGTCATTTTAAAGGCAAAAGGAGAAAAAGCTAGTGCACTTTAAATATATCTAGGAATAAGCATAAAAAATGAGGATAGTATAAAGCCAATAAGCACATTCTGCACTACAAAATCAAGACCGATCGAAAGAAAGCATAATTTTTAACCTAGAAACCGAATCCACATTTAGGAGTGACATTTACATGGACATTTCATCGAACACTTGGCGTGCAATGTTAGATCACAAGTCATTTTAAAGGCAAAAGGAGAAAAAGCAAGTGAACTTTAAATATATCTAGGCATAAGCATAAAAAATGATGATAGTATCAAGCCAATAAGAGCATTCTCCACTACATAATCAAGACTGATCAAATAAAAGCATAAATTCGAACCTAGAAACAGAATGACAAATTTAGAAGTGACATTTTCATGGATAATTCATTGAACACTTGGTGTGCAATGTTACATCACAAGTGAATTTTTAAAGGCAAAAGGAGAAAAAACATGTGAACATAAAAGATTTCTAGGCATAAGCATAAAGAATGATAGTAGAATCAAGCCAATAAGCACCTTCTGCACTACAATATCAAGACCGATCGAATAAAAGATCAAATTCAAACATAGATACCGAATGCCATATTTGGGAGTGACATTTACATGGACATTTCATCGCACACTTGGCATGCAATTTTAGATCAGTAGTAAATTTTTAAAGACCAAAGGAGAAAAAACAAGTGAACTTTAAAGACATCTACGCATAAGCATAAAGAATGACAATAGTATCAACCCAATAAGGACATTCTAGACTACAAAATCAAGACCGATCGAATAAAAGCATAAATTCGAATCTAGAAACCGAATCCCATTTAGGAGTGACATTTACATGGACATTTCATCGAACACTTGGCGTGCAATGATAGATCACAAGTTAATTTTAAAAGGGAAAAGGAGAAAAAACAAGTGAACTTTAAAGACATCTAGGGAAAAGAATAAAGAATTAGGATAGTATGAAGCCAATAAGCACATTATGCACTACAAAATCAAGACCGATCGAATAAAAGCATAATTTCGAACCTAGAAACCGAATCCACATTTAGGAGTGACATTTACATGGACATTTAATCGAACACTTGGCGTGCAATGTTAGATCACAAGTCATTTTAAAGGCAAAAGGAGAAAAACCAAGTGAACTTTAAATATATCTAGGAATAAGCATAAAAAATGAGGATAGTATAAATCCAATAAGCAAATTCTGCAATATAAAATCAAGACCGATTGGATGAAATCATAAAATCGAACCTAGAAACCGAAAGCCACATTTAGGAGTGACATTTACATCGACATTTCATCGAACACTTGTTGTGCAATTTTAGATCACGAGTTAATTTTAAAAGGCAAAAGGAGAAAAAACAAGTGAACTTTAAAGACATTTAGGGAAAAGAACAAAGAATGAGGATTGTATGAAGCCAATAAGCACATTATGCACTACAAAATCAAGACCGATCGAATAAAAGCATAAATTAGAACCTAAAAACTAAACCACATGGACATTTCATCGAACACTTTGCGTGCAATGTTAGGTCACAAGTCATTTTAAAGGAAATAGGAGAAAAAACAAGTGAACTTTAAAGACATCGAAGCATAAGCATAAAAAAATGAGTATAGTGTCAAGCTAATTAGCATATTCTGCCCTAGAAAATCAAGACTTGATCGAATAAAAGCATAACTTCAATCCTAGAAACCGAATACACATTTAGGAGTGACATTTACATCGACATTTCATCAAACACTTGGCGTGCAATGTTAGATCACAAGTCATTTTAAAAACAAAAGGAGAAAAACCAAGTGAACTTTAAAGACATCTAGGCATAAGCATCAAAAATGAGGATAGTATAAAGCCAATAAGCACATTCTGCACTACAAAATCAAGACCGATTGAATAAAAGCATAAATTCGAACCTATAAACCGAATTCCACATTTAGGAGTGACATTTACATGGACATTTCATCGAGCACTTGGCGTGCAATGTTAGACTACAAGTCATTTTAAAGGCAAAAGTGTTAGATTGTAAACGGTTAGCAAAGAGCTTGGGAACTGGCAATTAAGCTGTTCCCAAGGCAGCGGAAGTAAATAATCGCAAGTAATAAAGACAGTAAAGAACGCAGTTCCTTTATAGAGGAACCCCACTACAACCAACTAGTTGTATGAGTAAACCTCTACCTCCGCTTGGAGGATTTTGAATGACTCACTTATATTAATTTGCTTTGTTCCTTAGTTACACAGCCGGATTCACACTTCTCTGTTCCTACGAGTTCTTCCTAACTCTAGCAACACTAGCAAATCCTCTCAACTCAGTTCCTAAGCTCACAACAGCAAAATACAAATAAGTCAGACCTTACACCGACTTCTCAGTTCCCTTGTCCTTGGGAACTTCGGCTTCACCGTCGTTGAGATCACACACTTGTCGGCGGGGACTTCTCTTCTTTTTTTTTCCTTTTCTCAGATGTGGGTGTTTGAGAGTTCTGGGAGAAGTACTCAATCCGAGTACTATTCATTTGGATTTATAGTCCAAGTGAGCTTGGGCAGTCGCATCTTTCATTTGTGTCCAAAATGACCTTTGCTTGATGCCCAAGTTGTACTTCCTTCACATGTGACTTTGGTTTGAACTAGGTCAACTTCTTGGATCAATTTGACCGTTGGATGAAGCGTGACAGTCTGATCCTCAAACTGTTCCTTCGGGCTGTCTGAGACAGAATCCCGCGATCTTCGCTGAACGGTCGTTGTCCTCACATGTTAGTTCCCATGTCTTGGGAACTGTCTTCTTCAGAGTTCCCTTAATGGAAACTCTTCATCGTTGTAAGCTTGTGTTCTCTTGATGGAGTTCCCACTTCATGGGAACTTTCCTCTTCAGAGTTCCCTTGATGGAAACTCTACATTGTGGCCTGCTGTAGCTTTTGGTCATTCATAGGAGTTATTGGCTGTACCTGTGTTCCTTAGAAATACTTGAACAAACTACATTAGTTCCCTATGGTGTTTGTCATTATCAAAACTTAAGAGAATTACATCGTTGATCCGTTGTTTAGAACCAGAGGTCCCAACAACGTCCCAACAATTTCCCCCTTTTTGATGATGACAAACCCATCATAAAATATGCAAGTATTTCAATGAATGATATGCTGATGAGTTCCTAAGTATTATTTTGGGAAGTCACTTTTAGTGAAACAATTAGATTTAGGGAACCACTTCTGGTGAGACACATAGTTCTTATTAAGCTTTTTATGCAATTGTTCCCCCTTAGCTTATGCGTGGTCTGTGATAACTTAAACTTTTAACTCATCTCGCATTTTTTGTCTTTCCCCCTTTTGACATCATCGAAAACAAGGAAAGCAATAATAAGGAAGAAGGGAACACGCAATCAAAATAAAGACCATTTCATTACTTAAGATAATATGTACAATGGGAACCCAAGTACAATTTGTGGTCATTTCTGGATTAAGGGAAAAAGAAGGGAGAGATCATGGGGATTGAGGGAACAGGGCGTCACAGAGGCGCGTCAGGACTTGTGTAAGCTTTTCTTGTCCTCTAGCCAACGCTGCTTGGTCCCTGGCAATCTGGTCGAGGGTGTTGGCAATGCGGAGCAACACTTGAGAGTTCCCCTCTTGTGCACCAGACTCCAGTTGAGCCGCTTCCTCTACGGGCTCAGAGTGCCTCATCTTCTGGACAATTGAAATGTCCAATTCCCTTCCAAGCTCTATTTCGTCCTTAGAGGCGTCGTAGAGACCCTCTTTTTGTAGGAGCTTCTTGATCAGCCCAGAATAAGGAAGGGAATGGGACTTGGAAGCCATGCACTTCTCCATATGCCCAAGGACGATTCTGGGAAGGTTGATGGGCTTCTTGAGGAGGAAGTGATAGAGGAGGATGGCATCAAGGATGTTGACGACCAGACGCTTCTCTTAGCGAGGGATCACCACATTGATGATGAATTGGTGAGCAAGCTTGGCGACCAGGGAGAGATGGTGCGTCGAGGGAACTTTGGAGGGAACCCGACCCTCAAAGATGGTGTTGTACACTTCAGCGCTATTAAAGTCCTCCCAGAGCTTGTTGGGCAACTCATTGAGCCCTTGACCTGGGACCTAGAGCTGAAGGCGGATTGTCGACGTGGTGAAAATAAACTCGTCGCCTTCATGTGAGAGAGTTCCCTGAGTGTAGTCGTTGGTGATAGTGAAATTGTTGTAAAATTGACGCACTTGTGAGGGATCTACACTCACAGTCTCTGTGCAGAGATTCTCCCAGCCCTGGGCCTTGATCAGGTCCCACAGTTCCCCCAAGCCGTTGTTAATCAACACGTCTTCACTGATGATGAGTGGTTGTAGGAGCTTGCGGCGTTCATCCACTGGATGCTTTGTAGAAGAGGTCCCCTTCCCCTTCTTTGCGGTGCTCCTTGACGTGTTCCCCCTAGAGACCGTGCGAGGTCCTTTCTGCTGAGGGGGTGCAGCCGCTTCAATCATAAGCACGCGGTCCCTTGGCGGTTGGGAACTCGTGGACACCACCATTTGGTGTCCAAGTGTTGGGATCCGTGCTTGCTCCTTAGCAGCTGGAGCTTCTTCTTCTTCTTCGACCTCATCTTGGGAGGTCCCTTCTTCCTCGGAGGAGCTCGAGCTTGATCCCTCCGCGTCATCTTCAGGATGACTTGTTGTTGCCCCAGCACCACCATCTGGTGCGGGGTCCCTTCTCTCCATGGGCTCTTCAGGAGCCACCTTTTTTGGGGACTTTGTCCCTTGGGAGACTGTGTGCTCAGAGGGGTCCCGGTTGATCTCTTCCTCGACTTCCTTGAGTTGGGCCTCCTCCTCCAGAGTTCCCATGATGATAGGAGGAGGGTCCTTGGTCATTTTGCCAATGACCACGGAGAGAGGGAGATCATCGTCGTTTGAGGTAAGAGCGACGACACTTTTGGATGGTGAGGGAGAGGGAAGTTTGGTGGTGGTGGGGGATGTGGTGGAAAAGGGAAGAGAAGAGGAAAGAAGAGGAGTGGAGAGTTGTGTAGAAGGGGGAGGAATGGATGTGGTGACTTGGGGAGTAGAGATCCCCGAAGTAGAGATGTGTTGTGGGGAGGAAGGAGGAGAAGAAGTTTTGTGAGGTGGAGGTGGAGTTGGAGTTCCCGTAGTTGTGGGAACCGAAGGAAGTGAGGAGGGTGGAGTTCCCTTTGAGGTGGGAACTGGAGGAGGTGGTGGAGGAGGAGTCTGCTGTTTTGTGGGAGGAGGTTTGGGAGGTCCCTCGGTTAGAAGAGGAGGGAGAGAGGAGGAAGAGGGGAGTAGACTTTGGGGTTGAGAGGTCCCATCGTTGGAAGGGAAAGGATAAGGAGGTTTGGGCGCACAGGAACTCTCCTTGGAGCAGTTCAAGTATTCCTCAAATTTGAAGAAGGCTTTCTTTCTAGGCTCCGAAAATTCAGAGACCTCAGAATGTTTGCGCTTTTTGGATTTGGAGGAATCTTTAGAATGTTTGGATTTTTTGTGTTGTGAGGGGTCTTTGGATGAGTGTCGTCGTTTGGATGAATGGCGATGTTTGGATTTGTGGGGTTTCTCGTTTATGGAAGGACGAGCATCTCCGAAATTGTCAATGATGACAACGCCGGAGGAGGTGTTGGTGGTTGAAGGAGGAGGAAGGGATTCGGAGGAAGAAGAAGTCCAGGCGACAGTGTCGTCGTCCGGAGGAGGAGAGGGCAAGAAGGGGCTAACTTGATTGTAGAGCCCCTGGATTAGAACGTCTTTCATGACGGGGTCTGGTTCTTGTTCAATATCTCGTAGTTGAGAGGTGAAGAGGATGCGAGGGTTGGCAAGGACCCACGCTTTGATCTGGGCAAAGGTGTGTTGAGGGGCCATTTTTGTAAGGGTTTGGGAGGTTTTGGAGTTTTCTTGAAAAGGAGAGTGAAAGGGATGTGGAGAAAACGATTGACAGAGGTGGAAGATGGAACAAGATCCCAAAAATGGCAAATGAGGGTTTTAAGGAGAGAGGGGGCGAGGGGTAGAAAGGGAAGTGGAAAAACCTCGATAACCGTCGCCCAATGAACGTGGGGCATCGTTTCAACTTCCCTAGCACACTTCTGGACACGCGTCACGATCTCTTGGGAGGTCCTTTTCAAAATTTGAATACTTGGCCTCTAACGCTTCAGAGCCTCTAACACAAAAGTCCGCTTGCCAAGTGACGGTTCGTCACTTGGGAAGCGGACTTTTGTATCAGTTCCCTTGCTAGTTTGTATCAGTTCCCATGATCATATCAAGGTCAGGGAGAGTGAAGTGGTTAAGGGAACTTCACACTCATCCTTTTGTTGGGCTAGGGAACTCAAAAGGGAACCAGACAATTTGCAACTCGATAAAGGAAATAGTTTGGCTCATGAGAAGCATTTGTCTGGTCCCTAGCTTAGGGTGGGTCATATGATCAACCGTCATGGTGGCTTGTAAAGAGGGATAAAGGTAACTCTGGTTGATCATTTTCGGCCAAAAGAAAAAGAGTTCCTTCGTACACATCTATCTTTAGACTAGTAATCATGGCATAGTGAAAGCAATAAGTCCAAGTTCCCTAGCATGCAATCTTGTATTAACTAGTCAGGCATTGAGGGAGAAACAAACAGGGACTTGTTTAGTTTAGAGTTATCATCCCTAGAAGCATTCGAAAACGCTGGTAGGGACGTCTGTCTAAAGCTTTGGTGAGAATGTCCGCAATTTGCTCTTCAGTTCTACAATGTTCCATCGAGATGTTCCCATTTTCAACATTGTCACGTAGAAAGTGATGCCTTATATCTATATGCTTAGTTCTAGAATGATGCACAGGATTTTTGGAAATGTTTATGGCGCTAGTGTTATCACATAGTATGGGAACTGGGTCATAAGACATACCGTAATCCTGGAGTTGTGACTTAAGCCATAGAACTTGGGAACAACAAGATGCGGCAACCACATAATCTGCTTCAACTGTGGAGAGTGCCACTGAGTTTTGCTTTTTAGATCCCCATGAGACTAAGCATGACCCTAGGAACTGGGCCATTCCAGATGTGCTCTTTCTATCAACCAGGTGCCCTGCAAAGTTCGCATATGTGTATGCAATGAGCTCAAGGGAATTGTTCCTTGGATACCAGAGGCACAAGTTATCGTTCCCTTTCAGATACCTGAAAATTCTCTTCACCACTTTTAGGTGTGATTCCTTAGGGTTAGCTTGAAAACGAGCACAAAGACATACGGAGAACATGATATCAGGTCTACAAGCTGTTAAGTAGAGAACGGACCCGATCATACCTCGATAGTTCCTTTGGTCCACACTAATACCTGTTTCATCCGCATTGAGCCTTGAATTTGGTGAGATGGGAGTGTCAATGGGCTTGGAGTGTTCCATCCCATACTTCACGAGCATTTCCTTGATGTATTTCTGTTGATGAATCTTTTTTCCTTCCTTGGTTTGGGATATTTGAAGTCCCAAGAAGAACGTGAGTTCCCCAATGAGACTCATTTCAAACTCACTACTCATGAGGTCCTTAAATTTCACTACAAGAGTTTCGTTAGTTGCTCCAAACACAATGTCATCAACATATACTTGCACAATCAAGATGTCTTTAGACTCTTTCTTTATATACAAAGTCTTGTCTATGGAACCGCAAAGGTATCCATGAGACAAGAGGAATTGAGCAAACATGTCATACCAAGCTCTGGGAGCTTGTTTGAGTCCGTAGAGGGCCCTCTCCAGGAAATAAACATGGTTGAGTAACTTCTCATCTTCGAATTCTGGAGGTTGGGCCACATACACTTCTTCCTTGAGATGTCCATTGAGGAACGTTGTTTTCACATCCATTTGATAAAGCTTGAATCCTTTGTGAGCAGCATAGGCAATTAGAAGTCGGATGGCCTCGATCCTGGCAACCGGTGCGAAGTTCTCATCGTAGTCGATTCCTTCCTCTTGCATGTAGCCTTGTGCCACTAGCATAGCCTTGTTCCTTGCTACAGCCCCAGTATCATCAAGCTTGTTCCTAAAGACCCATCGAGTTCCTATGATGTACTTGTTTTTGGGCCTAGGAACTAGCTTCCAAACTTTGTTCCTCTCGAATTGGTGGAGTTCCTCTTGCATGGCTTGAATCCAATCTGGGTCCTTCAAAGCTTCTTTGATATTTTTGGGTTCCACCATGGAATCAAACGCGTTAAAAGCACAAAAATTATTGAGAGAGGATCGAGTTTGTACACCTTTATCATAAGGGGAGATGATGTTCTCAATGGGGTGGTCCTTCCTTTGTTGAAAGGTTCTTGTGTGAGTGGGTTCCCTTGCATGTGTGTCATCTTCAGTAGCTGTTTCTTTGTCTTGGGAACACTCATCTTCAGCTTCTTCATTTGATGTTTCTTCAGAGATTTCTGGCAAGTTCCCTCTTTGTTCCCCTTGAATACTGGATTTTGGCAGGATACTGTCTTGGGGGACAACAGAGTTGATCCCTGAAGAGGGAACCTCGAGAGAGTTGGAGGTGTCTTGTAGTTCTTCTGAGGAGGGAGCCTCGAGGGAGATTTGATCAGTGAGAGTTGGATCTCCGTCGTTGTTCCCTGGTGGTGGGATGTAGCTTGCACTTGGATAGTCTTTATCCCTTTTCCTTGGCTCATCATCATCATCATCATCGTCTTCTTGCCTGACTAGCTTGAAAAGAGTTCCCTTC